>JAKZAP010000022.1:3780836-4387538 GCA_023053575.1 Branchinecta lynchi | reverse complement strand
AAGTGGCCCGCACAGTCTGGGAAAATTCAAGGTCTCATTGAAATATTGCCATGGGCCTCGAATCTAATTTCACCCAGCCTTATAGGAGACGCACGGGCTAGCTAAACCATCAGTTGTGATTCGGACTGCTTGCAACACTGGTCATAATGACGGTATTAGTGTTGGGTCGTGTTGTGGTTTATAAGGTATGGTTTCGGTCAGTTCAGGTTTCAAACAGTCTTTTAATTTCAGATGAGTTAGTCAGTTTCGACAGTTAGTCTTATCCCCAGTTTCTTTTCATTTCAGACTGTTCTGTTCAGTTATTATTCACTCTCTCTAAAGTAAAATATATTTCTTTTGTACTTGAGTGTTCCGAGCTTTCCCTTGGATGGTCTAGGTAAAGGGTTTACGGCGGACTATCGGTACACTGTACACGCCCCAAAAACTCATCTCGGCTACCATGCTATCAGTTGATGACAAAACTCTGTTTTCCAGTCCGGGGGGGGGGGGGGGGGGTTACAGACTCTTGACTTTGGTCTAGGCATATTTCTCCTTTTTTTCAGATATTCTACTGCTTATTTGTTTATCCACCATACGTTAACTAAGGTCGGCCTAAGTGATCCTAAGATGGTTAGTTTGCAGGCTGGTGGATGTTTGACTTCAATAAGCATGTATATTTAGTTCTGAGATCGTCTCTACTGTAATTTCTCATTGTCATTTCTCATTTTATGTGTTTTATTTTTTCTTCGATTTACTCCGCTTTTTCAAAATGGCGGGCTATAGATAAATTTCTTACTTACCGTTTTACTTTCAGAAACAAGCGAACAATTCCCCAATGGCAAAAACAAAGAAATTTTCCTGCTCTACAAGGAAATTAGGGACATTGTTACTAGAATATTGGCATTAGAAAAAGGTAAGTATTAATAGTTGCTTGTTGGAATATAATTTTTTTCCTCACGCTTCCTTTACTTTTGGTTTGCACTTCACACTGATATAAACAAGATAGGTAGCATGTAATTGAGCGCTTGTCATTTGGGTGTCACCTGCTCAAAGGTTGTGCTTTGAATGCTTTCCATTTAAACTGACCACCTGTATGGAAATAATGGGACATTTCTCCTATCACAAACAGTTGAAAACAATTGGAAACGATCGTAAAAATTTGTTTTTCTACGATTGGAAACAGTTGTTTACGGTTGTAAACAGTTTTTGGGATCCCAAAACGTAAGGATACCTATGACATCACAAAAGTTGTCCGTCTGTCCGTCTGTTAGCACGATAACTCTCGAAGGGTAAGTTCAAGTTCGTAGATGGGCTCTGTAGCTCTACTTTTAGGGGTGGCGGAGGGGGTTCAGATTAAGGGCCAAACAAAATATTTTTAAACAGCTAATGTGATAGTCGATTATGGGGTAAGAAGACATGCTGGGCACGATAATGAGAATCATTTTCTTGCCGGACAAGTAGTTCGTCCGGAATCCGGCAAAAACCGGAAAGTTGGTTAAATGTACAAGTTTTATTTGAAGTTGATTAATTGTTCGATTGGGTAGTAAGAAGACATGCTGAACACGATGGTGAAATCCATTTTTTCGTCGGACAAGTAGTTCTTCCAGAATCCGGCAAAAACCGGAAAGGTGGTTAAAAGTAAATGTTTCATTTGAAGTTGATTAAATGTTCGATATCAGGGTAAGAAAACATGCTGAACACGATGGCGAAAACCATTTTTATCGCCGGGCAACTAGTTCGTCCGTAATCGGGTCAAAACCGGAAAACTTGTTAAATGCAAAAGTCTTAATCTGAACTTGATTAGATGACAGATTTAGAGATAAGAAGAGACGCTGAGTCTGTATATAACAATCATTTCATACCCGGACATATAATTAGTCCGGAATCCGGTTGTAACCGGTATTTTTTTTTTTTAAGTTAGAGTTTTATTTAAAGTTGGTTAGATGTTCTTTGTAGGGATATCAGTATCGTCAAATTAGATATGGCTTAAAGAGCTATATCTGAACTTGGTTTTCTCTGATGATTAGCCTGGCGAAGACTGGATCTGGCGAAGACGAGACCCAATTGTCTGGATCAGATATTATATTTCTGGGATCCCATCGACACCTTTGGTCTTGTTTCCAATTGTTTCCAATCGTTTTCGATTTTAAACAGTTGTTAACGATTGTATTATTACCATTAGAAACAGTTGTTTCCAAACGCTTCCAAGCGCCGCGCTTGGAAGCGCGCACCCGCACAACCCGCTATGAGAAATGTTTTATCTTAATCTTGATGATAGTTATACTCTGGACCTAACAGGATTATATACGTACCGCAATTCCACAAAAATTTTGCCACCCTAGCAGTGGCGTCACGTATGGGAGGAGAGGACCAGCCAGCCAGTCGGTAAATACCTCTCCCCCCCCCCAAACATTTCGGCAAGTAAGGTCTTTGCACCCTAGACATAGGAGGTAAATTAAATAGGCACCAGAAGGGTGCTTGTGTAGGCTGTCGTTTTTAACAGGGACTAGGTTACGCTATACTTTATTACCCCCTCCTCAAGGAAGGTCTCCCAGGAAGGGGTTGTATTGCAAAGGGGTTGAGAAATATGGCCAGAATAGAGGCTTCTCTATAATAGCTAGTAAACCAGTCGCTTGGGCTCTCAACTTGACCTTGTTTCATGCCACACTTCTCGCCTTGTTCTGAATTAGTATATCCAGATTCCAGGGTGAATGCTATGGGTATGAAAACTCATGACAGTCTTTAGCTCTTTTAGGCACCATACTATTTTTATTGCAAAAGGACACAGAAATGAAGATAATTTCGTAAACCACTTTGACCTGACATATCACAAGATACAGAAGAAAAACAGACGAAAATGGTTTATTTTTAAAGGCCATTGAAAATATTGAAAAAACGAAGTGAATATGTCGGAAGGACAACCGCCTCCCTTCTTCAGCGCCGACAGAAAATTTCGAAGAAAAACGCCAAAAGTGATGACAACCATCAAATAATACAGCACCAAAAAAAAAGCAGAGAACTAACAAACAACCGAAGATGAAAACCAAAATTGAAAGAATTAAAAACAAACTAAATTTAAGACGAGCCTAATACCTGCGAATAGAATTACAAAATTGTTCTCGCTCGGTACTAGCGAATGACGTCTGTTTTTCTTCTGTTTCTTGTGACACAGGAATGGGGCTAAAATACAGTCAAATGACCATAAATTAAAAATGCACCAGAAGGGTGCTTGTGTAGGCTGTGGTATTTAAAAAGGAGTAGGTAAGGCTATACTTTGATACCCCTACTCATGGGAGCTATGTTAGGACCAAAGGGCCAGAATATGGCCAAAATACAGGCTTCTAGACCAGTGGCTCCCAACCTTTTCCGTACCACGTACCCCTAATCAAGGTTCGAAAAGGTTGCGTACCCCTTTTTTCAGAACGTATGACGTATAACTAACAGTATGGAATGCATACACGATCAGTGAGACATTTGAGGCTACTTTGTAGCTAAAATGTTGTCAGATCTCCGCTCGACGTCATTAGACGGCAATTTTTTTTTACAGTCAGCCTGTTTCTGTGTTATGTTTTGATATTGTCCGTGCTTTCATCAAGCTGAATCGCAAACATTTTCGTTAGCTTAATTCGCAATGTGAATGACAATATCACTTGCACCGTCTAACATTATTTCGTTGACTTTCTCTAGGATCAGAGGCATCACACACGGCTTGGCAACACCCCTCCCCCAAAGGGGTTGGCCCGACGGTTAAAAGAAACGAGTCAGCGCGAAGCGACTTTATTTTTCATACAAACATTTTTTTTGTTTAACTGTGACCAGCCAGTCGGTAAAAATACCTTGACCCCCCATAAAATATTTTGGCTACTGATGCCTCTGCTGGAGCTTTCTGCAATCAAAAATGGGTGGGGCGAGATGTTGAAGCTACAGACTGAACCGATTTTGGTACCTTCGCGTACCCCTTGCAAGAGTCCCACCGGTTGGGTACCACTGTTGTAGACAATAGCTAGTAAATCAGTCGCTTGGGAACCACTGTTCTAGACAATAGCTAGTAAATCAGTCGCTTTGAATGCTATGGAGCATGAGAACTCATGACAGTATTTAGCTCTTTTAGTCGCCAGACTATTTTTATTGCAAAAGGAGACAGCAATGGGGCTAAAATACAGGCTTATTGACACATGAATAGTAAAGTAAGTTAGTAAGTAATTTATTTATAGCCCTCCATTTGAAAAATCAGAATAAATGAAAATACACAAACACACAGGAAAAGACATTTAATTTTCAATTTTCAATCTTCGGCCAGGAAGCAGTGGATAATATCGTGCGCTGGTTGGGCCCTGTTATCTATTCAGTTAACCACCATCCAGTTAACGACTGTATTGAGTGGGTTTCCTTCTACTGGAGCTGGTGTCATAGAACGGATGCCGTTCCATGCCATACTTTACAGCTTGTTCTGAATTAGCGTATCCAAGGCGAACGCTATGGCGTATAAAAACTCGTGACGTTCAGTTCTGAAAAATTAGGCTTGCGGGGGGTTACAGTTCCAAGGCTACCAAGGGTGATATTGACTTTATTTTCTGGTCTTGCAATCTTTGACAGAGAGCGTGTTCCACCCTACTTACCGTATTTACTACGCATGACATCACGAATTCTGGCTTCTTGGCGTTGAGGCTGGAACACATTCTTCGATTTTCAGCAAAATATTGTGCCACGGGCTAATCGGTCCAACGTCAAAAGAAACCACGTTCCCGAGCGTGGTAAGCAAATAGCTACTATTAGTTACTATTCCGAGAAGGCTGGAACGGTCAACGTAGTAACTTTTCACGAGGCAGAAAATAGCAACTAATAGTTACTATTATATAGTGAATAGTGACTGCCTCCACAGGCCCACTTGGGCTTTCCTGCAGTCAGAAGTATCAGCTACATGTATGAACGATGTTAAGAAGATTACAAAAGGTGGGTTCATCTAGTTTAGCATGTAAAAGTTGGTTTGTATAATAAAGAGTATTAAACTAAAAAATTTTAAATATTATTGGGTGGAACACGCTCGAAGATGCTATAAAACAAGATTGCTCAGCATTGGCTACATTTATTTTTATCCCCAGGTGTATCGCATCGGGTACCTGATTCTAAGAAGGACTTCAGCTCTCTAGTGAACTGGCTGCAGTCAAATGGAGCGAAGATTTCGAATCTCAAGATTGAAAGTTACGGGGAGCAGGGGCATGGTTTAAAAGCGACTGCCAAAGTCAAGAAGGGAGAAACGTCTATAGTGATTCCCAGGAAGGTCATGATGAGCGCTGAAAGTGCAGCTGATTCTTCTATTGGTAAGCCCTAATGTGTTTTACTTATTTATTAGTAAGTTAGCTAATTTTTTCCTCTGTAGGCATGGATGGACGATTATTGATTTTTTTTTGTATCAGTAGTAATATAGATAGACCAAGAAGAAGAGAAGAAAAAGAACATGCTGAACATGAATGTGAAAACCATTTTATCGCCGGACAAGTAGTTCGCCCGGAATCCGGCTAAAGCCGGAAGTTTGTTAAAAGTAAAATCTTTACATGTGGTAGTAGTAGTAGTAGTAGATTTTTAATTCTAAAAAGTAACTTTCACAGCGTGAACGCCGAATTTGACTTCTACGTCCAAACATAACTAAACACTCGAATCAATTTGTCAGTCGAATAATAATTGCAACATAATTCGTAACAAATTCATCAGTCGATACAAAACTTAACTACCACAATTTACACGATAGGCTCATTCGGCGAACATTTTGCTAAAAACTTCTAAAACAAATAAAAGTCACTTTAAAGAAATGGTAAAAATTTTTTTTTTTTCAAATTCAATCAAAGTAAATTTTTAATCATTACGTCAAAAGTAATTTCACTTAAAAATATATATAAAACAAAATAAAACATTATAAAAGGGTCAAAAACTAAAACTAACAAATTCAACAAAAATAATGACTAAGTTTACTGGCTGTTGTACAATTCAACAAAACTTGGAACAAAACTCCTTCGGTACCTTTCATGTTTTGTGGGGACTGGATTTAATTTGGGTACTTTCTGAGCCTTGTCGCGCTGCGGTCTATTGCGGATGGGTGTGTAGAGTTCGGGGAGAATAGGACGCAATCTGGGAACAGACAGGGTCTTGGTGCCGAAATTAAGGCATAGAAGGTTTCTTCTCGCGTCCAAGGTGGTGAGCCTGAACCTGCCAAGCAGATAATGGTAAGGAAGCTTCCCCTCCCCATTAATGATCCTAAGCGCTCGTTTTTGAATGTTTTCAATCTTATAAACATGCTCAGAGGTAAGCCCAAAATGCCACACTGGACAAGCATACTCCAGTATTGGCCGGATAAACGAACAGTACAGTTGGAGGAGATCCTTCGGGGGGCAAGAAAATTTTTTCATAAGTTTTAACATGGAAACCGAAGGGGAAGCTTGTTTGAGGATGTTTTGAACATGGGCATCCCACTTCATGTCAGCTGAAATAGTAACTCCAAGTAATTGAATAAAACTAACGGAGATTTTGGGAGGAATGGGGTCTGTGAAAGAGGGCACGGATTTTAAAAAATTCACAGTCATGATCGATGATTTTTGGGAGTTAATCCTCATCTTCGACAAAGACGCTTGCTTAGTAGCGTCCTCAAGTAGAGCCGTAATTGAACTTTTTATATTCCGTCGACATACCTCCAGTGCAGACAGGTCGTCCACGTACTTCAACGATCTGGGTGGTCAGTCAATAGGCTATTGATCATTATTAAAAATAAAATTGGTCCAATTTGAGTTCCTTGGGGGACACCACAAAAAATAGGGAGGGGATCAGAAAAGACGTTTTTGTATTTAAGCACTTGAGAACGATTTGTTAAAAAAGAAGCAACAATTTTGACCAAAAAAGGACTCACTTGGAACTCAATCAACAGTTTGTTTACAAGGATATTATGGTCAATTAGGTCAAAAGCTTTCTGGACATCTATTAATAAAAGATTCAACCAAGTATCAGGGTTTTCAAGATTTTTCAGAATAGTGTCAAGAAGACTAACAAGGTAGTGCGAAGTAGATACCTCCTTGAGGTTCCCGAATTGTTGTAAATCAATAAGATCAAGAATCTCTGCCTTTAACCAATCAGCCAAGAAACCCTCGTACATTTTTGAAAAAACTGGGGTCAGTGTTATTGGTCGAACACCACTAAAATCGTTCGAACCCCCCTTCTTTTGGATTGGTGTGATATAACCCAGCTTCCAGCAGGACGGGTAATTTCCGGATTTACTGATATCATTGAAAATGTTTGCAAGGGGTGTTACTAACTTATCAGGAAATGCTTTTATTAGATCCACTGGGATATCAATCGGACATATACTAGTAATCTTCAGCCTATGTATTTTTGTAATTATTTCTTTCGCTGAAATTACGGGAATTTTTTCTTTTGGAGTTTCGGGGATGTGTTAGTTGACTGCGAGAGGAGGGAATGCTTGAACAATCGTGGCAAGATGTTTGTTAAGCTCATTGGCTGTCTGAAACGGCGGTTCATCAAGTCGAAAATCTAGGTTTTTGGGCGAAAGACCCGCATTTTCTTTCACTTTCCTGAACCACTGCTGAGGTTTACTTTGTTTTAAACTATTTAATTTGTTCTTACCATAACGAGAAGCAGCACGTCTTATTTCTTTCTTTATCTGTTTTCTAAGAGCAATCGCTTCGTCTTTCTTTCCACGGCGAAAAAGTTTTACCTTTAATTGGATTAGCTCTTTAATTTTTTCATTTACGTAAGGTTTGTCTGAAGAACATACCTTCTTAACAACCTCTGGGAAACACTTTTGGTAATTTTCCGTTAATTTAGACTGAAACAAACTAACCTTTGAATCAAGATCAACGCAAGAAACAACATCCTCCCGACTCTCAGCCGTGATCCTAGATCCAAAATCTAAAAGCCCTTGACTAGTTAATGGTCGGTGCGAAAATTTAGAAACTGAGTAATTAGTTTTACACACTTGAAGGGGTATCAGTTGTAGCATAAAGTGATAGCTACCACCAAGAGGGGGAAGGGTAATTGGAGGATTGTAAAAAATTTTAAGGTTAGTGCAAATAACATCCAAACTGGTACCACCTTTTGTAGTTGGGAAATCTACAATTTGCTTAAGCTTCTGGTCTTTACACAAATAATCAACGTTTAGTTCGTTTGCGTCGCCTGCCATGAATATACCAGCATTTGGGTACTTTGCCATAACAAAGTCGAGGCTAGCTTGCAGCTTGTCATGAAACTCACGGCGAGAACAAACATTCTGCCCGGGGGAATAATAAAAGGAACAAATGATTAAATTAGTGTATGGTCGAGGGAGGCATTTCGGTTTTGCAGATATCCAAATAATTTCATCGCAATCATGGAGACCTGGTACATGGATAAGGGTAGGAGATAAAAATTCCTTGGCCAAAATCATAACGCCCCCCCCTTTTTTCCCAAGTGGATGATTAGCCGGGCGAAGTTTAATAAACTCCTGAAAACCTGTCATTTTAAGGAAACTTTGATTTTGTGCCTGGACTTCAGTAACTGCAATTATATCAATATGGTTAAGTTTTGCTGTTGATTCTAGCTCAACCAACTTTTCAAAATTCAGACTCTCAGCATTCGTAAGGAGAAAACCGGGGAAACTGTAACGATTTTGAGCAAACTCTTTAACAACTGATTTCTTTAAAGTAGCCTTATTCTAGGATAAATTAGGGGGGGCATAAATATTAACGTTAATACTGGGAGGGGGGGGGTAACATCACCTAGAAGAGAATAATTATCACGAGGGCTAGGATCAGAAGGCTTGTCAGCAGGGACGGGCACACCAACTTGGACATAAAGACGACCAAATCGATTTTGAAGTGGGAAAGGAGCAGATTCAGGAGTAAAAACTGGCTGTGAATTGATTAAAGGGGGTGGTTGAGAGGTGGAAGGGATGTGGAAAGTCGTTTGTTCCAAGTTTTGTTCCAACCCGTTGTAGAGCCGTACAACCTTGGGGGAGGGAGTAGCCGCAGAAACTGCAGCGGGGGAAGCGGTAACGGATCTAAAACACTTGGGATGACCCGATAAAAAAAAGTGGCACTCTTGCTGGGGTCAGCAAGAGTCACTGGTACAGACTTTGCAGGGGCACTAATGGTCTGATGCGTGAATTTGCAAGAATTGCCGAAACGACACAAACCAACACGGAAAAACCTACACTCGGATTTTGGAGTCGTAGTTACAGGCGGGAGTTCATGGGAAAATCTGCAAGAACTGCCGAATTTACATGAACCGCTCAACAAAAATCGGCACAAAACGGGGGGTCTAGTAGTGGTGGGGCCCGGCACTGATACTTGCGCTAAAGGCGAGTTTTTCCCTGCAACACGATGGCTAAATTTACAATTGCTTCCAAATTTGCATTGCCCGGACTTGAAAAAACGGCACTTACGCTTATTGACGACTATGTCGAAGCTATCTCCGTTTTCCATGTTATCGTCAGTTATATCCAGGCAAATAACAGGGGACAGTGTGGACTCACTAGGCAATGAAACAAGCCCAGTCGCGTGGATCGGAGAGTCGTTGGCTGTACTTTGATCAGTCGGGCTATCACACACCGATTTAACATCACAGCTTTCAGTTTGCGAATGTTTCTCACTTCGGGGCTTCAGTATGTCCTTTAGGACCAATATTTGCTGGTAGCTTGCGATGGTTTTGCGAAGTTCTTCGATGAGTAATCCTTGAGTTTCTATCGTTATCTCTTGCTTCTCCACTTTGGAGCGAAGACCTGTTATCACGGGACAGGAGGGGTCACTACCTTTTAGAACGAAGGGGGTCGATGCGAGGCCGTAAGGAGTAAGACCATGTTTGTCCCAAGCGAGGGATTCATGAAACGCTGGATTGAGGATCGAGAAAGAGCTGTTGGCACTGCAACCTAACATATCATCACTCTCGTAATCGTGGTCCAGGTCGTTGGGACGTGGGGTTATGTGGGTCATGCACTGAATAACGACTTTTTTGGGTGTATTAGGGTAGGTACCTTTGTCGTCATCACCAAGTTCGACATCCTCAACAAGTGGAGCAGAAATGGCAGAACTGAAACATAACGGGCAGATCCAGTCGGGATGGTATACATTCTTAGGGATTTCTGCGCACTTGTAATGCACCCAATCTCCGCACATGTTGCACTTTACAGAGCCCCGACCTACGGGGCTAGAACATACTGGGCAGGAAAATACACTCTTGCATCTTGGAGCCATCTATCCACTATTACCAGTCACGCGAAATGCGCAGCAGCCTCACCAGGCAGCGCTGGTTTATAACAAATCCTTCGCTATTTGCTTTGATTCCTGGCACTTCGCCAAACGATGCTGATAGCTGGTAACAGGTTATTCGGTGAAAGTTCATAAACTTGTTTGAACTGGTAGGAACTGGCGCGAAGCCGATAAAAGTGGATGGGAGAGACCGTAATTGGGACGGTGATTAGTTGAAATGTTTTTGTCCGTTTAGGTTAAAATGATCAGAAAAGGATCAAAATATAAACAAGCCAAAATTCAAAAATAGTGCTTTTAGGAAATGGGATCTTCAACCTCGATTACCGTGGCAAGCGATAATCGGGCACTGGTTCTTGATATAGAAAAGTCTTAGCACTAAATTCGCGTAAACACACTGGGCAGACTGCTATGGTGAAATTAAAGTCAGAGATAGATTCTCACCGATAATATCATCACGCTCATTTTAATCCGATAAGTCGAACGTGGAACTCATATTATCGCACTTGCGACTGCTCGTCACGAAGCCCAGGTGAGAACTGACATAAAGTAGGTTCATTGAATTTCAAATAATGAAAACAAATACTATTACATAAGGCGTATTTTCGCCGTTCCCCGATGACTCCTCAGGGAATCGAAGGGAACGGCGAGTACAAAAACAGCGAGAACACTAGGAATGCTTCCAAATGGATTTTGTTAGAAACAAAATATTTGCAGTTGACGAAATTAGTATTGATCCAACTTATTTTTGGTTTAGTTTATTATGGTTGTTTTTAATTAATTTTACATTACACCAACACCAGCAAAAATTGATTCCCCTCCGAATCTGAAAGGGAGCCCTTTTTGATGATGGTGATGATACTTGGAGCTTTCTCGTCCGTGGGAGAACTTAAAAAAATAACAAACAAAAAGACGAGACAATCAAGAAACTGTCAATACTCAATGTACAAGCCATCAATCTTGATTAGGTTCAGGTTCATTTATTATTTTCACTAATTATACACACTTAAAAAGAACCTCTCCCGTTCTCTGTAATACGACCATGTAGGGTCGAATAGTTTTCCGATGTCCTGGCCGATACAAACGAGCAGAGGGTAGGAGCTACGCGGAACATTATTATTCGTTACCTCTACAACAGCTACATCGCAGTTGAGCCCCGGAGAAGAAAAGTCAAGACTAACAGGCTATTGGTTGTCTACCATTGTGACTTCAAATGTGACGCGCTGCAGAGGCTGGTCGTGCACGCCTGCTACGGTTTTTTTTCCCTGATGTGCGCAGCGGCGAAGATTGAAGTAGACGGGCGTCAATTCAAAGCTCTGCAAATAGCTCTAGCTCTGCTCATTTTTTTTCTGAGTATCCATAGTCGGTGCGTGGGGCCGAAGACGGAGGTCTCATTTGTTCTCGAATAGACTATACTTTCAAATTATATGAAGGAATAACAACTAAACGGGTAATATTCAAAGTAATTTGTGTTCTCATTCCAGTTATACAGTTTGACAAACGAAGTGACGAAACTCTTGCTCGAAACTTTTGCTCGATTTTTTGCTAGAATGTTTGTTTATGCCTATTTCCTTTTTCTTGATCTAACACTGCTTTCAAGCTCTGGAAGTGGAAGGTGGAAAAGGTCTGATCTACTTTGAATTTCATGGACAGTTGACACCTATGTAGTCTTCCAAAATTGCGAACTTGGACCATCTGTACGAATCACACTATGTGCAGTTCTTATTTTTATCTCTTCTTCATTTGGATGGAGCTTTTTACTTCTTCTCATCATTTATTCTCATCGTATTTCTTCTCGTCGTCGAGTTCAGCTGTTCTCGCGTTAGCCCTCGTTTGTATTTCTTCCTGTTCGTCTGATATATTGACTAGCCTAATCGATATGATTTGAAAAGGGAATACCACGAGTGGTCGGATTTAATGGGAAATTTGAACGAATGACCCAGGATTAGATTGGATATTAAAGAATTTGGATAACCCTAATACTTCAATAAATTTAATAGCGATAGATCTAATGAAAGCATTTGAGTCAATCAACCATAGCAAGCGCGTTGACAAAATTTTAATTAAATTCAAAATTCAACCATTCCTAATTCAGTTCAATTCGCTTTATTTTTAAAAAAAATTCTTCGTTAAGAAAAATAGCATCGGAAACGTCAACATAGTCACAGAGTACACTCATATGCGAGTATATAGCATTTTTTTTTTTTAATTTGCGTAATACTATGTACTGTTAAATACAACGATTGTTCGACTGGTTGCTCAGTTTCTGTCTAACGAACAAAACCAATTTTTCTGATAGTTTACCCATTTTTGGGGGTTCCGCAGGGTGCCCTTTTGGGACCGCTTCTTTTTTTAGTTATGGTCAACGAGCTTGCTCTGTCTTTCGCCGAATAGATGGAAATACTTGGATGATCTGCCGCTCCTGGAAGTTTGCCGAAAGAACATAAATAGTAGTGCAAAAGTCAACATGGACAAATCTGGCGTCCTAACTATACAATTTTTAAAAACCGAACCAGAGTGTTTCCCATCCCTTCCTAAGTCCCAACAGGTCAATGGTATCAAGCTACTTGGAATGCATATCGCTCGTGATCTAAAATGGAATAAGCAAGAAGATAGTGTGCTCAAAAAAGGTAATATGGCAATACGTTCAGTGAAAATTCTGGCCCGTTATGGAGTACTCACTGACCATCTGTTGGTAATCTTTTTGTATATTGTTCGTCCAACCCTGGGGTTGACCCGTGAGCATTCGGATTTAATCGAACGGGTGCAGTATAGAGTCCTCCGTGTGGCTTTGAAGTGCCCTAAAATCCCATATCTCGAATTGTTGGAAAAAAAATGTTAAAAGAGTTCTTAGCCCTTTTAGGTCAAGACCGGCACGAGCTGCTGCTCAGCCTTTTCCCGTGACCGATATAAAGAAAAGTTTTGTTCCATCGTTCACTGACCCATTTAAGGGGCATTGTTGTTATTGAATTGTAAATATTAAAATTGTTGATAATATTTTTTTTTTTTCAATTCACTTTATTCGAAAAACATGCGACGGACAGAGCCGATTATTAGTTTTTGTTGTCAACATGTATGTCAATCAATGAGCCAAAAATAACATGCACAAAAATACAATATATACAATTGATAACTATTTTACAGACTAAAAAATCGACCCGGCATTGAACAACTTAACAAACGAGGGCACAAAACTAAGCTCATAACGAGCATGTGAAGCAGTCACAGGTTGAAGTTTCGGTACAGGCTCTGCAATGGACCTGCTTGGCCTTAACCGAGCCGGTTCATGTTGGGGCGGGAGGATATTTCGGTGAATGGGGCTCGACAGGATTTTATGTCCAAAAGATAGGGAGAGTTTTAAACGACGGGAGTGAAGGGTTTGAAGTTGAAACTGATTAAGGAGGGATATGTATGGTACTTTCGGGGCTTTTGAAATTACTAGGAGGGCACGGTATTGCACCCTCTCAACCCGGTCAGACTGTTCCTTCGTCAGTCCAAAATGCCAAACAGGGCAGCAGTACTCGAGTGTCGAACGAATAAAAGAAAAATAAATGCGTAGGAGGTGTGGGGCAGGGATTCCATGGCGAGCCAGCAACTTTAGAGATCTGATGGCCAAATTGGTTTTCTTTAACATGCCATCGACGTGCTTGTTCCACTTCAGATCTGAAGTTATATGGACACCAAGTAGTTTGATTTCGGTCACGTGACTAGCGCTGGGAATAATTGGGTTAAAAACTGGCGTGGATTTTAAAAAAGAAATGGTTAAAATTACAGATTTGTCGCAGTTGACAGTCATTCTGTCCACCTTTGCCTCTTGACATATATCATTCATTAGTGAACCTGCACTGCTTGGGAGGTTTTTCCGACAGCATTCAATGAGTGACAAGTCATCGACATACTTCCAACGGTTGTCCAGTGTTGTTGCCAAATCATTTATCATGACAAGGAACAAAAGTGGTCCCAAAAGGGTACCTTGAGGAACACCACAAAAGATGGGCAGTGGATCAGAGTAGGTGGACTTATATTTTGTCCGTTGACATCTGCCTGAAAGAAAACTAGCGATTAAACGAACAAGGAATGAGTGTACACCTAGGCCAAGAAGTTTTTTTATAAGAATATTGTGGCAAATTAAATCAAAAGCTTTTCTTAGATCTATTGCAATAAGATTAATCCAAGAATCTGGTTCATCAAGGTTTTGTAAGATTTTGTCAATTATACTTACTAGGTAATGAGATGTAGACGTGTTCGGCATATTTCCAAACTGCCTCGGATCAATTTTCTCCAAAATACGGTCTTTCAGCCATGCTGCGACAAAACTCTCATACACTTTGCTAAAAATGGGTGTCATGGTGATCGGTCGGACGCCCGAAAAATCATTAGGCGCATCTTTTTTTGGTATTGGTGTAATGAAACCATTTTTCCAGATTGATGGATACTCACCTGTTTTTGTGACCTGATTAAAAAGGAGTGTTAGTGGGCCACTGAGATAATCGGGAAATGCTTTAATAAGATCAACGGGAATATCTACAGGGGTAATGCTTGTTCTTTTAAGTCTTTTTAATTTAAAAAACACCTGGGACTCTGATATTAGAGGGAAATCAATAAACTCAGGGGGCAGGGTGGGCACTTCTTCGCCCAGCAAAGGCGGGAGGGACTGCACAATGTTAGCCAAATGTTTATTAAGGGAGTTGGCAGTAACGTCGTCTTCTTCGTCAAGACCAAAATCAACTCCTTTTTCCACCTTGCCTGTCATTCTTTTGATTCGGTTGTACCACTGGCTTGGTTTGGACTCATACAGATGATTAACTTCACGTTCCAAGTATTTTTTTGCATGTTTTCGAGTGACTTTTCTGAGCTTGTTTTTCAATCTGTTGGCTTGTTTGGTATTACCCTGACGGAAAAGCCATCGTTTTTCCATTACCATTTTCTTAACTTCTTGCGAAATATATGGTCGATCTGATGAGAAACGTTTTGTGGACTTCTCGGGAAAACAAGCCTTGTAATTTTGAAGCAAAGTTTCTTGGAAAATAGTAGCTTTCTCATTACTACTTTTAGCATCTTTGAATTTTTCCCATTTCTCGCAACTCAACCATTGACCAAAAGTTAGTAGTCCCCTCATCTGTGATCGGTCGACTGGTATTTACAGTTGTAGTGTAGTCAATCTTAATGGAATTGGTGGGGTTAAGTTCAAGAGAAAAATGGTAACTTCCTCCAATCGGAGCACCGGCCGTAGGCATGTTGTAAAATTCATACATATTTGTGGAAATTCGGTCAAGAGAGGTACCGCCCTTAGTCGTGGGAAAATTGACGAGTTGCTTCAGGCCAATTCCAGTGTCAAGATAATTGAGCTTTAATTCATTAGCATCGCCCATCATGAAAATTCCGCATGACGGGTATTTACCCAAAACAAAATCCGAACTGAGTTGCAACTTTTCGACAAATGCTTTGCGATTTTCACTCGTCTGACCTGGAGAGTAGTAATACACGCATAAAGCTATACCAGTGAATTTCCTCGGGAGACGTCGTGGTTTTAAAATGACCCACATAATTTCATCGTAATCGGTTAAAAATGGGATATCAAGTCTAGTTGCTCTTAAAGTTTCATGGGCATAAATAAGGACTCCCCCACCTTTTTTTCCCAGTGGGTGTAGAACCATACAGTTCTAGCTTTTAACGTGTTTCAGCGAATTTCAATCCTAAAACGCCAAGCTAAATGAAACACTGTTCTTCTAAATAAAGAATACTACAAAATGCGCCGCAGGCGAAATTTTTTTTGAACTATCTGTAACAACGCATCAATTGAGGTTATTCCTTTGGTATAATTTCGAATTTTAAAGTTCACAAATTCGGCTTTTCATTATAACTTTCGCTGGAAAGCGAAGCTTCCAACGACTGTACCAAGGCAAGTTAAACCAAGGGCCGCAGGCGAAACTTTTTTAATCTGTTTTTTTTTGCGGAAAATTCAGCTATAGTACCATACAATTTCCGGCTTTTAACGTTTTTCAAACCCCAAGAATTTCTATCCTAAAAGGAAAACTAAATGATACACCATTCTTCCAAATAGGGAATACTACAAAATGCGCCGCAGGCGAAATTTTGTGTAAAACTTACTGTAATGCATCAGTTGACATTGTTCCTTTGATGTAAATACATATATTTAATTTCACATATTCGGCTTTTCGTTTCAACTTTTGCTAAGAAGCGAAGCTTCCAACGACTGTACCCAGAACAAGTTGAACTAAGCAACGCCGGCGAATTTTTTTTTTAATCTGTATTTTTCCGGAAAAATTTGCGACCGACAAATGTTTGCAGAATTTGATTTCTTACGTATAAAAGACACGGTGTGCGGACAAGAACATCGACGCCCGACAAAAGCATTCACAATTCGATTTCTTCTGTGTTTTGCCCGACAAGATTGTAAAGAACTTTATTTTTTACGCGTATATAGAAGCCGATGTACCGACGAGACTTGAACTTTCGGCATGCGCCGGATAAAAAAGTTACACAATTTGATTTTTTTTTTTTTTTTTTTGTAAAAAGAACCCGATGTGCCGACGAGAATATCGACGCCCGAGAAAACCGTCCAGCATTTGATTTGTTCTGTGTTTTGCTCGACTAGACTGTACAGAACTTGATTCATACGTGTAAAAATAACCCCTTGTGCCAATGAAACTTAAACTTCCTGGGTGCGCCCGACAAAGTTTGCAAAGTTTGATTTCTTACGTATAAGTAGAACCCGATATGCCGACGAGTTGACCGACGCCCGACAAAAGCATAAAAAAATATTTCTTCTGGATTTCTTATGTATAAAAAGAACCCGATGTGCCGATGAACCGAGGCACGACAAAAGCCTGCAGAATTCGATTTCTCCAGTGCTTTGCCTGACAAATGTTTGCAGGATTTCATTTCTTGCGTATAAAAGAACCCGATGTGCCGACGAGTCGACCGACGCCCGACAAAAACTTAATTTGTTTTTATTTCTTCTGGATTCCTTCTGTATAAAAAGAACCCGATGTGCCGACGAGAATACCGAGGAACGACAAAAGCATGCAGAATTTGATTTCTTCAGTGTTTTGCCCGACAAACGTTTGCAGGATTTTATTTCTTGCATATAAAAACATCCGATGTGCCGACGAATCGACCGATGCCTGATAAAAAGCATAAAAAATATTATTTTTTCTGTGTGTATTATTTTTTCCGACGAAAGTACTTTCTCAGGACCTTTAGGGGGGGGAGTCCCCCCCCCCATAGTGACGCCCCTGTGGGGATGTGAACTGGTTAGATGAATTTGCCTTTGGGCGGGATCACTGTCCCTATGGCCGGCTTCTACCAGACTCTTATAGTGGTTTGCGAACTCTGTCCACAAGCCCCTCGGTAGCTCAAATGGTAAGAACGCTTGCCTTGTTAGCAGAGGGTCCTGGGTTCAAGTCCCGGCTAAGGAGCATTTTTGTCTTTCTGTTCAGTACTTCTAAGACTTTTATTAAATAAAATTTCACATTCACTCTCTACTCTAAACGACCGTCTATCCCCCCTGAGCTATAAGAAACCCAAAAAGCGTCGACGAAGACTCTCTGTTTATCACGAAGTCGGGTGGCTGCGTTGATTTCTGCCCATTCCGGCACCGCAGGGAACGACAAATTATACACGCCAACACTGTCGACATTAAGTTGCCGGAAGTTTTTTTTTTTCCTGGAATAACTCGCAAGCCTTTCGCAGAGTCGACCGGAGCTAAAACAGTAACTGTAATTGAGGTAAAGTAAGTAAGTAAGTAATTTATTTATAACCCGCCATTTTGAAAAAGCGGAATTAATGAAAATAAATAAAACGCATAAAAGAACAGAAAAAAACTCTTCGACCAGGAAGCACTAGATAACGTCGTGCGCTGGCTGTGCCCTGTTGTCCATGATTTTTTAAAGCGATTAGGAAAACATCCAAAACTGTAACACTTTTCAAAACTGTAACGGTTGTTGGAAGGGGGTGTAGGGAGGCGGATAGTGAAGAGGTGGGGTGGGGGGAGGTCAGATGGGGGGCGGTGGGTAGGGTGTGACGAGGAAATCATTTTTCTTTCCTATATTCTTTTTTTCTGTCTCTCTTTCTTTACCTCTTTTTTCTTTTCTTTCTTTGAAAATATATTAGATTAGTATTTATGTCATTATCTATTGAATAATTTCAAGTTAAAAGGTGGTTAGAAGATACAGCCACCCACAGGACTTTTGTCTTTTATGTGGTTGTTGAGTTTCTTTGTACAATGTAGTTGTGTTTTTTTGGTAAAGTAAACAAATATCTGAATCTGAATATCTGAATCTAATCTACTTGCATCTTCAATTTTGAACTTCTCCGTTAATGTACAGTTGTGACAAAATTTCGACAAGTAGAGCAGGTGCTTTGCATATTTAAAATAACATGATCTCATCTTTTTATCTCCTGAGTTCGCAGAATGTGGGTGACACCAGAACGAAAGAGTATAGGTAGATTATGTTTGCATTCTGTTC
Organism: Branchinecta lynchi; assembly: GCA_023053575.1. Lineage (NCBI taxonomy): Eukaryota > Metazoa > Arthropoda > Branchiopoda > Anostraca > Branchinectidae > Branchinecta > Branchinecta lynchi. The sequence goes on along the minus strand of JAKZAP010000022.1, from coordinate 4,368,823 downwards.
CAAGTAATGATAGAAACCGGAATTATGCCTAGCAACTTTTCTGAAGGAAATCTTTACCCAATTCTGAAAAAAGGGAAACCTTCTGATTCTTGTAGCTCTTACCGTCCAATTACAGTCTCAAACGTATTGTGCAAGCTCTTCGAGCTTGTCACGTTTCCCGAAATTTACTCCAAGTGTTCTGTGCCCCCTTGTCAATTCGGGTTCCAAAAGGGACTGGGATGTTCTCACGCCCTTAGTGCTGTTTGTTCCATTCTGTTAGATGCAGAGTCTGGTAAAGAAGTCTTTAGTTCTTGCAAGCCACGACGCTAGTAGGGCTTTCGACTCGCTTGTCCATGAGCATATTCGTTATACTGCTTGTCAGCGAGGAGTTTACCCATCTATAATCCGTGCTTACCGGGACCTCTACGATAATGTAGTTGTTGTTATTCAAATCCCTGGTTTTCCGGATGCTCATGTTGTTGTGCCTGTTAAGAAAGGAATAAGACAGGGATCGGTCGTCTCGCCGCAACTATTCAACAACGCTGTAATAGAACCCCAAAGTAATGTAAAGCCGGCTTGTATTATTCGTGGAATTGACGTTAGTCATGTATGTTACGCGGATGACATTCTAAACCCCAGTCGCACAGTTACTCATCTTGAAGACAATTTTGATACGTTAAGTGACGAGTACAGCAGCGTAGGAATGAAATTTAACCCTGAAAAATCACAAGTTGTTATTTTTAATTGGAGAACTAGCCCTGATATAACTGTACTGCTGGGAAGTTCGAACGTCAGACCAGCAGATTCACTGATTTATCTTGTTCTACCGATCGGGAAGTCGATCAGAGAGACCAGAGCACTGTTGATCAAACATATTCGCAAAAAGATTGCTGCAGCTTAAGGTTCCATTGTGGCGAATAAGTTGCGTTTCAACCGTCTTATTCTCGCCACGATTTTTAACTCGGTGGCCCTGCCTCACATTTTAAACATCGCAAATTTCTGGTGAATGTTAACTAACACTGATACAAAACAAATTCGCTCTATTTATTTTCGTTTCTGTAAATTCCTGCTCCGCCTCCCTCCTTGTACCCGAAATAGTAAAATCGTCACTACTTACAACATCACTGACCCACTTACAGCAGTGGGACAACTTATACAGAATTACAACAATAAGATTAAGCACCAGTGGGAGAGCATTCTTCTACAATAGGACAGTTTTGTAGATAGTATAATGCTGTCGTAGTCTCTATGTTGTGTTTGGTTTCCTCTTGTTATGGTGTTTCTTTGTTATAGTGTTTCCTTCTTCGTTTCTTTCTTTATTCATACTCCGTCTATGCCATGTGCTTTTCGATGGGTGAAAAATAAAATTATTTTTATTATAGAAAAGAGCGCAGAAGGTGATGGACAAGTTTCCCGAAGCTTTACGATTATAGCGCCCCTGGTGGGGGACGATGCGCCCATAGGCGGTACGGATTGATTGGAAAACTTCTTGGACAACCGAAAAGCAAAATTTTGATTAAAAACTTCGTCTATATTTATGCAGTCATTAACAGATCTGTTTTCATAAAAATTAATAAAAACAGTATGGGTTACATTTTACAAATATTTCTTAATTAAACACATTAAGTTTTTCTGCCCCATATTGACCTTAATTAACTGCCCGATTTTTGCTGGATTTCCAGGCAGTTTCTGTATATATTGCATATTACAAAATCTTCTCCGGAGAGATGTTTGCCAGTAAATTTCTAAAGATATGCGACACACAGTGCGTGAAGCTGCTTAAAAAGCACACCTCGCACTATTTACAGTTTGTATTCCAGTATTCAAAGCTACCTGAATACCGTATAACTATGTAAATATTCTTTGAGCCCAAGCTGACTTTGAAACATTTATTCAAACAATGTTTACAACGGATACGTCAGCTATGATTTTTCATCAGCGATATTTCGGCCCTTCTTGGCAAGGGTCCTCGTCAGGCTGTCAATCCTCTAGATCAACTGCGGGGAAAGGAATCAAACCTGTAATCACAACCTGTAGATTACAGGTTTGATTCCTTTCCCCGCAGTTGATCTAGAGGATTGACAGCCTGACGAGGACCCTTGCCAAGAAGGGCCGAAATATCGCTGATGAAAAATCATAGCTGACGCATCCGTTGTAAACATTGTTTGAATAAATGTAAAACTATGCTCTACTTTTAAAAGTGGCTATTGCTTTTTAAGCCTTTTCCCAGGCCCACCGACTTCTAGCAAGATCTTGGCAAAATTCAGAAAACCGGTTCTACGCATCAATAGCATGATAAGCGAACACTCGTCTTGAGCGTAATGCACATGGAACTACTAAATCGTGGCAAATGTAAAGATTAGTGAGGTGTCTTCGCGGGTTCAGAATGTAACATAGGAAATTTGAATCTCCGGGTTTAAGAACTAATGAATGATGTTACTGAAGTAGGTTGCATTGACATTATAGTTACGACACGTCCTTTACGGCTTTGGTAAGCAAGAGGTCTTCATTACCTTTAAATGACCTCCGACGCACTTCCCGGTCGTCTGGTCCTGCTTCCCGAGGTCCATTGACTGGATACTGAGTTCGAAAATGTGGTCAGGACCTCCATAGTTGACAAGGTGGTAGAAACAGTTCATGGGGAGGTCGAGGTTTTCGTCGTCCGTCTTTGGGATTCGAAGTCGTCTGGATGTCCTGATTGTCTTGTTGCAACCTAAATTAAAGTAGATTTTATGTTCCATGCAGAGACGAAGAAAGAGGGAGAACTTCTGCACAGCTGTCGTTGATGCGAAAACGAAGTGTAGCCTTTGCGCTACATGGATGCTTTAAGCAGGTAAGCACTTTTATTTGTTCATTAAAGTACAACTCTTACTAGAAATGATCGTTTCACGACAAAATGGCTTAGAAATTTCGTTTTTAAAAATACTGTTACTTTCCACGAGAAATTAGCGATTTTCTCGTTGGTGCTTGTCCACTCTATCCAGCCTTCCCAAGCGCCAGAAGTTTTTTGGATTGGATTAAAACGTAAGAAAACCAATCAAAACAAAACAAGTCCAAAACAGACGGTATACCTGATTGTCTACCATGGCTTTCAAAATGAAAAATAGTACTTTGAAGCTTGTCGAGTCCTTATTTGTGATAGAGTCATTGACCTTGAAGCTTTAAGCGAAGGGTATGTTCCGTAACTCAAAACTCAGCTAGTTTGAACAAGACCAAAGGTTTGGATGGGATCCCAAACACCTAACATTTGATTCAAACAATTGGGCCATGTCTTCGCCATTCAGCGTCAGATTCTTGGAATATTTTTACTGTTATAATAAAGTTTTAAAATGGATTCGGCCTGTCTCCTTGCCCCGATACCGAATCCCTAATCGATTTCAGAAGCAACTTTGAGCTTCAACCAAATTTCCAGTTTCAGTCGAATTCGTGATGAACCATTTGTCCAGCAAGAAAACTAAGTTCAGATATGGATTCAGTGGACCTCCTTACCCCCTCAGTGAATATCTTATTAGCTTATATAGCATATATGTTTTTACCTTAAATTCAAAACCCCACCTCTGCCTCTAAAGATAGGACTAAAGGACCCATCTACAAACTTGACCCGTACTTTACCAGCGAATCCTTGTAGAACAACATCCTCGCTTGAACAACATATTTCCTCGTTTGAAAATTATATATCAACCCCTTTGACCTTCTATTACACTAGATCTCTCCGACGTCCATACAATAAACAAGAGAGCTGTGTCGGTTTGACAATAAAGGGGTAGGGAGCGAGTCCTCATTGAGCATCATCCTTGCTTGAAGAACATATTTCCTCTCAAAGCCGCTCAAGTTAGAAAAGAACTTGTCGAAGAACTTTGTTTTTTTTCCCGAAATATAACACTAATAAAACTAGCTGACGTATCCGTTTTTCACTGTCAAATATGAGATGAGTTTTTCAGATAGCACGGTCCGACCGTGATATACTTGAAAATTTCTTAGAGTTATTTAGAGGCGAAAGCCTTTTCTCTTGCTTTGTATTATATTATTATTATCTTAACTGCGAAAACGACTTTAGACCGCGGTATCAGATAACATGGCATCTGCAAAAACGCAACTATTGCAAGTGCCAGAATGCTTCCCGTTAAAGTCCTTTACAATCTTGTACGTTCGAGTCGGTATTAGGGTTTTCGGTCAGCAGTTAAGTAGATAAAATAAACTTTAAAGTCTTGTCAATAAATAGTAGCTAAATATAGAACATTTAGTACGTATATGCAGTTTTATACGCGGATATTTCTACGCAAGTTCACACAGAAGCGACGAGATTTCCTGGTGAATCTTCGCGGCATGATCAGGGGCGTCGCTATCCAATAGTCAAGGGGAGGGGAGGGGGCCCAACGGCGCTCTGCCGCCCATTTTAGCTTTTCGCCGAATGTGTAATGATAACATTTGTGATAACTGCAAGCGTTTTAGCAACAAAACCGGACGAATACACATTTAGAACTCAACGAATGGGTGTTTAACGAAAGGGAACAGGGCTAGTAGTTTATATTGTAAGTTTGAAGTAATCGAATCTGAAAGCGCAGGGGTAGTTCGAAGTCCTTAGGCCCAAGCTCTGCTGACTACCACAAAGTACAGGACTGGCGTGTTTCAGGCACGGCTCAAAAGTCCTATCGGTTAGAAACATTCATGGAACAAAAGACCACTAGTGGAAAATCGTACCAATTTAAAGAAACTTAAACCAGTTTTTATAAGGTGAAAGTAAAGGTCATCCGTAATAACAGAAGCTCGCTGGACAGCGACGCCTGGCCTGTAGCAGTTATTAACGACTGTACATGCGACAGAACGAAAGTGAGCGCCCACACAACATTTTTGAGATCTGCCTTTTTTTCTGGCAAAACACTCAAATCCCAAAATTCCAAGCCTAAACCCAAACAAAACTAGACCTACGTTGCAGCAACCTTTGCTCGGCTTCGCCGACTAAAGTGTTGCGAGAGCAAAACTTTGGTTTTGTTTCTTCGCTAACGGTTAAATGCTGAATTTGTCAACCCATCGAGGTCATGAAAATGGTAATATTTTTCTGAACTGATGACACAATCTGTAATCCCATGATTATACCTCATCGTTGAACAAATGAAAAACATAATATCGGAAGTAGGGACTAAATTGACTTTGCAGCCAGTTGAACTTTATCCTTTTCAATCGTAGACATCGTGACTTGTTGAAACTTGAAAATTATCTTATATCACCTAGTTTGCATTATAAAGCTATCCATATAGCTTTTTAGTTCAAAATAGCAAAATACCTCCACTAATTATTGCGAAACATATCGTTGTTTTACATTATCAATTGAATCCGTTATGTGAACACTTAATTCTAGGTTACAGCGAAAGACCATCACCAATCACCATATATCATTCTAGCATCTCATGATCATGGCAATGCTTTAGCAACCGATTCTTGAACGACGACATAAACCAAACTTTTCTTATCATCAAAATACCGGAAACAAAATAGATACACATACTACTTTTCGCCGAAGATCATTATGGCGTAATCGTCGAACTGTTAGTTGCAAGTCCCTGACTTGTCTCACAGTTGGGTTCCGCCTATTGTTTGTTTGAGTATGTACCCTACCGCTAAAGTTGTCAACACCTCAAAGACTTAACTCCATATTGCAGTGATAGAATGAATGAACGAATGAATTTATTCCCAATAAAGCCCAAGGGCCATGGCGGGAAACATAACACAATAACAAAAACAAAATATCATACACTCCAACAACAAACCAAAAAATCAACTTCTATAAAAAATAGTTCACGGTGGGCCATAGCTAGCTTCAGGGATCTACCCAGCCTTTGGAACTCACCAAATTACTTACTTTCCTCCTACTTTAATCCCTTTCCTCCCAAGCCTCCCGACCAAACACTTCCTTTCTTAATTCTTTCAACTCCTCACAATAACATATCAAATGTATCACATCCTCTCCAAGGAGAGCAATTTTCTTACCCTCTTTATGAGATAAAAAAACATGTTCACCAGTTTCCACAAGCTTCTAGCCCCTCATCAACCCCTTCTAGGAACCGATTCTTACTTACAAGTCCATCTCCCCGTGATAGATATAGTACCAAATCGTTCTCACGATCAAATACACAGGAAAGAAATAATAGGATTAACAGGTAGACCACCTACCAACGTTGCTAACCCCTCATCGTAGAAGATGATTATGGTCTATCAGCTGATTGTTGCTTACAAGTACACTATATGTCTCACGATTGGGATCGGCCTATTTTTGGTTTCAGACAGTTTCAGTGTGTACCTCACTACTGAATTTGTCGACCCCTCCAAACTTTGTATCTCATGAAGGGATTATTGTACCAAAAAACAGGTGATATAAGCTTTGATCAGCTCATCGAGTTCTACCGATTGGCGTCGAAAAAAAAATCTATCTGCATTAGTTCAAACGTTGACATTTTGCCGTAGGCCAACTTTCTAATTTTACCACTTAGAAAGGAGCAAAGGATAAGCTCTCATCTCTTCAGCCGTAAGAGAACTTTTAAAGTTTAAGAGGCCCACCTGATGTCTTTATCTTCCTCACTCCCAAGTGTAAGAAATGGAATGACGAACTGAGCTGAATCACGAACAACGGGTAGAAACAATAGATGGCAGCACTTTCGGACCCGTGGGAAAATGACACTTTTTTTTAGTCTCTAAATTTTTCTATTTATCACTTAAAGAAGATGTATTGGCTGTGGGGCCAGGCAACTGCCGCACATATTTCTCACTTATAGATTTTAGTACATCTTCAGTTTAAAACTGGTGCTTGTCTGCTTGAAGGGAGCTTTCCACTCGAAAGTAGAAACGTAGTCCTCTCTGACATAGGCTATACAGCTCCCCTTTAGTTCACACACTGTAGGCTCTGGCTCAATTACAAGGAAAAAACATCCTTTTTGGCCCCAGGCAAATGTTCTACGGAGCTTTCCATAATGTAATGTCATATTCGTCAATCCGTCCTAAGGTCCACACTTTCCGTAAATACCCCATAGGGTTAGACCCTTACCACTTTCTAAGAATAAGCGCAACTCGGGGTACAAGAAAAAAAAAAAAAAAAAACGACAAAATCAAAGTGTTGCTTTCGCAACACAATGACGCGCCCTTCTAGTAAGTAGAGCCTACTATACGAATGGCGCGACAGGCGAAATTTTAGGAATCCTTAATAAGCAGAACGTCTATTTTGATCCTAAATAGAAGTATTGGCCGTATATCATAGTATCTATTGCTGGACGTTGTTACATGCAAAGAAAATGCTTCAGTTTGGCCGTTTTCGAAAACAGCATTAATCATCTAAACGAAATTGAAACAAAGAGGTATTCACTGCTGGAGCACTGCAATCACGGGCACGTCATTCCACCTTTTCCGAGAGCTTGGTCACACTGGGCTCAAAAAGCCGCCTATTCAACAAACAACTGAAAATCCCTAGGGGCGTGATATTTGATGGGCTTTGTTGCAGCTTGGGGATAATGGGCAGACTGTATTTAAGGGGCAATTAGGGTTCCTGTTACATAGTTATACACGCTGTTTTGCTCTAATCGATCTCGCTGAATTTAAAACGACAATAGTCAGAATTAATTTATTTATGTATCCATTTATTTCCGTCCGAGCTGAGGGGTATAAAATAATGTATAAAACAGAACTATGCCTAAGCCTTCTGGTCCATTCATATAAATATTAAAAAAAAGACACACGATTTCGACAACTACACTTATTTACGCACTATATTATTCACTTGTTAAGAAATGGGTACAGGTTGTGGGTTTGGAGGGCTATAGAAGCTTTTTTTTTTTTTTTTTATAAAAGTTGGTCACCTTTTTCCTCAAAATTAAAACTGGGTCTTTTACTTTAAAATTCGAAACCAACTGTGAATTACTGAAAGAAATGGGGAACCCAAGGAGAAATTAGGAAAATTTTAGATTCGCTTGTTTCAAAAGTTTAAATCCCGGATTCGGTGGTGGGGTAGTGTATGAAAGAAATGGAGCTTGAGATTAATTGCATATATTTGTAGATTGTTTGAAATTTAGGGCTTCTTATTCATTTCCGACAAAAAGAGTTAATTCGGGAGTAGTGAAACCCCTTTGGTCGTCGGATATGGTGCTTTTTACTAGTCGGGATGCTAAAAGTGTTTATTCTCGGTGGAGGGTTTTGGGTAAGCCTAGAGACCACCCTTCTTTTTTTTGTGGATGAAAGCAACTAAGACTACATTCCAACGCGAATTTTGTCGCCATAAAGATGATGTAATTCGATTGGCTTCACAGAAGGTTGATAAGAACCCTAAACATATGTGGTCAGCGTCACGGCAAGTTAAGGCTAGACAGTCTAAGTGGGCCGGGGAAGATTCGCCTTCGCTTTCGGATTGGTATCAGCACTTTCATGATGCCTTTTCTGGTTCTTCTGATGACCCGGAAGATGTACATCGGTTGGATAATGTTTTACTTTCTCAGGAACTAGATAGTATTTCTCTCACGTCTGTGGATATTGAAGAAGCTGTAAAGAGTCTGAAGTCTAAAAGTACAGCAGATTATGATGTTGTGTACTCTAGTCATATTAAGTTTGCAACCCCTATATTTTATGCGAAACTCTTAATATTTTTTAACCTTATTTTTATTTACGGATTAGTCCCAGATTCTTTTAAAATAGGTATTGTTTCTCCTATCCCTAAGAATGGAAAAACTCGTTATGATTCATGTGATTCCTTCCGGTCCATTACTAAAAGTCGCCAAATAAGTAAGTTGTTCGAATTGTGTGCGGAGAAGTATTTTAGTTCTTTGGGTTACGGATTTAATCAAGTTGGTTTTTACAAGAGCTATGGGATGCGACCATGCGCATGCTACTTTTTCTTCGATTATTAGTTCTGCTTGGGAAACGGGTCAGCCACTTTATGCTCTGCTGGTGGACGTTAAGGGTGCTTTCGATAATCTTTCGCATGCTTCAGCTCTGTTAAGTTTATAGTATGCTAATAATCCCTCTTGCATTGGTAAAAGTTTTTAAAGCTTGGTATTCCGGTTTTAGATCAGTGTTATCTGTGTCGAAACTTTTTGTAAATAAGGGGTTGAGGCAGGGTGGGGTTCTTTCACCTTTTAATTTCAATCTTTGTCTTAATGAATGTTTCCGGCTTTTAAAAACATCTCTAATACACCTTGCTGTTGATTGTACATACATAGCTTACGCTGATGATATAATTCTTATGGCTCGTTGTAAAGATCAGCTAATGGCAAATTTTAATATTTTGGTAGAGGAACCAAGTAAAAAAGGCCTTTGTGTTAGTCCTTCTAAGTGCACATATTTTGTTATTAATGATCCGCGTGGTATTTCGTCCTTAAACTGTGGTGGTGGGAACCTTTTCCAACCCCTTGATGTTGTTGCGTACCTTGGAATTCCCTATTGGTCAGTGAAACTGAATTTTCAGTTAATTGTAGTTAGAAATATTGAACTAAAAATCCTTAAGGCGTTTGGAGCCTTAATCCATCTGAGGGGTATTCTGGCCCGTATATATCAGTCAAGTGTTTTACCAATAGTTATTTTTACAGCGGTGGTGGTGAATGGTTTTAATCGTGGTATGATTGCTAGTGTTCGTGTGTGCTATTTTAAATATTGCAAATTTTCGCGTGGATACCCTTTATTTGCTAGAAATACACCTCTAATTAATTCCCTTTCAGTTAAAGATCCTGCCCTGGCAATTCAGCAGAAAATTGATAACTTTGTAGCCAAAGCTAATAACTGTTCAAAGTACGTCAATTGTTATTTATTTTTTTGAAAGTTATTTGTGACAGTGTTTTTTAAATTTATTTTAGTACTCCTCATTATATATTCTTGAGGGAAATAAATGAATAATAATAATAATAGAAGATATGTCGCAAATTCGAAAATTTCTATGATTGTTGCAGCAAAAAAAAAATGAGGTAAAGCAACGGCGCCAACGGCGGTGAACAATGACCTGAGGATGTCTTTACTGTATCGCCCACGAAAACGAATTAAGAGGCCAAATGCCTTGCCAATTCTTTCTTGTATATGATTGACAATTGTAGACTGAGAAACCTTAGCTGACAATGCATATGGGATCCCTAAGTACGTCACTATATCACATGCTGAAAAAATAATCCCATTACCGCAATCAAATTCATTTCCTTCCACGGTGCTATTTACAACAAAAAACTGGCATTTACCAGCACTAACGGAAAGACCCTTTGCTGACAGAGAAGTAGCAAGACGGTTAAAATTTTCAGCCAACGCAGCTTTTGATTTGATTTATCAAATATCAAGATACAAGTTGTATCTTGTTCTTTTTCTTTTTCAACTTTTGCAACCCAAAAAGCTAGGAAATGAGCCGAGTGTCACCAAGCTCTGAATGCTCATGAAGCTGGTGTATTTTCGCAGGCAAAGATTTTGAAAATCGGCCTAATTCCTGGTAAAACTGAGAGATTTTCGTAGATAACAGATCGAAACATACTACTTAGAATCAGAATCTCACACGCTCCAAGCAAACAGATGCAATTCTGAAAGAGCTTAAAACAATTTCAATGACGAGACCAGAATATAAGACTGAGAACACGATTGTAACATCTGAGATTCACAAGCTTAAAACATATACGATCGCTACTGACGAGCTCAAAAGATACGTCTGAATCAACTAAGTTTCTTTGCAAGCCTGAAGTAGCTACAGACTATTTTTTACGCTATTTTTTCGCGATCAGGCGCTGTGAGCTTCCAGCTTAGTTTATACATTTCATTTAGCCGATATATTTTGATTGAGCGCTCTGCGAGCACCCAGTTTAGCTTTTTCTTTTCTTCAAGGAGGGTCAGTACACCCCCCCCCCCCGTGCACCCCATATAGCGACACTCCTGGGTGTGATATGTTTCGGGGAGGAGTTAAGCCGGGCTTGGCCCTTTCCGACAAGGAAATTGTTCAACTTAGAGACTTAATAGATTTGACAGTCCAAAACGGATTCGTCAGCTGAAATTTTATTAGAGCTATATTTCGGCCCTTCTTGGCAAAGGTCCTCTTCAGGCTCAAAGCCCCTCAAGTTGGAAAACGAACTTGTTGAAAAACAAACAGGTCCTAACTTACCAGAACCTAAGACTCCGAAGACCAGCGAAAGCAGTATTAATGTGGTAAGAATCTTCATGTTTCTTTCACATTTCTTTTAACATGTATTCCTTCTCAGGCTTTTGTCCCGTTCCCATATTTCTATCCCTGCGTCATTCTTGTTCCTCCTTTCCAATTGTCACTACGCTCTCGTTCTTCATTTCGTTTCTTTCAAGGTCTTATTTTCTTCTTTGTCAGATCTTCTTCTCTCACCTCTACTCCACTTTACAGTTCTTGTTCATTTCGTACTGGACCTCCGCGCATCACTGTAAAACAGTTCGTCAAATGGCGCTTCTTGCCAGTTGAAGCTTTCCATTTGAGGTAGCCAGTTCACTCGTCGCTTACCCCGCACGTACTGAAATCTCCATCACGAGAAAGGTCTTTCTAATCCCACGCGCATCTTTCCCGGTGATTTCTAGAAGCTATGGCAGGGATAAAGGCTTTTAGGACCAAATCAAGAAAGACGGCCACGACGTTAGATTCCCGGCAAAATGAGCGAAAGCCTCGGCTGAAGTGGAATCGAATCTGAAGCTAATTAAAGGACACATCTTACTTTAATAGTAATAAGTAAGTAATTTATTTATGACCCGCCATTTTGAAAAGGCGGAGTAAATGAAAAAAATAAACAAAACACATAAACACACGGAAAAAGACACTTAATTTTTAATCTTCGGTCAGGAAGCAGCGGACGACGTCGTGCGCTGGTTGGGCCCTGGTGTCCATGATTTTTGAAAGCGATGAGAAAACATCCAAAAGGGTAACACTTGCATCCTGAATTTTGAATTTCTCCGTCAATGTATGGTTATGACCTAATGGAACCAAAGCACCTGGAGCAGGTGCTTTGCATATTTAAAATAACATGATCTCATCTTTTTAATCTCCTTCTTTCGCAGAACATGAGTGACGCCAGAACGAAATAGTATAGAAGGAGCGCAGAAGCTGCTGTACAGATTTCCCAAAGCTTTACGATTATAGCGCCCCCAGTTGGGGACGATGCGCCCATAGGAGCTACGGATTGACTTATAAACTTCTTGAACCACCGAAGAGCAAAATTTTGACAATGAAGATTTGAATGTTATGCCAAGCCACCGTACAGAGTCTGTTGATTTGACGATGAACTATCCAAGAGATATAGAAGTTTTGGATCCATTCGAACCATTTGACGAAGGGTTGAAATGCAGGTACTCACATTTTGACAGGTTAACTTCAAGGTCAATTTTAAGAAGTTCCGACGACAGCTTACTTAGATTTGCTGTGAGTGTGGATCGACTACGGCTTACTAAGAGCAAATTCATTCTCCGTTAGTATTATTTCCGCCCAGTGGCAATACCGAGATTTTTCACTTCGTAAGTGCATCCTCTCTCTTTTATGAGCAGTAGACTGATTATTACGCTTGCCACAATTTCTGCGCTTTATATTACGTATTAAGCGCCCGATCATTGTTCCCCTGGGAGCTGTCTCTGTTAGAAAACCGGTTATGCACATTTTGCCAAGATTTTCATCCCAGGGAAGGAGCCTGGAAAGAGGCTAAGAACAGCAGAAGACGTGCGTTATTTTCTGTAAGCGTAGCACAGTTGTAGTTGTAAAGTGGGAAACTATCTCAGAACATCTTAGTGGAAACACTATGCAGTGGGTGGGAGGTCTGATGACGATTAGTGTTATGAGGTGTGGTGACGATCCAGTGATGACTGTGGCGTTTTCTTGCTGGTTACGATGCATCTACGTTCAAAACTATTCCCATCAGTGACCGTATTGAACAAATTCGAGACGGTTTAACGAAATTTCTCTGACGCTCAGTTTTCTGTCCAGTGTGTCATATGTCAGCAGGTTTCCGAAATATTTGCTCTTCATTTACCTTCTGTTTCTTCTTTCAAATTTTTCATCTTTCGCCAAGGAGCGCGTAATTCCAGTAGAAGAATAAGCATAAGGTCAACAAAAATAATATAAATTCAAATTACAGTTTGACATTTGTGCCAAATAAAAGCCGGAAGTGTTGGCTGTTGCTGGGTTTTGTTTCCATTTGATTGTTTTATAAGCAAGAAGCATAACCAAGGTAGTGAAAAATTCGGAGAAGTGTTTAAACAAACATACCTCTACGGTACCTAGATTGTTCAAACCCCCCAAAATGAGGGTTTGCTCACTTTCGGTTTCGGTGTAGAGCAAGTTACTGGCTGCCGTGGTGCCCAGCCAGTACCGGCACCAGTTGCCACGTGTTATAATTTTAAAATCAGCATGTTTAAGATGAACTGCCCAATCTATGGCTGGCGCCACTGATTTGGACCAGTACCGTGAAAGGTTGTACAGCTAGTGTGGGCGAGTAGGTAACCCCTCGTAAACAAAAACTCTTAGATTCTTTAGAAAAGGTTGAATCTTTCTACTGATAGGGAAAGGCCAACGCTCTCCTTAGTCCTAAGCGTTCTTCCAACTGTTCATGGTTGATAGACTGAATTCTGCAGAACCGGTCCCGTGGAAAACCAACTTTGTGTCCACAAAGGCTCGCCAACTCCCTTTGTACAATGCCTCGAGGAGTTCCTTTATTCGGTTCGCCAGTTGTCATCAAAGCCCCACAGATTGATGTTTCGAAAAGAAGCTTCATGCTTTTTTGCTCGAAGTTCATTCCCGGCCCTCAAAGCATAATGAGGGTGGTAGGGTAGGGCTTGGCTATTCACAGGCTCGTGGTACTGCTCCAGTGATCCGTATGGTCAGTGTTGCCGCTGACTGCCGAAATTCCGCGATTTTTCAGTTTGTCGACTTTTCCCCAGATTTACGGCATTTACAAAACTTGTAAAAGAAAAATTGCACCCGAGGGGTTACCCACTCCCAAACACCCTGCTGTATATCATTTCCCAGCACCAGCTGGCACCGGCCGATATCAGCGGTGTCGGCACCAGTTTCGGCCATAAATTAGGCGATTCCTCTTCTAAACATGCTGATTTTGATGCACTAACACGTGACAAACGTTGCCGGCACCGGCAGTTGCTGTACACTAAAATAGAGAGTGGGCAGCCCATCGATCGCACCTGTCCCAAAAAATGTATTCTACGATTTCAAAGCTTGTTGGCGACAAAGCAAATCGTTTGGAAAAGTGATTCATTGTTCTGCGAGCATTAGCCATTGAATAAATTGAAGGCTTATTTTTGTGGACAGTTGATTTTTAATTTGACCAAGTGACACATGGTCTGCCTTCAACACCGCAAGACAGGAGAAACAAGACCAAAGGTGTCGATGGGATTCCAAAAATCTTATATGTCCGGGTAAAAAAACATTGTCATATACCGACTCAGCCTCTATTCTTACCCCCTTAATCTGTCATCTAATCGAACTTTTGTTTTTAACAAATTTTCCGGTTTGGCCGGATTCCAGGCGAACTAGTTGTCCAGCGAGAAAATGATTTCCACCATCGTGTTCGGCATGTCTTTTTACCCATAAATCAAACATTTAATCAACTTCAGATTAAACTTTTACTTTTAACCAGCTTTCCGGTTTTCGCCGGATTCCAGGCGAACTACATGTCTGGGTAGAAAATTGTTTTCACATAAGTGTTCAGCATGTCTTCTTGCCCTAAATCGAACATCTAAACAACTCGAAACAAAACTTCGAATTTTAACAAACTTTCCGGTTTCGGCCGGATTCCGGGCGAAATACCTGTCCGTCGAGAAAATGGTTTTCACCATCGTCTTCAGCATGTCTTCCTACCCCTAAATCGAACATCTAATCAACTTCAAATAAAACTTTTACTTTTAACAAACTTTCCGGTTTTGGCCGGATTCCGGACGAACTACTCGTCCGATGACAAAATGGTTTTCACCATCGTGTTTAGCAACTCTTCTTACCCCATAATCGACTATCACATTAGCTGTTTCAACATATTTTGTTTGCCCCTTATTTTGAACCCCCTCCCCCACCCCTAAATGTAGGGCTATAAAGCCGATCTGCGAACTTGACTGGTCCGACGACCCAACGAATCCTCACACCAAGTTTCATCAAAATATCTCATTCCCTTCGAGAGTTATCGTGCTTACAGACGGACAGACGGACGGACGGACAGACGGACAACTTTTGCGATGTCATAGGTATCCCTCCACTTACGTTTTGGGATCCCAAAAAATCAGCATAGTGCCGTTGAATGCGATAAGACTGACATCAGAAAGTTCGAGATCCTGGAAATGAAAATGGATGGGATGGTTGGGGACGAAGAGTGATGCAGTTCGCTTCTAAAGGTAAGCTGAATCATATCGAACTGAAACAGTGCTATTCCATTATTTTCCTTCTCAAGAACTAGTACCATTACATGTCCTCGTATTGTCGATTTGCCTTTCCAATTTGTTTCCATGCTGTTGTACTATAACCAAACCTAATGTTACCGTGGTGACAATCTTCACAATTAAAGCCAGGTTAAAGCACAACTCTTAGTAGAAATAATCTGTTTACGATGAAATGGCTAAGAAATATCGGTTTTCGAAAATACCATTAGCCTACTTGCCTCGCCGGGTCAAGTTAGCGATTTTCTTGTTAGTCATGTTAGTTGGTCCATGTTCTGTGACAGTGTCCAGACCTTTCTGGGTTAAGAAGGGAATTATTGGGAGGTGAGATTATATTAATCCTGACATCTTCAAGAGCACGACGCCAAGCGTTATATGTAAAATTTGCAGATTTGTGATCGTGTGGTAAAATTTCAAGAGATTGTTGGGGAAGTTTAGTTCATGTAAAGTTATTTTGTTTTATTGTTTTGTATGTATTTTCTTCTATATGGCCTTTGGCTTTGAATACAATTATAGTGGAATTTCCCTTTCGGATTTGTGGTGCCTACTGGCTAGTACCTGTGTTCACTGTACAAACAAAATCTTGCGTTATTTCTTACTGGGATTAATATTATCTTTACTGAGATAAGATTATTTATAATTCGGATTAATCTTATCCCAGTCGAGATAAGATTAATCCCAGTAGCAAAAACTGCACTTAACTTTAATCCTTAATCGGAAAAACCTTTTTCAGTGTTGTATGCTTGACTAAAATGGTTTATGAAAAATAAGTGTTCACTACTTCCGCCAGCCGACTGAAAAGCCGCGTTTGTACTGAGATTGCAATCTTCCGCGTCTTAGCAGAATTTTGCGCCGTGAGGGTGGCCGTAAATATTTTGAACGTCATAGTAGAGCAAATAGTAAAAATACAAAAAATCCCTTCACACAATCAAATTGATGCAGTGTATTCAGTTAAATGATACAAAAATAAGTTGGCTTTTCTGTTAAATTTTAAAGCACCTCGCACCATTTACTGTTTATGTTCTAGCATTCAAAATTATCTGAATACTTTAAAAGTGAATTCTGCTTTTAAGAAAATATCCACGGCTTTGTCTGTTTTAAGCCTTTTCCCAGGCCCATTGACCCATTGCCAGTTGAAAATTTTCCCAGATCCATTGAAAATTCAGATAACAGGTTTCACGCATCCGTCGCCCCCCCCCCCCCAATCTTGTCGGCCAGTCGTAAAAAAATAACCGAGCGCCACGATTTTTCGTAAAAGCAGTTGATTTTTTTCATTAAAACAGTCGTTTTCTCTGAAAATCAGTTGATTTTGTCAAAACAGTCGATTTTTTTCATAACCATTTTTTTTCTTGAAAATATTATTATTAGTATATTTGCGACGGGTTCTTTAAGGGTCGGCTCTTTAATCTTTCTGGACGTAGTCTATGCGACGTCCTCAGTAGGGCACGTTTCTGTTGAATACGCCCCTCATAAAATTCCTCTCAGATTAGTTCTTTTTTGGCCGCTAGGTGTCCTGTCGTAAAGAAATCAATGACACGTTACTTCTTGGTGTACGTTTATCCAGGTTTGTTTTGCCATACCATGTTTAAAACTGTTTAAAATGCCTCAACATTCCGGAAAAATTATGTAAATTTGAAATTCCCAGAATTCCTGTGGCAGATCGAAAACTTTAGTTTTGCGGAAAGAAGATCAAAGGTTTTTGGGATCCCAAAACGTAAGTGGAGGGATACCTATGACATCGCAAAAGTTGTCCGTCTGTCCGTCCGTCCGTCCGTCCGTCTGTCCGTCCGTCCGTCCGTCTGTCCGTCCGTCCGTCCGTCTGTAAGCACGATAACTCTCGAAGGGAATGAGATATTTTGATGAAACTTGGTGTGAGGGTTCGTTGGGTCGTCGGACCAGTCAAGTTCGTAGATGAGCTTTGTAGCTCTACATTTAGGGGTGAGGGAGGGGATTCAAATTAAGGGACAAACAAAATATTTTGAAACAGCTAATGTGATAGTCGATTATGGGGTAAGAAGACATGCTGAACACGATGGTGAAAACCATTTTGTCATCGGACAAGTAGTTCGCCCGGAATCCGGCCAAAACCGGAAAGTTTGTTGAAAGTAAAAGTTTTATTTGAAGTTGATTAGATGTTCGATTTAGGGGTAGGAAGACATGCTGAAGACGATGGTGAAAATTATTTTCTCGACGGACAAGTTTTTCGCCCGGAATCCGGCCCAAACCGGAAAGTTTGTTGAAAGTAAAAGTTTTATTTGAAGTTGATTAAATGTTCGATTTATAGGTAGGGAGACACGCTGAAGACGATGATGAAAACTATTTTCTCGACGGACAAGTATTTCGACCGGAATCCGGCCCAAACCGGAAAGTTTGTCAAAATTAAAAGTTTTATTTGGAGTTGATTAGATGTTCGATTTAGGGCAAGAAGACATGCTGAACACTTATGTGAAAACAAGTTTCTACCCGGACACGTAGTTCGTCCGGAATCCGGCCAAAACCGGAAAACTGTTGGAAGTCAAAGTTTTATTTCTAGTTGATTAGATAAGCGATTTAGGGGTAAGAAGAGATGCCGAGTCCCTGTGTGACAATCGTATTTATCCGGACATATAGTTCGACCGGAATCCGGCTGGAATCGGAAAATTTGTTATAAGCTAAATTTCTATTTGAAGTTGATTAGATGTTCATTACTGGGGAAAGAAGATACCCTGATTTCGTCTTAGAGCTTTCTTTTTTCGCCGGACAAGTAGTTCTGGAGTTTGGCCGGAACCGGGAAATTGGCAGAAGTGGCAGGAAGTTTTCGTCAAAACAGATATGACTTATAGGGGTAAACACACATGCTGAATCCAAATCTGAACTTGGTTTTCTCAGGTGATTAGCTATTTGGCCTTAATCTGTTTCTGAATTTTAATTGTAAAAATGTTCAAGGAGTCTGCCAAAGACTGGATCTGGCTAAGACAAGACCCAGTTGTCTGGATCAGATATTGAATTTTTGGGATCCCATCGAAACCTTTGGTCTTGTTTTTGTAGTACTATGTCACTTCCACAGCTGTAATAAGTTTACGCCATTATCCAGAAAGTCTTTGATTCGTGTGGGCCGAGAAGGTGGGAGACACCGTCATTTTTTGATGGGTCGGATTTTTACGAACGCACTGTTACCTTTGTTTTCCCCAAATCCTCACGGTAGCCAACGTTATCCACAAATTACTTGAACACAATTCACTCCTGAACGCCAATCAGCCATTGCTGATTACCTATTCATTGATCTCCTGGCGCTGGTCAAAAGATAACTAGAACCTTCGAGAAGATCGAGTTGCGTGTAAGAGGATTAAACAACTAAGCTATTTCTTAGAGAACCCGATTTCAAGTCTTCTCAGCGTTTTTTAAAATCCTTTGTACCATATTTCGTATCTAATTATAAGAAAGCAGTGTTTGATACTTAGTTTATTTTACTTTGCATTAACCGTTGTTTTATTTATTTTTCAAACTATTCTGTTTTATCGTACAAGGTTATTTTTGTTGTACAGAAATAGTATGTGAAATATACTTATTGATATTGAAAAAAGTATATCACCATGTGGACGTTTAGATACATCGGAAGAAGAAATCATCGGCCAGTTTGACATTTTTCGGTCTCGGTAGCTGAATATTATTTAGCTAATTTCAGAATCTTCAAGAAATCACTATAACGAATTTAGTATAATTTGAGGCATTTGTTTCTCGTGATCTAGATTCATCCTTAATTCTTTGGACATACGGGAATGAACAAGAAAAAACAGAAACCAAAATACATAAAGAAATCGATACAAATAAATTATATATAAATAATTACTTTAATTTTTCTACACATTTTCCATATGTCTGCTACAATAAAACATATTGTTAGATCCAAAGTCAAACTATGATTCCATCCTCCCCGTGTCGGGCGCTTCCTACCCGCACCACAATGGGCCATTTGTGGCCTGAGTTTCGGCTGGAGTGTCTGGCCTACCCCGCAGAATACCCGCACCGCTAGATGACTCAGCGGTCGGATCGGTCGTTGGTTCGTCTTCGGTCTTGGGTGGGGGGGGGGGTCTAGGCATTGCAAGTGCTAGAATGCTTATGATATAACTCCTTTAAGGGTTTGAATTCCTGCGAAGTTTTCCGGTTGAAGCGTCTGCACGAAAAGGTTGTTGCTTTGCTGTAGGCTATGAGGAGAATATTCAAAATCTCTATTGCGCCCGGATAATTGTATCCGAAATTCTCAACTCGAATCGTCGTTAAAGCACCTCTCGCACTGTTTGCTGTTTGTCTTCTAGTATTTCATAACTGTTGAATACTTTAAAGGCTCTGCTTCTAACAAATTACCCACAGCTTTTGGCTGTTTAAAGTCTTTGTCCAGACTCGTTGACTTCTAGCAAAAATAGGGAGAAATTTGCATTACCGATTTTCGGACGACTGAGTTTCTGGTCTGCTAACTCGGAAATGGAATGTCCAGAAAGTGCCCAGAGATTGGACCAAAGGAATCATTGTTAACCTCTTCAAGAAAGACGATGCGCTTGTTTGTTGTAACTGGACAGGTATTAACATAATGTCGATTCCTTTTAAACTTCTGTCAATGATTTTCCTACAGCTCCTCCAACATCATCGCGATGGACAACATGTCTTCCGACCTGGAAGATCGTGGGCAGACCTAATCTTTACATTGAGAATGCTGGTCGACGAGTCAAAGGAATAAAATAAAAAACTGTATTTACTTTTTGTTGACCCAGAAAAGGCCTTTGATTCAGTCTATCGATAAATCTTGTGGAATATCCTAAAGTATTATGGAATTCCCCTTAAGATAATACAGCTGATTATAGCCCTGTACAAAGAAACAGAAGGTTGTGTCCGAACAGAAAATGGAGCCACACGAGCCCTACATCAAAATCATGACTGGTGTCAAGCAAAGATGTGTGCTACCACCACTTTTATTCACAATAGTGATGGACTACGTACGCGGACAGTTTACCGGCTATGGAGTAAGTATCAACAACAAGCAACTTGCAGATCTTGACTTTGCAGACGAAGTAGTCATGGTCACGACGGGGGAAGGGGGGGGATACGCCCCCCCAATCTTGTCGGCCAGTCGGTTAAAAAATAACAAGCGATGCGATTTTTTGTAAAAGTGTTTGATTTTTTTCATGAAAACAGTCGTTTTCTCTGAAAATCAGTCGATTTTTTTTCAAAACCATTTTTTTTTCTTGAAAATAGTCGTTTTTTCTTCAAAAACAGTAGGTAAAAATAACCAGCCAGTCGGTAAATGCCCCCCCCTCCCCCCCTCAAAACATTTTGGCTAGTAACGCCTCTGGACGTAGTACTGCTAGAAGACGCCAAAGGTCTATTACAACTGCTGCATGACGAGATCTCAGAAAAGCCCGAGAGGTCGGATTGTCGAGTAACGTTGACAAATGAAAACGTATGTCCACATTCGGCTCCCCCCCTAACTCTGCGAGTTTGGCCATGCAATCCGTGCACGTAACCTTGTCCCTCGCTTTTGGTTTATAAGGTTTATTTATGTTACCGAGCCAGACTTCAGTTTGACCACTAATTATAATTTTGATAGGCTAATATCTGGAAGACCCAAGTGAGACAGATAGAAATCAAATGCGAGTAAAACAGGTTTTGAGACAAGGTGAATTGCTGCAATCATGAATCATGTCTTCGACCTAAATGAGGTTATGAAACCTGGTTTAAACGACTCAGCTTGCCTGTGACTTGGACGGATTTACGACTGAAAATGGGTGGTGCCAACATATTTTTTTATTAAACGTCCCGGATTGTCTTTGACTAAATGAACTCCCGGGACCTCGGCGAGGCCAAAAGAAAACCACTGACACGACTTAACGAAAAGTAGGGGGTTGAATCATCCCCCCCCCCCCCCCTTTCGGGCCACAGATGAATCTGAATGTAGTTTCCAGTTTGTGATATATTATTTTAATGTACCCTTCCTGTTTGGTGATCTTAATCCCAAGTGTCTTTCTCTGTAAATACAACGGCTCAAGCCCATCGTAGTTGTTTTAGGACCCGAAATTATTCAAGCAATAAATTCACCGGGACGCCGGCAATTATCACTCTTTTAAAGTCACGGGGACACCCCCCACGGTGAATACTAAATCAGTTCTTTTAAAGGGAAGCTATGTAACTTCCTCGAATCACTGGTTCGGAAACGAACTTCGGATGAACTTTTTCCGAAGTCCGGAATTTTAAGGGACCCGAATAAGAATACGGAATTCAAATGAGTTGATTTTGTTTATTCCGAGTCTGAAAGCCATGAGTAATTCATGCTGTGGAATGGGAATATAGTACTAGTTTTACCAACAGGAATTTGGCGAAAACAGTCGAAAGGATTTAAGAGTGTGGAAACAATTATCACATTTTCTTTCCGGTATTATTTGAAAATAACAGAAAGCATATTAAGCCTTAAAACCAATTTCTGTCCTATCGCTTCGCTGGATGATTACATTCATCCGGTTGGATAGAATTCACGGAGCTAAAAGGACATTATTTCTTCCCAAGAATGCGGTGGATTTTTGGGCACAAATTACAAGCAAAACCTTAAAACAGATTATTGTAAGAAATAGACACTGCAAACCGTTAGCATTTTTACACTAGATTCACACGTCAGTTAAATATTATATTTTCTTTTCTTCTTCGCGCTGCGAGATGTTCTGACAGCGCCCAGCTGTTCACTTCCGATTCGGGCCACTAGATTTTTCCATGATCGACCGAGTCTAATTTTTAACTGGCGATTTAGAACAGATGAAGTAATCACTCTAAAGTACACTTCGGACTATTTACCAATATTGAAAACTACCTGAAAACTCCAATAAATTCTCTACGGCTTTGGCTGTTTTCAGCCTTTTCCAGCACAAACTTGTCATAATTAAGACATTCTTCCATATTCTGTTCCAATGCCGTATCGGGTTAGGGGGTTGAACCCCCCCCCTCCCGAAACACACAAAAATAGTCATTTTTATAGGCTTTTCCCTCTGATCTATGTCTTTTTTGTACATTTTGACCGACCCGCAGGCAAACCCCCCCACCCCCCCGAAAAAATTCCTGGATACGGGCCTGTTCTTTTCTCAAGACAAAAATTCCATATTAATTCCATTTAATGGAATATGAATTTCCTGGTTAGGAATTAATGAATACAGTTACGGATTGGCATTATAGGTACAACGGGTCCTCAGCAAAACCGAATTAGCTATACACCGAAAAACATAACCATTATAGAAAACAAGAGCTCAAAGCTCATATGGCCCTTGTAAGAACAGTTAGCATGTTTAGTCAGATACGGTTTGCAGTTGTCAAGGCTGCATCTCTCTCCCGATATTAATTTCATCAGAAAATCGGCTTGATCTACTGAATCTGAAATGGTTATTCCGTTCACTGATAACTGAGTACTGACATGTCCCTAACATGCCTGCCAAGCTTCATGGTCATAGCACAGCCTGCCAATTTTCATGGTCATAGCACATTTGAAGTACTCCAGCTCGTGATGAACAGAAGTGCGGAAAACCCTCTCAAACTCCCCCAACTGTGACAAGATCCTGTCCTGTTTTGTCAGTACTGTCTCTTATTGTCTCTACGGCTTATGCTTGTTCACTAGAAGAAGGAAAGCTGTACACATTTTGCAATTAAATGAAAAATTGGCCCAGTTCCGTAGCGGATTTAGAACTTAAGTTTCAATCACTAGAGTTTTTATGGCACTTGAGCTTACTCAAGTGCCATATAGCGATTGTAATTTCTGTCCGTCAGTCGGTCTGTCGGTCCCGGTTTTGCTAGTTCGGGCACTTCCAGATAAGCTAGGACGATGAAACTTGGCAGGCATATCAGGAACTGGACCAGATTAAATTAGAAATTGTCACTTCCTCGATCTGACCATCTGGAGGGGAGTGGAGGGAGGGGGAATCCGGAAAAAATAGGAAAAATGAGATATTTTTAGCTTACGAACGGGTGATCGGATCTTAATGAAACTTGATATATGGAAGGACATCGTGTCTCAGACCCTCCATTTTAAATCCAGACCGGATCCGGTGACACTGGGGGGAGTTGGAGGGGGAAACCGGAAATCTTGGAAAACACTTAGAGTGGAGGGATCCGAATGAAACTTGGTGGAAAGTACAAGCAAAAGTCCTAGATACGTGACTGATATAGCCGGAACGGATCCGCTCACTTTGGGGGAGTTGGTGGGGGGGAGAAGTCCGAATTTTTAGTGATCCCGCGAGTTCCGTGCTTCCTGATGTGCTGGGATGATGGAAATTGACAGGCATGTCTGGTACCTGACCAGATTAAATAGATAATCGTCAATTCCCCGATTCGACCATCTGGGGGGGAGGGGAGTGGAGGGAGGGTGAAGCCAAAATTTGAGGTATTTTTAGCTTGCGAACGGGTGATCGGATCTTGATGAAAATTGATATTTAGGATTACCTCGTGTCTCAGACATCTCACTTTAAATCCGGGCCGGATCCGATGACACTGGGGGGGGAATTGGAGGAGGGAACCGGATATTTAGAGAAACGCTTAAAGTGGAGGGATCGGGATGAAACTTGGTGGGAAAAACAAGCACAGGTCCTAGACACGTCATTGACATAACCGGACCGGATCAGGGTACTGTGGGGGAGTTGGGGTGGGGGTCCGGATTTCTAGCGATCCCGCGAGTTTGGCATACTTCCTGATGTCCTAGGGCGATGAAACTTGGCAGGTATGTCAGGAATCCGAACAGATTGACTTGAGAACAGCCGTTTCCCCGACCCGACCATCGTGGGGGGAGTGGGTGGATGGGGAGTCCGGAATCTAGTGGCGTGCATAACTTTTGAACGGGGGATCGGATTTGAATGAAACTTGTCTGGTGAGCTATCGCCTCGGACGATCAGTGTCACGTCCGGGTCGGGTCCGATACCTGTGGGGATGGGGGGGGGGATGGAAAACTCAAGAAACTCTAAAAGCAGAGGGATTGGGACGAAACTTAATGGATGGAACAAGCATTGGGCCTAGATGAAATTGGCAGAGCCAGATGGTTTCGGGGTTCTGTGGGGGGAGTTGGAGGGGGTTTCCTGGAATTCCGGTAGTCGTGAGTTAGAATAGTTCCAGATGTAAAACGACAACGAAACTTTGCAGGCATATTTGCGACCCGAATTATCTTGACTTAAGAACCTGACACAACATACCCCCGGAAACTTCCGTTCCTAGATCCGAGCATTTTTTGGGGAGCAAGAGAAGAGAATTATGGAAATTGACTTCTATAAATTGCGAACGAGTGGTCTGATTCGAGTGAAACTTCATGGGTGATACGAATCGATGGCCTCGACATGTAAAACATGCGTTCGAACCATATGCGACCACGAATAGGGGAATTGGGGGTGGGGGGACTTTTGACATGCACAAAAACCAAACAGATGGACCGAATGAGATGCAAACTCGACAGTGCCGAGTTTATGCAGCCTAGATTTGTTATTTGGCGTCCGGGCCGGATTCGGCCAAGGTAGGGGGGGTACTGGAAACTTGCAGATAGGCTATGCTCCAATTGCAGTCAAACTTGATGGACAGGAACAGGGAATTAAGAGATTGGGCCCGAACCGGCTCCGACAACGTTGGTGGGAGGGGGGGGGGGTACCAGAACTTTCCAAAAATGCTCAGATTCGATGGACAGGAACAGGGAATTAAGAGATTGGGCCCGAACCGGCTCCGACAACGTTGGTGGGAGGGGGGGGGGTACCAGAACTTTCCAAAAATGCTCAGATTCGAGTGAAACTTGATAGATGGTATACACGAAGATGCTTTAGGTGGTCGATTTTTTTTATTCCGAACCAGATTTGGCCACGGTAGGTGGAGATAGAGTGAGTACCGGAAATCGTGTAGCACGTCTAGGGATCAAACAAATGGATTTATTGGGATGAAAGTTTGAACAGTCATGTGCATTTGCTACAGACAATCGAGACGATGCCGGAACTGCTCAGAAATGAGTGAAACTAAATATCCTATTTCTATTTCCGAACCGCATTTTTGGATGGCGGGTGTATTTTGTGACGTTCTCATCTACTTTCTTGTACATCCTACTCGTACAAGTGCCATATGAGCTCGTAGCTCTTGTTCTTCTTTTGAAAAAGTGTCTACGGATTTATATAAAGTGAAGATTTGTTTGGCTGCCCCACCACAGGTCAATTGGGGTCGACTAAACAGAGGCACGGCACGGCATGGCACAGTCGAGGGCGCACGACTGCTAAAAAGAGGCACGAAAACTAAAGGGGCCATTTCAGGCTTCAGAGTGAGAGGCAGGAACAATGTTCTAACGTGCCTTCGTTTAGGCTCTGGAGTTACGAACTCTCACTTCCTTGCAGGGGTGTCCCGAGGGGGGTGGCGCAGCGCCCCCTACGCTTGAGCATTCGGTCAAAACAGGCATTGCGGCGACGCCGTGATGCCCTTTTCAAAAAATCGTTTGTCCCCGCATGTCGAAATTGGGTGATTTAACGTGTTTATTGGTTCCCCTTTCTTTATCGAATTTGCTAACTCATCCAACTTTTCTTCACTCCGCATCGATTTCAACACATTCGGTCTGTCCCTTCGTAAATTCGGTGACTTAACCTGTCATTTGGTCCGATCTGTTCTATCCCATTCGGTCAGTCCATTTTATAATTCGGTCATTAATCAGATTCATTTGGTTTTGATTCGTGACCGAATTCGAGAATTCATCCAACTTTTGTTCAATCCGCATCGATTTCGTCGCATTCGGTCCGTCCTAGCGTAAATTCTGTGATTTAACCTGTTTGTTTGGTCTCATTCTTGACCAAATACGGTAATTTGGTCGCATCAGTAGTCCATTTTATAATTCGGTCATTAATCAGATTCATTTGGTTCTGATTCGTGACCGAATAAGATATTTCATTCAACTTTAGTTCAGTCCACATTGATTTCCCCGCATTCGGTCCGTCCCTGGGTAATTCGGTGATTTACCTGTTTATTTGGTCTCATTCTCTACCGAATTCAGTAATTCGGTCGCATTCGGTCTGTCCATTTCATAATTAAATTCGGTGAGATTCATTTGGTTCTGAATCGTTACCGAATACGGTAATTCACCGGTCCGTTCTGTTACTATAGACTTGCCGAATTCGGTTGTTTAAGTGGTTCTCAGAGGAGTTTTTATTCTATTCGAAATTCGGTTGTAATACCGCTCTCGAGCTGTCCCTTATTAGTTCAGTTAGTTTTTCGGTATACTATGAATTCATTATTCGCTTGGTTACTGAGTTCAGTAATTTAAGTGGCATTTATTTAGCTCTCGTTCTTTACCATTTACGGTAGCTTCGAATGGTTGCTGTTCCTTTTTTACTTCTTAGGATTACATGTACTTAAGGAATAAGCACGTCTCTTGACGTGAACACTATCCTACTTTTGTTTGCTATAAATTCCGAAAAATGTACTCTGTATCCACTTTACCCTGGATCGCCCCTTTCATCGCCAGACAACTCTGGTTTGAATTGATAATCTTGGGATCGCAGAACGGCACTTTAGGCACTTTTGTCAGTGTTTCCACAGAATTTTGCCTGTGGCAAATTTTGCAATCTTCACTAGTTAGAAAAAGGTTGCCTCATTTAGTTGGGGTTTGAGGCTTGGAATTTTGGTGAGCTTGAGCTATGTTAAAAGCCAGGTTAAAAGCTAGAATTTGCATCGGAAGTAGTTAAATCTTGCCAGAAAAAGAGGCAGATTAAAAAAAATTTCACATGCGGCGCCTTAAGTAATCATGGGGTACCCGTCAGTTCATCCACCCGTCACTACGCCCACCCGTCACAACGGCCACCCGTCACTACGTCCACCCGACACTAGGTAAACCCGTCACTACTTCCACCACCAGTTCCCTAACCGTCAGTTAGCCTAAAAATCGGTCAGTTCGCCCAATTTTCCCGACAGTTCGCCCACCCGTCACCCATCAGACTCGGCTTGCCTTTGACACGGACGAATTTACAACTGAAGCTGGATAGTGCCAAAATAAACAATTAAAAAAAAAAAAAAAAATCGGACTGTCTCAGAATAAAATGAGCGTCCGGAGACTCGGTAAGGCCAAAATAAACGAGAGATACGACTTACTACCAGTCGAAACCTTCGCTGCACGTAACTCTATTTTTACCTTTTACTTTTCTCATTCCTTATATTTTCCTTTCGAATTTTCTGGAGAATCTAACAACAACCTTCCGATGTTTTCGGCTAAATATTTACGTAATTATTTAGCACGAGTATGCGAAGTAATAAACAGTGAAGAAAAATCAGTTCCGGTCTACCTAGGATGTTGAACTTTGAATAGGTCTGTTTCCGCATATCGTGGTAAAAAACTTTCACTTTCCGTATGAGCTAGCGACAACCTCTTTATCAAGCAACAAACTTTGTTACAAACTATTCGAACAACTTTTTCTATTCACCCATCTTCACGTGAACGGAATGTTGTCCCCTTTTTTTACGTAAACAAAACATTCGCACCCAAAGGCATTTCGTATTGACCCTAATTAAACGAAAAAACGTCCAATCTTTCTCATTATTCCCCTTGGGATCGCGCCCCTTCTTCATGACGTTAATGATCTAGCAAAGTTGGTCCAACTGTCGGATTCTTGAATTGCACGCCAATTGCTGTCAACTAACGGATTTTTGATAACTGACGTATTTCACGATTTGGTCAACTGACGTATTTTCGAATTGGGCGAACTGACGTATTTTAAAGTTGGGTCAACTGACGGGTGGGAGAACTGTTGGATTTCTGAAGTGGGTGAAATGACGGGGTAGGTAGTGACAGCGACCCATTGTCGCTACGCAGCAATACCGTTTTTTGCGATTACTTCAAGAGCTGCTGGAAAAAACTGGAAAGATCTTCCAGAGGCAAAAGGCTAGTGACGGCGAATCTATGAAAAAAAAACAAAAAAAAACGGAAAGGATGGAAACGCGTTAATTTTTCTCTTTAGACTTGTTTGTATATACTCTGCAACTTTTTACGTTGGCTTCATGAAGGCAACTCGCTGTGTTTTTACAGATTTTTCTTAGTAAATTAAGTAAAAATCAGGTACCGATTCGGTCAATTTTACCAGGTGCCTCCCCCCCCCCCCCCAATGAAGAAAGGCTCGGGACGCCCATGCTAACTTGTCCACTGTTACTACTTGCAGATCTCTTTTTATTACCCGTGCCTCCTGCGCCATGCCGTGCCAAGTGCCATATCGCGATCGCAATTTCTGTCCTCCGTCGGTCTGTCGTTCTGTCGGTCGGGCGGTCGGGCCAGGTTTGTCTAGTTCGGGTACTTCCACACAAGCTAGGACGATGAAACTTCGCAGGCATATCAGGGACCCGACCAGGTTAACTTACAAATAATCACTTCCCCAGCTCGACTTTTCCCGGATCCGGGAGTCCGGAAACTAGGAACAACGATAGCAAAAGGGGAGCAAAAAGAGCGCTGCCCAAATGAGGTATCGATCCATGGACCTCTCTGGCGTAGGTCCAGCGCAATACCGCGGCGTTACGATTTGATGTATTTAGAAACGAATGCGGGACTAGATACGGTTTAAAGATTAAAGTAAAACTAAATGGTCAGAACGAATACTAAATGCAAACCAGAGCAAAATAACTAGAGCTATTTTGATCTGATGCTAACTAAACTTAAACTAAACAAATCTCGTGAAACGCTTCCACAAAAGCTAGGACAATGAAACTTGGGAGGCATATCAGGGAACTGAGCAGATTAACTTGGAAATAATCACTTTCCAGATCCGATACACACGCAAAACGTCGTCAGTAGTGCTAATCGAGCACTTGGAATCATCAAGCGAACTGTATGGGAAGGTTTGTCGACAGAGTTAAGGTCATGTAGTGTTTTACTAGATTTTCGTAGCATGTTAAAGGTTCATTGTTTTGCTGTATATGAATTTGATGCGTTATTCTCAGCCGTTTAAGTTGTGTGTTATCATTGTGTGTTATCATTTGTGTGTGTTATCATTGTTATATTTTTTTTTTCCTATGACTCCGATTTCATTTTATTCCTGGTAACTGAGAAGGGTCTAACCTGTGCGGTTTTTACGGAAAGTGTGGACCTTAGGCCGGATTGACGAATATGACATTACATTTTGGAAAGCTCCGTAGAACTCTTGCCTGGGGCCAATAAGGATGGTTTTTGCTTGTCATCGAGCCAGAGCCTACGGTTTGCGAAGTGAAGTGGAGTTGTATAGCCTATGTCAGAGAGGACTATCTGAAGTTGTGTAGCGAACCTTTCGTTTCATCAAAAGATGTTTCTGCTTTCGAGTGGAAAGCTCCGTTCTAGCACGCAAGCAGGCAGGCACCAGTTTCAAATTGAAGATGGACTAAAATCTATAAGTGTTAAATATATGCGGCAGTTACCCGGCCCCACAGCCAAC
Organism: Branchinecta lynchi; assembly: GCA_023053575.1. NCBI lineage: Eukaryota > Metazoa > Arthropoda > Branchiopoda > Anostraca > Branchinectidae > Branchinecta > Branchinecta lynchi. The sequence continues at coordinate 4,339,064 of JAKZAP010000022.1, read as the reverse complement.
ATATCTTCTTTGAGTGATAAATAGAAAAATCTACAGAGACAAAAAAGTGGCTTTTTCCCACGGGTCCGAAAGTGCTGCCATCTATTGTTTCTGTCTATGTCTGCGACGATTTCAGCTGAGTTTATAATTTTTTTTTTTTGCACTTTGGTTTGTGGTAGAGTAACGGTATCAGATGTGCCTCTTAAACTTTAAAAGTTCTCTCATTGCTAAAGAAACTAGAGCTTATCCTTTGCTCCTTTCTAAGTCGTGACGTTAGAAAGTTGGCCTACGGCAAAAAAGTCAACTTTTGACCTAAGACAGGTAGAATTTTTTTTTCGACGGCAATCGATAGCCATTGATGGGCTGATCAAAGTATATGTCATCCATTTTTTTGTACAAAAATTCCTTCATGAGATACACCAGTTTGAAAATTTCAAAGGGGTTGACAACTTCATAGTAAGGTACATTGAAACCAAAAATAGGCGATACCAGTTATGATGCATATAGGGGACTTTTAAGCAACAGTCGACTGTTAGCCCATAATCATCTTCGGTAATGAGGGGTTTGCAGCTTTTGCTAGTTGGTATACCTGTTATTTGTTTCCGGTGTATTCGATGGTAAGAACAATTTGGTTCCCAATGGTAAGATATGCAAGGGACTTGTAAGTAATAATCGGCTGTTATGCTACAATCATCTTCTGCGATGATGGGTTTGCAGCTTTTGCTAGCTGGTGTACCCATTATTTGTTTCCGGTTAACTTAATGTATATCACGGGAGAGGGACTTGTAAGTAGGAATCGGTTCACGAGGGGTTAGGAATTTTTGCAAATGGGTGCACATTGTATTCGATTTCTATAAATCTGACGGTAAGAAAGTTTGTGTCGATGGTCTATCAATGTAACCGAGGATTAACTGTTTACACAACGGATACAAACGAAAATGTAAAGCAATGAGGTAGTTTCATAATAATTAATAGTGTCATCTATGGTATTTTAATCCTGAAAAGTTACGGATAGCTTTCTATTACCAACTAGATTATATAAGTCACGATGTCTACGATTGAAAAGGATAAAGTACAATTGACTGCAAAGTTAATTTAGTCCCTTCTTCCTATATTATTTTGTTGTTGTTTTTACAACGCTGAAGAATACCTTTTGATCATATGATTAATTTTTTTAGAACATCCCGTTTAAAAAGCTTATGCTATAATCATCTTCAGCGATGAGGGGCTTGCAACTTTTGATAGCTGGTATATCCATTATTTGTTTCCGGTGAATTTGATGTCAATCACGGGAGACGGACTTGTAAGTAAGAATCGGTTCACGAGGGGCTAGAAATTTTTGAAAATTGGTGCACATTGTATTCGATTTCTGTAAATATGACAGTAAGAAAGTTTGTATCGATGGTCTATCGCTATAACCTAGGATTAACTGTTTACGCAACGGGTACAAACGATACGGTAATGTAAAACAATAAGGTAATTTTGTAATAATTAATAGTGTCATCTATGGTATTTTAATCCTGAAAAGTTACGGATAGCTTTATAATATCAACTAGATTATATAAGATATTGTTCCAAGTTTTCATCCGTCACGATATCTACGATTGAAAAGGATAAAGTTCGACTTCGACGGCAATCGATAGCCGCTGATGAGCTGATCAAAGTATATGTCATCCATTTTTTGGTAAAAAAATTCCTTTATGAGATACACCAGTTTGAAAGTTTCAAGGGGTTGACAACTTCAGTAGTAAGATACACACTGAAACCAAAAATAGGCGATACCAGTTGTGAGACTTTTAGGGGACTTGTACGCGACAGGTGACTATTAGCTCATAATCATCTTCGGCAATGAGGGGTTTGTAGCTCTCGCTAGTTGGCGTACCTGTCATTTGATGAACAATTTGGTTCCCAAATGTAAAACTTGCAAGGGACTTTTAAGTAATAATCGGCTGTTATGCTACACAAATCTTCAGCGATTATGGGTTTGCAACTTTTGCTAGTCGGTGTACCCATTATTTTTATCCGGTGAACTTGATGTCTATCACGGGAAAGGGACTTGTCAGTAGAATCGGTGCACGAGGGGCTAGAATTTTGTGCAAATTGTTGCAAATTGTATTCGATTTATATAGATCTGACGGTAAGAAAGTTTGTATCGTTGGTCTATCGCTGTAACCTAGGATTTACTGTTAACGCAACGGGTACAAACGATACTGTAATGTAAAACAAGGTAGTTTCGTAATAATTAATAGTGTCATCTATGGTATTTTAATCCTAAAAAGTTACGGATAGCTTTATAATACCAACTAGATTATATAGGATATTATTCCAAGTTTTCATCCGTCACGATGTCTACGATTGAAAAGGATAAAGTTCAACTGACTGCAAAGTCAATTTAGTCCCTTTTTCCGATATGCTTTTGTTGTGGTTAGGGCAATCGATAGCCCTTGAAGAGCTGATCAAAATATATGCCATCCATTTTTTTGAACAAAAATCCTTCATGAGATAAACCAGTTTGAAAGTTTCAGGGGGTTGACAACTTTAGGAGTAAGGTACACACTGAAACCAAAAATAGGCGATACCAGTTGTGAGACATGTAAGGGACTTGTAAGCAACAGTCGACTGTAAGCAACAGTCGACTGTTAGCTCATAATCATCTTCGGCAACGAGGAGTTTGCAGCTTTTGCTAGTCGGTATACCTGTTATTTGTCTCAGGTGTATTCGATGGTAAGAACAATTTGTTCCCAATTGTAAGACATGCATGGGACTTGTAAGTAATAATCGGCTTTTATGCTATAATCATCTTCAGCGATGAGGGGTTTGCAACTTTTGATAGCTGGTGTATCCATTATTGTTTCCGGTGAATTTGATGTCAATCACGGGAGAGGGACTTGTAAGTAAGCACGAGGGGCTAGACATTTTTGAAAATTGGTGCACATTGTATTCGATTTCTGTAAATATGACAGTAAGAAAGTTTGTATCGATGGTCTATCGCTATAACCTAGGATTAACTGTTTACGCAACGGGTACAAACGATACGGTAATGTAAAACAATAAGGTAGTTTTGTAATAATTAGTAGTGTCATCTATGGTATTTTAATCCTGAAACGTTACGGATAGCCTTCTTCCGATATTGTTTTGTTGTTGGTTTTACAACGCTAAAGAACATCTTTTGATTATGTGATTATTCTTTTAGAACATACCGTTTCAAAAGCTTCGATAAGTTGACAATTTCAGCATTTAACCGACAGCGAAGAAACAAAACCAAAGTGTTGCTCTCGCAACACTTTAGTCGGCGAAGCCGGACAAAGGTTGCCGCAACACTTCACGTTGCCCGGGCAACGTAGGTCTAGTTAAGTTTTTGTTTTGGATAGTTAGTGGTGATTCTGGTTGAAAATGAGTTGTTGTTTTTTGGTTGATTTTCTGGTTGGGCGTCCCAGACCGCGTAAGTCAAGCTCCTTTCTTTCTTTCTTTCCCCCTTTTTCCTTTGTCTTTGTTTTTGTAAAAGTTTTGTTTTTATTAATGTTTTGTTTCGAGGGTAATTAGTCCCTTACAGGTTCGCCTCTGGGCATTGAAGATTCCATTTTTTTTTTAATAAACCCTTCATTCATTCAAAAAAAAAAAAGTAGGAGTCCTAAGGTGATCCGCAAGTTATACACGTCACTCGTCAGGCCGAAGCTGGAAGTTGGAGTCTCACTAGCATACCCGCAATACGAGATGGACAAACGCATTATCGAAGGTGTCCAGCGACGTGCCACGAAAATGGTCAAAGGATTGCAAAGCACCCCATACCCAGAGCGACTCAAAGAACTGAACATCCCCACGATGACCTACAGGAGAAATCGTGGTGATATGATTGCTGTGTACAAAAATTTGAGCAACAACATCCCACCCAACATTTTCTTGCCAAACACAGGAGGAGCCACCAGGGGCCACCCAAAAAAGCTGAAGAAGAGGCCTGTACTGAAGCGGCATGCACAGAACTTCTTCAGAAGTAGGACGATCAACTTGTGGAACGCGCTAGCAGATTCCACTGTTACCTGCCAAACAACAAATAGCTTCAAAGGTGTGGTCAGGCAAACAGTGGAGATTCAACTGGAAACCTGAACAAGACAGCACCCATGAAGGCGTATATTAGGAGAAATACTATACGCCTGCGATTGCAAATTTGCAGGTAATTTGCACGTAAAAGCGGGTCACCGCGCGTAGTACGCCTCCTGCATTTTCTTTCTCTGCAATGAGCAACGGCGTAAACGGAAGTAGAGTAGACGGGTAAGAAGCCACAGTAAATACCTGTAAGAGGGCTCAGCTTCGGGGTTGGATCGGACACGGGGTTGGTCTGGACACCCTCGAAACAAATATTAAAAGTTGTCGCTAAAATCTGAAAAAAATACATAGCATCTGCCTTCTAGTGAACTAACTTCGTACCAAAGTTTCATGGTAAATACTTTTCTGGTCTTGATAAAAAGTTGAAAAAATTGATTTTCTTGAGGTAAAAGTTTTTAGCTCATGGTAGGTTAAAAAGCTGTACCGAGATGATTTGTGGTAAGTGAAAGGCGATTAAACGGTAAGAGATAGCTTAATGATCAGGGTTTATAGCCTGCGTAGTATATTTCGAGATAGGTCACTTAATTTTCCTCTGGTACGTCATTTTATTATTTGAGTCAGGGTGGGGTTGGTTCGGACAGTTTTGAAGGGGTTGGTTCGGACAGTCTTTGCCAGCTGAAGCTCCATAAAAACGCAAAATTTAGTTGTAGAAATATTTAAGATATTATCTGAATCCTTATTATGTTGTTTGTTAACATAATTAGTTATCAAAATCGAGAAAAATGAACGCTAAAAAGGGTAAGCCACAACCAAAGAAAAATAGGTTAGTAGAATTGTCTACAAAAAGTAAAAGATCAAAAAAGGTTTGTGTTTAATGAATTTAATTTTTCCTTTTTTTTAAGGAGGGAAGAAAAACGCGAATTCGTCCTTGTGAAATTCAGTTTGCGAAAAGGTCAAAACAATGTGTTTCTTATGCGGGAAGGTCGAACATGAAGGGAGGTTCGTTGAAAGAAAATAGGTTGAGGGGCGTGAATATATTCTTTCTGCGCCCGAGTGGGACTAAAATGATCTTTCTGTAGAATTTTTACTGTCATAAGTTTGAAGTTACCAGCCCCTGTAATTGCTACGTTAACTTAAAGTTAACGTAAGGATTTTCATTTTAATACAACTTCAGCAATTGAAACATGTATTTTCTTTAGTTTGGTGTATACTTTTGAGGTGTGATGTTATCATTTCTACGTTTTAATATGTTTAAATAAAGTTGATTAAAAACTATTACATTGAAAATAATGTCCGAAACCAACCCAGGGCCTGTCCAAATCAACCCCATGGGCAGGGGCGTCGCAAGCGGGGGGGGGGATGCGGGGGGTGCAGCACCCCCCCTCTTTTTGAGATTCGGTAAAATTTTGGCCGGAGGCTCAGAATTTTACTAAAATTGTTCGGTATGTTTTCGATAGCAGAACTGTTCGATATATTTACGGGGATTCGGTAAATAGGCAACATGTACAAATCTCTTCGGTATAATGATCGGGATTCGGTATAATTGCCAGTATTCGGTAGTTATCACGAATCTGATTAGAGAATTTACTGAAATCATTTGGTAATTTTTCGATGCCGGAACTATTCGGTATATTTATGGAGATTCCGTAGTTACACAGAATCCCGAATAAGCTATTGATTTAAAATTATTCGGTATCATGATTAGGATTCGGTAATTTATTCAGTATAATTTCCAGGATTAGGAAGTTAACCATGAATCATGACTTTGTTCCATTTTCGACGAAAGTATACCGAATAAGAATATTGTTCGGTAGTCTTTCGACACCAAAACAATTCGGTATAGTAACCGGGATACGGTAGTTATACAGAATCCCGAACATGCTATCGGTCTAAACTTATTCAGTATAATAAACTGGGATTCGGTAATTTATTCTTTATAACTGCCAGGATTCGCAAGCTATCACGAACCTCAGAAGAGGTCGAGTGAAGCACTTTTCGCGGACAAAAGGGATGATCTATGATACCATCGATAGTCCTTACTTTTATTTTGGATCCCCAAAAGAATATCTAATCATAAATATTTCGAAAATTCTGCCTGCAGCACTTTTCGTAATATTCTCTATTTTGTGAAAGAGCGCGTCATTTGACGGGGGTTTTAAGCCAGTTTTAGGATTGAGATTTTGAAACATTAAAAGCTAGAATTTGGATGGAAATTAAATTTGGGAGGAAAAATCAAATAAAAATTTCGCCTGCGGCGATCACTTTATGTGATTATGGGTAGTGTATTAACTAGACTACAGTTGCTGCTGCTGCCGGAACGTCGCTCCATCAGGTTTCTAGAACTTCTTAGAGACTCGGTATTTAATCAACGGCAAATGATAGAATTTGTAAGAGAAGCAGTCAAATTTTGGCCTACAGAAAAAAAATGGATTTAAAAAAAATTCGCATGCGGCGCTCGATTTAGTTTTAAATTGGCTACAACAGATAGAAGCTGTTACTGCAATCATGCCCGACAGTATATTCTGCATATGGGCTATATATTCTGCAAATGATAGAATTTGTCAGAGAAGCAGTTAAATTTTAGCGTATAGAAAAAAAATGGATTTCTAAAAATTTTGCCTGCGGCGCTCGATTTAGTTTACTATTGGCTATAATAGATAGAAGCTGATACTGCAACCATGCCCGGCAATGTATTCTACATGTGGGCTTCGCCAAAATGCTGCCTAATAGTTGGCTTATCGTCTTTCATGCTGCCCTTTATTGTTACCCTTCCTACGGAATCGTTATGTTCCAGAATTTAAAGCTCGAATCCTTAGTTCTAGGATTCGGTAAAATTTTTGAAAGATTCGGTAAAATTTGGGCTCTGAACCCCCCCCCCCCCCCCCCCCAAACCGAAAATGCACTTGCGACTCCCCCGCCCATGGGTACGGGGTTGGTTCAAACAAATTTAAAAACAGAAAAAAATGTTTACTAAAAAACCTCATGTAGAAAAAAATCTGAAAAAATTACCAGCTATTCTGCCAGACATTCTACACATTTGACACACAAATGATGTAAATCCGCCAAGAAATGGCGGTCCAACAAGAAAAGGAAAATTAGTGTCCGGGTCAACCCGGAGCTTTCTTATTCGTAGTCACTGAATGATACCAAAGACAGAGGTTCTATCTGACAACTTTTTCTGGGTAACATGCTAAACGGGTCTAGCGAAGACCAGAAATCTACAAGACCCGCTTGTCTGATAGATATGCAATTTCTGGGATCCCATCGAAATCTTTGGTCTTACATTCAAACAATGTATAAAACGGATACGTCAGCTACGATGCTTCGGCAGCGATCTTTCGGCCCTTCTTGGCAAGGGTCCTCGTCAGGCTGTCAATCTTCAGGGTCAAAGTTGAGAAAGAACAAACCTTGTTAGTCGTAGTGGAGTAAACAAAAAGTAAAAGGAACAAATGAAAACACTAAACAAAACAAATAAATAAGCTAAACATGTTTACGTTCTTTATGCGATGGATAATAACTGGGTTTGAGAACTGGGGAGAAAGTTAGTCGTGGTCGTTTGAGTGAAGAAATCTGCTACGGTGTGAGTTGAATTGTTTTTTATTTAAAACAAAAACTTTTTGTATATAAACATTTCTTTGTCCGTGTTACTGTGTTATACAGGTGACCCTGTTGTAACATTAATACGAACTTAACTGAATTAGGAAATTGCATGTTCCCTTTCTAATGCCTGTGTCGAGGCCTGTGTTTAGAAAGATAAAAGCGCCGAAGTCAATTCATTTATTAACGAACAAGGAAACATTTCCCAGCTGCTTCCCCGGCAAGAGTTCTAAGCAAATAAGTTAACTTTTAACCCAAATTACTGTTTTGAGATAGAAATATAGTGGAGTATATAAGTAAAAGAAAGATAAAGGAAAAAGAAGAGACGAAAAAGTATAAGTAAGGATCTGGTAAGTATAATAATAACAGGCAGAATAATACGCCGAAGTCAATTTCCATTTATATTAACTAACGAGGGTCAAGGACACTTGTTTCCAGCTGCTTCTGCAGCAAGAGTACTTTAACCCACACCCCTCTTAGAGAGAGAAATATAATGAAATATATAATTCAAAAAGAAGGAAAAAGAAAAGAAGAAGAGCCGAAAAATCATAAGTGATGCGAAGTATAGATCAACAAGCTGTTAGACGCGACAAAACACAAGCGGTGATACGGCAAAGGCGGTAGATTGTTATCTTTGATACGATATGCAATTGCATCTGCTGATGTCAAACAAGAGTTATGAGATCATATGGCGTTTGATCCGGGAATGTTCTATGATAGATATATAGATTTCCTGCGTAAAAAAGCCGAGTAGAGCCATGGCAATAAAAACAAACAGAATACAGAAAAAAAAACAAGAACAACACAGCAGACACTGCGCCATATAAATGAAGCTTGAATCGGTGGTCATTGGCGCTATCGATGATTTGTTGTGTGTCTTGGGAGGCTCTGTAGTTTTTGTTATTGTCTGATTGTTAACGTCTTCCGACAGCCGTCGTTTTCGGCAACGTCCGTCTCGAGTTCTTTTCCGGAACTATTTTATGGTCATCCGGACACCATGCCTGCCAAATTTCGGATCACTTAAAACGTGGTCGCAAATACTTTCCCTTTTTCCAAGGTCATATCAGAAAATCAACATATTTCAAACGTGCCCTATCTAACCTCAGGGATACAGGTTGCCCGGCCAAATGCCGAGAAAAGCCGTGGAAGGTGGAAATATGGTGTATTAAACGTCTTTGACATAATGCCGAATAAACTAACAGTTGGGTCCAGTAAAAACAAAGATTATTAGAAAGGGTGTCAGGAAAAGAGGGCGATATTGCCGGGGGAAAGCGGTGCCGTCTGGCACGATGAGGTGTTAAAGTAAGCTGTTGCTCTGTCATAGAATGTCTTATGAACGTGAGTTGCAGTCTCTCTTCTGCTCCTTTTCAGATCAAATTGCGCTAGCCTTGCAAGGAAGAAGGAGAAGATCCGAGATCTCAGTCGGACAAGGACAGCCTGACGAGGACCTTTGCCAAGAAGGGCCGAAATATCGCTGCCAAAGCATCGTAGCTGACGCATCCGTTTTATGCACTATTTGAATATAAGACCAAAGGTTTCGACGAGATCCCGAAAATTGAATATCTATCAGACGATCGGGTCTTGTATACTTCCGGTCTTCGCAAGACCCGTTTAGCATGTTACCAAGAACAAGTAATCAGATAGAACCTCTGTCTTTGGTACCGTGCAACGACTACGGATACCCCGACAAAACTGTGCGGACCTAGAGGTTTTTACTGTAGCTTTTTATCCGTCTACCTACTTCCCTCGTCGCCGTTGCTCATTGCAGAGAAAGAAAATGCAGGAGGTGCCCAGTAGTTTATCGTATCTCAGTAGTTTAGTGCCCTACCCTTACCAGACATATCCCAGTTCGGAGCCACGTTGCGCTTTAGTGCCTGTTGGTCTCCCAAATATCAGCATCATCATCATAATCGGTGTTTAATTGAAGCCGGAGCCTCGTTTTTGTTGCATGCTGCAGGTCCACTTCTCGGCGGATTCCGGACTGATTCTTTCTACATCCGTTTTTGCACTGCAGCGCTTCCGAGGAAGACGGCAGCGCTTCTCGAGAATCACGGACTTGCTCCCCGACCAAGTCCGTGCTTCCCTGCAAGACGCTGCAGCGCTGCCGCTTCCACCAAGAAGAAAGTGAATCCAAAAACGCATATCATGCAAAAGCAAAGAAGTGCTGCAGCAGGGATGCGGCAGCGCTATTGCAACAAAAACGAGGCTCGGATCTGCACTTGAAATCATAAAGGCCCATTCACAAGGGGTTTTAGCTGATACTTGGCTAGTCTAGCACCCGAGCTGAAATCAGTCCAACTTTTCAGGGTACTGGCCAATCCCATTACTTAGGGGGATACTCGGGAATGTTCCGATTGGCAAATGCTGAACCACGTTAGACCGAATAACAATGAGCTAAATTCACTTTCGGTTTTCAAGACAGCAATGAGTGGATGTGATTTTGTCTATTGGACTTGGTTCGAAACTAGCCAATTAGAATATTCCTCAATATTCACCAAAATAATCCGACTGGCTAGTACCCTCAAGAGTTGAACTGATTTCAACTTGGGTGCGAGACTAACTGGTACCCGAAACTGGCACCAATATCAATTGCGAACGGCAGCTACCCAGCTAATTCTCGGTCTCAGAGCGATTTCCGGAACTGGCTGGTACCGAGTATTAGCTAAAACCCGTTGTGAGGGCCTTAAGGCCGTCGTAACCGTTTTCGTCCAGACCTGGCGTGCTCTTATTAAAGTGCTAACACACGATAATGATTTCTCGTCCGGATTTTCTTCACTTTCGTTATAAAGTTGAAAAAACTTCAACTTTTCCATATGGAAGTGATGATGTTGCTGAAAATTAAGGAATTCCAGCCCGGAAGCACCCGACTCTAATCGCGCGTCCAAGGAATTGTGAAGAAGTTTCATTTATTGATTCAATTTCTTTTGTTCAAGAAGTTAATTTTCCGGCTTGAGCCTGAAGAGGTAAGTGTCCTTACCAAGAAGAGCCGAAATACAGCTCTAATAAAATTCCGTTGGCGTATCCGTTTTGCACTGTCAAATAGAAAATATGAAATTCATATAATGAAATATAATTTCATTCCTGAACCCGATTAATGTGCTTGTCACTGTGTACAAATTTTAAGTCTATTTAGTGTGTTTTTTATTGATATGAAAAGAATGTTGTCGTGTTTATTTACATTGTTTTGTTTAAGTGTTTTAATATGTATATTTTACTTTTGTGTTTTATTCATACTCCGCTGTTACGCAAAAAGCAGGTCATAAATAAATAAATAAAATAGGCCGGATTCTGGACAAACTACATATATGGATTCAGCATTTCTCCTTATCATTTAACGACTTTCCAATGGCTTGAAAAAACAATTGTTTTCTACCATTAATTTGGAGCCCCTCCCATTAATATGGGGCTACAGGTACATCTGTTAATTTGATCTTTACTCTGTACTTTGTCTCAAAGGATCCTCACGCGATGTCTAATCCACATACCTCAACCCCCTTAAAAGACACCTGCATGAAGAGTACCAAGTATCACCCCTATCTGTATGACCTCCGTTAACATTGCCTGCAGAAAACCCAATCCAAATACGAAATACCGTTTCCAAGCTATGATTTTTGTTCCATTTTGCATCTGTCCTTATTTCAGTACCGAGCAATTTTAGGAATGAACAAATGTCTCCAATCAACCCTTCTTATGTCTCCAATCAACCCTTCTTCTGGAATATTTTTTAACCAGATAAGCCCAAACGTATATCTAGAAGAAATTTCAATACGATCCGGCCAGTGCTGTCCAAGATTTGAATGAATTGCGCTTTTTGTCTTGGAGTCTGCATGTGCAAACCTCCGGAAACAATCATCCCTATTTTGAAAACGTCACGCTCAGGAGAAGAATGCTCTCCATGTCCATGTCTGTAAATGAATTCTCCTTGGTGTCTTCAAGTATGGTTTCATTGTTCAGGTGTCCTTTAAAGAGATATTGTACGACCGGACGAGCAGACAGACGGACTGTCGGAAAAAGACTTTACTAAATCATCATGTGTATCCCGTCACTAATATTATAGGATCCCAAAATTAGGTCAAAATAAAAAACAAGAGCTGGAAGCGCATAAGATAAGATTTAGATAAGATAAGATTTAATTGCACAAAAAAGCCAAAAGGCCATGGCAACAATATAAACAAAAAAAAAAGAACAAAGATCTATACCGTAACCTACTTACTCTAGGCATAATTTTCGGTGTTGAAAAGCGACCCTGAGGAATCTTGCCAGCCTCCTCACATCACCAAACTGCCGGCTACCAATCATACTACACATCCATTCCTCATCGAACACCCTCACGCATTCTCCAAACACTTCATTCCTTAACTCTCTTAATTCTTCACATTCACACATGACATGCACCACACTTTCATTCTCATCTCCACACATTGGACAGGAGAAATACTGACCAGAACGTTCGGAAGAACTTCCAATATATGTTCTTCTTCTCCCAAGCGGTAAACAATCTGCCCTGAGACACCACACCAACTTAACTTCCTCCTTTTTTAAAAACACCTTGAAAAATATTTCCTCCCCCCACACCTCTTTAGCCTTAGCATAATACCTCAATGAATGTGACAGATCCTTTGCAACCTGCCAACTCTGAATTTCTTGGTCTAAAAGCCTAGCCTCCACCTCTTTTTTTATTTTTCCCAATTGCAAACCAGGACCTACGCCATCATTCCACCACATTGACAATCCACAACCATCTAAAATACATCTTATTTGTGAAGACCACGAATCTATTCTAGTATCTAAAATACTCTCTTTATAAGCCGCCTTGAGGATCCTTACTCTCGGCAGCATCAAAATCTTTTCCCAAAAACCTATCATAGCTACCCATCTATGTCTACGCATGCTTGCTAAACCTAAATCCCCCTTAACTACTAATGAATTCATTTTTTCACTAACCCCTAAAATTCTTTTGAAATAACTTAACTGTAATTGTTCTAATTTTTCCCCCTTACCAAAACCCCATATTTCAGATCCATAATGGACCGCAGGTATAACTTTAGACTTAAATAAATGTTTATGTAATTTTAAATCACCGATTTCCCTAAGGCTACTCCGTAACATCATATTAATACAACGCTTTCCTTTAGCAAGACTATTCTCAAACTGCTTTCCAAACTTTCCGTTCCACGTAAGCGTACATCCTAGGTAATTAAATTGTTCTTTATAACTAATCGGCTCTCCTCTAAACTTTAACAACGGCTCCTGGTCTATTTTACCTCCTTTCCTAAAAACCATTACAACTGTTTTTTCTATGTTTATCTCTAGCTCCTTTACTGCGAGATATTCATCCAAAATATCCAACAGCTTCTGAAGATTATGCCTTGATTCTGCTATCAATGCAATATCATCCGCGAATAACAACAAACAAATTGTTACTATGTGAATATTTATTGTTGGCGCATTTTTTTCAATCATAAATTGTTCCAAATCATTAATATAAATAGAGAACAACTTCGGGGATAGAGTACACCCTTGTTTAACTCCCTTTAACGATTTAATCCTCCGTGACACATTTTTAAAAACTCTAACTACTATGTATATTTTAGCATATATTTCCACTATTAACAAAACTAATCGGCTAGGTAGGCCAATACTCACCAGTGCTTCCATCAGTAAATGGCGCTTAACATGATCGAATGCTCCTTTCAGATCCACAAACGCAACATATAACCTTCCTCTTCTTTTCGCTGTATATTTCCGAATTATTACTTGTAAACTAAATATTTGGTCCAAAGTACTGTACCCTTTCCTAAAACCTGCCTGGACCCTAGTTAACTTATCTGTCGTATCTAACCACTTTTTTATTCTAACGTCTATAATTTTACAAAATAACTTACTTATTGTAGATCCTAAATGGATCCCTCTATAATTATCATGACATTTCCTATCCCCCTTTTTAAATATTGGTACCACTATCGATATATTCCACTGACTAGGCCATGTTGCTTTTTCCACCATCCAAGAAAACGTCAAAGCCAGGAACGGTAAAACGTAAACTCTGCTCCACTTTAAAACTATTGTCGGTATGCCGTCTGGTCCTGGAGCTGACCTACCTTTCATAGATTTCAGGGATGACCATACTTCCGTTTCTGTTATAGGATCTAAAAGCTGCGAATCTACCTCTTTCAATGGAAAACAATACATAGTCTTAAGATCCTCCACAAATTGTTCAGGTAACTTATCCCCATCACTCATTCCTCCTTCTTTTTCTTCCAAAAATTCCGGCCATGACTCCGCCGGAGGGACGTTGCATTGTTCCTTATTACTAATCGTACACTTAACACTATTCCAAAACTCCCTAGTGTTCTTTTCCCTAAAACTCTTTATCACTTCTTTTTTATTTTCTTCGTCTATCCTACTTTTCTTATTTTTTAACAGGTTTTTGTATTTTTTTCTCTCAATACGATACTTTTCTAAACATGCTTCTACATTTTCTGGGGGACTACTTTTCAACATTTTCAAACATGCAACTACGACCGTTCTCATTTGTTTACATTCACTATCGTAAAACGTATTTTTATTTCTATTTCCTTTCCTCTTATTTCTGCTCACCTCCAAACCAACTTCATGCAATTTACCTGTCAGCTGTTCAAGGGAACTTTCAATTTGGCCTTCCGTAAGTCTTTCAATACAACTTCTCACATGGATCTCCATATCAACTTGAACCAGCTTTTCAGCCAACTCTTTTTCCGAAAATTCCTCTGTTTTTAACGATTTCCTAATATCCACAGGACCTTCTACATGAATTAATTCATTTTCCATCACCACATGCATTGTCCCTGTACCATGATTATTTTCAAATTCAAACATCACATTCAATGGGAGGTGGTCAGAACCGATCACATTCTTTACACTCAGATTCTCGCAAAAAGGCCAAAGTCTAGGACAGAGTAACACGTAATCAATTAAGCTTGGGAGCTTACCCGCGTAACACGTAAAATGACCCCCTGCTTCCCGATCCTCCCCTATCCTCCCATTCAAAATTATCAACTCTTCATTTCCCGCAAAATCCAACAAATTTAGACCCCACCTGTTTTTCCGGCGATTCTGGTCCTTACTTCTCCTCTCACCATAATTTCCGATGTACTCCTCTAGAAGCTGGGAAGACTCCTCCGGGTCCATTCGCAGTTCAACATTTTCCATCATACGACCGGTATAAGCATTGAAATCACCTAGAACAATGAATCCATGATTATGAAATCTTTTTCGCAGGGTAGACATTTCATCACATAGTATATTCCAACTATCTTCATTTGAGTACGAACTTGACTGGGGCGGTATATAAACACAACACACAATTATCTTACGGGCAAAAATATTTCCTTTCAACCATACAATGTTTTCCGACCTACTTTTTATTCTCTCCAGCCCCTTCAAACTATCTTTTTTAACTAGAATGCTTACCCCCCCATATACCCTACCATTTTTACTTGGCTCTCTACAACTTTCAAAACTTTCAAAACCTTCAACATTCATACTTCCCCTTTGCCACGTTTCAACCAAACATATTATGTAACACCGGCAAACACACTCATTTAATAGACTTAACATTTTTTCACTCGAATATCCTTGGATGTTCCATAACGTTATCCCCAGTTGGGTCGAACTCGCTAAAGGTAAACGTTGCTCATGGCCCGCTTGACACTAAGCTGACATATCGGTGTCCTGAGTGCTTGGCCCCGGGAAATTTGTACGCTCCCCATCCAAAGAAAATCGTCTACGACCTTGCACATTTCTTGGCTCATCTGGGGGTTGCTCACGCGAGACTCCACCTGTCTTCGCAGCCACAAAAACACTCGTGGCCGGCTGGCGATTCGCATCACTCGGGCTAAAAACGTGGTCACTATTTCTTTTCCCATAAGCTGCTCTGTCTCCAGACCTGTGGAACGATGCCGTTGACGGTGTATTGTAGACCTGGTTCTCACTTGCATCGTAAAATGCCGATAACGAGGTATTGGATCCACTTCTGCTCCTTGTTTCTATGTCTGTTGCCCCTTCAGGCTGATCAGATCTCGTTGTATCTACTACTCGCGGAGGGATCACCTCCACTTGAGTTTGTGATCTTCTGTTTCCCCTTTCGTCCCATAACTTAACTTTGTCCGACTTCGCGTCGTAAACGTACACGTCGTGACCCACATGGAGTTTCACACCCCTCATGTGCGCTTCAAAACCCTCGTTACGGGCCCTTTCAAGAACAAGCTTCAGTTTTCCTCTTGCCGTGCGTTCGATCTCCGTATAATCAGGAGCCGCGCTCAACTTGAATCGCCTCAGGTAAGGATTTGCTCTTAAGATGAGGTCGCGGCAATATCTACTGTTCAGTTTGACTAACACTGGACCAGTGTTGCCACTTATGCCGCGAAACGCGGCATAATGCCGCGATTTTGAGGAAAATGCCGCAGAAAGTTTTGATTACGCCGCATACCGCAATTATGCCGCGAAATGACTTTTTATACCGCTTTCGTTCCATACTTTTAGCTTGTCCAACTTTTGTCTGGCACGAAAAACAAGGAATTTCAAAGCCTCGTTGATTCACCTAAGTCAACTACGGACCTTAATTAATGACCCTAGTCGACAGCTTGTCCCGTGGGAGACCTTTGTTCTCGACACTGGGTTGAGATAGCAGGTTTCAGGTTCTCTTTCTCAGCTCTTCGAATGACATCGGTCAGCCCAGATAGTCCATTTCCACTAGATAGTTTTTGTTTTGTAGTGAACAATAAGGGACTGGCTTGTCTTCTGTGACAGGATTTCTTGATTGAAGCTACATTTACATCATCAGGTCAGAAAGAGTTTATTAGATAAGTATATATGCTACACGTGGACCACCCAAAAGGACCTGACCTATCGTAGGTGGTAGGCGGCTTTTCTGCTATATACGGTTGTGTTTAACACGTTGGGGGGGGGGGGAAGGCTCATGGCCTGTTAAGTTATGGCTTAACCCACAAGTTAACCCTTTATTTGGATGTAAGACACCTGAAACCAGAAGGGCATAGCTCACAGCTGCTATGGGGGACAGAGGCGTTACTAGCCAAAATATTTGGGGGGGGGGGGCACAAGGCGTTTACCGACTGGCTGGTAATGTTTACCGACTGTTTTGGCAGAAAAACTACTGTTTTCAAGATAAAAACGACAGTTTTGAAAATAATCGACTGATTTTTGGAAAAAAAACGACTGTTTTGACGAAAAATATACTGATTATAAGAAAAATCGCGGCGCTTCGCGCAGGGTCACTTATTTTTCAACGACTATCCGACAATATTGGGGGGGGGCGTCCGCCCCCCCCCCCCCTTCGTGACACCTCTGACTATGATTTTTCTGCTGACATCGGTGTAATGCAGTAGCTTTAATCCACAAGTGAAAATTATAAATGGTAGACAACTTTCTGGATATAATGGGGTGGTACAAATGTGCGGAATGGGTGGTCAGTACGAAAATACTTTTGGTTATCATCTAGCCTATTGTGGGATGGTATAGAGCTAAATATTTTCGGAAAATATAGATATACTGCTTGAATTCTAATTTGCAGCTGGAAATCAGAAATAATAACATATTGGTGGGTATGGTGTGTCGGTATACGACGTTCGGAGGGGTAGTATGGCTCAGGTGGGGTCATCAGGTAATAACCACTCCTTAGCAAAAGGCCAGAACCGTCCAAACCATTTCCGTTTTCGAAAGGATATAGCTTTATTCTAACCTTATCCGGTAAATGCTGAAGTTTGAAGCATAGACTAAAAAAAACCCAGGTACCGTCAATAGGGTAGACAGCACGCGTTTTGTCGCACTTACTCATTTTCACCACCAGGGGCGTCACATTTGTGGGGGGAGGGCGACACCACCCCGCCCCCGAATTTTGTCGGGCAGTCGGTAAAGAATAACCAATTCGGCGCGAAGCGTCCCTATTTTCCGTAAAAATAGTCGTTGTTATCTGTAAAAATGACCAGCCAGTCAGTAAATAAATTGTCTCGCCCACCAAACATTTTGGCTAGTACCTCTGTTCACCACATACAGTTTTTGACCCTTTCTCCACCCAATGGAAAAAATCGAGACTTTTGAGAATTTTGGACGTGTCCCGAATTTTACCACAATTGATTGAAGGATGCCGCGGAAATGCCGCTTTTTGACGAGGCCGGCACCGCGAAGCGGTGCTGGTCGAGTGGCAACACTGCACTGGACCAACACCAGTCGTGCTTCGAAGACGGAAAGTGTCTTTGATATCGCGGATAAACATTTCGAAATCCGGGATTATGGAGTTTAGAGCCTGGACAATATCATGTTGGAGGCTGGTTCCTCTCACATTTGGTGAAAAGTTATACAGCACTATATTGCAGCTTTTTGACTCGGCCTCTAACTGCTGAAGCTTGTGACGAGTAAATTCTAATTCTTTACTCAATTTTTCCGTCTTGGCTACCGCTGAATCAGTCTTCTTTTCCAAGAGTGAATTAAAAACGTTCATGCTCGTTCCCATGTTTGTAACATGAGTCCGGAGTTCGGACATCTGCGACGAAATTCCTTCCAACTGTGCGAAACGACCGTTTATGCCTTCTCGTAGTTCGCTTAACTCCTGGAGGACTCGGTCTAATTTGTCTGACATGTTCTAAAAAATACCGGAAGCCAACTTATCTTTAAAAGGGCAGGCCCACGTAAGCGTTGGCAATCACCTTGGCGGTGGCCCGGTGGAGCGTGGAACCTGCTTCTTGATTTTCCACCGTACTCTGACAGCCAAAAATTGGATCCACGTTAATGCTCGAATATTATACAATTCCTTTCACCAAACCAGTTTTACTTCAGGAGCATGCGACCGCGCGGAATGGCACTTGCGAGGCTGGTTCAGAGGATGAAATATAGAATGAATGAATGAAATTTATTTCCCATTTTTAAGACACAAGTCACAAATGGAGTATCAAAGAAAAGAAAGAAAAAAAAGACAAGCAAACACAACATGTAACACATAAATTCTGATACTCTTATTTACACATGGGGCAACATAGCCCTATACAAAGTATTGCTAGCGTCAAGAGAACGAATAAAACCTGTAATTCGCTCAGATACTGCAATAAACGAATCGGTGACATTATACTTTGCCGACAATCTAGAATTACGGGCCCACGGAGGTAGTCCTAGGAGATATTTGCAAGTTATCAATCAGCGCTACGATACGGTCAAAACTGATACTTTCCAGAACAAATCGCACTATTCCGTAGAACGCTGGGGACTTGACCTGTGGTTGGAAAGAAGCATCGTTGTTGCAGATAGCCTCCATAAGGCTGTCGAACTTAACAATCAGTTCGTTTACTTTTCATGTTAAGGTGGCGCTCGTTTCCCCAGGAAGGACTGGGATCTCGTCTGGCTCAAAGATTACGAACGTTGGGAGAGTAACCTTTTTCTCATCGCACCATAGAAATACCTTAAAGGACCCCTCTTTCTTATTATGCCTTTTGTAATATACCTAGCTCCCCTGTGGAATTATAAGATTCTAAAATCCCCACCTTTTTCCATTGTTTCGTTTTCTGTGTACGAATTTTTAGCACTTTTCGGCCTTTCCGAGTTTTGGCTGTCAGACAACGCGAAGTTTGTCGAAATATTCAATGTCCGCTGACAACTCATTCATACATAAGGATATGATAATCTTCTGTTTATTACTTCTTTTATTTGCTTAGTTTTCCAACTTTTTAAGCACGGCATGTTCAGTTTTCAAACCTTTTGCTCCCAGCCGCCGCGTCGGAGACCAGGAAGGCTGGACAATGTTGACAAGCGCAAACAAGAAAATCGCTAGTTTCAGGTGGAAAGTAATGGTACTTTTGAAAAACGTTTTTCCCGATCCCTTTCATAGCGAAAAGATCCTTTCTAGTAAGAGTTGAGCTTTAACAATGTCAGCGACATTGTCGGCCACTGCCTGTCTTGAGACCATACGTGTTGACGCCTCAGCCTCGCTCCACAGTAACTCCTTGGCTTCCAAAATAGATTACTTTGAAAAATACTCTACTGCCTTTTTTACGATACCGTCCGTTCGTACGACCTTGCTGGCACGGAAGACATAGTTCAGCAGAGCGTTCCCTATCAGCTTCTCACTCGCCATCTATGACTGATGAGGCGCCTGCCACTTAGATCTAGCTAACGCAAAATTATACCGCCAGGCGAATGACGAAAGCTAATAGATGCCGCTTGGGTAGCGTTTACACAATAACAGGCTAGATGTCGTCCGAATTTCACTATTCTTCGAATGGGGATTTTGGCAGAGGGGTTGCTCACTCCCAAAACGATGTACACCAAGTGGCGATTTCTGATGTACATGTAAACAAATTTCATCAGATATTGGCCGAGAATGAAGTCGGCAATGTGTGTTGAATACAAGAGCTAGCAGCTCATATGGTACTTGCAAGGCTGGGTCAGAGGATGAAATTTAGGAATTTGTAAATTCTTGGGTTTCTTGTGTTTAATTATAAGCCATACCCTTGAAATAAGAATGATTGTGGGCCCTTGGAAATCAAGAGAATGATCTGGTGAAAAGTATTTTATTTTTGCACTTTAAGGGCACTAGAAATTCATGTGAAAGCAAAACCCTTTAGGCAAAAGTGACTATGGGCTCATGGGGATCACGTAGTTGTATATTTTGCTCAAACTAATGCAACCTATAATACTAATGCAACCTACTTCCGTAATCATTACATATATTTCTAAACCCGGAGACCCACGTTTCGTGCGGTACATTCTAACCCCTCGAACAAAACCTCGCTGATTTTCTCACTTGCCGTGTTTTGCTACCTTCGATGTGTATCACGCTGTCGACGGTTCGAGACGGTTGCGCGAGGGTTGTCTGCGAGAATTTTTTCCATCAGGAAAATCGGTTATGCAAATTGTTTCCCTGTTTCGCTAGAAGTCAACGGGTCTCGGAAAAGGCTTAAAACAGCCAAAACAGTTAGTTATTTATTGAAAGCACAGCATAGTTAAAGTATTCAAATACTTTAAAATACTGTAAGTTGAAGAGTGATTAGTGCGAGGGGTCCTTTAAGGGAGCTGGAAATTCATTTTGAAGCAAAACCCTTGTTTCACAAATAATCATGGGCTCATGGGGATCATGAAAATATATGTTTTGCTCCAAAGTATTTTCTGTACTTTGTGGTTATGACGAGTACTTTAAGGAATGTGGTTGGCTCTATAAAAGAATTTATGAACCAAACTTTTCCTTCCTTGACTACCTACTTAGGCTAACTGGTACATATATTTAGCCACAGCAAGTGCATGAAAATGGCAAAGTTCGAAGCACGAACGTTCAAATCAGCATACCTCTATTGCACTCCCAGAGTGTCTGATGGGGAAATTGACTTTTTCCAAGTTAAATATGCCTGCCAAGTATCATTCTTAGCACACTCTACAAATATGAAAAAAAGATTGGTCGCCACTGAATTACCTTCACCAGAAGCAAAATATACTGAAGCTGACTCAAGTTTTGGGCGATATTCGATACCGATAACGATATATCCATGTATCGGACAAAATATCGATATCGAAAGTAAATATCGATATCGATAACGATATTTGTTCATTCGTAAAGATTGCAATTAATCCAACATAACCCACACTTATATATACGAAATTGGAGCAATGTGTATTCCGCAATTCCTTTCTTATTTATCCGGAGTTCGAGATGATCCAGTATGCGATATATCGGATATCGATCGATCGATATATCGCACCAAATATCGATATCGAAACGTAAATATCGCTATCGAAAACGATATTTGTTCATCGTAATTATTGTAAATAATCCGAACTAACCTACACTTATATATCCGAAATTGGACAATATGTTTTCCCTAATTCATTTCTCATTTATTCTGAGTTTGAAATGATCCAAGATGCTATTTAATGAAAATTTGGTTCTTAGATTTTGGCGAAACGAAGCATGGTAAGCAAATATCAATATCGATATATCGATTATCGAATATCGAAAGTGAAAATATCGATATATCGATTGTTGAATATCGAAAGCGGAAATATCGATATATCGATTATCTAATATCGAAAGTGAAAATATCGATATATCGAAAAATCCAAGTATCGCCAAGCACCAGTACCAAACCATGGTTGACCACTTTGCGCATTTGGTCAACAGCATCTCCTCATATCTAGTTCAGCTTCTTCTTCGGTTGCATGTTTTCAATAATTCTTTCATTCAAGTACCTTCGTTATTGGGCGCCAGATACCAGATACCAGATGGCGAAGAGTAATCTGCAGAAAATTTGTCCGTGGCCGGCGTATCGCGCTAGAGGCGCGCCGGTGCCGTGCCGGTGCCGTGCGGTGCCGTGCCGGTGCCGAGCTGGTGCCGCGGTGTTGCCGCGGTGTTGCGCCGTTGCCGTGCCTTTGCCGTGCCGGTGCCTTTGCTGTGCCGGTGCCGTGCCGGTGCCGGTGCCGTGCCGGTGCCGCGGTGCCGTGTCGGTGCCGTGTCGGTGCCGTGTCGAGGTGTACACCGGTGGCGGAGAGAGAGCAACCCCTCGATTTTGGCCAGCAGAATTCACTTTCAAACGATGATTGTCAAAACCATAGAACCAGCAACCACTGGTGATTCTTTTTCAATATTCTCCGGTAAGTATCCGGATTTATGAGCTGTCATATGTAATTTATTCCGCATGAAGCAAATTCTCACATTTATTCATTTCACCGCTAGATGTTATATTCAGGATTCGTGGTAGATACCGAACTCTGAAAAGTACACCGAATCCAAATCATGATACCAAATAATTTGGACCGATAGCTCATGCGGGATTGTGTGTAACTACCGATATCTCCATAAGTATACCGAATAGTTCCGGAATCGAAAAACTACCCAACAATTTCAGTGAATTTTCTCACCAGATTCATGATAGCTGCCGAATACTGGAAATTATACCAAATTCCGATCATTATACCAAACACATTTGTACCGATAGCCTATTTGGGATATAACTACAGAATCCCCATAAATACACCGGATAGTTTATGCTATCGAAAAAAACACTGAACAATTTCCGGCCCAAAATTTTACCAAATCTCAAAAAGGTGGGGGGATGCTGCCCCCCCCCCCCCCTCCTTGCGACGCCCCTGTCGCTGGCTTTCAAGACATAGAGAAGTAGAGTCAACACATTTTGAACCAGCAAGCATCAATTGTCAGTGTTACCAAGGACCCAAATGACATTTTCGACATTTCAATGAAATTTTTGAATCACCCGCAACCCTCAAGAGCTGGAGTCTGGATATAAAATCACAGTGTGGTCCAGTCAACCACAAATCCCTGATTTTTGGATACCCTATGCCAAACGCTGGGTATATCTAGCATTTAGCATAGCCTATGCCTAACCCTGGATACCCTATGCCAAACGATGGATACCTGTTGGTAACCTAACCCTGACCTACCTCAATAGAAAGGAGTTCTGATTGGTTGATTTTTTGCTTCACTCAAATCATCAATATTTTACTGGGTTACAGTATCCAGCACTTGGCATAGTGTATCCAGCGTTAGGCATAGGGTATGCCAAACGCTAGACGTATCCGGCGTTTGGCATAGGGTATCCAAAAATCAGGGGTTTGTGGTTAAATGGTGTGGTCCTTCCAAATCCTAATTTGGTTTTAATTTTCTAAGGGATGTGGAGAGCAAAATGCGCCCAATTTGCGCCGAAATCTAGGGAAATACGCAAATTTGGCGCAATGCGCACACTTGAAAAATTAACCTTATTACAGTGCAGCGCGCCAAGTGGACTAGTTTCTAATAGTCACCCATTGCGGCCATTGCCTCATAATCAACACTTGTGTAGACATAGTAAAAGATCGGATCCATAGGGTAGTGGGTCACTGTCACTTTCTACTGCTGAGACATAATCCCCTTTTTTACGTCTATGTTTAACAGTGCCTAATTTTGTGTATGTAATTAGCAACTGCAAATTAGCCAAGAGCTACGAAAGTTGTATAATAAACCGCTCTCTCTCTCTCTCAAAACCCCCATTACCTGGGACACAGATGAATATGTTGTCCATGCGCATTTAAGCTCCGGACGAGCGTTCGCCTATCACGCTACAGATGCGTAAAACCGGTTTTCTGAATCTTGTTAGAAGTCGGTGGGTATGTGAAAAGGCTTAAAACAGGCAAGGTCGTCGATCATTTTTTAAACCAGAGCCTAGATTTCTGATTTACAGTATTCAGATAGCTTTGAATAATAGAACATATAAATAGTGCGAGGTGTGCTTTAAGTGCGAACACACGATCAGGATCGGGAGCTCCCGGTCTGGAATTCCTGCCCGGATTTTCGGCACCATCATCACTTCCATATGGAAAAGTTGAGATTTTTAAAGTGCGAACACACGATCAGGGTCAGGAACTCCCGGACTGGAATTCCTGCCCGGATTTTCAGCACCATCATCACTTCCATATGGAAAAGTTGAAATTTTTTCAACTTTTCCATATGGAAGTGATGATGGTCACGAAAATCCGGGCAGGAATTTCAGACCGGGAGCTCCCGACCCTGATCGTGTGTTCGCACTATTAGTGCGAACACACGATCAGGAACCGGAGCTTCCGGAATGGAATTCCTGTCCGGGAGCTACCGTTCCTGATCGTGTGTTCGCACTATTTGTCAACTGAATGATGAAACTGCAGAAAATCCTGATGGGAAAATCCTGAACGTGTGTTCGCACATTGTAGAAAAAGGCTCTAAAAGACAATACGGGAAACGTTTCTTATGAACTTTTATTTCTTTTTAGAAAATGTCTTCCACACAACAAGATATCTCACTCGTTGATGTCGAGGAGACGATGACGAACGCACAATCCTAAACTTCACCATCTTTGAACTTCCCAACACCTAACCATCCGTCACCAACAGATCACTTGATCGCTAGTTCGGGTGAGTCTTTAGTACTCCAGTCCACTGAACTGCAGTCTTTCAAGTTCCCCAGCATTTTAGAATGTGAAATAACAGAGATCGTAACGAAAGGAAAAGCTTTACACTTACATATGGGACGCCTCTATTAGCTCCTTATCTATGGGATGTTTACTTCTTTTTCACTACCTATAGTATTGTAATTTGTAAGGGCTCCCACTTTCTCAGGAAACAAATTAAAAATAAATGATTGTGTACTATGACCATGAAGGAGCCAGGGCCCAAAAAGTAAAATTCGAACAAACTAAACTCATTTTTCCCTCTTGTTAATGTAATTTACTGATCCGACCATCGTGGGGGGAGTGGAGGGATGGGGAATCCGGAATCTAGTGGCACGCTCAGCTATTGGACGGGTGATGGGATTTAAATGAAACTTGATATTTAGAAACACCTCGTGCATCAAACGTCCCATTTTAACTCCGGACCGGATCCGGTGACAGGGGGGGGGGGAGAGTTGGAGGGGGAAAAGGAAATCTTTCGAAACGCTTAGAGCGGAGGGATCGGGATGAAACTCGGTGGGAAGAACAAGCACTAGCCCTAGATACGTAATTTGACAGAATCAGATCGTATTGGGGTTCTGTGGGGGGAGTTGGAGGGGGCTAATCCCTTGACCTCGAAAATGTGGTCCTGATGATGCAATCCGTTATTAACCTTTTCCTGCTTTGTAACGTTTTGAAAAGTTTCGAAATTAATCCGGTTGTAAACTTGAAGACCAGGCTAGGTCTTGACGACCGGAAGCGCAAGAACAAATCCAAGACCAAGAATTTGCCACTGGTCTTAAGACCAAGACTAAGACTGTCGGCATCGGTCTTGAGACTGGTCTTAAGACCAAGACCAAGATTCAAGAATACATCTCTGGTCTGAATCGATATCCATACTTTGGATGAAAATCTTGGCGAAGTTTGTATAGTTTGTATTTGGACAAATAAGCTCCTCGGAAACAATGGCCACTTGACACGTCACGTAAAAAGAACAATCAGTGTATTCCTATAACAGAGGAGATAGGATACACTTTAGAAGTGTCAATGGAACGAGAGTGGACGGAAATACTACTGAAGTAGAACGGATTACCATCACAGTACGACGTGGCCTTTAAGCCTTATATCCGGGTTTTGCCAATACACTGTTTTGTTCGACTTGGAACGTTCAGGTTCTTTCCGGACTGAAAGTTTGCGTCAAGGGATAAGTCGCGTTTCTAGATGGGCTCTGTAGCCCTATATTTAAGGGTGGGGGTCAAATTAAGGGGCGAACAAAGTATTTTTTCAAGAGCTAACGAGAGAGTCGATTTAGGGTTGAAGACATGCTGACCATGAATATGAAAATCACCGTCCCCCTACAAGTAGTTCGCCCGGAATCCGGACACAATCGGAAAATTTATTTAAGTAAATGGTTTATTTGAGGTTGATTAGATGTTCGATTTAGAGGTAAGAAGACATACTGAAGATTTATATGGAAATCATTGTCTCGCCCGATAAGCAGTCCATCCGGAATTCCGTCAAAACCGGAAAATTCGTTGAAAGTAAAAGTGTTATCTGAAGTTGATCAGTTGTTCGATTTGGGGTACGAAGCC
The DNA here is from genome assembly GCA_023053575.1 of Branchinecta lynchi. Taxonomy (NCBI): domain Eukaryota; kingdom Metazoa; phylum Arthropoda; class Branchiopoda; order Anostraca; family Branchinectidae; genus Branchinecta; species Branchinecta lynchi. The sequence goes on along the minus strand of JAKZAP010000022.1, from coordinate 4,312,921 downwards.
ATGCTGAATCCGTATATGAAAATCATTTTCTACCCTGGCACACTGTTCGGCCAGAATCCTGCTGAAGCCGGAAAACTTTGTGTAAGTAAAAGTTTTATCTGAAGGTGACTAGAGGCTGAAATAGGGACAAGAAGATACGCTGAATTCGTTTTTGAGCTTTAGTTTTTTGCCGGACAAGTTATTCGCTGGAATTCGCCAAACAAGTCAGTTTCGTCGGTTTCGCCAAAGTAGATATGACGTATAGGGGTAAACACACATGCTGAATCCCTACCTGAACTTGGTTTTCTCAGATGATTAGCCACTGGCATTATTCTGTTTCTAAATTTCATATTAAAAATGTTCCAGGAGTCCGGCAAAGACCGGATGTCTGTAAGACGTTGGTAAGACCGAATTGTCTGGATCAAATATTACATTTTTGGGATCCCATCGAAACCTTTGGTCTTGTTTACCCTAGGCCTGTGATTTGTTTAGTGCTTTTAATTTCCTCGTATATTCAGATCAATCTGGCATTTCTTGTGTAACAATTTCTCCAATCATCGCGATAATTGCTGAGATATTTGGGTTTCACCAGTGTGAGTTTTAACCGTCACTCAGGTAACCAAGGGTATTTTAGTCTAGATGAAGAACAAGACCAAAGGTTTCGATGGGATCCCAGAAATCTACTATTTAATCCAGACAATTGCATCTTGTCTTCGCCAGATCCAGTCTTCGCCAGGCTAATCATCAGAGAAAACCAAATTCAGATATACCTATATAACAAATTCCCCGGTTTTGGCCGGATCCCGGGTGTACTAGTTGTCCGGGAAGAATCTGCTTTTCACAAAAGTGCTCAGCATGTCTTCTTACCCCATAATCGACTATCACATTAGCTGTTTATAAATATTTTGTTTCACCCTTAATCTGAACCCTCGCCTCTAAATGTAGGGCTACAGAGCCATCTAAGAATCTGACCTAACTCTTGGCCCAGAGAACCCTCACACCAAGTTTCATCAAAATATCTCATTCCCTTCAAGGGTTATCATGCTCACAGACAGATGGACAACTTTTGCGATGTCACAGGTATCCCTCCACTTAAGAAGACATTTTGAACACGATTACCAAAACCATTTTCTCGCCGGACAAGTAGTTCACCCGGAATCCGGCCAAAACCGGAAAGTTTGTTGAAAGTAAAAGTTATATTTGAAGTTCATTAGATGTTCGATTAAGGGGTAAGAAGAGATTCTGAACACGAATATGAAAACCATTTTCTCGCCGGACAAGTAGTTCGCACGGAATCCGACCCAAACCAGAAAATTTGTTAAAAGCAAAAGTTGTATTTGTAGTTGAGTAGATGTCCGATTTAGGGATAAGAACAGATGCTGAATCCGTACATCATAATCATTTTTTAGCCAGACATATAGTTCGTCCGGCATCCGGCTAAAAATCGTTGTTATAAATTAAATCTATTCATTTGAAGTGAATTAGATGTTGGATATAGGGGTAAGGAGATAAGCTGATTTAATTTGTAAGCTTTATTTTTTCGCCGGACAAGTGTCCGTCTGTCTGTGAGCACGATAGCTCTTGAAGGGAACGAGATATTTGGATGAAACTTGGTGTGACGATTTCTTTAGGAGGTCAAGGGACAGGTCGAGTTCGTAGATGGGTTCTGTAGCTCCCGAACGGCCGGTATCCAAGCTGGATGTCAACTCAGTTTATTGGTGCCCTTAACTGGCCTTACTGATTTCAAAATGATTATTTTTTTAAGTTTAGAACATGTTTCAACCTCCACTATAAGCCTTGGTCTGTTTCTAAATTTTAAAAATAATAACTCTATTTGTCTGGATGAGATACTAAATTTTTGGGATCCCATCGAAACCTTTCATCTTTTTTTTATTAGTATAATCATCTTCGGCGATGAGGGGCTTGTAACTTTTGCTAGTTGGTGTACCTATTAATCCTATTATTGTTTCTGGTGTATTTGAATTGAGAAAAATATGGTACTATGTCTGTCACGGGGAGATGGACTTGTAAGTAGGAATAAGTTGCTAGAAAGGGTCCATGAGGTGCTAGAAACTAGTGCAAATTGGTGCATATTTTATTGATCTCTTTAAATATGACGGTAAGAAAATTTGTCTCCATGGTATATCACTGTAACTTAGAATTAAGTCTTTGAGGGGTTGACACCTTTAGTAGTAGGGTACACACTCGAACAAAGAATAGGCGGTACCCAACTGTGAGACAAGTCACGGACTTGTAAGTTACAATCGGCCGTTACACCATAATCATCTTCGGCCATGAGGGGTTTCCGACTTTTCCTGGTCTGTTTACCTATTTTGCTTCCTTTGTTTTCGATGATAAGAAAAGTTTCGTTCATGTCGTCGTTCAAGAATCGGTTGCTAAATTATTGTCGTTTTCAGGAGATGCTAGAATGGTCTATGATAGTATATCACTGTTAACCTAGGGTTAAGTGTTAACGCAACGGATACAAATGATAATGTAAAACAACAATATAATTTCGCAATTCAATTCAATACTTTTGTACCGGCAAGGCCATGATTAAGCACCAACAAATAAAGGAAAAGAGCACAAGGTCACTATTTTCACTACGTCATGCTGGGCCGATTGTATGGAATATATTGCCAGAATCGTTAAGAAGGTCAGAGAATTTGTGTGAGTTCCGTCGAGATCTTAAAACCCTTTGTCTCCACCAATATGAGTTTTAAATCGTTTTATGTTGATTTGAGTCGTTCTCAGGTTGGCCCAGATTCCGTTATGTTTATTTAATCATTTATTCTTTATTTATTTATTTGGTTTTGTTTGTTTTTGGAGACGGGATTTTGGAGTGTATAGATTTTTTGTTTGTTGGGTGTTCGACCAGGAACCGAGTAAGTGTTTTGTTTATTTTTTTATTTTCTCTTCCTCTCTTTTTCTTATTTCTTTCTTTATTATAGTGTTATGTAGGTTAATCTTTCAAAGGGGGTTTGTTAAACCTCTTAACAAGTGTAAACTTCTAGAGGGTTTTGTAGTTCTTAGTATTTTTTTCCAATAAACACCATATATAATCTAAATCTAATCTAAAATCACACGTTTAACCATTCTCGATGGGCTCATACAGTTTTCAGTAATTAGTAGAGTGGCATCTATGGTATTTTTATACTAAAAGATACGGATAGCTTTATAATATCAACTAGGACATATAAGATAATGTTCCTCCACAAGTCACGATGTCTACTATTGAAAAGGATGAAGTTCAACTGGCTGCGAAGTCGATTTAGTCCCTACCTCCGATAGTCTTTTTTTTTCAACACTGACTGATAACCATGTGATTACAGATTGATCATCAGTTCAGAAAAAAAATTCTTCTTGGATTGGAACATACCATTTTGAAAACCTGGATGGCAACACTTCACATTGCCCAAGAAACGTAGGTCTAGTATGTTACATTAATATGTTACCTCATTATAGCCGATATACTTCAAGTTCAAGTTCTGTTTATTTCAAATTAAATTAAACATAAAGAGCCAACCAGGCGGACGGCGGCATAGTGATATGTTTGATCAGAAGTACAGGACCAGAAAATATTCGAGAGATCAAGGAACATGATAGTGTAGCCTACTATCATGGGAGAATGTAACGGAAAAACAAGACGCTTCAGCAGCCTTTGGTAAATTTATGCGCACACGTTAATGCCTATTTGTGAATTAACGTGTCCTCTAAAAAGGTTAAAGAAGGGGAAACATGGTCCCAAGAAACCATGGATGATGCCAGAAATAATCAGACTAATAAATGCACGTCATTATCAGTAAGGACTATACCTGGATAGCCCCAGTGAAACAAAATGTGGTGAATTCAGGAGACTACGGAATGAAGAAGAAACAGCGCTTATAGAGTATGAAGAATTTCTTGTCAGTAAGATTCGAAGAAAAGAAAGGGTCATCAAAGGAAAATGACAACTTTTGAACGACGTTAGCCTACCTACTAAAAGGATTTAGAAATAACACAGCACAGATCGACACATTAATCGTTGAAGATCGGGAAGTCAGAAATTGACAGGAAATAGCCAATGAGTTGGTTTATCTTTTTCTAAAATAGGCCTTGATATAAACATGAATTAAATGTAAGTAGAGATGGAAAAAATATAGAAAATGTCGAATTTGTGACGAAAGAGGTAATGAACAGGTGATGGAATTTGAGAAATGTACCTCATTTGAACTAAAAATACAATCATCAATCAATCAACGCAACGCACCGGAAAAGGTGTACTTTCTGGTAAAACTTTTGAAAAAAAATGCCAACAATTAAACAATGAGAAATGGGATTTTCGACCAAAAAGGGATGTTAATCACTGTTTCTCTTGCGGAAATAGCGGTTTTTTTAATGTTTTTTTAATGTCTTTTAGTGGATTGTGTTTCTTCTCTATGTGTATGGCTGAGAAACACAAATCCACTTTGAAACAGCTTTGGCTGAGGAAAAAAAAAAATGTCTGTAAAGGAAAACAGGGACGTCACGACTGGGGGAGGGGTGGGGGCGGGGGATTTTTCGGCAAAACAGCTGATTTGTCTCATGAAAACAGTCGGTTTATCAGAAAATCAGTCGATTTTTTTTTGTAAATGTCGTTTTTCCTGCAAAAACAGTCGGTAAAAATTACCAGCCAGTCGTCAAATCCCTTGCCCCCCCCCCCCCCCAAACATATTGGCTAGTGACGGCTCTGAAGGAAAATAGGAAACCAAGCAGCAGAGATTGCCAACGGCCAAAGAGACATGGGGAGAAGAATTATATTCTAAGTTCGGATTGGGGGGAGGGGGCAGAATTGAGGTGGAAGGTGAGTCTTAGGGCGGACGCTCTTCCAGTGGGGATGCGGAGAAATTACATCGGTAGAGATAGGAAAGGTACTGGTCCTTATTTTTGTCCAATGTGTGGTATTAAAGGAGAGGATGCGGTATATCTGATATGTTATTGCGAGGAGCTGAAAGAATTAAGAAAGGAAGTGTTTGGTCGGGAGGCTTGGGAGGAAAGGGATTTTGTTTCAAGTATGGGAAGTAAATGTTTTGGTAAGCTCCGAAGGCTGGGTAGATTCCTGAAGCTAGCTATGACCACCACCGTGAACTATTTTTATAGAAGTGGATTTTTGGTTTGTTTTTGGAGTGTATGATATTTTGTTTTTTGTTATTACTATGTTTCCCACCATGGCCCTTGGGCTTTGTTGGGAATAAATTCATTCATTCATTCATACTTTATATAAGGACTCAGTCAAACTTAAACTCACCTGCGACACTTCAGCGATTGTGGCCGGTTCTTCCCAGAGCTTGACGATGCGGGCCTTGATCATCCATTCTTCCGGCTCCTCACCTCTGGCCCGGCAACTTTCGAGGTACTATGGAAATAATGTATGGAATTAACCTGCATAAAAAGCACTGTGCGACTTTGAATAAAGGGATAAAGCTACACTCAAAGCAGTTGTATTTTAATTCAGGAGATTAATCTACCCTTTTTCGAAAAAAAATGACCTATACCTACCATACAAGTCCTAACTTTTAATGTGTTTCAAACCCCCAAGAAATACCAACTAAATCAACAGCGTTCTTCCAACCGTTCTTCTGTCAGTCAAAAAATGTAATGGCATCCACAAAAAAAGTAGGCATAAATTAGATTCGTTATCAATTTACAGCAAAAGATAGTTTTCCCGTTGGAAAGACATGCTTAATACTGGAGTTCTGCCATCGCCTTAGCTCCGCATCCCCACACTTACTCTTCGAGATTATTAGCACACCAAGAACCGACGACAAGAGCTGACGAAACTTAAACTAGTCTCCAGAATTTGGTTACGCATGTTTAAAACCAAACCCTAGTTGCCCAAGAAGCTTAAACTTGCGGTCTCCGTCCGACAAAACTTTGCAGTCATTTGATTTCTTGTGTGTAGAAAAATCTCGATTTGCCAGGATTGGCCCGAAAAAGGTTTACGAATTGATTTATTAGGTGTAACAAGATTCCAATCTGCCGACGGGACTTGAACTTTCAAGGTGCGCCCGACAAAATAAAAAGTACACGATATGACGACAAGAATACCAATGCCCGACAAAAGATTTATGAATTCGATTTCTTCTCTGTTTTAACAGTGTTTTAAAGAACCTTATTTCTTATATGTAAACAGAAGCCGATGTGCTGACGAGAATACCGACGCCCGAAAAAACCAAACAACATTTGATTTCTTCTGTGTTTTGCCCGACAAGACCGTACTGAACTTGATTTCTTACATGTAAAAATAACCTTATGTGCCGATGAGACTTAAACTTCCCGGGTGTGCCCGACAAATGTTTGCAGAGCCAGATGCGTGCCGACGTGTCGCTCGACAAAAGCATACAAAATGTTGGTTCTTCTGTATAAGAAGAACCCGATGTGCCGACGAGAAAACCCGAGGCCCGACAAAAGCATACAGAACTCGCTGTGTTTTGCCCGACAAATGTGTGCAGAATTTGCTTTCTTGCGTGTCAGAAGAACACGATGTTCCAACGAGTCCCGAAAACATAATTTCCTAATTCGCCCGACGAAAGTACTTCCTCGAGACACCGAGAAACCCCATAGTGACGCTCCCGAATCCCACTATGGAAACTCCAAACCATGTGAACAAGAAGTTTCTCGCCCTTTTCAATTCTTCCTTGATTGAACTATTCTGCTGGGATACCAATGGTTGGTGCCTGAAATCTTAACCTGGATCAACGCTGGTCTGAAGGTCGCAACAAAGAGAATGAGTATGTGCAAGGGATTTGACAGATTCCCGGCGAATTCCTTACCGGGCGGAAGAAACAAGACCAAAGGTTTCGATGGGATCCCAAAAATGTAATATTTATTGGACTTCTTGATCCAGACAATCGAATTCATTTAAATTGGCTTGAAGACCCACTGAAAATGTGTTACTTCGTTGTTCCGCTATTCACAAATAATCAATTTTCAAATAGTGGAATATCCGTGTGATTTGTGGTACCTCCATGCGCTTGTATTTTTGTGTATGACTTACGAGAAAGATTTATGATATTTTTTTTTAGTTCAGGCACTAAGCAATCTTCACCAATCTCACCACTGCCCACTGTAAAGCCGCGTTTGTGTTGAGATTAAAATTTCCCGCGTCATAGTAGAATTTACGCTGTGGGGACGGCCGCAGATATTCCGAACGTCATTACTATATAGAGCAGATAGTGGAAAAAAAAATCCCTTTGCAGAATTCAAACAATTCTGTGCATTCAATTAAATGACACAAAAAGTTGGCTTTTCAGTTAAACTTTAACGTTTTTGCTATTTATCCAGAATCAGCCGCTTGAATATGTACAAAAAAAATTTCGCCATTTTGAAGTTTTTTGCTTGCGGCCAAACAATTAGTCTATTAGATCAAGTTCAGATATGGATCAACAAGCGTGTTTACTCCAATATCTCATCTCTAATCGACTTCAAAAAGGTCTTTAGATTTTACCAAATTCCTCGTATTTAGCAGCATTCCCGGCGAACTGCATGCAGAGTCAAAGATCAAGAGACACTGAGAGCCGAACTTTTCAATCCAAATTTCCAGGTTGTTGCAAATTTTGGCAGCTTATCCGTTAAGGAAATAAAATTCAGAACTGGATTCAGCATCCTTATGCCGATTCCGAATCTCTAATCGACTTGAGAAAAAAACTTTGAGCTTCAACCAAATTTCCAGTTTCGGCCGAATTCGTGATGAATCATTTGTCCCGGCAAGAAAACTTAAGTTCAGATATGGATTCAGTGAGCCTCCTTACCCCTTAGACGAATATCTCATTAGCTTATAAAACAAGTTTGTATTTACCCTTAATTCGAACCCCCCCCCCCCTATGCCTCTAAACATCGGGCTAAAGTACCCATCTACGGACTTCGTACGCTAGGTCTAAACAGTCTTCTATTAGACCCAATAAACTTAGCGCGTAAATACGCGACCGAAGTCACCATCCCTCCATGGGTCCATAGATTAAACAAAGTGACGTCACTCATGCGCAGAGCTTTCGCCTGTGTGAATAAAGGGGCAGGGTAGGGACTGGAAAATTGGTCAACACATTTTATTAAATTGTTACCAGATAGTTGTCGGATGCCTTCTGACTTTTTGACCTATTAAATGCCGGGTGGAACTTATGAAGATAACTAAACTATTCGAATACACTCTTTGTTTTTCATTAGTATGTTCGAATTGCAACAGCATGTATCCTGACCAACCAAAAAGATGTCCGTCCGTCTTTGAGCACGATATCTCCCGAAGGGAATTGGAAATTTTGATGAAACTTTGATGTGAGGATTCTTTGGGTCAAGGGAAAGGTCGAGTTCGTCGATGGGCTCCATGGCTGTATATTCACGGGTGGGGGAGGAGTTTCCAATTAAGGGACGAAAATAAATATTTTTCAAAAGCTACTGAGATTGTCGATCTAGGGGTAAGCAGACATGCTGAATCCGATTTGGTTTCCCAGGTGTTCTATTACTGTTATCGTTCTTGTTTGTTTCTTATAGGCAAGTCAATATGGAATTTCTTTTACCAGATTAAAGAGTAAGTAAGTAAGAATGTCATTGGGTGTTAAAATTTCATGCTAAATTTCCGGATCCAGGGCGAACTACTTGTCCGGCGTGAAAATACTTTTCATATTCAGGTTCAGCATGTCTACTTACTCCTAGATCTACAATCTCATTAGCTTTCTTTCGTCCCTTAATTTGAAACTCTTCCCGAGTGAATATACAGCAATGGAGCCCATCTACGAACTCGACCTTTCTAATTCCCTTCAAAAGTTATTGTGCTCACAGACGGACAACTTTTAGGAAGTCATGGGTATCCCTCCACTTACGTTTTGGGATCCCAAAAACGATCAGATATGAATCTAGCATTTCTTAATCTTCAGTTTTACCATGTTCAAGACAGTGATGTGCCTTACTTATTATTTTTACTTGAGTACAAGACTACAAGTACCAAGTACTCCAGGAAATTTTTGCCTGAGTATAAGTATTAAGAAATTTACAAAAATCTACTTAAGTAATAAGTACTACCACGATAGATGTAGTTTACCGGTGTTTTAGGGTGTTGTTATGTATTGTATGACCTCGTGGTGAGTAATAAAATGTATTGATTGATTATAAAAGTACAAGCAAGACCAACGAACACATAGTTCCGATGTTAGGGGATATATCACGTCAACTTTCGGGGATCCGTAAACGCAGCGACGGGACACCTATAATAGTAATAATTTATTGAGGCCCGCTATACAACAAATGAAAGAGCGGAGTAATATATAACTTCGTATTGGTTCATGTCCTTGGGGTCAAAAGTACAGGTCGTTCATAGATGGTATTGTAGCCCTCATTTAGGGGTGAAGTTTAAACTTCAAGCTAAGGTTTGCTTCGCCATTGAGAGACATGCTGAATCCCCGTCATTTGTTTAGGCCCCTGACAACTGGAATCGGTAAAAAAAGATTTCCTTGGAGCTTATAGTTGACCAAGTATATATAATTCTTGAATCAAAATAGAAGTGTCCGATTCTTTGAAACACAGGTTCAGATAATGGATAAAACGGATACGTCAGCTACGATGCTTTGGCAGCGATATTTGGTCCTTCTTGGCAAAGGTCCTGGTCAGGCTGCCAATCTGTATCATATTGACAGCCTGATCGGGACCTTGCCCGAAAGTTCTCCAAACAACCGGCGGGACGGGGCGGGGGATCCGAAATCTTACTGTACGTAGAACTTCCGAATGGGTGATCTGATCTTTCTGGGATCCGAAAACGTAAGTGGAGGGATGCCTATGACATTGCAAAAGTTGTCCGTCTGTCCGTCCATCCGTCTGTCAGCACGGTAACTCACGAAGGGAATGAGATATTTTGATGAAAGTTGGTGTGGGGATTCTTTGGGTCAAGGGAAAGATCTAGTTCGTAGACGGGCTTTGTAGTTCTACTTTAGGGGTGGGGGAGGGGTTTCAAATAAGGGGCGACACAAATATTTTTTAATAAGTAATCAGATAGTCGATTTAAGATAAGGAGACATGCTGAATTCGAATATGAAATTTATTTTCTTGCCTGACTAGTAGTTCACCCGGAATCCGGCAAAACCCAGAAAATTTGTAAAAAGTAAAAGTCCGTCCGTCTGGAGCACGATCACTCTCGAAGGGAATGAGATATTTTGATGAAACTTGGTGTGAGGTTTCCCAATACTAAGTTCTTAGATGGGCTTTGTAGCCCTATTCAAGGGTGGGTTCAAAGTAAGGGGCAAACAACATAATTTTTACAGCTAATGTGATAGTTCGATTATGGGGTAAATCGAACACGATGCTGAACACGATGGTGCAAACCATTTTCTCGCCGGACAAGTAGTTCGTCCGGAATCCGGCAAAAGCCGGAAAGCTGGTTAAAAGTAAAAGTTTCATTTGAAGTTGATTTTATGTTAGATTTAGGGGTAAGAAGATATGCTGAACACTTATGTGCAAAGCATTTTCTACCCGGACAACCAGTTCACCCGGGATCCGGCCAAAACCGGGGAATTTGTTAAAAACAAAACTTTTATCTGAAGTTGATTAGATGACTGATTTAGGGGTAAGAAGAGATTAGTTTTATTTGAAGTTGATTAGATGTTCTTTGTGTTCTTTGTAGGGGTATGGAGATACGCGAAATTCGTTTCGGAATTTTCTTTTTTTGCTGGACAAGTAGTTCGCTCGGAATTCGGCCGAAACCATAAATTTGGCAGAAGTAAAGCAGGAAGTTTCGGTCAGTATCGTCAAAATAGATATGGCGTATAGAGGTATATCTGAGTTTGGTTTTCTCTGATCATTAGCCTGGCGAAGACAAGACCCAATTGTCTGGATCAAATATTAGATTTTTGGGATCCCATCAAAATCTTTGGTCTTGTTTTAGAATACGTGACCTACTCCACTCCTTTATCCATACAAGCGAAAAGTCTCTGTTTAAAAGCCTATAGCGTAAGAAGCTGTTGAGACTTAGTCGTTAAAGGGGTAACGAGGCCCGATGAATCCATATTTGAACTTATTTTTCTTGTCGGACAAATGATTTAGCCGAAACTAGAAATTTGCTTGAAGCTCAAAGCTGTTTCTGAAGTCGATTAGAGATTCGGTATTAAAGTAAGGAGACATGTGGGTGTGAAGATTCGTAGGGTCAAGGGACAGGTCGATTACGCAGATGGATTCTCTAGCCCGTTATTTAAATTTATTTGCAAAGAAGGTGATTACGAATTAAGAGTATAAAATATGTTTAACAAGCTAATGAAAGAACAATGCAAAACGGATAAGTCAACTCAATTTTCCGGAAAGGTCATCTTTGACACACACTATAGGCCAGATCCGTATCCAGGAATCAATTTCGGAGAGGGTCTTCCCTGCGGATCGGACCTAATAGCAAACAGTACTAAATGATATAGATAACAAGTTAAACTCTAAAAAAAAAAGATTATTTTTCTAAGTTTCGAAGGTACGTGGTTTCAACTCCCACTATTTCTAAATTTTAAAAGTAAAAATATTTGAGTGTTTGACTCAAATATTAAGTTTTTGGGATCCCATCGAAACCTTTGGTCTTATTATATTTGGGAGAGGTTAGTTGCAATCAATACATGGTACATAAAGACGCCCTGAATCCCTGATCGAAAACTATGGTGAGAACTGCCATCTCTCCGTGCTCCATTTAAGGTGCTGCATTTTCCATTTACGATGGGTTTCATAAGCATGGTCAGGTTCCTCAGGGAACAAGACCAAAGGTTTCGATGGGATCCTAAAAATTTAATATTTACAGAAAATCGGCTCTTGCAGCGGTCCAATGGTAATAATCTGAGAAGACGAAGTTCAAATATGGATTCAGCATGTGAGTTTACCTCTATAGCCTGCGTCATGTCTACTTTGACGAAAGTTCCTGCTTTACTTCTGCCAAATTTCCGGTTTCAGCCGGATTCCGGGCGAACTACTTGTCTTTCAAAAAATTGAAGTTCAAAAAGAGATCCAGCGTATCTCCATACCATCCATATCTTCATAATCAACTTCACATAAAACTTCAACTTATAACAAATCTTCCGATTAAAGCAGGATTCGTGGTGAAATGTGTCCAGCTATAAAATGATTGTCATACACGAATTCAGCATGCCTTCTTACCCGTAAATCGAACAACTAATGAAATTCATATAAAACTTATACTTTTAACAGATTTTCCGGTTATGGCCGGATTGCGGGCGATCTACTTGTCCGGCGACAAAATAATTTTCATATTCGGATTCAGCATGTTTCGTTATCCTTTAATCGAACCTCTAATCAACTTCAGATTAATCTTTTATTTTTGACAAACTTTCCGGTTTTGGCCGGAATCCGGCCGATCTACATGTCCGACGAGAAAATCATTTCATGTTCGGATTCAGCATGTCTCCTTACCCCTAAATCGGATATCTAATCAACTTCAGATAAAACTTTTACTTTTAACAAACTTTCCGGTTTTTGCCCCTTAATTTGAAACCCCTCCCTCTCCCCTAAATATGCAGCTATCGGGCCCATCTACGAACTCGAGCTTTCCCTTGACTCGATGAGTCCTCACACTAAGTTTCATCAAATTATCTCATTCCCTTCGAGACTTTTCGCGCTGACCGACGGACGGACGGACAGACGGACAACTTTTGCGATGTCATAGGTATCCCACCACTTACGTTTTGGGATCCCAAAAACTACTCGAACGAGTACGGAGGTAGCTCCGACCGGTCACATTTTAACTTAAATCACAAGACCAAAGGTTCCGATGGGGTCCCAAAAATTTAATTTTATTGATGTTCGCCAGACTTTTTAGACATTTTTACTTTTGAAAGGCCAAATTACTGATCATCTAAGAAAATGAAGTTCAGATATGGATCCAGCATGTGTGTTTACCGGTTTCGACCGAATTCCAAACGAACTACCATACTTGTCCAGAAAAAAAAAAGTTCAGAAATGAATTCAGCGTATCTCCTTATCCGTATATGAATGAATGAATTTATTTCCAAGAAGCCCGTGGGACCATGGCAGGAAAATAATATAAACACAAAATAGCACTCACAAACACAATGTTTACACCAAAAGGAGGGAACCCTTACTCCAAAAACGCTCTCGATGCTCCATATCCTGCTTGAGGAACCTCCCAAAGCCGACGAAGGTCCCCAATTTTCTTCCCCATGACCTTAACTTAAGAACATCTAATCAACTTCAAGTAAAACTTTAACTTATAAAAAGCAATCCAGTTTCAACCGGATTCGGAACGAAATATATCTCTCGGTAAAAAAAAATTTGTCATATACAGAACGTGTCCGAAAGCTTTTTGGTGCTGTAAATGCTGCATTAATGCTGCATTTTTCTTCTTTTTTTTTTGTCCGAGAGCTGTTACCTTTTTTCTTCTCTGACACTTCTAGAATACCAAAATTTAAGTCAGGAAGAAGAAGAAGACAAGATCTGTAAGCTCTTATGGCACTTGCAAGACTTGCTAAATAAGAATGACGGTGGATCCTTGGAAATCAGGAGAATGTATAAATTGGTAAGAACAAAAAAAATCGTTTTTTTTTGGCACCTGGCTGTAATGATACGCACTTTAAGGTCACTAGAAAATCATCTGTAATCAAAACCATTGAGGCAAACATGATGGCCCTGGGGATCATCAAAATGTAGATTCTGCTTAAAAGTATTTTTTGTACTTTGCGGTTCAGATGAGTACTTTAAGGGATGGTCGTATCTGGGAAGTGACAATTTCTAAGCCAATCTCTAATGTTCCAAGCCAAGTTTCATCGTCCTAGCATATCTGGAAATAGCCTACCTTAAACTGCGATCACCGGAATTCTGGACCCCCCCTCCAACTCCCCCAAAGTGACCGGAACCGGTCCGATTCAATCACTGATGTATCTAGGGCCTACGCTTGTTCTTCCCATCAAGTCCTATCCCAGTCGCCGTATTCTAAGGCGTGTCACAAAATTTCAGCCCCCCCCCCCCCCCCGCCGACTCCCAAACATTCATCGGATCCTGTCTTCACTTGAAATGGGACATCTGAGACAAGAAGCCTTTCCAAATATCAACGATTCCCCGTTCATAAGTTATAAATACGTCAATATTCCGGATTCCCCCTCCCTCCACTCCCCCCACAGTGGCCGAATCAGGAAAGTGACTATTTCCAAGCTAGTTTGGTCGGGTCCCTTATATGCCTGCCAAGTTTCATCTTCCTAGCACATGTGTAAGCATCTTAAGTCGGGATCAACGGAATTCCGGAACCCCCCCGTCAACTCCCCCCACAGTTCTCGGATCCGGTACGTCCTTGGCAACTATGTATCTAGGGCTTGTGCTTGTTCTTCCCACCAAGTTTCATCCCAATCCGTCCACTTGGAACATGTCACACGATTTCCGGTCCCCCCCCCCCTCCAGCTCCCCCCAAAGTCACCGGATCCATTCCGGACTTGAAGTATGACTTCTGAGTCTTTCCAAATATCCAAGTTTCATTAAGATCCGATTCCCCGTTCAAAAGTTATAAATACGTCAAACTTCCGGATCCCCGTTCCTCCACTCCCCCCACGGTGGTCGGATGGGGGAATTGACTGTTTCTAAGTTAGTTTGGTCGGGTCCCTAATATGCCTGCCAAGTTTCATTGTCCTAGCACATGCGTAAGCATCTCAAGTCGGGATCACCGGAATTCCGGAACCCTCCCTCCAACTCCCCCCACAGTGCTCGGATCCGATACGGTCTTGTCAGTTATATATCTGGGCCTTAAGCTTGTTCTTCCCACCAAGTTTCGTCCCGATCCATCCACTCTGAACAAGTCACACGATTTCCGGTTTCCCCCCCTCCAACTCCCCCCAAAGTCACCGGATCCATTCCGGACTTGAAGTTTGGCATCTGAGACAGGAGGTCTTTCCAAATATCAAGTTTCATTAAGATCCGATTCCCCGTTCAAAAATTAAAAAATACGTCAATATTCCCGATTCCCCCTCCCTCCACTCCCCCCAGGGTGGCCGGATCAGGGAAATGATAATTTCCCAGTCAGTTTGGTGGGGTCCCTGATACGCCTACCAAGTTTCATCCTCCTAGCAAATCTGGAAGTGCCCTAACTCGAGATGAGTGGACAGACCGACCGACCGAAAGGTGATCGGTATATGGCACTTGAGCGGAGCTGCAAGTGACATAAAAAATGAATTAGCTGTATAAAGCTGACAAAATGGATCACCTTCTGATATCCAACCTTCTTATCTTCTTATCTTTCCTTTCTTCGTTGGCCATGACCGCCAGTTGTCTTAGAATTTGGAATGTTTGCCGAATTGTCAGTTGTCTTTTTGAATTTGTTATATTTGCCGCCGAAAACACTGAGAGAATCGCCCTACTCCCCAGTTTCTTCTTGGAAATTGAGCATAAAATTGAGCATTCTTGCAGAATTTTTCGATGAATTTTATGCTGAATTAATGCTGCATTAACTGAGCGAAAATTTAAGTCCGAAAGCGAAATGCTGAATTAATAAAGCTTTTTCGTTCGTTTCGGAGCTTTCGGACACGTTCACAGATTCAGCGTCTCTTCTTACCCCTAAATCTGTCAACTAATGAACTTCAAAGAAAACTTTTGCTATTTAACAAATTTTCCGGTTCTGGCCTGGATCCCTGGATTCTGGATTCCCGGATTTGTCCGGATTCCGGGTGAACTACTTATCCGATGACAAAATGGTTTTCACCATCGTGTTCACCATGTCTTCTTACCCCATAATCGACTACCACATTATCCGTTTAAAAATAGTTCATTTATCTACGAACCCGACCTTACTCTTGACCCAAAGAATCCTCACACCAAGTCTCATCAACATATCTCATTCCCTTCGAGAGTTATAGCGCGCACAGACGGACAGACAGACAGACGAACAACTTTTGCGATGTCATAGGTATCCCACCACCTATTGCTTTGGGACCCCGAAAAATAATTAATACTGCACCAAGCAATGGCGGACTCGACAATATACCCGGACAAATATTCCCAAATTCCTTAGACTTGATGAGCCAACCGAGTCTCGCAGGAATTATAAGGATTTGGTTAGAGCTCCAACTGGTACACCATAGACCGAACACTTACCCAACCCTTCATCCCCGCGCATTACGATCTCTCTGCCGGGCTCTGGACTTTTTCGTTGTTTAATTTGTTCTTAAAAAATCCTGAACCGGACCTATAGCCTACCCTTATCAGGCGACCTACCTTCGAAATAATTAGCCTGTTCCACCCCACTTATCGTGGTTACTAGACATGACGTCACGAATTTTGGCTTCTTGGCCTCAAGGCTGGAGCGCGTCTTTAAATTTTCGCAAAAATATTACTCCACGGGTACTCCAGCCAAACGCGTTGAGATCCGTAGTTACCACGCTTACTACGCTCCCGAGCATGGTAAGCAAATAGTTACGAATACTTACCATTTCGAGAAGGTTGAAACGGTCAGCGTAGTAACTTTTCGTGAGTTTGGAATGGAAATAGTAACTAATAGTTACTATTGTCAGAAGGGTGGAACACGCTCAATTAAGACTGAAATGGGTCCAGAAAAGGCTCAGAATTTATGACAAGCTGTGGTCACCGACGAAGAGAAAGGAGAACTGCGGATGAATCCGATTAGTTTGCTTCCGACCTTATTTTGATTCGCGAAACCATTAAATGTGATAACAAAGGGAAAGGACTTACTTTCTCCAGCGCTGCCTTCAGATTCCTCCTACACGCCGAATCCAGGTCCGACCCCATTGGCATCTGAAATGTAGAACCGGATATGAATACCAAATCTCTTCATCATATTTCTTTTTTTCAAGGGAGTAGACAAATCATAGTCCAAAATATCTGACGTTGCTTTCATTGAAGGACGATCTATCCATGTGATAATAAGTTCAGGGCCCAAGAAAATTGTCTTGTTTTATTTTTTTTTCTCGATACCGAAAAAAAACTGCAATTACTTGAAATAGAGCATTCATTAGTAACATCAACATCTGGAGATCCATCAGCCGCGGTTCTTATCTCTTTTGATGTAGCGTAAAATACTCGTGTCGAAATTTACATTGACAGGTTTATGAGGAGCTCGGGGTTGGATAGGACGCCGGGTTGGTCTGGACACCCGCGAAATACGTATTAAAAGTTGTCCCTAATATCTACAAAAAATTATAACATCTGCCTTCTAGTGATCAAACTTCGCACCAAAGTTTCACGGTCCTTGGTTTTCTCGTTTAAAAAAAAAATGAAAAAAAATGGTTTTCTCGACGTAAAATTTTTTGGCTCATGGTAAGTTAGAAAGCTGCACCCCGAAGACTAGTGGTAACCGGAAGGAAATTAAATAGTAAAACATGGATTACTGATCGGGGTTTATAGCCTGCTAAGTATTTTTTTATATCACTTTGTTTTCCTGTGGTACGAAATTTTTTTATTTTGGTAAGGATTGGCTCGCTATCGTATTGTTCGTTAGCATAATTAGCTACACAAATCGAAAGAATGAACGCTAGAAAGAGACGGCCATAACCGAAGAAAATCAGCTAGTAATATTCGCCATAATAAAGTCAAAAATTAGAAGTTTGACGAATTTAATGGAATGAACTTCGCTTACGATATTTTCAAGGAGGGACAACAAAGACGAATTCGTCTTTGTGTAGCTGAGTTTAGAAAAAGGTCTAACATTTCTTGTGTGGGAAAGTGATGGAAGAAAAAGAACAGAAGATATTCTTTCTGCCCAAGAGTGGCATGGTTGGTCGTTTTCCACGCTCCAATATGAGACATTATGTCCATTCTTCTGGCAAAAGAAACTTGACTCGCTGCAGGTATTTTTCAATCTCTACTTTTCTTTTGACAGTTTTACAGGCAGAAATCAAAAGGAATGTAAACAAAAATAACAATGAATTAACAGGTAACTGCCAATATTCAGAGAAGTGTCCAAACAAATATTCAGCCAGGGCTATGCTAAGCTACAATACATACCAGAGCCTCGTTTTTATTGCAATAGCGCTGCCGCAGCGCTGCTGCAGAACTTCTTTGCTTTTGCATAACATGCGTTTTTGGATTCACTTTCTTCTTGGTTGAAGCGGCAGCGCTGCAGCCTCTTGCAGTGAAGCACGGACTTTGTCGGGGAGCAATTCCGTGATTCTCGAGAAGCGCTGCCGTCTTCCTCCGAAGCGCTGCAGTGCAAACACGGATGTAGAAAGAATCAGTCCGGAATCGGCCGAGAAGTGGACCTGCAGCATGCAACAAAAACGAGGCTCTGGTCAATGCATCTTCTGTACCTTTCTGTGGTGGACTTTATGCTCTCAGGCCCTGGTTCTCTAACAAGTTGAGCAGGACAGCCCTGTCCTCTGGAGTAGCAATAGGCCGGAATAAAAATCCTCCACTCGCACCCTTCTCCAAACGAAGTAATTCTTCCAATTTATGACTGACTGTTTGGGCGTTTCAGCAATTTAAAATTCGACGACAGTCATACGAAGCACTCATAAGCGGCCACAAAGCCCAAGTCTTGCGAAACAGTGGAAACACTGCCCACTTTCCGAGCGTAAAAGCCCGCTGAAGCTTTAAAATCCATAAGGGAGCTGGGGATAATATAGGAAAGAAATAGAAAACCGTGATTTTCGGGTTTTTTTCTTGATCAGCTAAATTATCCATCTAGCATGATGTGCGAGGGATAAATATAAATTCGGATGTTTCGGTTGCACTTCCGGCAAACCGTCCTCAGCGAATATTTGGGATAATATAGATCAGAATAAGCAAGATGGGTCCATTAAGGTTAGGTAAGGAGTCATAACTTACCGGCCTGAAGACTGAAGAATGAGTGACAAAAGATTTCAAACAAAAGCTTCTCCTAACCTAAGAAGGGCCCACGTTCGGCCCTTTTTTCGATTAGTATTTTTGCAGGGTACAAATCCAAAGTCAATTTAGTCCCTTCTTCAGACATTCTGTTATTGTTTTTTCAATGTTGAGCGATCGCATTTGATCATGTTGAAGTGTCGAGGGGTTGACAACTTCAGAGTTAGGGTATACGCTCAAACAAACAAGAGCTTTAAGCTCATATGGCACTTGCAAGCATACGTAGTAGGTAAGTGTATCAGCTAAGATTTGCACTGCGTTGAGGCACATACGATTAAGGGCCTTTCGAATTCATGATAGTGTATGGCTTAGTAGAAAAATATGCCATGCACTTTACGGTTTGAATGCGCACTTTAAGGAGGCTAGGAATCCATTTAGTAGGCAAAAGTAGGGGTTGACCCGGACATTAATTTTCTTTCTTTCGCTAGGCCGCCATCTTTTGGTGGATTTACACCGTTTTTGTTTTCAAACGTGTAGAATGTTTGAGAGAATAGCTGGTAATTTGTTCATATTTGTTTTCGAATTGTCCGAACCAACCCCGTACCGACGGGATTGATTCGGACAGGCCCCGGTTTGGTTCGGACATTATTTTCTATGTGCTATTTTTTACTCAACTTTGTTTAAATACGTAAAAAGTGGAAAAGATAATAATGTAGGTCAAAGTAAACATAAAGCTGAAGAACAATGTTCCAAGATCAGAGGAAACTGTAGAAGCTGCATTGAAATGAAAATCCTTTATTTGTCCTTTAAGTTTCCCAAGGAGTTCCAATGGCTGATAACTTCAAACTTATGTCCACCACTGTTCGATTCTATAGAAAGATGATTTTAGTCCCACTCTTGGACAGAAAAAATATCTTCTGTTGCATTTCTTCTTCGTATTTCCCACAAAAGAAACGTTAGAGCTTTTCCCAAATTGAAGTTCGCAAGGACGAGCTCCTCTTTTTTGTCTTTTTTTTGTTAATTACATTAAATTCATTAAGACACAAATTTCTAATTTTTACTTTATTATTGCCAATTCTACTAGCTAATTTTCCTCGGTTACGGCCGTCCCTTTTTAGCGTTCATTTTTTCGAGTTTGATAACTAATTCTGTTAACAAACAACACAATAACGATTCTGATAATATATTTTTGTATTTTTCCAACTCAGTTTCGGGTTTTTCTAGGGTATCAGTAAGCAAAGACTGTCTGAATCACCCTTCCAAAACTGTCCGAACGAACCCCACCCTGACTGAAGTAACAAAATGGCGTGCCAAAGGAAAACCAAGTGATTTATTTCGAAAACACTAAGCAGGCTGTAAGTCCCGATCACTAAGCTGTATATTACCGTTTAATTGCCTTCTAGTTACCACTAACCTTCGGGATGCAGGTTTCTAACCTACCATGAGCTAAAAAATGTTACCTAGAGAAAACCATTTTTTAACTTTATGTCAAAACAAGAAAAGCAAGGACCATGAAACTTTGGTACGAAGTTTGATCACTACAAGGTTAGGTGTTATGTATTTATTTTTTCTGATTTAGCGACAACTTCTAATATTTGTTCCTCGGGTGTCCAGACCAAACCCCGTGTCGATCCCCCCCCCCCCCCTACTAGTACACAAATGATCATGGGCTTTGAAAGTAAATCATTCGCTCGAAAGTTTTGTTGTTGTTTTTTTTAATTTGCACCTAAGATGCGCACTTTAAAGGGGTTAGAACTGAATTTGGAAGCAAAATACTTTGGGCACAAATGATCCTGGGCCCTTGGGGATCTTTAAATGTTTAGATTCTTAAAAAATTTCTCCACTTTGCGCTAACACTGGTGCTTTAAGTATATTGGAAAGTCATTTGTACCACGGGCCCTTGGGAATCATGAAAATGGATCTTTTGGTCAAAACTATTCTGGGATCCCAAAACGTAAATGGGAGGATACCTATGACATCGCAAAAGTTGTCCGGTTAGCACGATAACTCTCGAAGCGAAAGAGATATTTTCACGAAACTTGGTGTGAGGATTCTTTGGGTCAAGGGTAACGTCACTAGGTAGTTGGGCTCTGTAGCCCTACATTTAGGGTGAGGGAGGGGGTTATTTTTGTGTGTCGTCCATTAATCTGAAACCCCTCCCCCATCCCTAATTATAGGGCTACAGAGCCCCTCTTCGAACCTGACTTCCACTTCGACCCAACGAGTCATAGTGCCAAATTCAAACAAAATATCTCAACGCTTTCGAAAGTTATAGTGGTAACAGACCGACAGACAAACGGACGGACGGACAACGTTTGCGATGTCATGGGTATCCCTCCACTTACGTTTTTGGAATCTCAAAAAACGATTATTTTTGCATACTTCGGGAGGGGGGGGGGGGGTCAAATACCCCGTCCCCCCGGACACGATCCTGGTTGAGAACTTCGGCATTTAACCGATAGCGAAGAAACAAAAACAAAGGTCTCGCAACATTTCAGTCGGCAAAGCCGAACAAAGGTTGCTGCAACACTTCACATTGCCGAGGCAACGTAGGTCTAGTTGAAACATTATTTAAGAACCTCGTTAAGAACACTTTTCTTACAACACTTAATTTAATTCTTAATCACCTGTATTCGGTCAAATCACTGTTTCCGTTTTTCATGGTTAACCCTTGAATCTTGAATCAATACTAAACCAGCAATCAGCTTTTCAAAGAGAGATTCATTCACGCGAGGGGTTGCTCTCTCTCCGCCACCGGTGTACACCTCGACACGGCACCGACACGGCACCGTGGCACCGGCACGGCACGGCACCGGCACGGCACCACGGCACCGGCACGGCACCGCGGCACCGGCACGGCAAAGGCACGGCAACGGCGCAACACCGCGGCACCAGCTCGGCACCGGCACGGCACCGCACGGCACCGGCACGGCACCGCACGGCACCGCACGGCACCGGCGCGCCTCTAGCACGATACGCCGGCCACGGACAAATTTTCTGCAGATTACTCTTCGCCATCTGGTATCTGGTATCTGGCGCCCAATAACGAAGGTACTTGAATAAAAGAATTATTGAAAACATGCAACCGAAGAAGAAGCTGAACTAGATATGAGGAGATGCTGTTGACCAAATGCGCAAAGTGGTCAACCATGGTTTGGTACTGGTGCTTGGCGATACTTGGATTTTTCGATATATCGATATTTTCACTTTCGATATTAGATAATCGATATATCGATATTTCCGCTTTCGATATTCAACAATCGATATATCGATATTTTCACTTTCGATATTCGATAATCGATATATCGATATTGATATTTGCTTACCATGCTTCGTTTCGCCAAAATCTAAGAACCAAATTTTCATTTAATAGCATCTTGGATCATTTCAAACTCAGAATAAATGAGAAATGAATTAGGGAAAACATCCCGTACGGAAAATCTCCACGTCGAATTTCATTTTACACCTCGAATCGAGGACGAAACGGTATTTTCGGTGGCGAAATGCGGGCGGAAGTATAGTGAGGACGAATATTGATGGCGAATTATACTTCGACTCACATTTTCGCTGCGAATATGAAGGCGAAGGAGAGGGAGATCTCGCGTTCGCTATCGTGTTTAGGAAAGGTCGAAGGCGGATTTCCCTTCGACCTTAGTTTTCGCTGCGAAAAAGATGGCGAAAGACAGGGCGAGTCTACCTCCGCCTCATATTTGGCGAACGGTGAGGGTGTATTCAACTTCGTCCTTGTTTTCGCTGCGAAGATGGTAGCGAAATATCAGGGAGATTTCATGTCCACCTCGTTTTTGGTGAAGTGCGAGGGCGACCTTATAGTTTCACTGCGAAGTTGCCATCAGGGGATGGTGAAAGACTTTTCCTATTATACTTCGACTTTAGTTCCACTGGCAAGGTAATTGACGAGATGCAGAGCGAGGGGTTGCGCGCTGGTGCCTCATGGTGTACAAGTTCCCTGCCTCATGTCTGCCTCACGTGCCTCATGCCTGCATCACGTGCCTCATGCCTGCCTCACGTGCCTCATGCCTGCCTCGCGTGCCTCATGCCTGCCTCACGTGCCTCATGTCTGCCTCATGCCTGCCTCACGTGCCTCATCGCCCGTTCTGGTGACACGTTTTGGGATTTTTTAAAATTTTTCGCTCAGCTACGAGATCTGTGATGAATAACAAAAAGAGAGGGAGCTTCTTATCCCCTCGGGAAATTTGAACTGGGTTGTCCATGCGGATTATTTGAAAGGCAACAAAAATATATATTTCTTGTTAGTTGATTAATACCTTTAATAAACCCTGGTAAATTATCTCTGACAGACTTAGGTATACTCAGGACTATTCAAAAGACTACTCAACGACTATTCTTAAGGCAGTCTGTTCGTGTCCCTGATATGCCATCGTCCTAGTACCGAACTCGCGGGATCACCTAATTCCCCCCCCCCCCCAAACTCCCGCTACAGTGCCCGAATCCGGTCCGGTTCTCTCAACGATGTATCTAGGACTTCTGCTTGTTCTTCCGATCACGTTTCGTCCCGATCCCTCCACTCTAAGCGTTTCCCAAGATTTCCGGTTCTCCCCCCCCCCAGCTCCCCCAAAGTCACCGGATCCGGTCCGGATTTTAAGTGGGTCGTCTGAGGCACGAGATCTATCCAAACATCATTGTGTTGCGAGAGCAACACTTTGGTTTTGTCCTGTTTTTGTTTGTTTTTATTTTTTATTTTTTCCTATGCCGCCGATTTCATTTTATTCCTGGTAATTGGTAAGGATCTAACCTGTGCGGTTTTTACGGAAAGTGTGGACCTTAGGCCGGATTGATGAATATAACATTACATTTTGGAAAGCTCCGTAGAACTCTTGCCTGGGGCCAAAAAGGATGGTTTTTACTTGTCCTCGAGCCAGAGCCTACGGTGTGCGAAGGGAAGAGGAGTTATATAGCCTATGTCAGAGAGGACTATCTGAAGTTGTGCAGCCAACCTTTCGTTTCATCAAACCATGTTTCTGCTTTCGAGTGGAAAGCTCCGCTCTAGCACGCAAGCAGGCAGGCACCAGTTTCAAATTGAAGATGGATTAAAATCTGGTGTTAAATATAGTGTTAGATCTGGTTAAAAATCTAAAAAAGATCTGGTAAATATAGTGTTAAAAATTGGTTTAAATATAAGTGTTAAATATATGCGGCAGTTACCCGGCCCCATAGCCAACATATCTTCTTTGAGTGATAAATAGAAAAATCTAGAGCAAACGAAAAAGTGGCTTTTTACCACGGGTCCGAAAGTGCTGCCATCTATTGTTTCTATCCATTTGCGTTCGCGATTTCAGCTGAGTTTATCATTCGTTTTTTTGCACTTGGGTGTGCGGTAGAGAAATGGTGTCAGATGTACGTCTTAAACCGTAGAACTTCTCTCATTGCTAAAGAAATTGGAGCTTATCCTTTGCTCCTTTCTAAGTGGTGACGTTAGAAAGTTGGCCTACGGCAAAAAAGTCAACTTTTGAGCTAAGACAGGTAGAATTTTTTTTTCAACGGCAATCGATAGCCGTTGATGAGCTGATCAAAATATGTAACATCCGTTTTTTGGTACAAAGATTCCTTCGTGAGATACACCAGTTTGAAAGTTTCAAGGGGTTGACAACTTCAGTAGGAATGTACACACGAAACCAACAATAGGCGATACCAGCTGTGAGACATGTAGGGGACTTATACGCAACAGTCGATATATGTTAGCTCATAATCATCTTCGGTAATGAGGGGTTTGCAGCTTTTGCCAGTTGGTGTATCTGTGATTTGTTTCCGGTGTATTCGATGGTAAGAACAATTTGGTTCCCAATTGTAAGACATGCATGGGGCTTGGAAGTAATAATCGGCTGTTATGCTACCTGTTATTCGTTTCCGGTGTATTCGATGGTAAGAACACTTTTGTTCCCAATTGTAAGACATGCATGGGACTTGAAAGTAATAATCGGCTGTTATGCTACAATCATCTTCAGCGATGAGGGGTTTGCAACTTTTGCCCTGCTGGTGTACCCATTACTTGTTTCCCGTGAACTTGATTTCTATCACGGGAGAGGGACTTGTAAGTAGGAATCGGTTCACGAGGGGCTAGAAATTTTTGCAAATTAGTGCACATTGTATTCGATTTCTGTAAATATGACGGTAAGAAAGTTTGTATCGATGGTCTATCACTATAACCTACGATTAACTGTTTACGCAAGGGGTACAAACGATAATGTAAAACAATGAGGTAGTTTCGTAATAATTGATAGCGTCATCTATGGTATTTTAATCCTGAAAAGTTAAGGATAGCTTTATAATACCAACTAAATTATATAAGATATTGTTCCAAGTTTTCATCCGTCACGATGTCTACGGATTGAAAAGGATAAAGTTCAACTGGCCGCAAATTCAATTTAGTCCCTTCTTCCGATATTGTTTTATTGTTGTTTTTACAACGCTAAAGAATATCTTTTAATTGATCATGTGATTTTTCTTTTTAGAACAAACCGTTTTAAAAGCTTCGATAAGTTGACAACTCCAGCATTTAACCGAAAGCGAAGAAACAAAACCCTAGTTTTTCATTGCTATCAGATCACCCGTTCAAAAGTTATAAATACCTCAAGATTCCGGATTCCCCTCCCTCCACTCCCCCAACGATGCTCGGATCGGGGAAATGATGCAACAATCATTTGGGGTCCCTGATATGCCTGCCAAGTTTGATCGTCCTAGCGTATGTGCAAGTGCCCGAACTAGCAAAATCCGGACCGACCGACGGACGGACAGAAATTGCGATCGCTATATGGCACTTGGCCGAAAGGCAAGTGACATAATAACATGTCAAAAATGGCTAAGAAGGCAACCAAAGTTTTGGCGTTCGGCTGAATACAGGGTCGCACATGGATGCATGTTTTCAATGATTATTTCCCCCCCTTCTCCGGATGTAGAAAAATATTTTAAGATCTGGGCAGTGAATAAACTTCAAAGAAATGACGTAGGAATGCAAAGAAATTCCGGTAAATTCCAAGGTAAAATCTCGAACAATTCTGGTATAATCTTGGAGCTGCCCCTCCCCACCCCCTCCCCCTACAAGGAAGGGCTCGTGATGCCCCTGGGTCTACTGTAAAACCAGTCAGGGTTTCACACTCAATGACTATGGTGTCAAAACGAACCGTCAAATGTAGGCCAAAATCAAATGGTCAAATGAGAATCTTCTGCAGATGGCGCGCGGGAATTTTTCCATCCCATCCGTTACATTGCAAGATAGGCGAGTTAGACCTCTTATATTACTATCATGATACTCTGTGGCCTGAACAGTACTGTCGGTACTTTCAGAGATTCGCCACAAACCAATTGCTTAATCAATATGTAATATCAAACAAAAATGTTGCGACATTTTGACCCTGACATTGCTAAGATTTTTTGGTCCGATGACTTCAATTCTACGCAAGTTGTATTTTCATCGTGTCTGCCTCACGTGCCTCTGCCTCATGGTGTACACGAAATTGGCCAGTGCGCAACCCCTCGATGCAGTTGCATTTGATCAATAAGAAAGAATATTTGACTGTGCAAAACGGATAAATCAGTTACATTTTATTAGAGCTATATTTCCTTCTTGGCAAGCGTCCCCTTCAGGGTTAAGCCGTACCTTGTCAAGTAACAAAAACTTCGTATCCATTGATCAGTGAATCTTGCAAAACCATGTCAAAGATTCAGTATTAAAGATGGGTACAAAATTATACTCAATATAGAAGACAAAACTAGTTTCGCCAAATGATCGATTTAGGACAAGTAACTCTCGAAATTTGTTGGGTGATGCTTCTGCACCAAAGAACAAGGTTCAAACTCGGAAGCTGCTTCTGAAATTTTTTGAACTTCCCAGTACAGCAATATTTTCAAAACTATAGACGGCAAGGCTTAAATTAAAGCATTTCCGTGGCTCTTACAATTAATAGTTTGTTTTCCTGTCTCGAAATAAGCAATTAGGGAATAAGGTCCCATATACTGGGTAGATTGGATTTGATTAATAGAGTGATATATAAAATCGGACTGGATTGCTCTTTGCTCCTAGGTTTCTGGCAAACGTAAAGCTCGAAAGTAGTTTCTCTCTCATGATATATATTCCTTTAGCCAGAGCTGACTGCGAATCATATTTGACGGTGCAAAACGGATAAGTCTGCTATATATTATTAGAGCTATAGTTCGGCCCTTCTAGGCAAGGGTCCTCTTCAGGCTCAAGCCGCTCAAGCTGGAAAATGGACTTCCTGGGAAATGGAAAATTATGAAAAATGTGAATGCGCTGGTCGATTTTTACCAACATTCTTTGGTTTCGACTTCGTGATGCTTACTAAGAAAACAGGGTCTTTTTGTATCAAATGTACGAGGTCGAGGTAGATTCACTATCAAACCAAATGAGGCGAGAGAGAAAACGAGGTAGCTTCTGTTTCAAATGTACGAGGCCGTTTTGACCTAGATTCGAGGTGTAGATTTTCCGTACGGGATATTGTCCAATTTCGGATATATAAGTGTAGGTTAGTTCGGATTATTTACAATAATTACGATGAACAAATATCGTTTTCGATAGCGATATTTACGTTTCGATATCGATATTTGGTGCGATATATCGATCGATCGATATCCGATATATCGCATACTGGATCATCTCGAACTCCGGATAAATAAGAAAGGAATTGCGGAATACACATTGCTCCAATTTCGTATATATAAGTGTGGGTTATGTTGGATTAATTGCAATCTTTACGAATGAACAAATATCGTTATCGATATCGATATTTACTTTCGATATCGATATTTTGTCCGATACATGGATATATCGTTATCGGTATCGAATATCGCCCAAAACTTGAGTCAGCTTCAGTATATTTTGCTTCTGGTGAAGGTAATTCAGTGGCGACCAATCTTTTTTTCATATTTGTAGAGTGTGCTAAGAATGATACTTGGCAGGCATATTTAACTTGGAAAAAGTCAATTTCCCCATCAGACACTCTGGGAGTGCAATAGAGGTATGCTTATTTGAACGTTCGTGCTTCGAACTTTGCCATTTTCATGCACTTGCTGTGGCTAAATATATGTACCAGTTAGCCTAAGTAGGTAGTCAAGGAAGGAAAAGATTGGTTCATAAATTCTTTTATAGAGCCAACCACATTCCTTAAAGTACTCATCATAACCACAAAGTACAGAAAATACTTTGGAGCAAAACATATATTTTCATGATCCCCATGAGCCCATGATTATTTGTGAAACAAGGGTTTTGCTTCAAAATGAATTTCCAGCTCCCTTAAAGGACCCCTCGCACTAATCACTCTTCAACTTACAGTATTTTAAAGTATTTGAATACTTTAACTATGCTGTGCTTTCAATAAATAACTAACTGTTTTGGCTGTTTTAAGCCTTTTCCGAGACCCGTTGACTTCTAGCGAAACAGGGAAACAATTTGCATAACCGATTTTCCTGATGGAAAAAATTCTCGCAGACAACCGTCGCGCAACCGTCTCGAACCGTCGACAGCGTGATACACATCGAAGGTAGCAAAACACGGCAAGTGAGAAAATCAGCGAGGTTTTGTTAGAGGGGTTAGAATGTACCGCACGAAACGTGGGTCTCCGGGTTTAGAAATATATGTAATGATTACGGAAGTAGGTTGCATTAGTATTATAGGTTGCATTAGTATTATAGGTTGCATTAGTTTGAGCAAAATATACAACTACGTGATCCCCATGAGCCCATAATCACTTTTGCCTAAAGGGTTTTGCTTTCACATGAATTTCTAGTGCCCTTAAAGTGCAAAAATAAAATACTTTTCACCAGATCATTCTCTTGATTTCCAAGGGCCCACAATCATTCTTATTTCAAGGGTATGGCTTATAATTAAACACAAGAAACCCAAGAATTTACAAATTCCTAAATTTCATCCTCTGACCCAGCCTTGCAAGTACCATATGAGCTGCTAGCTCTTGTATTCAACACACATTGCCGACTTCATTCTCGGCCAATATCTGATGAAATTTGTTTACATGTACATCAGAAATCGTGCTTTATCACAATACTGTAATCTGAAGTAAAAAAAACCGCGGTACCGGCTTGGCACCGGCACGGCACCGGCTCGGCACCGCGGCACCGGCTCGGCACCGGCACGGCACCGGCTCGGCACCGGCACGGCACCGTGACACCGGCACGGCACCGTGACACCGGCACGGCACCGTGAAACCGGCACGGCACCGGCTCGGCACCGGCTCGGCACCGGCTCGGCACCGCGGCACGCGCCACTTGGTGTACATCGTTTTTAGGAGTGAGCAACCCCTCGCATTCACGTTTCCCTGGCTGATCGTTTGTATGGACCAAGGTGTATAGCCTCGGGTGTAGTCAACTTGTTTACACGTGATCGTGGGCATTATGATTTATGAGTGTTAGTCGCTTAGAGTTAGACTTGCCGAGCTTGGAGTTTAGGCGTAAGCGGACTGATTTGTTAAATGTATACGGAATATTGCGAGAAGTGGATAATGTTAACCCTCAGGATCTGTTCGTTTCTTTCATTTACTCGTCAGCCCGTCATAGGTGTATCAGCTCAAGCCCAGTCGACGTGTTGTCGAGAAGATTCTTCAAAATAGAGTGTATTAAATAAAATATAGTTTTCAAAATAGAGCCAATGAGGTTTACGAAATTATCTTTGAAACTGATTTTTTCCGTGTCAAATCCTGAAATAATTTAGAACTCATTATGTTATTTAATTAATGTTGTTTTTTTCTCTATTTTATGAAGTGAATGATAACTGAAGCATGAACAAGACCAAAGGTTGTGATGGGATCCCAAATATTTGTCAAAGACGGACAGACGAACGGACGGACGGACAACTTTTGCGATGTCACAGCTCATAGGTATCCCTCCACCTACGTTTTGGAATCCCAAAGACCTTTAGCTGAATGGACCCAGGAAACCATCGGTTCACATTTAACCAGCTACAGATAAATAATTGGTTTATTTTTGTTTAATCAAAGAAAATGTTACTCTGGGAAATCCGTTAACAGTTTGTGTCAATTTTTTAAGAGACACATTTTTGTCCACCTAGCTATTTTTAATTATATTTTAGAATGAAATTATAGCCCATGTTTCACTTCCTTCAGATAATTTAAAGTTACGAAATACTTCGAATACAAAAAAAACACCAGACTTCTTGTTGATAGAGGCTAGCCTACTTTTAAAGTTACACCATACAAGAATCGCAGACCTTCAAAAGTAACAAGACCAATGGTTTAGACGGGATCCCAAAAATTTAATGTTTATCAGACTTCTTGATCCAGACAATCGAATCTTGTACATTTCCGTGTCTTCGCCCGATTTTCCAATAGAATAACACTTGCATCTTGAAATAAAGAAGAAATTTTCCATAACGAAAGTAAATTTTTCGGAGTGATAAAATCTTTCTTGTAAAGGAGAGTTCAGAAACTTACACAAAAAATGAATCGTCGCAGGAAGTTGGGTAGACTGGTCTACAGCTCGTCTATTATGCCGCCCTCTATGGTGGCCTTTTGGCTGCCGAAACACGCACGCCTTCTTAAGTGCTGTCTTGTCGCCAGGTCGCTGATCTTTCGGTGTATTTTAGAACAATTATTGAAATATCAGAATTATTATTAGTGGCTTCAGAGTTGAAGTTCAGAATTTCCTAATTTTCGTTGCAAACTTTGAAACCTTCATGAAACTATTAGAGACTTCCAGATCAAACGCAGACACCTCGTTAAACTAAAGGCTCTCATATTTCGTTTCTGTAAATTCCTGATTCGCCTCCCTCACATGGACCCGAAATAGTAAAATCGTCACTAGTTACAACATCACTGACCCACTTACATCAGTTGAACAACTTATACGGAACTACAACAATAACATTAAGCATCAATGAGAGATTCTTATACAATATGATAGTTTTGTAGATAGGATAATGTTGTCGTAGTCTCTATGTTTGTCTGGTCTCCTCTTGTTATAGTGTTTCCTTCTTCCTTTCTTTCTTTATTCCTACTTCGTCTATACCATGTGGTTTTTGATGGGTGAAAAATAAAATTCTATTATTATTATTATAACTCATGGTTAGCGACAATTTTCGAGCAACATTTTTTTTTGAATTGTCGTTAAGGACAGGCTATTGTCGTAAACAGGTAGAGAACTGTAGTTTTAACTGATCGTCTACAAACTTTTCCTTAACCAGAAGTTTGCAGGATCGTCATTCTAGGAATAGTCATACTTCTAATTATACCCATATATGGATTGACCGGCTTTCACATGTTACTAGTCATGCGAGGTCGGACTGCCAACGAACAAGTAACAGGGAAATTCAGAGGAGGCTACAACCCTTTCTCAAAGGGTTGTTGGAGGAATTGCTGCTTCACACTCTGTGGTCCTCAGTTCCCTAGGTCAGTCCACGGGTCACTTTTCCAGGGCCTTGGAGGGGGGGGGGATTAGTTTTATGTAATAATATGTAAGTAAGTAGGAATTAATTTTTATTATAACTCGCCATTTTGAAGAAGCGGAGTAAATGAAAGAAAGTAAATAAAACGCATAAACACACAGAAAATGACATTTAATTTTCGAACTTCGGCCAGGAAGCAGTGGATAAGGTCGTGCGCTGTTTGGGCCCTGTTGTCTGTGATTTTTGGTGTTATGTTCCCCGCCATGGCCCTTGGGCTTTGCTGGGAATAAATTCATTCATTCATTCATTCATACTTTATCTAAGGACTCAGTCAAACTTAAACTCACCTGCGACACTTCAGCGCTTCTGGCCGGTTCTTCCCAGAGCTTGACGATGCGGGCCTTGATCATCCATTCTTCCGCCTCCTCACCTCTGGCCCGGCAACTTTCCAGGTAGTATGGAAATAATGTATGGAATTAACCTGCATAAAAAGCACTGTGCGACTTTAGAATAAAGGGATAAAGCTACACTCAAAGCAGTTGTATTTTAATTCAGGAGATTAATCTACCCTTTTTCGGAAAAAATTGACCTATACCTACCATACAAGTCCTAACATTTAATGTGTTTCAAACCCCCAAGAAATGCCAACTAAATCAACAGCGTTCTTCCAACCGTTCTTCTGTCAGTCAAAAAATGTAATGGCATCAACAAAAAAGGTAGGCATAAATTAGATTCGTTCTCAATTTACAGCAAAAGATATAGTTTTCCCGCTGGAAAGACATGCTCAATACTGGAGTTCTGCCATCGCCTTGGCTCCGCATCCCCGCACTTACTCTTCGAGATTATTAGCACACCAAGAACCGACGACAAGAGCTGACGAGACTTAAACTAGTCTCCAGAATTTGGTTACGCATGTGTAAAACCAAACCCTAGTTGCACAAGAAGCTTAAACTTGTAGTCTCCGTCCGACAAAACTTTGCAGTCATTTGATTACTTGTGTGTAGAAAAATCTCGATTTGCCAGGATTGGCCCGAGAAACGTTTACGAATTGATTTATTAGGTGTAACAAGATTCCAATCTGCCGACGGGACTTGAACTTTCAAGGTGCGCCCGACAAAATAAAAAGTACACGATATGACGACAAGAATACCAATGCCCGACAAAAGATTTATGAATTCGATTTCTTCTCTGTTTTAACAGTGTTTTAAAGAACCTTATTTCTTATATGTAAACAGAAGCCGATGTGCCGACGAGAATACCGACGCCCGAAAAAACCATACAGCATTTGATTTCTTCTGTGTTTTGCCCGACAAGACTGTACTGAACTTGATTTCTTACATGTAAAAATAACCTTATGTGCCGATGAGACTTAAACTTCCCGGGTGCGCCCGACAAATGTTTGCAGTGTCGCTCAACAAAAGCATACAAAATGTTGGTTCTTCTGTATAAGAAGAACCCGATGTTCCGACGAGAACACGCTAGGCCTGACTTTCGTCTGTGTTTTGCCCCACGAATGTGTGCAGAATTTGCTTTCTTGCGTGTCAGAAGAACACGATGTTCCAACGAGTCCCGAAAGCATAATTTCATAATTCGCCCGAAGAAAGTACTTCCTCGAGACCTTTAAGGGGAGGAGTCCCCCCTCCCCCAACCCCACAGTGACGCTCCGAATCCCACTATGGAGACTCTAAACCATGTGAACAAGAAGTTTCTCGCCCTTTTCAATTCTTCCTTGATTTAACTATTTTGCTGGGATACCAATGGTTGGTGATTGAAATCTTAACCTGGATCAACGCTGGTATGTGCAAGGGATTTGCCAGATTCCCGGCGAATTCCTTACCGGGCGGAAGAAACAAGACCAAAGGTTTTGATGGGATCGCAAAAATGTAATATTTATTGGACTTCTTGATCCAGACAATTGAATTCATTTAAATTGGCTTGAAGACCCACTGAAAATGCGTTATTTCGTTGTTCCGCTATTCACGAATATCAATTTTCAAATAGTGGAATTTCCGTGTGATTTGTGGATACATGTGGATGAGATACCCCAGTTTGAAAGTTTCAAGGAGTTGACAACTTCAGTAGTAAGGTACACACTGAAACCAAAAATAGGCGATACCAGTTATGAGACATGTAGGGGACTGGTAAGCAACAGTCGACTGTTAGCTCATAATCATCTTCTCTGGTAAAAATCCAATTTCCGAGACAAACTGCCAAGGGGTTTATAAGATTCCATGTTCTTGCGATAAATGGTATATTGGTAGGACACACCAGCACCTGTCTGATCGCCTCCACGAACACAGAACCAGCATAGACGCGACTCTTCGGTGCCAAAACAGACCAGAAAACTTCTCTAGTGCTCTGGCGTTTATGGCATTTATGACCACCCTGATCACAACATCCGGTTTGATGAAAGTAAAATAATAGGCAGAGAGACAGGTCTGGGGCAGTTCATCCGGGAAGCCTTTGAGATAAAAAAATACGAAATACGGGACTTAGCTCTAAACAGAGATACTGGAGAGTTCCGCATAAACCCAGTGTACGTACAACAGATTTCTTGAAAAGGATGCCGCATTTTAAGACCCCCTCAAGCCCTACTTCATGTTCGCGTTGTCCTACCAGTTACTTCAAATATCCCTTCCACTAATACGCGACCGACAAGACACGCAGCCAGTGCTTCCACTTTACCCTCTCCAAAAACAAGACCAAAGGTTTCGATGGGATCCCAAAAATTTAATATCTGATCCAGACAACTGGGTCTTGTCTTAGCCAGATCCAGTCTTCGCCAGACTCCTTGAACATTTTTACAATTAAAATTCAGAAACAGATTAAGGCCAAATAGCTAATCACCTGAGAAAACCAAGTTCAGATTTGGATTCAGCATGTGTGTTTACCCCTATAAGTCATATCTGTTTTGACGAAAACTTCCTGCCACTTCTGCCAATTTCCCGGTTCCGGCCGAACTCAGGGTATCTTCTTTCCCCAGTAATGAACATCTAATCAACTTCGAAAAGAAATTTAGCTTATAACAAATTTTCCGATTCCAGCCGGATTCCGGTCGAACTATATGTCCGGGTAAAATACGATTGTCATACAGGGACTCAGCATCTCTTCTTACCCCTAAATCGCTTATCTAATCAACTAGAAATAAAACTTTGACTTCCAACAGTTTTCCGGTTTTGGCCGGATTCCGGACGAACTACATGTCCGGGTAGAACCTTGTTTTCACATAAGTGTTCAGCATGTCTTCTTGCCCTAAATCGAACATCTAATCAACTCCAAATAAAACTTTTAATTTTGACAAACTTTCCGGTTTGGGCCGGATTCCAGTCGAAATACTTGTCCGTCGAGAAAATAGTTTTCACCATCGTCTTCAGCATGTCTTCCTACCTCTAAATCGAACATTTAATCAACTTCAAATAAAACTTTTACTTTCAACAAACTTTCCGGTTTGGGCCGGATTCCGGGCGAAATACTTGTCCGTCGAGAAAATAGTTTTCACCATCGTCTTCAGCATGTCTCCCTACCCCTAAATCGAACATCTAATCAACTTCAAATAAAACTTTTACTTTCAACAAACTTTCCGGTTTTGGCCTTGTCCGATGACAAAATGGTTTTCACCATCGTGTTCAGCATGTCTTCTTACCCCATAATCGACTATCACATTAGCTGTTTCAAAATATTTTGTTTGTCCCTTAATTTGAATCCCCTCCCCCACCCCTAAATGTAGAGCTACAAAGCCCATCTACGAACTTGACTGGTCCGACGACCCAACGAGCCCTCACACCAAGTTTCATCAAAATATCTCATTCCCTTCGAGAGTTATCGTGCTTACAGACGGACGGACGGACGGACGGACAGACGGACGGACAGACGGACAGACGGACGGACAGACGGACGGACGGACGGACGGACAGACGGACAACTTTTGCGATGTCATAGGTATCCCTCCACTTACGTTTTGGGATCCCAAAAAGTAGCAGCCCCTTTCGATAATAATAAAAAAGTAGTCTTATGTCAAAAGGCGGGCTTAATTCAGGAGTAATGCAATCACAAGGCCTGTCGTTTCACATGTAAATGCTTAATTAGCCCATTTATTTTCAACCTTTCCCTTCAGGAATAACTTAAAAAGTAAAAAAAAAAAAAAAATCTTCTAAAATACGGAATTTCTAATATAAAACCATATTTTAATGAAACTTTGCTCCGCAGGGACTTTCCCAAAATTACAGATATTTTAAGCCAGACTATGCTAAAACTTTGCGCCGCAGGCAAAAATTCTAAAAAAAAACCTGTTTTCTGCTAAAATACTGAGACTTCAAAAATCTAACTGTTTTCAATTATCCTAAAGTTATCAAATTATTGAATATAAACTTCTTTTCTGCTTGGTAATCCAACCAAAAGACAAAAAAAGTACAAATAAAGTATCAAAAGACCAAAAACAGCAGAGATAAAGTAGATTTGAAAATTAAAATGTAGAATGTTCCAAAATAAAGTATTGTACTTTGAAATACAGTAGAAGTGGAAGCACTGCACGCAGCCAGTAGTGTTGGGCGATATTCGATATCGATAACGATATATCGATATATCGGACCAAATATCGATATCGAATATCGAAACGTAAATATCGATATCGAAAACGATATTTTTTCATTCACAATTATTGTAAATAATCCCGCATAACCTACATTTATATATCCGAAATTGGAGCAATATATTTTCCGTAATTCAGTTCTTATGTATTTGGAGTTTGAGATGATTCAAGATGCTATTTAAATACAATTTCGTTAGTAAATTTTGGCGAAAAGACTCGTATCCTATAGCGAAACAGACTAAAGAAATATCGATATATCGATTATCGAATATCGAAAGTGAAAATATCGATATATCGATATATCGAAAAATCCAAATATCGCCCAACACTAGCAGCCAGTATTGGCAGTATTGCGAGCATACGAATTATCGAGGCACTGCTGAACAAATGACAAAAGCCGAAAAACACCCTCGGGGCATACAGAGCAAAGAGGCTATTTCGCGAGTCGCGCATGAATCTTGTTAGCAGTTAATAGCAGTGCAGCAGTGGCCAATTCTTTGGAAGATTTTATTCAAAGTGGTCAAACATATTATGGATTTTTGGAGTGGGCCGCTTTCTGGGTGAAAGCTTCTGCGCTTTCCCAGACGGATGGTAAATTCTAAATATCCACAGAATCCAGAATTGTAAATAATCACAGATTTGTACATATACACTTTGAACACGCACATTTTATCTTTCGTTATTTTATTTTCATCTGCATGTCGTTCGGTCCGCATCGTTCTTCTGGTTTTAGTTAAATGTTGTCTTTTTCTCTTTTGGTCCCGCATCGTTTCCTTGTTGTGATTGTGGTGGATTTTATGATTTAGTTTTGTTCTTTCGCTGAGGACGGTTTGCCGGAAGTGCAACCGAAATATCCGAAATTTTGTTTATCCCTCGCACATCATCTTGGAGGGGTAATTAGCTGATCAAGAAAAAAAAACGTAAACATGAATTAAGGACGATCCGTAGTGCTCGTCACTGTGAAATGAAAAATCGCAGAAGGCTACCAATGAAAGAAATCTGATACTACGCAATTACTTTTATAGGATTATAGTACCTGCCAAGAGATGACCTGCACCCCCCCCCCCCCAGACCGACGCTCTGCACCATCGACTCTCGACCCCCGCTAACACGAAGCCACGGAGTCGAAGATACCCTATTCTGGAAGAGTGGACCAACAACTGCAACGACCCCTTACTGGGAAGTGAGGGTACCACACCCTTAACGCTCAACAACAGATCCCTCAGGGAGAGAAAGGTCAGAAACAGACAACAGCAGTATCCTCTATGCTGCCTCTTGGCAAATGTTACCGTGATTACTGTGGGGGACGGATCGATGGGAGATGCAGGGAATCAGTAAAACCGCGGAATTTCAAGAAGACAGCATCAGATTCCTTTTAGTTTATACATCACGGTTAAATTTACATACCACAGCCGAGACTCACCCCCCCCCCCTCTTGGGGTCGGACTTTCTATCCGACGGTGAAAGGGGAGTAGGTGAGGACCGATTTTATCTGACAGTGGGACTTGGCAAAAAATAAAATAAAATATATATTTCAGTGTACAAACCAAGTGGCACCCATGTAATAATAGCGAGAGAGCACCCTGAGAGCCCCGCTAGCACCAAGTGACTCATGCTTAGTGTATGAATGGCAAAACCCGAGCACTCCCTGAGAGGACTTGGACACAAGTTTTTCAAGTGTTGTATATACCATATTTTTTTTTTTATTATCATTTTATATTTCTTTATCATTATTAAGGGGCACCCTTCCAGTAGATCCCGACTCAGACACCAGATGTATCTGGACCCATTGTTGTAATGTTTAACTCATTTTCGTTGTATATAATCTACAACGCCAGTTTATATTAACCGTAGGTGTTGGTTAGCCCGGGGGCTAAAGCTGGTAAGGTGGTGTGACTGTGGTGAGAGGAACCCATGCGTTCCCTCATGCACCCCAATCTCCCCATTGAAAAGATACCTAAGCCCGCTGAAGTCCCTTGAATAGTTAGTCAATTCAAAGAACTCTCGCTCAAAGTCCTTTTCTCTA
This sequence comes from Branchinecta lynchi, assembly GCA_023053575.1. Lineage (NCBI taxonomy): Eukaryota > Metazoa > Arthropoda > Branchiopoda > Anostraca > Branchinectidae > Branchinecta > Branchinecta lynchi. The sequence goes on along the minus strand of JAKZAP010000022.1, from coordinate 4,275,160 downwards.
ATAATCGCATTGCCTCACACGCAGTGCCTTTTTGACCTGTTTGGGCAACAAATAAAACACAGAGAAGAAGACCAAAGGTTTCGATGGGATCCCAAAAGTTCAAATTTGATCCAGACAATTTGGTCTTGTCTTCGCCAGATCCAGTCTTCGCCAGACTCCTTGAACACTTTTACTATTAAAATTTAGAAACCAAATAGCTAATCATATTAGAAAACCAAGTTCAGATATTATGGATTCAGCATGTGTGTTTACCCCTTTAAGTCATATCTATTTTGACCAAGCAGATCGAAACTTCCTGCCTTACTTCTGCCAATTTTCCGGTTTAGGTTCCGCCTAACTACTTGGAACTACTTGTCCAGCGAAAAAATAAAAGCTTAACAAGAGCTACGAGCTCATATGGCACTTGTACGAGTAGGCTGTACAAGAAAGTAGATGAGAACGTCACAAAATACACCCGCCATCCAAAAATGCGGTTCGGAAATAGAAATAGGATATTTAGTTTCACTCATTTCTGAGCAGTTCCGGCATCGTCTCGATTGTCTGTAGCAAATGCACATGACTGTTCAAACTTTCATCCCAATAAATCCATTTGTTTGATCCTTAGACGTGCTACACGATTTCCGGTACTCACTCTCCACCTACCGTGGCCGAATCTGGTTGGGGAATAAAAAAAAATCGACCACCTAAAGCTTCTTCGTTTATACCATCTATCAAGTTTCACTCGAATCTGAGCATTTTTGGAAAGTTCCGGTACCCCCCCCCCCCTCCCACCAACGTTGTCGGAGCCGGTCCGGGCCCAATCTCTTAATTCCCTGTTCCTGTCCATCAAGTTTGACTGAAATTGGAGCATAGCCTATCTGCAAGTTTCCAGTACCCCCCCCCCCCCTACCTTGGCCGAATCCGTCCCGGACGTCAAATAACAAATCTAGGCCGCATAAACTAGGCACTGTCGAATTTGTATCTCATTCGGTCCATCCGTTTGGTTTTTGTGCATGTCAAAGGTCCCCCCACCCCCAATTCCCCTAATCGTGGTCGCATATGGCTCGAACGCATGTTTTACATGTCGAGGCCATCGATTCATATCACCCATGAAGTTTCACTCGAATCAGACCACTCGTTCGCAATTTATAGAAGTCAATTTCCATATTTCTCTTCTCTTGCTCCCCAAAAAATGCTCGGATCTAGGAACGGAAGTTTCCGGGGGTATGTTGTGTCAGGTTCTTAAGTCAAGATAATTCGGGTCGCTAATATGCCTGCAAAGTTTCGTTGTCGTCTTACAGCTGGAACTATTCTAACTCACGACTACCGGAATTCCAGGAAACCCCCTCCAACTCCCCCCACAGAGCCCCGAAACCATCTGGCATGGTCAATTTCATCTAGGCCTAATGCTTGTTCCATCCATTAAGTTTCGTCCCAATCCCTCTGCTTTTAGAGTTTCTTGAGTTTTCCACCCCCCCCCCCCATCCTCACAGGTATCGGACCCGACCCAGACGTGACACTGAACGTCCGAGGCGATAGCTCACCAGACAAGTTTCATTCAAATCCGATCACCCGTTCAAAAGTTATGCACGCCACTAGATTCCGGACTCCCCATCCACCCACTCCCCCCACGATGGTCGGGTCGGGGAAACGGCTGTTCTCAAGTCAATCTGTTCGGATCCCTGACACACCTGCCAAGTTTCATCGCCCTAGGACATCAGGAAGTATGCCGAACTCGCGGGATCGCTAGAAATCCGGACCCCCACCCCAACTCCCCCACAGTGCCCTGATCCGGTCCGGTTATGTCAATGACGTGTCTAGGACCTGTGCTTGTTTTTCCCACCAAGTTTCATCCCGATCCCTCCACTTTAAGCGTTTCTCAAAATTTCCGGTTCCCTCCTTCAACTCCCCCAGTGTCATCGGATCCGGCCCGGATTTAAAGTGAGATGTCTGAGACACGAGGTCATCCTAAATATCAATTTTCATCAAGATCCGATCACCCGTTCGCAAGCTAAAAATACCTCAAATTTTGGCTTCACCCTCCCTCCACTCCCCCCCCCCCAGATTGTCGAATCGGGGAATTGACGATTTCCTATTTAATCTGGTCGGGTCCCAGACATGCCTGTCAATTTCCATCGTCCCAGCACAGCAGGAAGCATGGAACTCGCGGGATCACTACAAATTCGGACTTCTCCCCCCCCCAACTCCCCCAAAGTGAGCGGATCCGTTCCGGTTATATCAGTCACGTATCTAGGACTTTTGCTTGTACTTTCCACCAAGTTTCATCCGGATCCCTCCACTCTAAGTGTTTTCCAAGATTTCCGGTTTCCCCCTCCAACTCCCCCAGTGTCACCGGATCCGGTCTGGATTTAAAATGGAGGGTCTGAGACACGAAGTCTTTCCATATATCAAGTTTCATTAAGATCCGATCACCCGTTCGTAAGCTAAAAATATCTCATTTTTCCTATTTTTCCGGATTCCCCCTCCCTCCACTCCCCTCCAGATGGTCGGATCGAGGAAGCGACAATTTCTAATTTCATCTGGTCCAGTTCCTGATAAGCCTGCCAAGTTTCATCGTCCTAGCTTATCGGGAAGTGCCCGAACTAGCAAAACCGGGACCGACAGACCGACAGACCGACTGACGGACAGAAATTACAATCGCTATATGGCACTTGAGTAAGCTCAAGTGCCATAAAAACAAATTCAGCATTCAGCGAATTCAGCCCTACATCCAACCTCTAATCAGCTTCAGATTAAACTTTTACTTTTAACAAATTTTCCGGTTTCAGCCGGATTCCGAGCGATCTATACATCTGGTGAGAAAATGATTGCCATATTCGAATTCAGCATGTCTACTTACCCGCAAATCGAACATCTTATCAAACTTAAATAAAACTTTTACTTTAAACAAATTCTCCGGTTTGGCCGGATTCCGGCCGAACTAATTGTCCGGCGTTAAAATAATTTTTATATTCGGACTCATCACCGTTTCCTTGCCCCGTAATCAAACATCCAATCAACTTCATATTAAACTTTTACTTTCCACAAATTTTCTGGTTTTCGCCGGATTCCGGGTTAACTATTTTCCCGGCGAGAAAATAAGTTTCACATTCGGATTCAGCATGTCTCCTTTACCCCTAATTCGACTATTGCACTAGCTTTTAAAAAATATTTTTTTCCCCCTTAATTTCAAACCCCTACCCCAACCCTAAATATAGAGCTACATAGCCCATCTTCGAAATTGAGTTATATTTTGACCTAAAGAATCCTCATGCCAAGTTTGATCAAAATATCTCAATCCCTTCGAGAGTTATCGTGCTAACAGACGGACGGACGGACAACTTTTGCGATGTCACAGGTATCCCTCCACTTACGTTTTGGGATCCCAAAAAGCTGGTATATAAGGATCAATGATTTTGCACCAAGGAAGTCAGTCCTAAGCTAAGACGGAAGTCAGTCGATCTTAAGCCAGTCTTAAGTCCGTTATAAGTCAGTGAACACTGTACAGTTAGATTACGAGTGTCGAAATATCTATTACACATATATCCGCCAGGGGCGTCACTAGCCTTTTACCTTTGGGGGGGGGGGGGGGACGTCCGGTTTGTGCCGACAGACTTAAAAATGTGCCGACAAAAAACGCCTATTTCCCGCCAGCAAAGAATATAACCTGGCTAAAACTAACTGTAATGCATCAGTTGAGATTATTCCTCTGATGTAATTTCGTATTTTAAATTCACATATTTGGCTTTTCATTTTAGCTTTCACTAAAAAGCGAAGCTTCCAACGGCTGTTTCAAGAACAAGTAAACTACACTCTAAAGTAAAACGCAACGTTTTTTATATATGCAACGCTGCCGGCCCTATGAACCAGTTTTCAGAATTTCCCAGTTTTCTAGTGAAGCGTTTCTCCTATAAACCGTTTTAGCGAATCCGTTTCAAGAGAAAACGTACCGCACAAGAATATGTTGCAGGAGAAAGCGTTTCTATTTGCAAAAGCGTTTCTTAGAAAACTGGTTCAAAGGGCCGGCAGCGTTGCATGCTAAAGGGTTGGAGCTACATACAGCTACATAACGTTTCATCGGAATTCGTGCCAGAAGTACACGTGAGACATAATAATGATCCTATGAAACACGAGCCGCCTTCTTCTGATTTGGATAGTCTTCTGCGCGATACATTAGTTAAGAGACGATGAAAATCAATGACCGATGCAAACGTCTGACCTCCACGTTTGAAAACACGTGAGTTTTCTGAAAAGGCTTCTTACTGCAGCAATCTCACAGATCTCCTATCACCATTACCATTTATATACATGTATGGTCAAAAATAATAACTTTATAAGCTAATATTTTATTCATTAAGAGTTTAGAAGACAAGAGCTAGAAGCTCATACCGTATGGCACTTGCAAGGCTGTATCAAGGATGAAAATAGGAATTTGCCAATTCGTGGGTTAGTTGTGTTCATTGCTAAGCAAACCCCTTGAGATAAGAATGATCATGGGTCCTTTTAAATCGTAAGAATGGATCGTTTTTAAAAACTATTCTATTTTTGCATTTGGCTGTGATGATGCTCACTTTAAGGGCGCTAGATTATTCATCCGTAACGAACACTCTTGCACAAATGATGACAAGTTCATCGAAATCATGAAAATATGTATTTTTCTCAAAATAATTGTTTGTACTTTAAGGAAATCACAAAACCCTTGAGGCAAAACGGATCATGGGCCCTTGGGGATCATGAATATAATTATATCTTTTGGTCAAAAGTGTTTTTTTTACTTTTCGGTAAGATATGTAATTGAAGGGTGCTAAAAATTCATTTCTTAGCAAAATCCTTGAGGCATAAACGATCATGCGCTAATGGGGATCATGAAAAAGTACATTTTGCTTTAACAGTACTTCAAGGGATGGTCGAATCTGAGAAATGACAATTTCTAAGCCAATCTTGTTAAGTCTCTGATGTTCGAAGTCGAGTTTCATCGTCCTTGCGGATCTGGAAGTACCTTAACTCGCGGTGACCGGAATTTCGGACCCACACCCCCTACAACTCCCCCAAAGGTGCCCGAATTTGGTCCGGTACTGTGACGTATCTATTGCTTGTGCTTGCTCTTCCCGCCAAGTTTCATCGCTCCACTCTAAGGGTGTCACAAGATTTCCGGTTCTCCCCTCCAACCAGCCCCCCCCCCCACATTCGTGGGATCTGGTCGGAACTGATCTCGGAAATTTGAGATACGAGGCTTTTCCAAATATCAAGTTTCATTCAGATCCGATCACCCATTCGAAAGTTATACATGCCTCAAGACTCCGGATTCTCCATCCCCCCCCCCCCTCCCCACGCTGGTCAGATCGGGAAACTGACTATCTTCCAATCATCTCAAGCCTCAAATGGTCAAGCCAATTTTCATCGCCTTAGCCCCCCCCCGCCCCGGGGTCCAAATCCGGCCCGGTTCCGTCTCTGATGTATCTAGGGCATGTGCTTGTTCTTCCCACCAAGTTTCATCCCAATCGCTCCAGTCTAATCGTGTCACAAGATTTCCGGCTCTCCCCTCCGACTCCCCCCCCCCCCCCCACCCACATTGAGATCTGAGACACGAGATTCTAAATGAAAAGTTTCATTAAGATCCGATAACCCGTTCGAAAGTTGTAGATACCTCAACATTCCGGATTCTCCATCCCTCCACTCCCCCCTTGGTGGTTGGATTGGGGAAGTGACTATTTCCAAGTTAGTTTGGTTGGCGCCCTTATATGCCTGCCAAGTTTCATCGTCCTAACGTTTCTGGAAGTACCCTAACTCGAGAACAGTGAACCGACAGACAGATCGACCAACAGACCGAAAAGTGATCTGTATATTGCACTTGAGCAAAGCTGCAAGTGACATAATAACTAAGCTATTCAAGAAACCATGGATTTTAATTAGGCTATTACATATAACTTTGGACGCTTTGGAAACTCGTAAATAAGACATCAAGAAAACAATCACAGTAATCTTCGAAATAACTCATCAAGAAAATAATGACAGTAGGCTAAGCTTACAAGCATAAAGATTGAGGTCAAATTGGTTTTGGAAAGGGAAACAAATCATAGTAAATCACATCGAGTTAAAATCATGGCATAAATAAAACAAAAAGAAAAACAAGAGCTGAAAGCTCATATGGCACTTGTAAGAAAAGTTAGCATCTTTGTCGGATACTGTTTGCAGTTTTCAAGGCTGGATCTCTCTCCCGATATTCATTTCATCAGAAAATGGCTTGATTTAGTAAATCTGAAATGGAAAACTGTATCTTCCTCCAACGATGATCGGATCGGGGGAGGGACTATATTTGCAAGCCAATCTAATAGAGTCCCTAAGATGCCTGCAAAGTTTCACGGTCATAGCACATCTGGAACGAGATCTGGAAGTACCCTAACTCGTGATCATCGGAATTAGGGAAAACCCCCTCCAACTCCCCCCACTGTGACACGATCGGTCCTGTTTTGTCAATAATAATAATAATAATAATAATATATTTGCAAATTGAATGGCAGGCCGTTAAGCCTCTACAATGTATCTATGGCTTATGCTTGTTCTTCCCTCCAAGTCCCATCCCGATCTCTCGACTCTAAGCGTTTCAAGAGATTTCTCCCCCCGCCTCCAGCTCCTTCCGATGTTATCGGATCCGTTCCAGACTTAAAATTGATCATCTGAGTCACTTGTTCTTAACACTTGACAAGTTTCATGCACGTCTGATCACCTGTTCCAAAGTTATGCATGTCAATAGAATCTCCCCCATGATCGTCGGATCGGGAAAAGAACTATTTTCAAGTTGACCTGGAAGAGTACCTAATATGTCTGCCAAGTTTCATGGTCCTAGTACATGTGGAAGTACCCTAACTCGAGATCACCGGAAATCCGGGAAAATCCCTTCCAACCCCTCTACTGTGACATCCCGATCCCTCGACCCTAAACATTTCACGACATTTCCGCCCCCCCCCCCCTCTAATCCCCTCTCTTCGGATTCGGTCCAGATTTGAAACTGAAAATCTGAGACACTTGTTCTTCACAATTGTCAAGTTTTATACATGTCCGATTATCCATTCCAGAGTTATGCATGTTTCTAGTTTCCGGATTCCCCTTCCCTCCAACCCCCCCCCCCCCCCCGCGATAGCAGGGTCGGGGAAGTGATTATTTCCATGTTAATCTGGTTGGTTCCCTCATATGCCTGTCAAGTTTTATTGTGCTAGCTTATTTGGAAGCGTTTCACCAGATTTCCGGTTCCCCCTCCAGCTCCCCCCCCCTCAGTGATCGGATCTGGTCCGGATTTGAGATTGAGCATCTGAAGCACTTGTTCTTGATATATGTCAAGTTTCATGCATGTCTGATTACCGGTTCCAAAGTTATACATGTTACTAGTTTCCGGATTTCCCATCCCTCCACTCCCCCCACGATCGCCGGATGGGGAAAGTGATTATTTCCAAGTTCTTGTGGTCCGTTCCCTGATATGCCTGCCAAATTTCAATGTCCTAGCTTATGTGGAAGCGTTTCATGAGATTTCCGGTGTCCCCTCTAGCCCCCCCCCCCCAAGTTATCGGAGCTGGTCCGGATTCGAAATTTAGCTTCTGAACCACTTGTTCTTGACATATGTCAAGTTTCATGCATATCTGATTACTCGTTCCAAAGTTAGGCATGCTACTATTTTCCGGATTTCCCATCCCTCCACTCCCCCCCAAGATGGCCGGATCGGGGAAGTGATTATTTCCAAGCTAATCTGGTCGGCTTCACGAGGTTTTGGGTGCCCCCCTCCAGCCCCCCCCCCCCCCCCCCCCCAGTTATCGGATCTGGTCCGGAATTGAAACTGAGCATCTGAAGCACTTGTTCTTGACATATGTCAAGTTTCATGCAAGTCCGATTACCCGTTATAAAGTTATGCATGTTACTAGTTTCCGGATTTCCTGTTGCTCCACCCCCCCCCCCCCGGATCGGGGCCGGATCGGGGAAGTGATTGTTTCCATGTTAATCTGGTTCGGTCCCTTATACGCCTGCCAAGTTTCATCGTCCTAGCTGATGTTGAAGTGCCCAAACTAGCAAAACCGGGACAGACCGTAGTTTCCGGAGTTCCCATCCCTCCACTCCCCCCATTATGATCGGATCCGGAATATGATTATATCCAAGTTAATCTGCTCGGTTCCCTGATATTCCTGCCAAGCGTTTCACTGATTTCTTTGACTTGGACTGACCATCTTTAAACCGTATCTATTCTCGCATTCGCTTTTCTATACATCATGGCATGGCTCAGTGGTAGAAAACTGAAATGGCAACACAAAGGTCAAGTTTCACGTATGTCTGATTACCCTTTCCAATGTTGTGCATGTTAATAGTTTCCGGGTTTCCCATCCCTCCACTCCCCCCACTATGATCGGATCCGGAATATGATCATATCCAAGTTCATCTGGTCGGTTCCCTGATATTCCTGCCAAGCGTTTCACTAGATTTGTTTGACTTGGACTGACCATTTTGAACCGTTTGTATTCCCGCATTGGCTTTTCTGTACATCGTCGCATGGCTCAGTGGTAGTTACTCGACTGGCAACACAAAGGTTCCTGGTTCGATACCGGGTTCGGGCAGCGCTTTCTTTTGCTCCCGTTTTATAGTTTTCGGACTCCCGGATCCGGGGAAAGTTGGATTGGGGAAGTGATTATTTGTAAGTTGATCCGGTCTGGTCCCTGATATGCCTGTGAAGTTTCATCGTCCTAGCTTGTCTGGAAGTGCCCAAACTAGCAAAACCTGGACAGACCGAAAGAACGACAGAACGACAGCCAGACAGACCGACAGACCGACAGAAATTACGATCGCTATATGGCACTTGAGTATGCTCAAGTGCCATAAAAATCACAGTAAGTTCTTCCACTTCCAAGCGGACTAATTTCTATTATTCCCCCTATGTCTCACCATCAGCACATCTGAAAGACATAGTAAAATAGCTCTCAGGTTGACGAGTAGAAAATCTGGAATCTGCTCCCTGCAAGTAGTATAGAAAATGTAAGTTACCCATTACCCTATAGACCTGACTTATAAGTATGTCTATAGACACACGTAAGTGCTGATTGTGTTGATTTTGAGACAATGGGGAACTAACAGAATCTAGCCCACTTTGAATATTGAGCCAGAATAAGGCGAATTGATAACTTGAGACTTAACAACAACAAATTAGAAAGCACAACTTAACGCAGCACAACACAAATTCTTTTTAGAAGGAGCATCAGTATAACTGACAGTATTTGAAACCTTGTACTTCTTTCCTTGAAACTACCAGGATAATATTTCAGGATCTCCCATCATAGCATTCAGATTTTCATGTGATTATACTCTGTACCCACAGCATTCTCTTATTTCTTCCTTTCCACTTGAAAATACTCTTTTGTAAAGCAATATGGTCAAAACTGTTGGTAGATGTAGGTTGCAATGGTAAAAAACAATTCTCTTATCCTTTGAGTCCAGCCTCTCAAATGGAACATAAACATAAACTTCTGGGTCAGAACCAGAACAATGTGCTTGACAGAAAGGTTGAAGTTTCTGAATTCCAGCAATAATTTCATCAGAAGCCTTCTTACTGACTACGTGGAGATATTGAAGCTTAATACTGAAGATTAAAAAGATGAGATCATGTTATTTTAAATATGCGAAGCACCTGCTCCACTTGTCAAAATTATGTCATAAACATACATTGACGGAGAAATTCAAGATGCAAGTGTGACCCTTTTGGATGTTTCCTCATCCCTTTCAAAAATCATGGACAGCAGGGAACAACCAGCACACAAAGTCGTCCACTGCTTTGGAAATTAAGTAGCCTATCTTTTTTCTGCGTGTTTATGTGTTTTGTATATTTTGTTTATTTTCTTCATTTACTCTGCCTTTTCAAAATGGTGGGTCATAAATAAATTACTTACTTACTTACTTAAGGAAAAGCTTTGCTTCTTCCCGCTCAACTGTCAAATCAGGAAAATAGGAACAAACATTTTCTCCAATGTATCATCAACAACAAAAGTTGGGCCACAGTCCTTACACCTCAACCTTTCACGTGACATAGCATAGCATTCACCAGACTACGCTAAGTTCTAATGCTGATTTGCTGGGTTTGGCCACAGTTTGGCCAGGTAAGTTAGTCAGGTGAAAATAAAACTGATAGGTATTAAATTAGATTGGTATTAGAAAAAGTTCAGAAGTTATTCATAGAATTATCAAAAGAAATAAATTAACTGGAATTAAGAAATCATTTCTTCACTAAGCTTATGCAAATAGGATTCAGTCTAGTACACTAGCCCCTTTTCAGGCACGGTGCTCAAATGTCTAGCACCATGCCTGGGTGCTAGACGTTCAAGCACTGTACCTTGGATTTCATGTATGGTGCATGGATTTCAGTATACAGTGCATACATCAAAAACACAGTTTCTGTCATAACAACTGAGCACCAGCTCGGACAGGGCTGAAATTACTACCATGAATTAGAGAAATCAAAGACAATCCTTTGTATATTTTTCACAACAAAAACAAAAGGGCTCGGCTGATGACAGATGTGAAAAACCTCATTTCCTTTTCTACATAGTCAAGGGTTTTGCATGCAAAGTGTCCTGTGCCTCAGCTTTTTCTACCTAGCAGCCAACCAGAATATTGGCTCTTGGGGAATAGATAGGGAAAATACATGGAAAATAGATAGGGTGCTGTTAGGTTTTTCATCTCCATCATCGTTAGAGCCCTTTCGTTTTTGTTGTGAAAAATATATAAAGAATTGTCTTTGATTTCTCTAATTCATAATAGTAATTTCAGCCCTGTCCGAGCTGGTGCTCAGTTGTCATGGCAGAAACTGTGTTTTTTCTGTATGCACTGTATACTGAAATCCATGCACCATACATGAAATCCAAGGTACAGTGCTTGAACGTCTAGCACCCAGGCATGGTGCTAGACGTTTGAGCACCATGCCTGAAATGGGGCTAGTGTACTAGACTGATAGGATTGTAGCTTATGAGCATTCAGTTGGCCCAGAGTTGGTCTGAGACAGGCTAACCAAGAAAAGCTTACGAGCCTCCAGTCGGTCTGAGACAGGCTAACAAAGAAAACAAAAACAGAGATTAAATTATTTACTTACTCTGGCAGAACTCCAGAACATCCTTATCCTTTTCGACAAATATATAGAATGATGTGACTCCTAATAGTGATGAGTCACAATTCGCGCACTTTTCAGTTTGAAAGATGACACGACAAACAAGAAGAAAACGGAATTTTCTTTCATGGAATGGAGCTAACAAAATGAGTTTAGCAGGAGGTAAAGGACTTTTGATTTAGATTCCCGAGTTAACAGATACTTATCGCCGTATGGTGACAATTATGAACCTGTTAATGGTAGAAACGTTGACAACTAGTTCAATCATATTTTTCTAACAGAGTTGTGAAAGTAAAACGTTAATGGCTTTTTTAAAGAATAAATTAGTCTCGTCTACTTTTGATTGGCTATGACGCTTTATGCAAAACGAACCAATGCGAAAAATGCAATCATACGATCAAAAGAAAGTTAGGATACCTTTTCCAGCCAATTGCAGGTTCATAAACGCCTTCACTTAAGGCGTATTCTCGACGCTCCCTGAGGACTCCGCTTAAGAAGTAGTCGCGTTTTTGTTTGTCCCGGGGAATCACTCCCACTATTCTCCCGAGTGCCCACGAATTTCAATCCTAAAACGCCAACTAAATGAAACACCGTTCTCCCAGACAAAGAATACTAGGAAATGCGCCGCAGGCCAAATTTTTATGTAAACTAACTGTAATACATTAGTTTAGATATTCCTTTGGTATGTTAAAGTTCATACATTCGGCTTTTCATTTTAGCTTTCGGTAAAAAGCGAAGCTTCCGACGACTATACTAAGACAAGTTAAACCAAGCGCCGCATGCGAAATTTTTTTTAATCTGCCTTTTTCCCGGAATATTTTACCTATAGTACCGTAGAATTTGCGGCTTTTAACGTGTTTCAAACCCCAAGAATTTCTGTCCTAAAACGAAAACTCAACGATGCACCTTTCTTCCAAATAGAGAATACGACAAAATGCGCCACAGGCGAAATTTTGGGTAAAACTAAGTGTAGTGCATCAGTTGAGATTGTTCCTATAATGTAAACTCATATATTAACATTCACATACTCCGCTTTTCATTTCAGCTTTTGCTAAAAAGCGAAGCTTCCAACGACTGTACCCAGAACAAGTTGAACTAAGCAACGCCGGCGAAATTTCAGTAAAAATTTCCGCCCAACAAGTGTTTGCAGAATTTGATTTCTTACGTATAAAAATTCCCGATATGCCGACAAGAATACCGACGCCGAAAAGCTTTCAGAATTCGATTTTATTTGTGTTTTGCCCGACAAGACAGTAAAGAACTTTAATGCCTGATCAAAATTTACAGAATTCCGTGTTCGTGTAAAAAGAACCTGATGTGCCGACGATAATACCGACGCCCGACAAAGCCATGTGCCGACGAGAATACCGAGGCGCGACAAAACCATACGAAATTCGATTTCTTCGGTGCTTTGCCCGACAAATGTTTGCAGGATTTCATTTCTTGCATATAAAAAGAACCCGATATGCCGACGAGACCACCGAGGCATGACAAAAGCATGCAGAATTCGATTTCTCCAGTGTTTTGCCCGACAAATGTTAGTAGGATTTCATTTCTTGCGTATAAAAAGAACCCGATGTGCCGACGAGTTGACCGACGCCTGACAAAAGCATACAAAATTTTATTTCTTCTGTGTTTGCCGGCGCTACGCAGCGACAAACAGGTGAACTTTCGCCCGACGAAAGCACTTTCCCAAGACCTTTGGGGGGGGGGGGGTCCCCCCCCCATGGTGACGCCCCTGATATCCGCACTCTAGTTCGTTTGGCTCTATAACGCCCTAGTAGATAGACCCCGCAAGCCTCCCTACGCTACCGAATACAGTACAGGAGTGTTGCATGAAGCCGCCCTTACTATGGCACCGCCCACCCCCCAATTGGCCATGGTACATGATCCTGCCACCTTGGATCATGAAGCTGCCACCCCCAGAAAAATCATGCAAATTCCAAGAAAACAGCAAATTTTGTTATTTGCAAAAGGTCAAGGAACCTCTCTGACCAAACAGCTGGCCTCCAACTTCACCATGTAGCAAAATACTATTTTTAGCAAAGTGGGCGACTTCATGATCACTTGGGTGCCTATATTCTTTCGTGTTCTCCAGCTTAGCCTTGAACAATTACAAGTAAACTATGGTATCAGCAGAAAGTGAAGGTTCTAAGCTTCCTTTCAGGATACTCCACTGGATTTTATCTCAACCTTTACTCTTTTTCCCTAAGTCATTTCCCAAAAATAGGAGTTTAGGGTGGCGGCTTCACGCAGCACTCCTGTACAGGACCAGGAGTCTAGAGGTACGCCATCTATACCATATTAAAATAAGAAGGGACACTTCAAGCTTCTTTTTAGTTTATACCATTTTCAAAGTCCGGAATAATAGTTCGGCCAGAATACGAAGAAGATCGGAACCCGGATAGACAACCATAAATGTAGGAACATGGATCAGAGCTGGTAGACTCGGACTCTGGACTCATCTAGAGACGGTCTTGAGAAGCCTTTTTTAAGGACTCGTACTCGTCTCTCAAGGAGCTGCGGACTCGGACTCTGGACTCGTCTCGAGACGCCTTTTTCAAGGACTCGGACTCAGATTTGCTGGACTCGCAGCAGCTCTGACCTAGATAGACAACCATAAATGTCCTGATGTTGATTGAACTGTGAGGAGACGTGCTGATTCCATATCTTTGACATGTTTGCTCATCGAACGAATGGTTCGATTGGAATCGGCCGAAGATAAGGAAAGGCCCATTCACAACGGGTTTTAGCTTACTCGGTCAGACAGTTCAGGAAGTCGCTCTGAGACCGAGAATTAGCTGGGTTTCTGCCGTTCGCAATTGATGTTGGTGCCAGTTTCGGATACCAGCTAGTCTCGCACCCAAGTTGAAATCAGTTCAAGTTTCGAGGGTACTAGCCAATCGGATTATTTTGGGGAATATTGAGGAGTATTCTGATTGGCTAGTTTCGAACCAAGCCCAATAGATAAAATCATATCCACTCCTTGCTGTCTTAAAAAACGGAAGTGAATTTAGGTCATTGTTGTTCGGTCTGACGTCTTCAGCATTAGCCAATCGGAACATACCTGAGTAATTCCCTAAGTAATGTGATTGGCAAGTACCCTGAAAAGTTGAAATGACAACTAATTCTCGGTCTCGGAGCGTTTTCCGGAACTAGCTGGTACCGAGTATTAGCTAAAACCCGTTGTGAATGGGCCATGTGCGCACGACAGGAAACGCCCCTGGTAAACTGTGCTGCCGGATCCTGTGTAACAGAAGTCTAGGAATGAGCTAATTAAATCGGACGATGGGTCGGTATTAACACGATGAATCTGGCTGTTAGTTTTCGAATCGTATGATATGAAATCCGGCCTGAACATTCCTTCTGCTCTGAGTATTTAGCTTCTGGGAATAGCCTAAAGGCTTGCAGATCGTAGGCTTGTTGGTCCTCGGTGTCGATAAAGATAGCTGTGATCTTTGCCCGAACTAGGTTACATTAAAAATATGAGTTGCGTTTTTTGTAGATACCATGGTATCTGATCCCACGGTCTAAAGTCGTTTTTGCAGTTATCGTGGTGTCTGGTACCACGGTCAAAGACGTTCTTGCAGTTATCTTGGTATCTGGCCAGTTATCGTGGTATCTGATATTCAGATACCACGGCCCGACCACGGTAACTGATCGTAGTATCTGAAAAAGTAATCTCACTTTCATCAGTTTTTAGTGGAGTGTTCCTTGGAACAGTCCACTATTGCGAGCGGTGTAGCAGCTTTCGGTTTTCCCCATATTTTGTGGAGCTCATAACTCGTGAACCAGTACAAGTATAAAGTTTAAACTCGGTACACTAGTGGTTATTGGGGTCTAGTTGTGCCTTTTGGGGTCCCCCCCCCAACCCGGTTCAGGGTCTACTTGACCAGAACTGGACATAGGACGATGAAATGCCTAGTACATGTAGATCCTAGGGCTGGGAAATTGCTTTTAAAGTTGCACCTTCCCCACTCAACCCCGTTCATAGGCAACTGGGCCCAGATTGCCTAGGAGCAAAGTTCGTTACCCGTGACAGGAATTAACATGGGGTCTCTTTTTACTTTTTGCGGGTCCCAAACTCCACCCCCACTTGGTTCAGGGGCAATAGGGCCCAGATTGCCTTTTTTTAATGTTTTTAACTTGACAATGACTGGGGATCAGAGAATGCAATTCCTTTGTGCTTTTGGATCATAGTGGTTGGGAATATATCTTGGGAGTTGAACCACCCCCCACACTCTCCGTTCATGGGCAGCTGGGCCCAAATTTCCCACGAGTTCTTTTGTGAAAGGTCTCAAGTTCAACTTTTGTATATTTGGGGAGTTATATCTATTGATGAGGATTTTGGTTTAACAGCAACAAATAAGACGACGCGATGTACTTCTTTAATTAACAGTTGGAAACTGGACTCTTCTGTCATATGATCGATGACATGCCGTTCTTAATGAATTGTGACAAAGGGGGATTAGGCTGCTACGATTTGGTTTACTGCACTTGTTATTTACTATCTTGCTAATGGAAAAGAGGTTTAAAGGGTTTGACTGGCTGTCAAATCGTTAGTAGTACAATATGAATGATGTTGGAACTCAAGCTATTCGTGCAAGATCTTTAACCTTTCTTTGGATTTCTACTTACGGTTTGTTTACATTTAAAGTGGGATGATTACAAATTAGGTTATTTCAATACTTAACTGGTTATTGGGTTTGTGAAATATCTTGGTTCTAAAGCTGTTCGTATATAAAATGTGATAAACATTTTACTTTCTCACTCCACTCCACGTCTGAGCGCTTGCGCACTTGTTGTCAAATTGTTGAGGAAAAGGTTTGGCACTTAGTGATGTGACTGAATATCAGTTTTTTCTTTTGGGATGGCTTCTAAAAGCGCAATTTCGGCAATTGTCGTTTTTGCAGAGAAACCTTATTTCCGATACCACTGTAACTGCAAAAACGACTAATCGTAGATCCACTTACCGTGGTAACAGATACCATGACATCTGTCGCCCAAATGATTCTCGAAAAGAACAGCCAATAGGGCTAGGAACTGTAATATAAGGGAAAAAGAGTAGATAGAAACGAAAGCAGACGCTTTCACACTGACGCATTGAGGCTTTCACACCGAGCTACGTAACATCTGCTTTGCGCTTGCGCAGACAAATAAAAAGCAGCGCAAGAATAGAACCAAATTCTATTCTTGCGTTGTGTCGCAGCGCATGTATCAAATTTTTCCAGTGGAAAATGGAAGTTTTTGAAGAAAAACTGAGGAAAAATCCATTAAGGTGAAGAAAAGCTTACTAATGACGAAAGTAACGAAAATTCAGCAGAAGAAACCGAGAAAGGCTTTTCCGCACGTGTCAAAGATACGCTAAGCAACCTGTACGTAACGCAAGATAAACGCATACGCGACGCATCAATGCGAAAGCGGGTTTAGTATTCGCTCTGTTGTTTATGTGTATGCATTGGTGTAGAAAAGTATTTTATATCTACACAAGTCATATTAGCTGATTACCGAAAAAGGGACTTCTTCGAAGCTAGCTCTTCCAATTGTCACTCCTTTAAAGTTTAACTGAAAAGCCAGCTTCTTATTGTACATTCAAGTATAACATTCGATTTTCGACATTCGATTTTCGACATTCGAGTTTCGTATAATTCACAATACGAAACTCGACTAATAGTAGAAAAACGAAGTATCTCATTTTTATCGGTCTTCCGAGCCTATTTACGGGAATAAATAATGGGTAACTTGATTGCCTGACAGCCTTTTTCGGTTAAACATTAAACCCTGGTTAATCGTATATCAACACGACTCAAAAAGGAAAAATCAGCCACGATATTTCGGCCCTTCTTGGCAAGGGTCTTCTTCGGAATGTAGCTGGTTTCTTCCCGCTACAGCCTGAAGAAGACCCTTGACGGACCCTTGATATCGTAGCTGATGTTTCCGATACACAGCCAGCTCAGACAGAAGGGCTACTGGTTAATCGGGCAAATTTAATCTTTGCATCATATAGCTGCAGAAGTTAAAGACAAAACAAAAGAATCTACTATCACTATCACTAAGAACGAATAAGCACCAGAACCTCCGTCCATGAGGAGCCGAATACATACCCGATACCCTACTCTATGCAACGAGAAAACCAAAGAAAACAGGCGAAAATGGGTTTTTTAAAGGCCAACGAAAACACTGAAATAAAAAATAGTCACTCGCTAGTACCGAGTAGTTTGGGTGATATTTAGATATTTTCACTTTCGATATTCGATATATAAGGCGCATTCTCGCCGTTCCCCGAGGACTCCTCGGGGAATCAAAGGGAACGGCGAGAATAGAGGGAGTCACTCCACGCGGACTCCGCGTACAGAAAACAGCGGGAACACGGGGAATGCTTCCAATACAGATTTTGTTCGAAAAAAAAATATGCAGTCGACGAAATTAGTCTTGATCCACTTTAATTTTGGTTTTGTTTCTTCTGACTGTTTTTAATTAATTTTATATTGCACCAACACCAGCAAAAATTGATTCCCCTCCGAATATGAAAGGGAGTCCTTTTTAATGATGGTGATGATAATCGGAGCATTCCCCGTCCGTGGGGACTCGCGAGAATAAGGGGAGTGAGTCCCCGGGACAAACAAAAACGCGGGGACTCTTCAAGTGGAGTCCTCGGGGAACGGCGAGAAGACGCCTATAGATATTTCTTTAGCATCTTTTGCTATAAGACACGTCTTGTTTCGGCAAAATTTAGGAACAAACTTGTCGTTAAATAGCCTCTTTCATCATCTCAGACTCCGAATAAATAAGAACTGAATTACGGAAAACATATTGCTCCAATTTCGGATATATAACTGCAGATTATGTTGGATTATTTACAATAATTACGAATGAACAAATATCGTATTCGATATTTACGTTTCGATATTTGGTCCGATATATCGTAATCGATATCGAATATCACCCAACACTAGCACCGAGCGAGAACAATCTTGTCATTGTTATTCGCAGGTATTGGTAAATGGCTCGTTGTTTAATTTAGGCTTTTGAATTCTTCCAATTTTGGTTTTCATTTTCGTTTGGTTGTTGGTTTCCCGCTTTGTTTTGGTTTTCCCGGTTGTCGATCTTCATCCACGTTTTGGCGTTTTTCCTCGAAATTTTCCGTCTGCGCTGAAGAAGGGAGGCGGTTGTCTTCCCGAAATATTCGCTTTTTGTTTCAGTATTTTCGTTGGTCTTTAATCTCATTTTCGCCTGTTTTTCTTTGTTTTTTTTCGTGATATGTCAGGCCAATGTGGTTTACGAAAGTATCTTCAAACAACAGGAGTGTAGGAGCAATCTGTAACATCACAACTCTTTACCTCTACAAATAGCTATATCGCAGTAAAGCCCCGGAGAAGAAATCTCGTGAGTAAAAGCCGATTGGTTGTCAACGACTGTGACTTCGCATGTGACGCGCTGCACAGCGGGTCAGCACGCCTGCTGCACTGTTTCCTCTGATATGCGCAGCGGCAAAGAGGGAAGTAGACGGGCATCAACTCACAGCTCAGCAAGTTCAGCTCAGTTTTGTCGTGGTACGAAGAACCTTATATGTTCTTGCTATCACTCATGTCTGATGTACCATCGCAAAGCTGCATCTCTCTTATCATCACACTGCTGCAAAGTTTCAGCCCCCCAAAGTTTTACACCCGGAGAAGCGACTATCGGTGCAAGAGACCGAGGACGGAGGTTCTATTGTCTAATATGTTCTATCACTCATGTCTGATGTATCATTGCAAAGCTGCATCTCTCTTATTACTGCTTCAAAATTTTCAGTTCCGGAAGGCAAGCGAACTTTGGTTCATTTCTGCGAATAACGCTTTGCTGAAGCTTTGTTTTCCCTGGGGAGCGAATTTCGCTTCGTCTCACGCGAGGGGCAGGACCCCTGCATTCACAACTTCTTATTCTTGAACTAGTACAAATTTCAGCGGTCGTACCCTGGTTTTAGACCTTGGTCACACTGGGCTTATTTCCTGCCTTTTTGGGTTGCAAAAGTAGAAAAAAGAACAGGATACAACTAATTCTGAATGTTGTCGTTTTAAACTCAGGAGATCAATAAGAGCAAAACAGCATTTATAATTTTGTTACAGGAACCCTAATTGACCCTTAATTGCAGTCTGTTCATTATCCCCAAGCTGCCTCTATGGATTTTCAGCTGTTTGTCGAATAGGCTACTTTTTGAGCCTAGCGGGACCAAGCTCTTAGCTATAAGCCTTTCCTAAAATTATCGAAGCAAAGTCCACCAGATGGCCGGCTACCGCACTGTTTAGAATTTCACATCTCGCTTGCCTGATCTTAGATCAAATTTGTAAGCAAAAGGCTTAAAGAACACGCCGTACTTACGATACTAATTAATTCTACTTCAGCAGTGTTTCCATCCCATCTCGTGCCCGATATTTTATACTTCATAAGTTTATCCTATCTCTCTATTAGCAATACGCTGATTATCACGATTGCCACGTTTGTTTTCTTCGCGTGACGTATCAGGCTCCCGATAACTTTTTCCGAGAAGCTTATTGGTCAGAAGACCTGTCATGCAATTTTGCCACCTTAGTCGTTAAAGGTAAGGGGAAAGAGGCGTGAAACACCCGAAGCCTGGTGTAATTTGCTGTAAGCATAGCTAAGTTTTAAAGCTAGGCTGTGCTTTCAACAACAAAAAACACGGTTTTGGCTATTATTCCGTCGACAAGTATCCGTCTTAGCTGGAAAGAAGAAGAAGAGACAGGTGACTCCAAAATCAAAATGCAGAAGAATCGCTACCCTTCCGACAACCCAATCGAACAGCAAAAACAGCGGCCGTGTCCAGAATGAAGTCACAGCACCAGCTTTAACTCCAACCGATTTTCAGAGAAGAACTTCACAAAATCAGATATTTAAGGAAGAATCATTAATTATTTTTCCACAAGTTCATTTTCCAGCTTGAGCGGCTTGGGCCTGAAGAGGACCCTTGCCAAGAAGGGCCAAAATACAGCTCTAATAAAATGTAGCTGAAATATCCGTTTTGCACCGTCAAATATGTTTTAAGCCTTTTCGGAGACCCGTTGACTTACAGCGAAAACAGGGAAAATATTTTCATAGCCGGTTTTTTTGATGGAAAACTTCTCGCAGACAACCGTCGACAGCGTGATAAACATCGAAGGTAGCAAAACACGGCATGCGAGAAAAACAGCGTGGTTTTATTAGAGGGGTTAGAATGTACCGTACGAAACTGGGGTCTCTGGGTTTAGAAATATATGGAGTGAATTCGGAATTAGGTTGCGTTAGTATTATAGGTAAGACAGGTCCTTTAAGTTAACCTGTCATCCAGAAAATGTAAACTCCAACACATTTTCAGATCGGACTATGCTCATTTCATCGAAGAACAACTCTCCGACTTTTGGACCAGTAAAACTTCGCTACTTCGAGAACCAAATGAAGAAGCCCCACTCCTCTCTGTAACAAAGCTAAGTCCGCTCTTGATTGACACTTGTATGTATAATAGGATTTCCTTTTTCACTCAATCACACTATGTGACCTTATCATATGGTCCCTCACATGGTGGCGCAGCTTGAACTTCCTATTACAGAACTTGCACTGAAAGTTCCTACCTCCGTGCGTTGATTTCACATGCCGCTTAAATTTGTACATATTTTCAAAATTTCGCTCGCACTCCTTGCAGCGAATTTCACCGTTCGGGAGAGGAACGGCCACTTCTTCCGGATCCAATTCCGCTTCCTCGTTTTTCGGTTCATTTCCGGTCGGACGCCTTAAGAGGGCTGAAAGTATTTTTGCTGGTGGAAAAGCGACCTCCGGATCCGGCGGAAGGCTGAATTCGGTTTTGAAGTCATCTGGAAAACCTAAGAAAAATAAAATATTCATACGCGGAACGCACATTGAGAACTGCACTGTCAGAAGTTATGAAGTCATAAAAAAAAAAATCGAAAATTAGTCAAACTGACAGATTTCTTTCAAACACCTCAGTTTCCTGTTACACTTAACCCGTTGCAGGCGAAATAGATATTTGATCCAGCATTTGTCGATTCAGGGCCCACTAATGACCATGGGAAATATGTTTACCACATCCCATTAGTGTAAAAACGTTAAGTCTATTTAGTGTGTTTTTAAACTATAAGAAAAGAATTTAGTTATGTTTATTTACATTGTTTTGTTTAGTGTTTTAATATGTGTACTTTTACTTTATGTATTTTATTCATACTCCGCTGTTATCCAAAGAGCGGGTCACAAATAAAAAAAAAAAAAAAAAAATGGCTTAGTTCTTATTTGTGATAAAACTTTTTTGAAATTGTGTGTATTTTCGTACGCATTTTTATGATTTTACTCTTCTACTGCACTTATGACCTAGTGCAGTGCATCATAAATATTTTCTTCATAACATTTAACATATCCCGTTTGGAAATAATTGTGCTGTAAACAATGGAAAATAACTTTGTTTGGATCGATTTCGCTTCGTGTTGGCGATTTCGTGCGGTGATCGTTCTGCTCCGCGTTGGGTCGATTTTCTTTTATTGATTTGCTTTTATGGAAGGGTCTGAACCACTCGATGTTTTTCTTCTCTCAGGTTCAAACCCTGAAATAATTTTAAGTGCAGAGTATAGTATTAATAATAATAATACAAAGCAAGAAAAAAGGCTTTCGCCTCTAAATAATTCTAAGAAATTTTGAGTAGTCGAACTGATCAGAGCTAAAAATCCCATCAACAATGCACTTGAAACTATTGATTGATTCAGCATTAACCGCATCTTCCAAGGATCAACAATTCTGTTGCCAAAACCCCACTTAAAACGTCCTTGTGGAATTTTGATTTTGCAAGCTTGTACGCGTGCCCCCGATGATGACGGTTAATGCTGAATCTTACTAAATCAGTCACTTCAAAATTGTCATAACTTCCACTGATTAATTTAAATGTTTCAATCAGGTCTCCTCTAAAAAATCTGTATGCAATGGAGGGAAGGCACAACTTGGCTAATCTCACTTGGTAGGGAAGATCGCGCAGATCTAGTACGAACTTCGTAGCTCTCCGTTGAATTTTTTCATAAGCCTCCATGTCACAATTGTAATATGGCCTCACTGTGGTGTGGCCATATTCAACGATCGGGCGAACCATCGACTCGAAAAGAAGTGAGAACAAACCATCCCGCTTAAACGTAAAGTTTCTTCGAATTACACCAAGGATTCTATTACACTTTTTCATGGTAAGGTTGTAATGTTGAGAGAAGCGCAGATCCCGATCAATCAGGACCCCTAGATCCCGTTGGGTCATGCATTGTTAATGTTTATTATTACATAAAGTAAGATTTTCACATTTTACTGTTTTTTCTTCCTTCATAGCATATAAAACATGTTTGCGCATTCTTATGTTAAGCGTTGTGGGAATATATCTGTTACGACCCTTCTGAATGTACATTACGCAATACTTAAAAAGGTCATAACAGATTTATTCTCGTAGCATTCAAGGATGGGCACGTGTTTAACGTTACCAAAATTCTGACAGTCATAAAGCTAAGCTAGAGTGAACAACTTCATCAAACTTCCATTCGACAAAACCCTATCCAACTCTCCCCAAAAAAGGAACGAGAATCCGCTTCGTGAAACTACCGGTTACACCGTGGTTTTCTTACAGTGTTTATATTTTAGAGACACTATAAGCGAGCTACCTAACGCGACCCCTACGCTACATAACGATACTGGGGTGTATCAAGAACAAATAATCTGACAGAACCTCCATCTCCCTTTCTGTAATACGACTATGCGGAGTAGGGGTCGGCACCGTTTCTGTTTTTGGCTAAAACAGAAACGGTAAAAAACGGCATATAAAAAACGGGACAGAAACAGAAACGGTGATAAAAACAAGAGCTACGAGCTCATATGGCACTTGTACGAGTAGGCTGTACAAGAAAGTAGATGAGAACGTCACAAAATACGACCGCCATCCAAAAATGCGGTTCGGAAATAGAAACAGGATATTTAGTTTCACTCATTTCTGAGCAGTTCCGGCATCGTCTCGATTGTCTGTAGCAAATGCACATGACTGTTCAAACTTTCATCCCAATAAATCCATTTGTTTGATCCCTAGACGTGCGACACGATTTCCGGTACCCACTCTACCTCGACCTACCGTGGCCGAATCTGGTTCGGAATATAAAAAATCGACCACCTAAAGCATCTTCTTTTATACCATCTATCAAGTTTCACTCGAATCTGAGCATTTTTGGAAAGTTCCGGTACCCCCCCCCCCCCTCCCACCAACGTTGTCGGAGCCGGTTCGGGCCCAATCTCTTAATTCCCTGTTCCTGTCCATCAAGTTTTACTGAAATTGGAGCTTAGCCTATCTGCAAGTTTCCAGTACCCCCCCCCCCCCTACCTTGACGGAATTCGGCCCGGACGCCAAATAACAAATCTAGGCCGTATAAACTCGGCACAGTCGAATTTGCATCTCATTCGGTCCATCCGTTTGGTTTTTGTGCTTGTCAAAAGTCCCCCCACCCCCAATTCCCCTAATCGTGGTCGCATATGGTTCGAACGCATGTTTCACATGTCGAGGCCATCGATTGAGTATCACCCATAAAGTTTCACTCGAATCAGACCACTCGTTTGCAATTTATAGAAGTCAATTTCCATATTTCTCTTCTCGTGCTCCCCAAAAAATGCTCGGATCTAGGAACGGAAGTTTCCGGGGGTATGTTGTGTCAGGTTCTTAAGTCAAGATAATTCGGGTCGCTAATATGCCTGCAAAGTTTCGTTGTCGTTTTACATCTGGAACTATTCTAACTCACGACTACCGGAATTCCAGGAAACCCCTCCAACTCCCCCCACAGAGCCCCGAAACCATTTGGCTCCTTCAATTTCATCTAGGCCTAATGCTTGTTATCCATTAAGTTTCGTCCCAATCCCTCTGCTTTTAGAGTTTCTCGAGTTCCCCCCCCCTCCATCCCCACAGGTATCGAACCCGACCCGGACGTGACACTGAACGTCCGAGGCGATAGCTCACCAGACAAGTTTCATTCAAATCCGATCACCCGTTCAAAAGTTATGCACGCCACTAGATTCCGGACTCCCCATCCACCCACTCCCCCCAAGATGGTCGGGTCGGGGAAACGGCTGTTCTCAAGTCAATATGTTCGGATCCCTGACATACCTGCCAAGTTTCATCGCCCTAGGACATCAGGAAGTATGCCGAACTCGCGGGATCGCTAGAAATCCGAACCCCGACCCCAACTCCCCCACAGTGCCCTGATCCGGTCCGGTTATGTCAATGACGTGTCTAGGACTTGTGCTTGTTTTTCCCACCAAGTTTCATCCCGATCCCTCCACTCTAAGCGTTTCTCAAAATTTCCGGTTCCCTCCTCCAACCCCAGTGTCATCGGATCCGGCCCGGATTTAAAGTGAGATGTCTGAGACACGAGGTCATCCTAAATATAAAATTTCATCAAGATCCGATCACCCGTTCAAAAGTTATACACGCCACTAGATTCCGGACTCCCCATCCATCCACTCCCCCCAGTATGGTCGGATTGGGGAAACGGCTGTTCTCAAGTGAACCTGTTCGGGTCCCTGACATACCTGCCAAGTTTCATCGCCCTAGCACATCAGGAAGTATGCCAAACTCGCGGGATCGCTAGAAATCCGGACCCCCCCCCCCAACTCCCTCAGAGTGCCTGGATCTGGTCCGCTTATATCAATGACGTATCTAGGACTTGTGCTTGTTCTTCCCACCAAGTTTCATCCCGATCCCTCCACTCTAAGCGTTTCTAAAGATTTCCGGTTCCCTCCTCCAACTCCCCCCAGTGTCATCGGATCCGGTCCGGATTTATAGTGGGACGTCTGAGACACGAGGTCATCCTAAATATAAAATTTCATCAAGATCCGATGACTCGTTCGCAAGATAAAAATACCTCAAATTTTGGCTTCCCCCTCCCTCCACCCCCCCCCCCCCCAGATGGTCGAATCGGGGAATTGACGATTTCCTATTTAATCTGGTCGGGTCCTAGAGATGCCTGTCAATTTCCATCGTCCCAGCACATCAGGAAGCACGGAACTCGCGGGATCACTACAAATTCGGACTTCTCCCCCCCCCAACTCCCCCAAAGTGAGCGGATCCGTTCCGGTTATATCAGCCATGTATCTAGGACATGTGCTTGTACTTTCCACCAAGTTTCATCCGGATCCCTCCACTCCAAGTGTTTTTCAAGATTTCCGGTTTCCCCCTCCAACTCCCCCCAATATCACCGGATCCGGTTTGGATTTAAAATGGAGGGTCTGAGACACGAGTTCCTTCCATATATCAAGTTTCATTAAGATCCGATAACCCGTTCGTAAGCTAAAAATATCTCATTTTTCCTCATTTTTCCGGATTCCCCCTCCCTCCACTCCCCTCCAGATGGTCGGATCGGGGAAGCGAGTATTTCTAATTTAATCTGGTCCAGTTCCTGATATGCCTGCCAAGTTTCATCGTCCTAGCTTATCTGGAAGTGCCCAAACTAGCAAAACCGGGACCGACAGACCGACTGACGGACAGAAATTACAATCGCTATATGGCACTTGAGTAAGCTCAAGTGCCATAAAAACGGAAGACCGTTTCTGTTTTTCCGTTTTTTTCCGGAATAACAGAAACGGACCGTTTTTTACAAAAAAACGGCCGTTTTAACAGGTATTTCTGTTGTTTTTTTTTCCTACTTCTTTAGGTTTCTAATAACAGTAAGGCGACCATTTGGAACGGTAAGGCGGCTCTTGGAAAGCGAATAGTGTGAGGAGGGGACTCACGGAGGGTCTAAGGTTTGAGAGAAGGTCGAGTAGAATTGTGTAAGGTGAAGAAAAAAGGACTCTGCACCTATCTAGTAAACTCAGCCCTTTTCTTATACTCATGGTCAAATGCTGGGGTATGCTGGAAGGGGTGAGTATGAGTATACCAGTACCCTTTAAAAACAAAAAATTCAAAGTAAAAAAATAATTACCAAATTGTTCTAGTTCCCAAAGTACTGTATACTGATACCCCTATACGGAAGAAGGGATACACCTACGTATGAGAACCATGATCACCCCCGTCAGCATGCCCCAGCGTTTGAGCATGAGGTTCATTCAAGTGCCATATACCGATCACTTTTCAGTCGATCGGTCGGTCCACTGCTCTCGAGTTACGGTACTTCCAGATGTGGTAGGACAATGAAACTTGGCAGACATATCAGGGATTTGACGAAACTACTTGGAAATTGTCACTTCGACGATCCAGCCACCGTGGAGGGAGTGGAGTGAGCAGGAATCGAACTTTGTATAATTTTCGAACGGGTGATCGGATCTTAATGAAACTTTATATTTTGAACGACCTCGTGTAGCTACTCCGGATTTGACACTGTGGGGGGGGGGAGTTGGAAGGGGTTCCAGAATTCCGGTGATACGGAGTTAAGGTACTCCCAGGTGGACTAGGACGATGAAACTTGCCAGGCATATCAGAGACCCGACCAAAAACTTGGAAATAGTCAGTTCCCCGATCCGACCATCGGGGGGGAGTGGAGGGAGGAGGAATCCGGAATCCTGAGGTATATATAACTTTTGAACGGGTGACCGGATCTTAATGAACCTTGATATTGATAGACCTTGTTTTTCGGATGTCCCATTTTAAGTCCGGACCGGATCCGATGAATGTGGGGAGGGAGGTGGAGAGGAGTACTGGAAATCTTGTGTCACGCATAGAGTGGACTCATTGGGAAGAACAAGCACAAGAACTAGGTACACCCGTGACAGAAAGGACCGGATTCGTGCACTCTGGGGGGAGTTGGAGGGGGTCTGAAATTTCGGTGATCACGAGTTAAGGTACTTCCAGATGTGCTAGAACGATGAAACTTGACTGGAACATTAGAGGCTCGACAAGATTGGCTCACAAATCGTCACTTTCCAGATCCAACCATCCGTTAAAGTACAGAAATGAACTGCCAGCTCCCTTGAAGTGCGCACCTTAATCGCAAAGTTAAAAAAAACTATCCATTTCATAATACCCCGAGGGTCCATGATCATTTGCGCCAATAGAGTTTCGCTTAAAAATGAATTTCTAGCACCCTGAAAGCGCGCATCTTTACCGAAAAGTGAAACAAAAACTTTTGAACATTGGAAAAGTTCGCTGGCTTTTTCTTAGTTGCATAATTACAGCTTTGTAGAAAAGTTTCATCAGAAATGGGAGATTGAAGGCTTCAAACTTTCAGTACAAAACGATTCGTGCTTCCTATTGGTTGGATTTCAAAAAACGTGTCTTAACCGACCAATGGAATGCCAGACTCTGTGTCGCAAAAATGTTATTATACCAGCAAGAAATAGCCAGATTAACGTTTCCAGCAATTCACTGGCTCTGAATGGTTATGAAAGGCCGATAATTTAGTCTGTAAGTCAGAAGTCCTATACCTCCTAATGTTGATTTTGTTGTTATGATTCCTCTAATGATGGTGTAAAAATATTCGTTTCGTCGGGTTGGGTGCAATCACTCTATTCTGACTCCAAATCTTGCCTTCCGAAAAGCGGAAAATATCGGTAGATGGCATAGTCCGGGGGGGGGGGGGGAAATAAAAATCGCTAGATTACGCCGGGACGCCACGCGTACAAGTCGTAACAAAAAACGGAAATTCGAAAAAAACAGGTAAAATAAAAACAGAAACGGCTAAAACGGTCATATAAAAAACGAAACAGAAACGGCATTAAAAAAACGGCTAGCTGTTTTCTGTTTTTCTGTTATGAAAAAAAAAACAGAACAGAAAACGGTAGTAAAAAAACAGAAACAGAAACGGTGCCGACCCCTAATGCGGAGTCTCATATTTTCCCATACTCTGTCTGCTACGAACGAGCGGAGGTTAGTAGCTTTGCGCCTCACCACGTTTCGTTATCTCTACAAATAGCTAAATCGCTGTAAGCCCGCCATGAGGAAAAGTAGAAGTCATAGCTGGTTTGTTCTATGGATGCGCTCCATGTGTTCTATGGAGGCGCTCCGTATATTTCTCTTGTACCTTCCTCGACGTTACAGGAATTCCCGTATAGCTTCAACTTTTTTGCCCTCTGACCTTGTGCAAAGTTATCTTCGACTGCCCAAGACCTTCAAGTCTCTGCCCTTGGCCATATCTCCGCACTCCATCTAGGAAGAAGATATTTTAGACCCTATTAGTCCCTTTTCTTTTTTTCTTTTTTTAAATATTTATTTTATGATCTTGTGCATTTACTACATTATTGAAAGCTCAGTGTATTTTTTTTTTCCTTTTCTTTGTCTATACTGCACTATTTCCTCTTCTTAACTGCGTAAATAAAATTTCATCATCATCATCAGAGCGGGTCAGCGCGCGGAATACGCCTCATGCCAGTCTCCTGCACTATTTTTTCTGCGATGAGCAACGGCGAAGACGGAAGATGAGTAAACGGGTATCAACATCAGCTCAAAGCTAGAGTAAATACCTCTAGGCCCGCTCAGTTCTGTCGGGGTATCCATAGTCGTTGCGTGGGACTAAAGACAGAAGTTCTATCTGATTATTTCTTCTTGGTTGAATAGGCTACTGGAGCCACAATGTTACTGTGCAAGTTGTATTGTCCACGATGTATGACGTAGCAATGTTATGATTGCTCTATATTTGCATTCTGGCGAATAAAAGGTAAGTTTGTTTTGAATACGAAATGCGAGCACGCAACAACTCGAGTTAAGGTACTGGTACTGAAGGCGTCCAGGAGGGGACTTAGCGTCTATGAAGCGCGGGAAAACACAACTATAGGGTCATGGAAGCTTAATGGGTATCCTCGAAACGAGGAACGGAACTGAATGGCATGATGTAGGTGGAACGACTGATATGGACCTCAATGATTCAGTATAGTATTTGTTGATTGCTCATGTATTTGTTCCATGGTTTCTGATTCTGAGCTTGTTTCTGCGTTGTCATTATGCGTACACACCACTATAATAAACGTTGTCGAGCGTCGTAACGTTTCTTGGTGCAAGCTAGGTTCATTCCCAAAAATTAGTTAATTAGTAATCGGTCGTCCGAACAACTACCGCGAAGATAATGCACGACGGGGTATTAATCAAGGGGGCGTCGACAAAACCCAGACCACAACAAAATAAAAATCAGCCTAATGCGGTACGATTCTATGAAAAATACTGTGCTAAGTTCGAAGTTTCGATTGAAATAATGGTGTGGATCGCAGTAAAAACAGTGAATCACGCCCGGGGCGTCCCGTATGGGGGGAGAGGGGACGCCCCCCCCTTCCAATAGCCATTCGGTAAAAAAAAATAACCAAATCGGCGGGAATCGCCGCGGTCTTTTGTTAAAACAGTTGATTTTTTCATGAAAACAGTCGGTTTTTCCGAAAATCAGTCGATTTTTTCATCAAAAAGGCTTTTCTTTCTTAAAAACCGTCTTTTTGTGAAAATTCAGTAGATTTTTCGTCAAATCCGTCGTTTTTTTCTTGAAAACAGTCGTTTTTCTGCAAAAACAGTGGGTGAAAATGATCAGCCGGTCAGTAAAGACCTTGCGCCTCCCCCAAACATTCAACATCCGGATCACAAAAATATAAAATTACACTAAACTGGCAAGTCTGCTAAAATGTGCGTAGGGTCCTCGTCAATCGGGATCGCGCCTACTCATTATTTACTTAAAAGGCTGTGTTACAAATGTTTGCGCTGAACGGATACGTCAGCTGATTTTAATCGAGCAATATTTCGGCCTTTCTTGGCAAGGATCCTCTTGAGACTCAAAGCTAGAAAAGTGGACCTGTGATAAAACAGATCAAGATTCTACACTGTAAAAAGTTTCTCCGAGTAAGGATTAAAGTTAACTGCAGCATTTGCTACTGAAATTAATCTTATCTCAACCGAGATAAGATTAGTCTGAATTAGAGATAAGATTATCTTTTAGAGACAAGATTAATCCCAGTGGCAAATACTGCAAGATTTTATTTTACAGGGTAATATCTGATTTTGGTGAGCTTCCTCGTACGAATTACCTAAAGTTGGTGCTGAGATTTCATTTTATCACACATCACAAGAACACTTTCTAGCTTTAAGCCTGAAGAGGACGCTTCCCAAGAAGGGCCGAAATATCGCTCGAATAAAATCAGCTGACGTATCTCAGGTTCAGGTTCAGGTTCTTTTTAATAACAAAGTAAATAACAAAATGTCCAGAGCCCGGCTGAGAAGACAAATTCGTAATGCACGGGATCGTAATGCACGGGATCTGCAGCGCAGTCAACTGTGATTCGCAGTCAGACTGGGTTGAAGGAATATGTTCTCATGCATTCAGACAGAGGCAGAATTTCGAAAGTATATTTCCAAATTTTGCTGTGTCACTACAGAAACCATATCTGATGCAACGGGTGACTAAGTCCCAAGGGCCAAAAGAATAAAGTCTGCAAGGACTTTGACCCCAGGGTTCCCGATGAAAAATTTGTAGCCTGCTTAGTTGTACGAAAAAGTTGCAATAGTATATGTATATGTGTAATGTGCCTCAGACTGGGCCAATCTTAAGCAGTAGTATCCAGTAGCATCCTGTCTTGCTATAGCTATAGTAGCATCCAGTCTCGGTAATAGTAGCTTGCAGTAGGATCCAGTAACACGATAGCCTTTACATAGATGCATGTAGTAGCATCATGCATGCTACTTTTTCGTACAACTTCATACTACTATTTTGAGACAGATTTTTCATCGGGTTCCACTATCCCAAACTTGGGAGTCTAGACCTGAGTCAGGACTCGGGACCACTATGATTCCCCAGAAAAAAAAATTCCTGGGTGTACGGATTTTGATAACAGTCTTATAAAGGCGAACTGTACTGCTTTAAATCATCGCACAAGACAAAAAAAAATTTCAAATTCAAATATACTGAAAAAACGGATCAACGAAATGGGAGTGTATTATGTTTCGTAATGCCCCCCCCCCCCCCCGTGCGTTTCTCACCTAGGTAGACCGTACATGACATGTTAAGTCAAAAACTTTGTTGCCAAACTATACAAAAGGTACAATAAATTTCAGAGAATTACTTGTAAAGCAACATAACACAGTATACGCTTTGAATGTTTCGGTTTCAATACGGAATGTCGTATGTTACAAGCAGGACAGATCATCAGGGTTAGCAGGTTGTGAACTAGAAGAGCTTTTGATTTAGTTAGATTTCTAGCATCAAAATTTGTCCCCAAATGATTTCTTTTGCGTGAAGTAAGGCGTAACAGCCTTGCATCAGCATTATATTTATTTACTTAATACCGTGTGGAAAAGTAGAGATATTATCATACTCATGAAAGTGTAAAAAGATCCAGTCGGAAAAACCTGATCGGCTGTCAGCAAAATTACGTCAGTCAATGACTGGAACTTCGGCTGGATTATTAGAGCTATCATTAATTCCTCGGGGAAAATTTGAGGTTTTTCAACATTTAAGATGGAAGGGATGAGAGGAAAATCCGGAAACCCTGATGATCTGTTCGCAGTTATTACAGTAAAAGTATATTATTTTGGACGGTCAATCCATAAACACTAGGGCGGGCACTTCAAACACATTAAGTAAATTTAGTGGTACAAATTTTAAATGAATTGTACATATCAACTATATTT
Source organism: Branchinecta lynchi (assembly GCA_023053575.1). Classification (NCBI taxonomy): domain Eukaryota; kingdom Metazoa; phylum Arthropoda; class Branchiopoda; order Anostraca; family Branchinectidae; genus Branchinecta; species Branchinecta lynchi. The sequence goes on along the minus strand of JAKZAP010000022.1, from coordinate 4,243,469 downwards.
GGTTTAAGTTGATAGTCCTATGTTATCATGTTGTAAAACATATATGCAGGAATAATACGATGATTCATTGGTTGTATGTCATTTGACAGCTTGAATAGGACCCTACTACTAACTTCAAGTTATACATAAATATATAACCAAGAACAAATAAGCCAATACGACCTCCGTCTTTGGTCCCATCCAGCGACTATGGATACCGCGACAAACCGAACTGAGCTAGAGGTACTTGCTGAGCTTTGAGTTGATGACCGTCTACTTCCCTCTTCGCCGCTGCAAATATTAGAGGAAAAAGTGCAGCAGGCATGCTGACCCGCTCTGCAGCGCGGCACATGCGACGTTACAATGGTAGAGAACCAATCGGCTTTTACTTTCGAAATTTCTTCTCCGAGGCTTTCCTGCGACAGAGCTGTCATAGCCCGATGCTGCTTTGTGTCGGACTGGGGGTATCGGGAATCTATTCGACTCCGCATGATCTTACAGAGATGGTGAGACGGAGGTTCTGGTGCTTATTTGTTCTTGGTGTAACTTAATACCAACTTCAACTGATGTCATACTTGAGGACGACTTAGTGTGGCTAAACGGACATTCCACTGGTCCGGTGTTACCTTGAACCAGTTGATCGGAAAGATCGACAGAATGTTGCATACTGCAGTTCCTTAAATTAGGACAGCGCTGTTCTTGGCTAGATAGTAAACGAAAAAGCAAAACAACTGCTCAGATTTTCCCATCACAAGATAGCTTCTAAAGAAGCATGCCTTAGCTGTGAGCGTGTCCAGCCTTTTATGTTATATTACTATTTCCGTTCCAACCTCGTAAAAAGAGAGCAATAAGCGTGGTAACTTCGATATCTTTGAAGGGACTGGCCCGATTAGTCCGTGGCACTATATTTTGCCGAAAATAGAAGTATTTGTTCCGGCCTTGACCCCAAGAAGCCAAAATTCGCGACGTCATGTGTAATAACTACGATAGGTAGAGGGTGGAACACACTCTGTATCGCTAGTACAATGTAGCCAGTTAACAAGCAATTAAACAAACACACGACAGATATATCCTCTTCGTCTGAGCAAGAACAGATGAAGACAGAGAGAGTGTTCTACCCTTATCACAATAGTAACTATTAGCTACTACTTCCATTCTGGCCTCACGAAAAGTTACTACGCTGACCTGACCGTTCCAACCGTCTCGAAATAGTAACTACTAGTAACTATTTCCTCATTATGCTCGGGAGCGTAGTAAGCGTGGTAACTACGGATCTCTGCAACGTGATTGGCTGAATTGTCCCGTGGAGGGTATTTTGACGACAACAGACAGATACGTTCCAGCATTAACGCCAAAAAGCCAAAATTCGGACGTCATGCGTAGTAACTACGGTAAGTAAGATGGAACGCGCTCAGAATGATTCGGTTCGCCGGAACATGACAGATGCCCTCCAGGAAATCGGTTTTACAAAGGGTACAGAAGACAACCTGTAGTTAGAACAGTAGGAGAAAACTATGGCACACAAAATCCCATTACCCGCTGCCTTCTACAGGCTGCCGCCGGGGTACTCACTAGTGGTCATAATATACAACGTCATGTAGGCTATAAAAACCTGAAACTTCAATCTGAAGGACGCGTATTACTGTGTATTCACAGTGACCCGAATATTCGCAGAATATCCCGATTTTTCGTCTGCCACAAATTTTGCGCCATAAAGCTCCAAAGTCGCTGCGATTTTTGGGAGAATCGCTTTAGTTTACGAAATCGCGCCACAAAAATCTAGGAAAATGGATATACTTGTTGGAAAAATAATGTTAGCTGTCAAATTTCAGCCAGTTACAGCCTACATGAAAAGAACAGTAAGAAACAAGGAGAGATATTTGGTCCGCAAAGCCCAGGGGAAAGTTGCTTCGGAGGTGGGGATGGAAGGAAGGAAAAAGAAACAATTTGTAGCTGAAACCGATCGTCTTGCGTGAACCTTGCTGCTATTTTATAGCTACAACGAAATAAAGTATCGCGCCCAATTCCTCTGTGTGAACGTACAGTAAGGCGTAACCACCACGAGCAACGCCACACAGCTTATTGCACCTCTTTAGAGAATGCTTTAGCAACCCGTTTTCGAATCCCGACATTGTCAGAAGTTTCATTGCAGACAACACAAGGATGCGCACTTTCAACAGGGGAGATTTAATATGTTGGGATTTTGAAAAATTAGGCGCTGAATGTTATGCATAACAAGCATTGCCAGGAGGAGTCGAACAAACGCCGAAAAAGTATCTGCTGACTTTACGATATGATAGCGACAAACAAATATGTCAGCAGATGCTTTTTCGGCGTTTTTTCGGGTCTTCCCGGCAATGCTTGTCATGCATACCTTTGAATGCTTAACTTTTTCAAAATCACAACAGATTACATCCCAAGTGCTGTCTGTTGAAACCGCGCATCCTTGTGTTATCTGTTATGAAACTTCTGACAATGCAGTGTCTGGTTTTGGCTCTCCAGTTCGGACTAACCAGCACCTGGACCGGTCACCAAAAAGTCACCAACAGATTCCTCAGAGTATACCATACATTAATGAGATACCAGACACTAATGAGTAAAAAAGAGAAACTACTCGGAGTACGACGAACGCGGCTTTTGTGTATGCAACTAATATCGCTTCGCGGGTTGCTTACGGTGAGGACAGATGGTCTGGGTTTTCCGGGGTAAATTTCTCCGATTTGTGAATTCCGGCCGGAAGTGATGATGGTGCTGGAAATCCTGGCAGGAATTCCGGTCTGCGAACGCCAAACCCATCCCTCTTTCTGCAACATTAGCAGATACGACTTAACTTGGAAATACTGACGCCTGTGACGTCAGTCTAATACTGATTATCCGGGCAGGGAGTAGGCCCAGTATTGAACAGGAGGGAAAGTGGCATTGTATGTTTAACTGATAAAATTAAACATACAAGACCAATTAAACATACACTGCAATTAAAGACATACACTTATGGAACTGAACATTTAGAACATACTGACTATCCGGACACTGTCCGCACTGACACTCCGGCCGACACGAAGTAGGTCCAGTCTTGAACAGGAGAGAAAGTGGTTCTTGATGATCAAATGATGCAATTAAACATACAGGACCAATTAAACATACACTGATGTAATTCAACATACAGGCAATAAAAGGCATACATTGATGCAATTAAAACTACAGGACAATACTGACTATCTGGACAGGAAGTAGGTCCAGTCTTGAGCAGGAGGGATAGGGTCCTAGATGTTCAAATGATCCAAATAAACATACAGTGATGCATCTAAACATAGGGGCAATCACAAGCATACAGTGATACAATTAGAAATACAAGACAATACTGACTATCCGGACAGGAAGTAGGTCATGTCATGAACATGACTAATTCATCATACGCTGATGCAATTAAACATCCAGGACAATACTGACTATCCAGACAGGATGTCTGTGCAGTCTGAAGGAGGAGGGAAAGTGATCCTATGCGTTTAACTGATGATGTATGTTTAATTGAGTGGTCATGTGGCCTATGTTTAATTGATTATTTCTTTGAGTTATTTAGAGGCGAAAGCCTTTCGAGATGCAGTAAACTATTATTGCTGAATCTGTGCTCCATCCATCAGCACGAGAGCAGGTGTGTTACCACGAATAAGTCCTGACTTCAGGGTGGAACGAAAATTGCAGGACAATCTAGGTTTCCAATTCTGAAAACTTCGGTTTGATTCCAAACTGGTTCCTCACAGTGACTGGTGACTCCTGAGCGGTATTGGGAAGTACTTCAAGTAAGTACAAAATCGAAGTACTTCGGTTTTACTTCCTTGCTAAACCTAGTAAACTTCCCTGGAGTACTTCATACTTAGTAAGATTACTAAGTATTTGAAGCGTCAAGTGAACAACCAGCAAATTTCAAGTACCGTACTGTATAAAGTACATTCTAACGTCTTCCCAACAATAAAAAGCCTTCAGAATTTTTTTTTTTTTTAGGAAACTCGGCCAACCTGTGAAGAACACTGCACCCTTCACTCAATACACTTGTTGTCAGGTACTTAATACTTAAACTACCGTACATACTTCATACTATGAAGTAGGCTACTTGTCCCAAAACTACTTCTGAGCACTTGGTGTCCACTCAGACGGGGCACAGAAAATTGATACAGATAATGGGCTCGACTTTCTAGGAAAAATCGAATGCCCCCCCCCCCCCCCCCCCCCCCACCCGGATTCGGTATCAGAATCCGGACAGTATCCGGAAGCGGGTGATAATCTTATCATGCACAAGTCACAATACCGGAAGGCACGAATCACTAAGTCACTGAACCACTTTCTTATAATGCTTTGACATGATATGTCTACAAATATTTCTTTTATCCCATTTTGTCTTCCGGCCACAGCCGATCACATCATCAACCCCAGTTACTTTGATCACTGACACTGGGTTACACTTCAAGCATATAAACCTTCCTCCCACTTTACCATTATTTATATATGTTTCAATATAGAAGTTATCACCCTCATGGAATGCACCGGTTAATAGGTCAGTGCGAGCCTCACACCATCTAGCGATGGATCGACTCAGGTTTTCTTCCAGCGTCGCTAGATCAACGGTGTCACTCGCTGATGAAAATGTTACCCCGTTTGAACTTCTACAGGGTCTGGCAACATCTTCGAGACCTGACAAAGAAAAATAAATATTAATTTTTGAATTTAAAAGCTTTTTCTGCTCAAATATTTTTTAAGAAGTAAGGGAATTTAGACTAGACCTAGGTGTCGAAGATGGTGCCAGAACGAGTAGGGGTGATAACTTTCGCGTGGAGAGGGGGAAAATAATAGGGGAGGCTTACCTTCGGTTTCGAAGATTTCTACTGAGATTTCTGCAGGATCCGCAGGCATGGATTCCTCACTCCCATCACCTACAAAAGAATATTTCCATTCTTACTGAAATTCCGAGCTTCCGGAAATTCCGTACCAAGAGCGTGTTCCACTCTTCTAACAATAGGCTAGTAACTATTAGTATTTTCGCTCCAACCTCGTGAAAAGTTACTACGCTGACCACCGTTCCAACCTTTTCGAAATAGTAACTATTTGCTTGCCACGCTCGGGAGCGTAGTACGCGTAGAAACTACGAATCTCTATGATGTGACTGGCCGGATTAGCCCGTGGCACAATATTCTGGTGAAAATAGAAAAATGCGTTCCAGCCTTGACACCAAAAACAAGATTTAGTGAGGTCATGCGTAGTAACTACGGTAAGTAGGTTGGAACACGCTCTAAACTCTGCAAGTCTTCCATTTCTGCCGCCTAAAGGTAGGTAGGTAGTACTTAATTTAATAAAAATTAATCAGCAAACAAAACTTATACATAGTCCGAAGGATTCATTAATACATAATTCACTAATACCAAATGCAGGCTAACAAATAAATAAATACTAAACTTAAAAGATCAAATTAGTTGCGTTTTTGTTCGCCTTTTCACTCGCCGTTTCGTTGGGTTTTTACTTGTTTTGCGTTTTCGTAAGATAGTCCTAAGCACTGTTTGGCGATTTCTGGTTTTTGTCAAACAGGCAAACGCCAGATTTGCCTTTTCCCTCGCATTTTGCAACAAGACCAAAGGTTTCGATGGGATCCCAAAAATTAAATATCTGACCCAGACAACCGGGTCTTGTCTAGCCAGATCCAGTCTTCGCCAGACTCCTTGAGCCGAAGAATCATTTCAGTATGTGGCAAATACTATAAATGAAATGACAATAGGTAACCCCAAAAATGTTATCATCACAGGAGACTTTAACATGCCGGACACCAGGTGGGTTGATGGCTTAGGCTTTGCTCTTCAAAACAACTATACCAATCCAACTCTTGAAGCCTTTGCTGATAACCTGCTAGTCCAGACAGTTGAGTTCCCTACCAGACATAGAGATCATCAAACTCCATCTCTCCTTGATCTCGTCCTGACTAACAACCCTGAAAAAATTATGTCAACAGCAAACTTACCCCCCCTTGGAGCAAGCGACCATCTTTGTATCCTGAGTGCAATAATCTTGAATCAGATACCAACCAACAAAATCAAACGAACATTTGTTGATTACAAGAAAATACGCCAGGACCTGCAAGAGATTGAATGGGAAAACTCCTTGCAACAAGACACTGAAGCATCCTGGGAGCTTTTCAAGGACAAACTACTGAGTCTTGAGTTGAAACATACGAAAACTTACTTCTCAGAACGTCCCAGAACCCTTCCATATATGTCATCACAGCTAAAAAAAGCCATTAATAAGAAAAAGAAAGCTTGGAAAAAGTATAAAAATTTTGAGAGTGCAGCCCATCTAGAGCAGTACAAAAAGGCCAGGAACAAACTGAGAAATACGACCAGAAAAGCAACCATAAGATAAGAGGAGTCGATAGCACTAGAGGCGAAAACCAATCCAAAAAAGTTTTGGAGATATGTCACTTCAAACAACCCAAGCCGCAGGTCGATCCATCATTTTACCTCCAGCGATGGAACCAAAATAACCGATCCATTGGTGATGGCAGATACCCTCAATCAATGCTTCTCGTCAAATTTCTCTAAAGACCCTGGATGCCCCCCACCGGATATGCCAACCACCCACATCAAACACCCTATGCCACCAATTCAGTTCACAGCTTGTGACACTTACAAGCGCTTAAAAACTTTGGATCCATCCAAGGCAAAGGGACCCGATGGCATTCATCCTAGGTTGCTGAAGGAGACTGCAGCTGAAATAGCGGAACCCCTGACAAGAATATTCCAGATGTCAATAACTTCCAAAACTATTCCCTCTGACTGGAAAACAGCAAACGTCATGCCAGTTTTCAAAAAAGGACGGAAAGATAAACCGCAGAACTACAGACCCATCAGCCTGACTTCTGTCCCATCAAAAGTCATGGAAGGCGTCTTAAATGATGCAATTGTTGCACATCTGGAAACTAACAACCTGTTATACGATGGACAACATGGTTTCAGGAAGGGTCGCTCTGTGGAGACAAACCTAATTCAATCATATGATATAATCACCAAGATGATTGAGGAAGGCCTTCCAGTTGACGTACTCTTGCTGGACCAAGCCAAAGCTTTCGAGAAGGTAGTAAACTCGTACCTGGAAAGGAAACTAGAGTTCTATCAACTCCACCAAGATGTAAGGGAATGGATTATTCAGTTTCTCAAGGATAGAATACAGAGGGTGATGATGTATGATGAGGAGGGGAATCAAATCATGTCAAACCCAACTCCAGTGCTCAGCGGAGTTCCGCAAGGAACTAAACTGGGACCTACCCTCTTCAATATATTCATCAATGACTCAGCCCAGTCAGTGCAAAATGACCTTAAACTGTTTGCAGACGACTCGAAATTGTTTGGCCCAGTCGCAAACAACCAACAGTGCGCAGCTCTGCAGGCAGATCTGCACACCCTCAACAACTGGTCCTCCTCCTGGTCCCTCGAGTTTAATGCTGAAAAGTGCAAAGTCCTACATCTTGGCCCTAAGAACCCAGGAATGACATATACAATGACAGATCGTACTGGGAAACTCATAACTTTGGAAACTGTCACCGAAGAAAGAGACCTTGGGGTCATTGTTGACGACAAAATGAAATTCCATAGTCACAGCAAATACCTAGCTGCCAAAGGCAACAGGTCCCTTGGTCTCATCAGACGTAATATCACCAGTAGATCTCCCAGGACAATCAGGAAGCTATATACAGGATTGGTCAGACCACAACTTGAGTATGGAGTCTCCCTTGCCGTTCCTCACTATGTCATGGACAAGAAGATCCTTGAGAGCGTTCAGCGGAGGGCCACAAAACTACCAACTAAATGTAAGAACCTCTCGTACCCTGAACGCCTCAAGAAACTCAAGCTGCCAACCCTGACGTACAGGAGGAAGCGCGGAGACGCAAGCCTGACCCACAAGCTTCTGGAGAATGGGGTCACACCAGGGATTTTTAATAAGTCGCTCTCTAGCCACACCCGGGGCCACACCAAGAAGCTCCAGCAGCAAAGAAGCTCACGGAGAGAACGTTCCAACTTCTTCTCAACTCGTGCTGTTCCACTGTGGAATTCCCTTAGTGAAGAAACAGTTCAGTCCAAAACTGTTGACAACTTCAAAAAAGCAATTGATCGAGACTGGGCAGCGATGGAGTGGAAACTACACTGGGAGGCCAGTGGATCTACTCAACGGAACTAGACAACGCACTTCCACCTCTATCACTCAACCGGCGAATCTACAGGATGTTCACCCAACCTTATTCGCCGGCCAGTGCGATTTAAGGTAATTTAAGGTAACACTTTTACTATTAAAATTCAGAAACAGGTTAAGGTCAAATAGCTAATCATCTGAGTAAACCAAGTTCAGATATGGATTCAGCATGTGTGTTTACCCCTATAAGTCATATCTGTTTTGACGAAAACTTCCTGCCAGTTTCTGCCAATTTCCCAGTTTCGGCCGAACTCCGAAACTAATTTTCCGCCCCCCCCCCCCCCCAAAAAAAAGCTCAAAATCGAACTCAGGGTATCTTCTTCCCCAATAATTAACATCTGATCAACTTCAAATAAAAATTTAACTTATAACAAATTTTCCGACTCCAGCCGGATTCCGGTCGAACTGTATGTCCGGGTAAAGAATGATTGTCACACACGGATTCAGCATCTCTTCTTACCCCTAAGTCGTAAATCTCATCAACTACAAATAAAACTTTAAATTTTAACAATTTTCCGGTTTTGGCCGGATTCCGGGCGAACTACATGTCTTGGTAGAAAATTGTTTTCGCATAGGTGTTCAGCATGTCTTCCCGCCCTAAATCGAACATCTAATCAACTCCAAACAAAACTTTTAATTTTAACAAACTTTCCAGTTTGGGCCGGATTCCGGGCGAACTACTTACCCGTCGAGAAAATGGTTTTCACCATTGTGTTCAGCATGTCTTCCTACCCCTCAACTGAACATCTAATCAACTTCAAATAAAACTTTTACTTTTAACAAACGTTCCGGTTTCGGCCGGATTCCGTATGAACTGCTTGTTCGATGACGAAATTTCACCAGTGTTCAGCATGTCTTCTTACCCTATAATCGACTATCGCATTAGCTGTTTCAAAATATTTTGTTTGCCCCTTAATTTGAACGCCCTCCCCCAGCCCCAAATGTAGGGCTACAAAGCCCATCTACGAACTTGACTTGTCCGATGACCCAACGAATCCTCACACCAAGTTTCATCAAAATATCTCATTCCCTTCGAGAGTTATCGTGCTTACAGACGGACGGACAGACGGACAACTTTTGCGATGCCATAGGTATCTCTCCACTTACATTTTGGGATCCCAAAAAGAAAAACTTGGTAGCTGACCAAGTTGCGCTCTTCTTTTGGCTTTTTGCCCTGCGGCTTCTGTCCTTTTACCCCAAAATCCAATAAAAGATGGATTTTACTCAAAGTGCTAATCAGTAGGTATTCGGAGACTGTCCCGGATATTAAAGATGAAAAATTTACAGTACAAGTAAAATATAATTAAAATGGTTTTGTTCAAAATTGAATTTTTTTTTTACCAAGAAAAGCGGATAGTCCTTAGTAGTAACGGAGACACAAAAACGCAAAAATGTTCAAAAACGAATTAAGGAAGGAAAGGAAACAAACCTGTCATCTGTAATCATGTAATGTAGATTACAGGTTTCTTTCCTTCCCCGACGCTGACCCTGAAGATCGACAGCCTGACGAGGACCCTTGCCAAGAAGGGCCGAAACATCGCTGATGAAGCATCGTAGCTGACGTATCCGTTGTATACATTATTTGAATAAATGTTTCAAAGTCAGCTTGGGCTCAAGGAATATTTATCGACAATAATCGGATCTGACAGATTTCCAGAATCTTCAAACTTGCAATTTAAACTTGCTACTTAGAGGTGACACTTTTTACCGGAAGGAATTTCTGATAATCAGGTTCATTTGTAAACTTCCGCCGACGATTATAACCAAAATGTTCATCCAAATCGCGAACGTTTTCAGATCATCGGATCAATTTACCGTTTAACAGCCTTGCCCCAAGTTTAACTGATGACTTTTATGACCTTGTACTTTTAAAGTTTAATGGGCACATCAAACTACCCCAATCCCACTCTGTAACGACCTAGGAACAATGCTTGCCCCCTAGATCAGCAGCTTTTTCAACAGTTTCCTCTCTGTGATATTTCAAAGCGTAATTTTTTGGGCCAGTACATGCTCAATTTACTAGCTTGGACAAAGATAAAGTGATGTTTCTTATAATACTTAGTAGATCTTTATTTTATGCATAAATCAGCTTATATAATTCAGAGTTGAACAGGTTATTTGTTTTTGAATGATTTTTGTAGCTATGTTATTTCTTATAAGCTTATTGCATATTCTGGTACATTTTATAAAGCAAGCTAATAAAGCTTCACAACTCTATTCCACAAAGAAAAACATTTAGTAGGCACTCCAAGCAATGGAACTTCTGATGAAACATTAGAACAATCAGGTAAACTGCATTTGCGGCTTGACTTTGGTGACATCTCAAATATATCCATTTATATACAAAAACTACATTGCTGGTAGTTTTTGAATTTCCTGCCTTGATATCCCAGCTCCTAAGATTTGGATCGTCGCAATGCCAGAGAGGTAAAGACAAGGGATAACAAGAAAACGGTCGATTTTCGTAGCGCCTTCTAAAGGAAGTCGGAAATGTTTATTTGTGAAGCATTTAATACAAAGTAAAGCAGTATTTATTTATTTATTTAATCTAATACAACGGCCAACTTGGGCCATACTAAACAACTAACAATAAATAATAACAACTAACAATGGGTGTGGGCAAAAATATAAAAACAATAAACTACCCAACATCAAATGCTGAATATAGTTCACGGTTCCATGCCATCCACACAGGTAACGATAGCCGCATGTTTGGGCCCGAGAGAATCACAAGGAGTGGATTGCTAGAGAATTGGAAGTGTCCATTGTGCTTTAAGCTTTGCTTCTCCCCAAGTGAACCGTTGAGAAAAATAGAAACAGATATGGATTCAGTTTGCGTTCGCAATTCAATCCCGAACCAAAACTCTAATACACATAAGAACTAATTCCAGTTGAACCAAATCTTTGACGGATTGCCGATTCCCGGGCGAATTGCTTGACCAGCAAGAAAATAAACTTCAGACATGAGGTCAGCACGTATTTTTACTCCGATGTCGAACCTTTAACCGACCTCCGAAAAAACCATACTTTTTACGTAATTTCCTGTTTGTGCCGGATTCCAGGTGGACTGCTTGCCCGGCAAAATAATAAAGTTAAAATATGGACTCTCCTTACCCCCATATCAAACCTCTAATAAACTTGAGATAAAACTGAATTTTACTACTTTTACGATTTCGACCGGATTTCTGGCGAACTATTTATCGGGCGAAAAAATAATTTACATATATATAATCAGCATGTCTCTTTATCCCAACATCGAACCTCTTATCAATTTCAAATGAAACGTTGACTTTTAACAATTTTCTGATTTTGGCCGGATTCCGGGCGAATTATTTGTAGGACGAGAAAAAAAATCTACAGATATGGACAAAACGCTCCGAAGAAATCCATCAGTACGTAACTCGCCAGCGGGCAGGCTTCGAATTTGTGAAATGTAACACGGAGCGTTACCGTCGCTCGGCACTACCGTTCAAGGCTAGAACAATTATCTAGTGCTTATTCATGTTCCGTTTTTTTTTGTACAGCCCTTTCAGTGTCTCACTGCCGGTTGTTTGCATTAAACCCGTCTCTCTCTCTCTCAGCATGTCTTTTTACTCCAAAATCGAACCTCTAATCAACTTCAGATGAAGCTTAGACTTTCTGACAATTTTCCGGTTTTTGGCCGGATTCCGGTCGAACTATTTGTCGTTCAACGGGTCTCTTACCCCTAAATCGACCGTTTTATTTGCTTTAAAAATATTTTGCGTCAGCCCTTAATCCAAACCCCCACCCCTAAATACAGGGCATCAAAGCTTTCTACGAACTTGACCTGTACTTTGGTCCAAAGAATCCCTGTGCCAAGTTTGAACAAAATCTCTCAACTCCTTCGAGAGTTATCTTGTGAACAGACGGACAACTTTTACGAAATCATAGGTATCCCGTCACTTAGGCCTACATTTGGGATCCAAAAAACAAGACCAAAGGTTTTGATGGGATCCCAAAAATTTAATATTTGATCCATCGAGACAATTGGGCGTTTTGGACAGACTTCTTAAACATTTTTACTGTTAAAATTTAGAAACTAAGGCCAATGGTAATCATCTGAAAAGACCAACCGTACGGAAATAATTCAAGCCACTGTATTACGGGACATTTTTCCAATCGTAAACAATTGTTTTTTTACATTGGAAACAGTTGTTTATGATTGTAAACAGTTGTTTCCAACTGTTTTCAATCGTAAAATTACAATAGTTAACAACTGTTTACAATCGCAAACGATTGGAAACAACTGGAAACAAATGCTTAAGATCGTAAACAATTGTTTCCAATCGTAAAAAAAAAAATTGTTTACGATCGTTTCCAATTGTTCGAGACTGAAAAAATATCCCGTAATACAATGACTTGAATTATGTCCATCCGCGAAGTTCAGATCTGGATTCAGCATGTGTGTTGACCACTATAGCCTACGTTAGCCTATATCTACTTTGATGAAATTGATCAAAACTTCCTTCCTTGCACCAAATTTCCGATTTTGCCGGATTCCGGGCGAACTACTTTCTGGCAAAACACTAAGCTCAAAAACGAATTCAACATTTCGCCTTACCCCTACACCGCACCTACACCGCATCAACTTCAGATTAAACTTTTACTTTTCACAAATTTTCCGGAGTTGCTGGATAAAAACATGTCCCTTGACCCAAAGAATTCTCGCACCAAGTTTCATCAAAATATCTCATTCCCCTCGGGAGTTATCGTGCAGACAAACGGAAGGAGGAACAACTTTTACGAAGTCATAGGTATCCCTCCACTTACGTTTTGGGATCCCAAAAATAGAAACATGCAGACTGCTTTTGCTGCAAGGTTGCAGCAGAGGGAAACTGCCACAACACAGGCGAGCAAAAGAAGATTGGCTTGGTGACAAATTTCACAGGCTCTTCATCCGATGCAGAGAATAGGAGCCGTTGTAGCCCTGCACAAAACTTCTTCAAATCTGAGGCATCTCGTCAAACAGACGCAGAAGAATTGATTTGAATAAATGCCTGGCCACACTGTTACGACTTACTTTAGCATTCTTCAGACCCTTCGCGGTAGGACAAGTGTCACCACTCACCAGTGCACAATCTAGCAGAGACAACAGGAACTTATGAGGGCGAACACTTCACTTAGCAATCATGCTAGTGGAAGACACCAATAAATAAATATTAATAGTAAATTATGTGCCGTTGGGCTAGCCTAGTGTAAGAAAAGAGAGACCTGGGCAGAAAATTCATTTTCTGTCATCTGAAATAGCACCCAACAAAATCCTATCCTTGATGTACATACACCTGATTCACTGTTTGTACGTCTGTGATGTAGTTTCTTGCCCATTTATTTATTTTCTTTTTTTTATGTAGCCTATGTTTTAAGGTGTAATACACAATAATTTAAATAAATATTTCTTGAAATGCACCCATTGTTGTCATTCACAGCAGGGGTTGGGATGGGTGAAGGCTTACCAGGCGATGGAGAGATAAACAGACCACCGTACAAATAAACTGCCAAGGGCTACTTACTTGGGACAAAACCTCCCTGTGCTAGATCCATGCTTTCCTGATTCTCCTCCAGAACCTCTTTTGTGTCCACCAGCTCTGACTTCACACAGGGATAAGATGGTACACTCGTCACATTCTCAATAACTGGTGCACTAGCAGCCATAAGTCTGGCGACATCTTCGTCCTCAACAATATCAACAGGTGTTTCAGCTTTAAACCGTTTCTTTTTTGGAGAAGGATCAATGCCACCTTTTTCAACAGCGTTGGTTGGTGGTTCATTTTCTTCTGGGGATCTGCACAGCCCTTTTATTCCGAGAGCTTCAGCTGCATTGAGAAGTGATGGAAGACTTGATCTGGAAACACTGATTTCACCACTGTATACAAATTCCATGATGAATCGTAAGTCTGTGTGTGATATATCTTTGAGAAACACAGCAATCTTGTCTGTTGCATGGAGCTTGAAGACACTCTGCAAAAAGGTATTCATTTTACTTTTATGCAGACGTAATGTAAGTTTAGTTTAATTTAAAGGTTAGAACCCTAGCTTGAACAAAAGCAGTCATCGTTTGGCATACCATATGCCTTACGCTGTATACCCTATGCCAAATGCTGGATACCTGTTGGAGACCTAACCCTGGCCTACACTACTATAAATGAGTTCTGATTTGTTGATTTCTGAGCTTCATCTAAATCATCAATATTTTATTGGGTTATAATATCCAGGACTTGGCACAATCTATCCAGCATTTGGTATAAGGTATACACAAATCAGGGACTGTGGTTGACTGGGCACCACACCCCCACAATAATAATTTAATTCGTAATCAATAGGTAATTTTTTTTAACAGATTTTCCCAATTCAGCTACAAGAGAGGTAAGAGGAGAGGTATTCAGCCCCAAAACTGGCCTCCTAAATCTCAAAAGCCTTCCCAGTCCTAACTAGTTGCAATTGTCAAGAAGCAAAATCTAATGATGTGGGATCTATAGGATACCCTGCTATTTACACCTCCCCCATCATGGAGGCCCATAAATGAAATATATGCTTGCAATCCCCTCTGTTTCTTTCCAGCCTCTACACTTTATCAAATGTGTGAAACTGGGCTTCAATCAGTCACCCACAAACCACTGATTTTTGGATACCCTATGCCAAACGTCGGATATATCTAGCGTTGGCACACCCTATGCCTAACGCTGGATACACCATGAAAGATGCTGGATACTTTAACCCAGTAAAATATTGATGATTTGAGTGAAGCTAAAAAATCAACCAAACAGAACTTCCTTATATTGAGGTAGCTCAAGGTTAGGTTCCCAACAGGTATCTGGCATTTGGCATAGGTTATCCAATGTTAGGCATAGGCTATGCCAAATGCTAGATATAGGCTACCCAGCGTTTGGCATAGGGTATCCAAAAATCAGGGATTTGTGGCAGACTGGCTTCGACTGAAAGCTCCAATTATTCTCTACTCCATTTCTGTTGAACAAAGTTGCAGCCTTTCTTCTAAACACCTAGATACTGACCATGGCCAAATTGTTTTTGTGTCAGCTTCCCTCCAGCTTTTGCTGATTTGTTTGAGCCACCAAGTTTACCAAGCGGATTGAGTGTAACTATTTGCACCAGATTTTTCTGTTGTATGTATCTGTGCCTTTTCAAGTCTATTTTGCACCAGACAATTCTTCAAAAAAGGAACAGACAGTGATGGTAGCCTACTACAAAAAGTTTTTTTGGGGGGCAAGGCATTTACAGTACCGGCTGGCTGATAATTTTTGCAACTGTTCTTGCAGAAAAAACAACTGTTTTTAAGAAAAAGTAACCATTTGATGAAAAACAATGATTTTGATGAAAAGTTGACTAATCTTCAGAAAAAATACTGTTTTAAAGGAAAAAACTACTGTTTTGATGGAAACAGTTTCGATGAGAAAAAAAATACTGTTTTTTACAGAAAAATCCTGATGCTTCCAGCAGAAATAGTTATTTTTTACTGACTACCTGACAACATTATGGGCGTCCATCCAGCATTCATCCTCCCTCCCCCCCCCCATATAGGTATGTGATGCCCCTGTGCCCTGGCAGTGGCCTGGAATTATAAGTATAATGTTCCAGACAAGATCCTTGTGATTAGTCTTTACTTAGACAAGTTAACTAGGGGTGGTGCAGTCAACCACAAACCCCTGATTTTTGGATACCCTATGCGAAACGCTGGATATGTCTAGCGTTTGGCATACCCTATGCCTGTATGCCTAACGCTGGATACACTATGCCAGGTGCTGGATACTGTACAGTCTAGTACACTAGCCCCTTTTCAGGCACGGTGCTCAAACGTCTAGCACCATGCCTGGGTGCTAGACGTTCAAGCACTGTACCTTGGATTTCATGTATGGTGCATGGAATTCAGTATACAGTGCATACATCAAAAACACAGTTTCTGTCATAACAACTGAGCACCAGCTCGGACAGGGCTGAAATTACTACCATGAATTAGAGAAATCAAAGACAATCCTTTATATATTTTTCACAACAAAAACAAAAGGGCTCGGCTGATGACAGATGTGAAAAACCTCATTTCATTTTCTACATAGTCAAGGGTTTTGCATGCAAAGTGCCCTGTTCCTCAGCTTTTTCTACCTAACAGCCAACCAGAATATTGGCTCTTGGGGAATAGATAGGGAAAATACATGGAAAATAGATAGGGTGCTGTTAGGTTTTTCATCTCCATCATCATTATAGCCCTTTTGTTTTTGTTGTGAAAAATATATAAAGGATTGTCTTTGATTTCTCTAATTCATAGTAGTAATTTCAGCCCTGTCCGAGCCGGTGCTCAGTTGTGATGACAGAAATTGTGTTTTTTCTGTATGCACTGTATACTGAAATCCATGCACCATACATGAAATCCAAGGTACAGTGCTTGAACGTCTAGCACCCAGGCATGGTGCTAGACGTTTGAGCACCGTGCCTGAAATGGGGCTAGTGTACTAGACTGATACTGTAACCCAGTAAAATATTGATGATTTGAGTGAAGCTAAAAAATCAACCAATCAGAATTCCTTTTTATTGAGGTAGGTCAGGGTTAGGTTACCAACAGGTATCCAGCGTTTGGCATAGGGTATCCAGCGTTAGGCATAGGCTATGCTAAATACTAGATATAACCAGTGTTTGGCATAGGGTATCCAAAAATCAGGGATTTGTGGTAGACTGGGGTGGTGCAAATAGCAAGAAGGTATCCTGCAGACATATAGCCTGCAGACCTGCTGCAGACTGCCTGCAGTCAGCGCTGCAAAGTATTTTCCTTTTAATAGTTTATAAAGGTTATGTAGCCTACATTTGAGTTCATGTATCTCTAATGTAGGCTGATGTAGGCTATGAATTAATTTTAGAGCTATCTTACTTCAAAGAATGAACTGCAGGCAGACAACACAACTTTGTGTGCACTAAATGTGTGTCCATCAGAAGTGTGCAGTGTGACATCAACGAAGCTACAACTCTGTCGAAGAGCTGATAAACAGTTGACCACTGTGTTCTGGTGCTTGTTCCACTTTAAGCTGTATTCATCAGCCATGTCTCCAGAAAATACACAAATAAATAAAAACAAATAAAAAATGTGTTCACTAAATTGAGTCGGAATTCTATACAGTCGTGACGTATATAGTGACGTCCTAGTGCGATTTTCTCGAACCGATTTTCTTCGCTTTCATCGCAAAAAAAAGGTCCGACTTTTCTATATGGAAGGGATGACGGTGCCGAAAATCAGGGCAGGAATTCCAGTTCGGCAGTACCCGACCCTGATGGTGCGTCCAAGGCGCTAGGACCAACATAGGATTTGTTATTGTCCCTAGGTCGTTTTACAAATACAACGCGACCGGCGCCTCGCTGGCCGCTCGGTTCATATTAATATTCAGTGATAGGAATAAACTACAATTTTTCGTTTTCTGAGGTAGAATAGATCGAATGGGTGCGACGTCACGCTTGTATTGAATTACGATAGAAGTTAGTTTAGACAAAAAAACAGGTTTGTGAAAGTGAAAGGGTTAAACTGAATCCGTATAGTTAAAGTTAGGCTTCACATTCCAGATTTTCTTCCGGATTCGAGACAGCTATTTTCGTCGAGACGGATCTCGAAGGTGAAGCCAGAAACCGTCTGGGGTGTTGGAAGTTGGACACCCCAGATTCCGGATGTCTGGAATGTGCCATAGAGGCAACCCGTTCGAGAAACGCTACAAATATGCAAATTGGGGAAGAAAAGGGATTGACAGTTGCGAATGGGATGCAAGAGATATTTGTAATGCGAAAGGGACATCTAGGAAATGTTGAAGAATAGCAATATCGGATGTCATCATTATCATGAAAATCTAGAAGAGTTTGCTTGACTATGCGGAAGCCCCGAACGACTGGTAATCTGGAAGGTCAAGCCTGCCTTTTTATGGCACTTGAGCATACTCAAGTGCCATATAGCGATGGTAATTTCTGTCGGTCTGTCTGTCTGTCGTTCTGTCGTTCTGTCGGTCTGTCCAGGTTTTGCTAGTTTGGGCACTTCCACACAAGCTAGGACGATGAAACTTCACAGGCATATCAGGGACCCGACCAGATCAACTTACAAATAATCATTTCCCCAATCCAACTTTCCCCGGATCCGGGAGTCCGGAAACTATAAAGTAAAAAGGGAGCAAAAAGTAAAATGGGAGCAAAACAAAACGCTGGCCGACGGCGGGATCGAACCAGGAACCTTTGGGTTAACAGTCCAGTGTTCTACCACTGAGCTATGCAACTATGTATCTGAAAGTGAATGCGAGAATAGTTGTGGTTTAAAGATGGTCAGTCCAAGTCAAACATATCTAGTGAAACGTTTGGCAGGAATATCAGCGAACCGACCAGATTAACTTGGATATAATCATATTCCGGATCCGAAACTTGACATATGTCAAGAACAATTGCCGATAACTGGGGGGGGGGGGGGGCTGGAGGGGGGCACCCAGAACCACGTGAAACGCTTCCACATAAGCTAGAACGATGAGAGATTAACTTGGAAATAATCACTTCCCCGATCCGGCCATCTTGGGGGCAGTGGAGGGATGGGAAATTCGGAAAGTAGTAGCATGCCTAACTTTTGAACGGGTAATCAGATATGCCTGAAACTTGACATATGTCAAGAACAAGTGCTTCAGAAGCTCAATTTCAAATCCGGACCAGATCCGATAACTGGGGGGGGGGGGGGCTGGAGGGGACACCGGAAATCTCATGAAACGCTTCCACATAAGCTAGGACAATGAAATTTGGCAGGCATATAAGGGAACCGACCAGAAGAACTTGGAAATAATCACTTTCCCCATCCGGCCATCTTGGGGGCAGTGGAGGGATGGGAAATCCGGAAAATAGTAGCATGCCTAACTTTTGAACGGGTAATCAGATATGCCTGAAACTTGACATATGTCAAGAACAAGTGCTTCAGATGCTCAGTTTCAAATCCGGACTAGATCCGATCACTGGGGGGGGGGGAGCTGGAGGGGCAACCGGAAATCTGGTGAAACGCTTCCAAATAAGCTAGCACAATACAACTTGACAGGCATGTGAGGAAACCAACCAGATTAACATGGAAATAATCGCTTCCCCGATCCTGCTATCGCGGGGGGTGGTGGAGGGAAGGGGAATCCGGAATCCGGAAACTAGAAACATGCATAACTCTGGAATGGATAATCGGACATGCATAAAACTTGACAATTGTGAAGAACAAGTGTCTCAGATATTCAGTTTCAAATCTGGACCAAATCCGAAGAGAGGGGGATTAGAGGGGGGAACCGGAAATGTCGTGAAATGCTTAGGGTCGATGGATCGGGATGTCACAGTAGAGGGGTTGGAAGGGGTTTTCCCGGATTTCCGATGATCACGAGTTAGGGTACTTCCACATGTACTTGGACCATGAAACTTGGCAGATATATTAGGTACTCTTCCAGGCCAACTTGAATATACTTCTTTTCCCGATCCGACGATCATGGGGGAGATTCTATTGACATGCATAACTTTGGAACAGGGGATCAGACGTGCATGAAACTTGTCAAGTGTCAAGAACAAGTGACTCAGATGATCAATTTCAAGTCTGGAACGGATCTGATAACATCGGGAGGAGCTGGAGGCGGGGGGGGGGGGGAAATCTCTTGAAACGCTTAGAGTCGAGAGATCCGGATGGGACTTGGAGGGAAGAACAAGCATAAGCCATAGATACATTGTAGAGGCTTAACGGCCTGCCATTCAATTTGCAAATATATTATTATTATTATTAGTGACAAAACAGGACCGATCGTGTCACAGTGGGGGGAGTTGGAGGGGGTTTTCCCTAATTCCGATGATCACGAGTTAGGGTACTTCCAGATGTGCTATGACCGTGAAACTTTGCAGGCATGTTAGGGACTCTATTAGATTGGCTTGAAAATATAGTCCCTCCCCCGATCCGATCATCGTTGGAGGAAGATACAGTTGTCAATGAGTGGTATAACCATTTCAGATCTACTAGATCAAGCCCATTTTCTGATGAAATGAATATCTGGAGAGAGATCCAGCCTTGAAAACTGCAAACCGTATCTGACAAACATGCTAACTGTTCTTACAAGTGCCATATGAGCTTTCAGCTCTTGTTTAAGATAACGATTGAAAGACACGATGCGCTGAATATTTGAAAGCAAAATTCGACCAGCGAAGGCTGAATACTTGGTTGTACTTGACCTAACTTTTAGACATGTTTAAACTGTTTAGAAATCTTGACCACGAGTACTTCCTGCTCGATCAAGAAATAAAAACATTATAGAGATAGACGACTCAAACACTGTGAATTCCGAAGATTATCTTTTACCAAAATCTGCCCTTCCTTAACTTATACGAGGTTTTTTAATGCCCAGCTTTCCTCCGAGCTAAGCTTTCCATAACGGCGCGATAAACAAGACAACTGATTCCGGCTATGCCCAGCGGAACCACTGCATTCCTATTAGACATACCGACACCTACCCTACCAGAGTTCCATGCCGATAAGTTAAGATTTCATCTTCATGATCAAAGTACTAAGAACGATAAAACCGGGTCATCTCTACCCAACATAAACGACATGGACAATCCGACTTGGTTTATTTTTCAGCCAAACCATAATCCATTTATCGCGACAGCAGGGACAGCCCGGAACATCATCCCCGGATAAAAGTTGTGTGTTTTTGCTGATACCATGGTATCTGTTACCACGGTAATTGGATCTGCAATTAGTCTTTTTTGCAGTTATCGTGGTATCCGATATACGGTGCTCTGCAAAAACGACTATTGTCGAAATTGCACTTTTCGAAGTCATCCCAAAAGAAAAACAGATATCCAGTTACATCACTAAGTGCTAAACTTCTTTCTCACCAGTCTGACAAAATTTTATGACATTGAGATGACTTTTCAGATACCACGACCAGTTACCACGGTCGGACCGTAATATCTGAATATTTGATAGCACGATAGCTGGCCAGATACCACGATAACTGCAAAAACGACTTTTGACCGTGGTATCAGATACCACGATAACTGCAAAAACGACTTTATACCGTGGTATCAGATACCATGGTATCTGCAAAAACGCAACGAATATTTATCTTTGGCGCCTGTTCTTCTACGGTTGGCATCTTGCCGCCAGAGTTGGCCGTGCCTCCGGAAGCCACAAAAGCGTTTCAGCTTTTGCTTTTGAGATTTCTTCTTCCTCCGACCTGCATACACCTGGTCAGGACGGGGTTGGTGGCACCGGGTTGGGGTAGCAAAGGCGTGGAACAAGTAATGATTACTAAACCAATGGTTAAAGTTTAACCGAACCGATCTGAGATCCGACACTCTAGTTACATATCACTAATTAACTTAAAGGCACAGAAAACTTGACTACGGAACCTTCGACCATCAAACCGACCTGGGGGGCTTAGATAAAGATACAGGGACTTATTGTTGACAGGACCCCCCTTCTTTGTTATCTCGAACCCCCTCCTTAGTGTTCCCAGAGTTAGCTGGCAGGCCCTTGCCCCTTATGCACTGTAACTATACACTTATTCACTGTAAAAGTTCGCCTTTGGCCGTGTTTCAGCCATAGTATCGGGGTACTAGTCAAGAGGTCGTGCGTTCGGTTCCTACTCCCGGCACACAAACCTTTTGCTTTTTTTCTACTAACTCAAAAGTCGAATTCTCGGAAACTGCCCGGAAACTGCAATGGTCGTAACGAGAATTTTTCTTACTCTCAATATCGACTCAGGGTACATTCTTGGTCGTTCTTGATATGTCAGCTAGCTCCCCGAGTCAAGTTTTCAGTCCCTTTAAATGCTCTTGATGACTAACTCTCCTTGCCGATGCAAAATCGCTGTGTACCTATCGGAAGAGCCAGAAGCGGCATCACAGCTGTCCCCAACGATCGCCGTGATTGGAGTTGTTGAGTTTAAGTCTTTAATGAGACGTTTCTCGAACTTCCTGAGGATCACTGACGTATTTTGGACTTAGTCGTATAGAGTATAGACCTGAAAACCTGATAAAAATGCGTTACTTCGTTTGCCCGTTAAGCATTGTCCTAATAGGTGTAATAAGGTGAATAGCGCTATACGCGATGTTTACGTCTTAATACACACGCCTGTTCAGATACAACCCAAGAGGTTCTTATCAATGCGGCATCCGGTGTTGCCAAGGTAATACAATTTTTCGAGCTCTAAAAATATCCGAAAAGGTTCTTAGTACTACTTGAAGTACACAAAGTACAATATAACGCAAATTATACTGTAAAAAAGCTATTAAAATAACAGATGGACAGTATAGATCCTCGAACTGACGAAAAGCCGTCGTAATAGAACAAAAACGTGTTTTTTTAAGAAAAGTTGTTTCTGTAGCTTCCAACAAGGTAGAACTGTTGTGCTTTCTATGGCAACCCTGACGACGCTGCGCCTCTCCTCGGCCCGCTGGTGGAACCAACCAAGCGATCTGATTGGCTCTGCATAAGGAAGAATGGAGCCAAGCTCTAGTTTCGTTATTCGCCTTATTACAGCGTGCCCCGAGGAAAAGAGGAATGTGTAATAAGCTTTATACGCCGTAATACACCTTACAACACCTATTAGGACAATGCTTTATCCACATGATAATCAATTCCATCAAATGAACTTCGTCTTTCGGATTTGTGGTAGCTCTATGTGCTGATCCTTTAAGCCTGTAATATTTACCAACAGCAAATATAAACTATTGACGAAAAATAAAATAAAAATGTCCGATTCCTTGCAGTCTCAAGTATCTCGACATCATCTTCTCGCTTTCTACAGGCGTAACTTTTCCAGCTTCGCACGTGTCACACCAAAAATGCAGGTCTTTGTTGAAATTCAAATTTTCCGCGTCTAAATGAATTTTGAGCTGTCGTGCAAGCAGCGTACAATCTGAAGGTTTTTACTAGAGCCCAGGGTGAAAAAATACAAAATCTCTTAGATGAGTCAAAATATTTCAGTGTCTTCCAATATCAGATGTAACATAATCTGTCTTTCAGTTAGACTTTAAGAACGGGTCACGGCGTTCTTTGAGTTTTTCGCAAAGTGGGTTTGTGAGGAAAATTATTTCATAAATTTGTCGACCTTAAAGGACACCTGAATGGAGAGTACCAAGTATCATCCCTTTCTGTATGACTTCCGTTAACATTGCCTGCAGAAAACCCAATCCAAATACGAAATAGTGTTCCCAAGCTATGATTTTTGCTCCATTTTGCATCTGTCCTTATTTCAGTACCGAACAATTTTAGAAATGAACAAATATCTCCAATCAACCCTTCTTCTGGAATATTTTTAACCAGTAAAGCCCAAAGGTATATCTAGAAGAAATTCCAATACGATCCGGCCAGCGATGTACAAGATTTGAATGAATTGCGCTTTTTGTCTTGGAGGCTGCATGTGCAAACCTCCAGAAACAAAAATCCCTATTTTGAAAACGTCGCGCTCAGGAGAAGAATGCTCTCCGTGACCATGTCTGTAAATGCATTCTGTGTGTTCGAGTATGGTTTCATTGTTCAGGTGTCCTTTAATACTGGAAAATAAACACCCACCTTGAAAAAAGGATCTTCGCATTTAAAAATATGAGCCTCAGAAGAATCTTGAATATAAGCTGGCAACAAAACATCACCAATAAAGAAATACGCAGAAAACGTCAGCCGTCTCTCATTTGAGCTGCTGAAAAGAAGCTGGACATAGCGCCATACCGATAATTTTTTGAAAAAAACATTAAATCCTTCTGGTCATGTGTAGTTACCACAAACGTACACAGGAACGTACAAAAGTTCCATATGTGCTTGACGGTATAACAGGTGATGTTCCGATTTGCGATGTGTGGAAGGAAAAATGTGTGGAAGGAAAACGCAACTGATGGAATGAGCACTCTGTCAAGAGAGTTTGAACCTTTTTCTGAAAGTGAACTGGTGCGAGCGATCCGTGAATTAAAACCAGGACGAGCTGGGGATCGGATCTTATCTCGTCGCAACATATCAAGTATAGTGCGAGTGTGATAGCGGTTGTCCTTGCCCCTCTTTTCTCGGCGATATTAAAACACTCGTGTTTACCGGAGCCGCTGATGGAAGTTATCCTAGTCCCTATTGTAAAAGTAAAAATGGGAATTTCGCGTCCTCAGATAATTACCGACCGATTGCGTTGGCGTCCACACTCTCGAATGTATTAAAGTATTGTTTACTTTTTCGATTTAGGGAATTTTTACAAACGTCGGAGCATCAGTTGGCTTATAAACGTCGACTTCCCGTTGAATTCCCTATCTTCATCTATCTTCACCAAATCAGTACTGATTTGGCACTCGATCAGGAAGGGTGAAATTCCAATCGTCCGTGCTGTCTATCTTTATGTGTGCGTGCGGAATCAGTTGGAATATTATTGCCTTGTTTATTTGGAGGGGGGTACTAAGACACCCCCCTTGCCAGTAAGTTTTTGCTTCGTCTTACTTGTATGATGTCGACCGAAACGGATCCCAGGATCATCGTCTCGGAACTGCTATGCTTTATGAGCAACAAAATTGATAAATCTCCAAAAGATGTGCTTCTAAAGATTTGCAACGATTTCTATGCTCTTGATGAGACCCTAGCGGCGAAGCTGAAATTGGTTGGGCTTTTGTCTATTGAAGAGAGGAACCAATTGTCTGATAGACTCGCCACGACTCGCAGAAGTCAATATTTGGCTCTGGACGACATTTACGTTATACTGCAAAGCATAGTTCGAGAAAACCTGCAGTTCCATGCTGCTGATCTGTCTCGGATACCTCCGATGAACCTGCAACACTTCGACCTTGTTACAGTTCTGAACTCGTATCAAGTTTTGCAGTCACAAATTGCCGAGTTAAAAGAGCAATTATCCCAGCTCAGCGTGACGTCAGTCTCTCGCTCTGAAGTCACCGAACTAGTAGCTCGTAGTCATAGTAACGCTTCAGTATCGCAGACAGCTGGTGGTTTTTCTTCTCAGGTTCGCCGGACTGGTTCGCGAGCGGCATCTAACGCTACTTTGTTCTACGATGCCGATACTGATCTTGAAGATGTAGATGGATCGACGATGGATCGACGGTAACGAAGGATAGGCCCGACAGACCAGATCACGGTAATGTCCTGAATCAAACTGTTACTGTTGGGTCGGAGAATGCTGATCAGGCTAGAAATGGAGCCAGTAGCAGACTTCTTTCTGATATTGTACGTCTCCCCCCTAAGCCTGTAACAGGTCAACGAGTTTCTGGTACTGCGCCCCAGAAAAAGAATCGGCCTGGTGGAACTGTTGTTGGGACAACTGCATTTGGAGCACTTAGAGGCATAAAGTCTGTCTTGGATGAGAAGAAATCGTCGTTTTTTGTTGCAAGGCTAAATCCTGACACACGGCCCGAGGCGTTGGCGGTTTCATTAGCGCAAAAGTTAAAATGTAACCCGAGGAATGTTCAATGCGAAAAGATTAACGGAAAAGCCCAGTATAGTGCTTCGTTCAAAGTTGTGTTGCCAGCGGTGTACCGGGAAACCGTGATGAAAGATAATTTCTGGCCATCAGGTGTATTAGTGCGGCGTTATTTCGAAGCCCGGCCGGCCCCTCAGAGTGACCCTAATGCCACCGATTAGATGCATTACATATAATTGTCGATCTTTAAGATCAAATCTGCATGTTATTAGAGATTTACTAGCTCAGTGCGATGTTCTATTCCTTCAAGAAATTTGGCTGCAGGAACGTGACTTAGTTACATTACAGTCACTACATCCGGATTTCTGTGGTAACGGAGCTTCTCCAGTGAAGGATAACGAAATCCTGATAGGGAGACCATTTGGAGGTGTGGCTGTTTTATGGAGGAAGAGTCTTGGTGTCCATGCTAAATACGTTGACCTTAAGGATGATCGGATGATTGGTTGGCAGTTTTCTAGTATGTCTAGGCTATTTCTTTTTGTTAATGTATACATGCCGACGTTTAGTGCGGAGCACCAACCAGAATTCCTAGAGTGTCTGAATAGACTAGGTGTTTTCGCTGAATGCCTTGACTATAATGACATTATTATTGTTGGTGATTGGAATGCGAATGCGTGTCCTGCTAGTCCGAATCCTGGGTATTTTAAGTATCTAAAAGATTTCGCGGATTCGTATAATCTTTCGATTCGCGACGTTATTTCTTTACCCTCTGATTCTTTCACGTATGTGAGCGAGGCTCATTTGGGCTCGACATCTTGGTTGGATCATGTGCTGGCTTCTCAGTCTTGTTCTCAACTATTAGATGGTTTCCGGATTGATTATGGTATGGGACCCGATCATTTACCACTTATGTTTAGGTTAAACGTTGACGCAGTGATATTTAGTCCTGTTAGCAGCAGAGAATGCCCTCTCGTGGGCCCGAAGTGTGATTGGCAGTCTGCTAGTCACGAGGACCTTCTGAATTATTTGGTTTCTACAAAGGATGGACTAAGTAAGTTAAATTTGCAAAATGACGCGCTTATTTGCACTGAGTCTTGCTGCAATGATGCTAATCATAAGTCGGTGATTTTTGATATTTATGTGCAATTTATTAGTGCCCTTATTGTTGCTGCGAGGATATCAATACCGCTAACAGGAGCTCGCTCTAAGAGGAGGAGTCATGTCGGGATTCCTGGGTGGAATAGACATCTTGCTGATTTGTAACGATGGTCTAGAAATGCATTCCATAATTGGATTACAGCTAGTAGACCAGTATCCGGAGTTATTGCGGATGCTATGAGACGTGCCCGGTCGAATTTTAAGACTAAGCTTAAATGGTGCAGGCATAATGAGCGTACTCTGAGGGCGGAAGCTTTAGCTTTTTCCTTCCTTTCTTCTACTGGTGTAAGGGACTTTTGGAATAGAGTAAGGGATGTCTTTTGTCCTAGAAGGTGTGGTGTTTCTCAAACTGTAGATGGTGTGGTCGGTGATGGTGATATTGCAGAATTATGGCGGGAAAAGTATTCTTCACTTTTTAATTTGGTGCCCAGTGATTGCTCTTGGACGAGTACCCTTTCTGCTTCGGAATCCCTAAACCCTATTCTTGGATGTGAAGTCGAGAAATTGGTAAGGGAGCTGGATGTTGGGAAAGCCGGAGGAGTAGATGGTATATCTGCTAGACATCTTAAGTATGCATCGACAGAGCAGTTTGGAATTTTGGCTCTGTTATTTAACGCGTTTATTCGGCATGGCTGTGTACCGGATTCACTGATGGCTGTGTCTATTGTACCTATACCTAAGGGTCGAGGATGTGATGTTGCTTTGTCGGATAGTTACAGACCAATTGCTCTTGCCACTATTCTGTCTAAGGTGTTGGAAAAGTGTATCCTTTCTAAACTGAAGGATAGCCTTAGAACAAGTGATTACCAGTTTGGTTTTAAAGCTTCTCATGGTGTAGATTTTGCGATTTTTGTATTTAAATTCGTTGTGGAATATTTTTGGTTTTATTCTACGCCAGTGTTTGTTTGCTTTGTAGATTCAACGAAGGCATTCGACCGTGTGAATCACAGTAAAATTCTTGAAATTTTAGCTAGAAGAGGTATTCCTGTACAGTATATTCGTTTACTAGCTTTTTGGTTTAGGAATCAGAAGTTTTGTGTGAAGTGGGGAGACGCTTCTAGTTCTTCATTTTCACTGGTGAATGGTTTACGCCAGGGTGGGGTTTTATCTCCTTTGTTGTATGCCGTTTATGTTGACCGTCTGTCCGAACAGCTGAAAATTGCTGATATTGGGTGTTTCATCGGTGGCAAGTGCTTTAACCATATTTTCTTTGCTGACGACCTGGTAATTCTCTCGCCTTCGGTACATGGACTGAACCGTCTTCTTGCTGTTTGTGATCATTATGCAACTAGTTTTGATATTATTTTCAATGTTAAAAAGACCGTAGCAATGGCTCTGCTTCCTAGCGGATGTGATCTTCCCCGTCTTCCGGTGGTGCTTTCTATGCGTACATTGGATGACGTTTCAGAGTTTAAGTATTTAGGTTTTTGGATTAGTAATAAGATGCGGGATGATTGCCATATTTTAGAACTTACCCATAGCCTATGTAAGCGGGGGAACGTCCTAATTTGGAAATTTAACGACGTGAATCTTGCTGTTAAAGTGCATTTGTTTAGGACGTACTGCTACTCATTTTTCGCGTTACCCCTGGTGTATAACCATACGAAAAGATCACGTTTGAACCTAGAAGCTTGTTATAAGCGTGTTTTCCGTCGGTTAGCAAAGCTACAATTCCGAGCTAGCATCAGCCAAGCGTTTGTGTCGAACCATTGTTGCACATTTATTGAAATTGAGAGGAAGTTGAAAACATCGTTTTTTTTGTCGTCTAATGGAGTCGCGGAATGATTTAGTGGAGTTCGCTGCAAACCCACTATTCTTCAATCTTCCGATATGGAGTCATTTGCTCGACCCTGAGCCACCATGATGTAGATAGTTTGTACTCGCTTGTTATATTTTTTTTTTTTTTGTGTTGTTTATACGGCTTACGCTGAAATAAAAAGTGTTATTATTATTATTATTATTAAGTGTGTCATAGAATATTACTGGAATTTGAATACTTATGTATTTGTGTGTTTTATTGACTCCCGAAAAGCTTTCGACAGAGTTAACCATGAAATTCTGATAAAGAAATTTTTGGCAAGAGGTGTCCCACATCATTATGTGAGTCTTTTGATTCATTGGTTCACAACCCAGAAATTAAAGATTCGTCGAGAAGATATTTACAGCGAGTCTTTTTCGGTGCAACACGGAGTACGTCAAGGAGGTGTATTGTCTGCGTACCTGTACGTTTTATGTAGATGAGCTAAACCTTCGCCTGAAAGCGTCAGGCCTTGGTTGCCACATTGGAAGAGTTTGTTACAATAACCTAAGTTTCTCAGATGATCTAGTTCTGCTAGCCACAGGTGTGTCAGCTTTAAACAAACTGCTAGCGATTTCTGATGAATTCGCCCATCAACATGATATTATTTATAATACATAAAAAACTTTCTGCATGTTATTTCGCCCCAAAAGTCTACGGAAAATAAAACCGCCCCAGGTGTTTTTGTCAGGAAATGTTGTTACTTTTGTGGATGAATTTATATACCTCGGGTTCATATTCTCTAGTGATCTTGGTGATGATTATCACGTTAAACATTTGTACAGATCCCACTGCATCCGAGCAAATATGTTAATAAGACGGTTCAGCAATTGCTCTACTCAGGTTAAGAATCTTCTGTTTCGGAGTTACTGTACTTGTCTGTATGGTGTTGGCATGATCTCGTCACATACAGTTAAGGCGTTTACTACAATACGTGTGTGTTACAATAATTCTTTCCGTCTTCTACATTCTCTGCCATCTTGGTGTAGCGCTACAGAAATGTTTTCTGATGCTACACTGCCTGATTTTGCGGAGGTAGTTCGCAAGAGCCGGGAATCCATTCATCATTTTATTTATAACCCGTCACTGAACAAAACTGGGCGAGGCCCAGAAAAGACGGAGTAAAAAACAAGAAAAACTAAAGAGAAACAACGGAAAGAAACAACATACTTCGATAACTAAGAACTCGGAACAAACAAAAAAGACCAAAGATGGAATGACTCCTGACATTCGGTAGAAAAATCACTAATAAGACCATTAGACTCCGGGTTGTACATAATTATTGCGGTAATAGTCTTATCGAGCGAGTGAGTACTCCATTTATGCAGTTATCATTACCCATCTAGGATAAGATCAATTCCGATCTTTTTGGTTTCCCAGGCGGGTGATACTCGTTTTTACTGTTATTGTTTTTGTATTAGGCTAGTCAATATGGAATTTCTTTTTCCGGATTAAAGAGTATGTATGTATACCTCGGACACGTCTTTCGTATGCATGTGAGCCGCCTTCCTCGAACAACCTACAGCCAGACGGGAGAAGAAAGCGAGGCCATCCAAAAACACATCGAGGCGAACATATGACCGAGATCTGAGGACGGCTGGTACATCGCTAGTACCTAATGGGAAGACGTCACAACTGCGGCATCAATGCGGGACGAATGAAGAGGCTTTGACGACGCCCTATGCACCACCGATGGCTCTGGAGGAACTAAGGGTAAGGTCTAGGGTAAGGTTGTCCACCTTATCCTAACGAGAAATATTATCATCGTAATTAAAGTTTCCCGATTACACGATTCTAGAATTTATTTTAAAATTTCGTTTTGGAGCTCGTCCCCTATTTGTCTCAAACGGCGTTCGTAAAGTTTGTCGTCAGGCAAAAATTTGACCTTGTTAACTTTACGGCAATTATGTTGTGGTAATTTATTCTTAAAATATACTGTCAAATTAATCTGTCTTATCGCCATACATAAACCGTATCACGATCTCAGCACATTTTCAATTTTATCTATGTTTTCGATCTCTTCTCCTATCGGTCAACCTTACAAACTTACGAAAAAAGTAACCAAAGTTGGAATTTTGCCTAATTCCGTAAATTACCTTACGTGGGTTTTAAGTATCAACTTTATGAACTTTTCCAACGACTTTACGAACGCCGTCCTTCATAAACTTTACTAAGAAAAATTGAAGTTTTTAAAGCCCTTATTGCAGGATTTTGAATGACCGGTTTTACGGACGCCATCCTTTGGTTGCATTCTGAAGAGCGAAGAGCCGCGTTCGATTTACCTTCAGTTCAACACCTGTCAACCAGTCGAATTTTCACCCAGGTAGCGTTCAACTGGTCTTCGAAGTTCCACTTCCTTCTGTCAGACTTTCACTTCTTTCTCGCTCGACAGGGGCGCATGACAATACTCTAGATGACTGATGACGAATCGCCGTGTACCTAGCGGAAGAGCTGGAAGCGTCGCCACAGCTGACTTTGAAACATATATTCAAATAATGTATACAGCGGATACGTCAGCTACGGTGCTTCATCATTAGTTGCGTTTGACGGTCTAAAGTCGTTTTAGCAGTTATCGTGGTATCTGATACCACGGTCAAAAAGCATTTTTGCAGTTCCCGTGGTATCTGGCCAGCTATTGTGGTATCTGATATTCAGATACTACGGCCAGACCGTGGTAACTGGTCGTGGTATCTGAAAAGTCATCTCACTTTCATCAAATTTTGTCAGATTGGTGAGAAAGAAGTTTACCACTTAGTGATGTGACTGAATATCTGTTTTTCTTTTGGGATGACTTAGAAAAGTGCAATTTCGGCAATTGTCGTTTTTGCAGAGCAACGGTACATCAGATACCATGGTATCTGCACAAACGCAACTATTGATGAAGCATCGAAGCTGACGTGTCCGTTGTATATATTATTTGAATATGGCCGTTGACTGGTTGACACATAATCTGATTCTTCGTCCGGGCGACGTTTCTCGTTCTTCCAGGGGTCCTTCCGACTCCGGCATCTCGTTCTTCCGAAGAATGACAATACCGTAACCGACTTAACTCTTCGTGCCAACGACGAATCGTCGTGAACCTAGCGGCAGAGCCGGACGCGTCACCACAGTTGTCCCCAACGAACGCCGTTGATTGGTGGACACATAATTTGATTTATTCAAACAATGTTTACAACGGATACGTCAGCTATGATTCTTCATCAGCGATATTTCGGCCCTTCTTGGCAAGTGTCCTCGTCAGGTCCTCAACATTTTTGAATAAATGTTTCAAGGTCAGCTTGGGCTCAAAGAATATTTACATAATTTGAGTCATCGTTCGGGCGACGTTTCTCGTACTTCCGAGGTTCACTGGCGTGTTTTGAAATTATGCAGCGTTTACAAGTAGAGATGTGTGATCTGACAAAAATAAATTCACTAGCCAATAAAAAATGTTTTGAGAGCATTTATGTATCAGTACTGATGACAGCTGCACTCAAAAGCTAGCTAGACTTTTATTTTTGTCTTTTCACCAGCGCCGCCGACGAGATTCCTTTCATCATGAAAGGATACTGGTCCCGCTAGACTTTTTTTCTAGTCGTCTTCACGAACGGAATCCTTTCTACTCGATAGGATCTCTGTCCGTGTAAACGCTACATTAGTCATATAGAGTATTCGCATTCCGTCGTTAAAAGTCACCTTTTCCTCCGATAGACCATTCGGGTGGTGGGACCAGAATTCCTGCCAGGATTTCCAGCACCAGCATAACTTCCGCCGGAAAATCCCAATCCTGCGTTCGCAGTTTCACCGAAGACTGCAAATAAAAGCACTCAAAATGACGATACCGGAAATGTGAATCGAACGCAGCGAATACAGATCCTTCGGAAACAAGAACAAAGGTCTCGATGGGATCCCAAAAATCTAAGATTTGATCCAGACAATTGGGTCTTGTCTTCGCCAGATACAGTCTTCGCTAGGCTAATCATCAGAGAAAACCGAGTTCAGATATTCTATCTATCTATCTATCTATACCTATATAAGCCATATCTATTTTAACGATACTGACCGAAACTTCCTGCTTTAATTCTGCCGAATTTGCGGTTTCGCCCGAATTCCGAGCGAACTACTAGTCTAGCAAAAAAAGAAAATTCGGAAACGAATCCAGCGTGTTTCCTTATCCCTATAAAGAACGTCTAATCAACTTTAAATAAAACTTTGACTAAACAAAAAATGCAGGTACAACCGGATTCCGGACTAATTATATGTCCGAGTAAAAATGATTGTCACATACAGACTCAGTGTCTCTTCTTACCCCAAAATCTATCATCTAATCAACTTCAGGTAAAACTTTTGCTTTTAACATATTTTCCGGTTTTGGCCGGATTCCAGGCGAACTAGTTGTCCGGCGAGAAAATGGTTTTCGCCATCACGTTCAACATGTCTTCTTACCCCTAAATCAAACATTT
This sequence comes from Branchinecta lynchi, assembly GCA_023053575.1. Taxonomy (NCBI): domain Eukaryota; kingdom Metazoa; phylum Arthropoda; class Branchiopoda; order Anostraca; family Branchinectidae; genus Branchinecta; species Branchinecta lynchi. Next base: position 4,210,467 of record JAKZAP010000022.1, on the reverse strand, counting down.
AATCAACTTCAAATGAGCCTTTTTCTTTAAACCAACTTTCCGGTTTTTCCCGGATTCCCGACGAACTACATGTCCAGCGAGAAAATGGTTTTCACCATCGTGTTCACATGTCTTCTTACCCCGAAGTCAAACATTTAATCAACTTCAAATGAAACTTTCCTTTTAAAAAACTTTCCGGTTTTAGCCGGATTCCGGACGAACTACTTGTCCGACAAGAAAATGGTTTTCACCATCGTGCTCACGTGTCTTCTTACCTCATAATCTACTGTCTCAATAGCTTTCAATTTTTTTTTGTCCCTTAGTTTGAAACCCCTCCCCCACCCTCAAATATATTGCTACAGAGCCCATCTTCGAACTCGACCTGTACTTTGACCCAAAAGATCCTCCCACCAAGTTTCATCGACATATCTCAATCCCTTCGAGAGTTATCGTGTGGACAGACGGACGGACAGCTTTTGCGATATCATAGGTATCCCTCCACTTACGTTTTGGGATCCCAACAACTGCGTGACCATGTGACTTAGCACGGAGCTTACGAAACAATTTTTATTCGATACCGAAGGATCATGGACGTTAAACGCGCTTATCTCTCATAAGAAACACTGACTAGCTAAAACGGCTAAAATTAACGAAAAGGAAAAAAACGAGGCTTTCCTGAAATGCCATTCCTCAAAGTTCACGTGCGCAAACACATTCCCTAATTTCAAACTCTTACTACTCATGGTCATAACGGCCCATGATCACCTAATCATAGTTACTCAGAAGTACCTGCCACCAGTATGATTTTCGCATTATACTTTATACTAAGTTTCGACGGTTCCCGATAGATAACGAGCAATTAAAAAAGGATACTGTTATCTCAGCTCTCAGATGAAAATAGGGTACTGAAAACAGAATGAAAATAAAACCAGAATTTAAAAGATGAGGTACTACAGTATGGGTATGCTTCTTTGAATAGTAACTTAACTTTGGACAATGCCTCTTCACCCACTTACTGCAGTAAATATTAAAATAGTGTATTTTATTTTTATGTCACTTGCCTTCCGGCCAAGTGTCATGTACCGATCACTTTTCCGTCGGTCTGTCAGTCCGCTGTTTACGAGTTAGGGTAGCCTACTTCTAGATGTGCTAGGACGATGAAACTTGACAGGCATATTAGGGATCCCACCAAACTAGTTTGGTAATAGTCACTTCCCCAATCCGACTATCGTGGGGGGAAGGGGGAGGCGGAATCTAGTAGCATGCATAACCTTCAAGCGGGTGATCGGATCTTAATAAAACTTGATATTTGGAAGACCTTGTGTCTCGGATGTTCCATTTCAAGCCCGGACCGGATCCGATGAATGTGGGAGGGGTCGGAGGGTGAACCGGAAATCTTGTAACACTCCTAGAGTGGAGCGACTGAAATACAACTTGCTGGGAGAACAAGCAAATGTTCTAAGTACATCAGTAACAACCGGACCGGATTCAGGCACTGTGTGGGAAGCTGGACGGGGGGGGGGGGATATGAAATTCCCATGATCGGGAGCTAAGGTAGGCCTAGTTCCAGACGTGTTACGACGCCGAAATTTGGCTAGACTTGACAACATTGGCTTAGAAATGGTCAGTTTCCAGATCCATCCATCCGTTAAAGTACTCTAATCGCAAAGTTCCAAAACTACTTTCAAGCAAAATATACATTCTCATTATCCCCATGAGCCCATGACCATTTCTGACATAAGGTCTAGCTTAGAAATTAATCTTTATTATATCTGAATTTCGCATGCGAAATCTTATCGGGCTGTGGGTGCACGTAGCTTAATTAAGGGAGGAAAACACCACTCTAATGAAGGATAGACAAGGCGTATTCTCGCCGTTCCTCGAGGACTCCTTGAAGAATCGAAGGGAACGACGAGAATAGAGGGAGTCACTCCACGCGGACTCCGCGTACAGACACAGCGAGAACACGGGTCCAAAATCGATTTTTTTTGAAAAAAAATAAAATAATTAGTCTGGATCCACTTTATTTTTTATTTTGTTTATTGTTATTGTATTCAAGTAATTTTTCATTGGACCAACACCAGCAAAAACTGATTCCCCTCTGCATCTGAAAGGGAGTCCTTTTTGATGACGGTGATGATAATCGGAGCATTCCCCGTCCGTGGGGACTCGCGAAAATACGGGGAGTGAGTCCCCGGGACAAACAAAAACGCGGGGACTTCTCAAGTGGAGTCCTCGGGGAACGACGAGAATACGCCTATCGCAGAAGTAGTTTTGTGGACAACTGAGTTACAGACAATTTGCTGTGGGCCCTTATCACTTCCATATGTCCCAGCATCTGATCACTGAGGTTACAACAGTTAAAAGAGTCAACAATTAGGTCGTCAATATTTTTAGACTACTGTTACGCACGGAAATATAACTGACGGAAAAACGCGTCGGTGCAATCAGCATCATCAGCGCTTGCTACGCGGTAAACACCTGAAGCCATTCCACAAACTTAAACACCACTATTGCGACACGGAATAATAATCACTTTCATGAAGAAACTAGCTCTTTGATTTCGCCCCATGTTGGTGCTTTCTTACCAGTCGGTATCGCACGATAGCCTGCTCCAATTGCAAGGACGGTGCTAGGAATCCTCTCAGTCCGCAGACTCTCAACATCTGATCTGTAGGACAGCAGACGCTACGGACCTCAACTTCGTTCCTCTCATTTGTGAAACACCTTGTTCTGCCCGCAGCGCCGCTTTTTACCTTTCAGCCAAACTATCACCATTTAAAACACGAGCAATTCATTCCTTTACGAAGTTCATTAGGGATATACACTGTAAAAAAAAATAATCTTGCAGTATTTGCTACTGGGATTAATCTTATCTTTATTGAGACAACATTACCCCTAATTCGAATGAATCTTATCTCAATAGAGATAAGATCAATCCCAGTAGCAAATACTGCATCCTTATTCGGAGAAACTTTTTACAGTGTATGCTTGCTTACAGACAATCTCAAATTAATCATCCGGTCTCACAACGGTCGCGCTCGGACACCACCACAGAGAACAATAAACTGTCGTCAAATTAGACTAAAGTTGCAGCCCCCCTCCCATTTTGTGTTTCTTTTACAAATACGCCCTTCCTAAAATTGATTGAAAAAAAAAAATTGATTGAAAAAAAAAAAAAAAAATTCCTTCTGGAGTAGTTCTTTGGATGTAATCTGTTGCGATTTTAAGAACGTTACATCTGCTTACTTTTTTGTTTATCGTCATGATATCGGAAAAGTCAGCAGGTGCTTTTTCGGCTCTTGCAATGCTTGTTATGCATAATGTTTAATTCATAACATTTTTATAATCACAACATATTATAGTGTTATTTGTTGAAGCCGCGCATCCTTGCGTTATCTATTATGAAACTTCTGACAGTGCAGCGACAAGCTTACCTTTTTTTTGAAAGAATCTATAAAAATAATTGATATTTATTACTGCTTATTACTATTAACTTGCCCTAGTTTTCTTTTACTTAGCTTTTTTAACGAATCATATAGGTTATAGGTTGAACATAATTTGACAATTCCGCCCGTGCATTTTGTTTTATCAGAATTTTGGGAATAAATGAACTGTAATTGTAAAAAAAATAATCCGCGAGTTTTCACTCGTAATTTGATGACACGTCAACTCCGGGACCGGGTTCCAAAACTTTGTCCGCTAGGTGGTCGGGATAGGAAAAGGGCAAATTCAACTTTCTATTCATTCAAAAGCAGGTTCTTCACGTTTTCGCCTCCTCCCCCGCCCCACCCTCACCAGAAATAAAAATGAACGCCTTAGATTCTGTAATTCTCCTACTACACTAACAAGCCAAGTGACGTTTTTGCAGATACCATGGTATCTGATACCACGGTAACTGGATCGACAATTAGTCGTTTTTGAAGTAATCGTGGTATCTGATATACGGTTGCTCTGCAAAAACAACAATTGCCGAAATTACGCTTTTCGAAGTCATCCCGAAAGAAAGACTGATATTCAGTCACACCACTAAGTGCCAAACTTCTTTCCCACCAATTTGACAAAAATTGATAAAAAGTGAGATGACTTTTTCAGATACCACGGTCGGACCGTGGTAACTGAATTTCAGATACCACGATAACTGGCTAGATACGATGATAACGGCAAAGACGCCTTTTGACCGTGGTATCAGATATCACGACAACTGCAAAAACGACTTTAGACCATGGTATCTAAAAAAAACGCAATTGTAACAGACGTAACTTAAGGGGAGTCCTGAAGGAAGGAAATAGACGTCGTCACTATAACCACAATTTTAGTCGTGTCTTGCCATGCTGTTTTTTCTTCTTTTTACTGGATGCACTCAAGCCTTGTGGCGGCAGTTTAAAAGTTGGCGCGCGAACCATCTTCAAGTCTGCCTCATTCACTGTAATGGTCGCAGACCTCTCGCGCTCGGATTTTGGATCCGTTTCGAATCTCGACACCAAATCTTTCACACGTCGCTCCGACCGCGGGGTGAGCTCTTCACTGCACAAGCTATCAAGGCTTACTGTTCTCTTTCGAGACCGCCCGTCATCTTTCCTGAAACTCCAGATGCTGTAGCGCTTTGGTTTCTTCTCGACGGGCGGCGGCAAATCCAAACTGGTCGGCCGGACGGAGTGCTTGCTCTGCTGCGTTTTCGCTTCAAAGTCTTTCTTGATTCGCTGAACCACTCCAGGTTTGGCGGTGCGGTCCAGCTGCGGGCTGCTTTCGGCAGACCGCGAATCTCGCAGGTCGATAACTGGATTACTCCCCGCTTCGCTAAAGGATCGACGCGGGGATGTGATGGCAAGGAGTCGCAGGCCTGTGGTGGTCTCGTTCAGGGCGTCTCGTAGGGCGACGCCCGGCTCAGAGAGCCGCTTTGTTTCACTAAAGGCAGTACTAGGCACATCGTCCGGCTTGGGAAGCCGATCCGTGTCACTTAGGGCAAGAGTGGGTACGATCCCAGAACTGACTAACCCTAGCTCCCGGAAAGAGTCCGTCAAGGTTGTGACTGGCAATAACTCTGGCTCTCCTTTGGACGCTTCTTTGAAGGTTTCCAGCAAAGCGATAACTGGTACATTTCCGGTTTCTGACAAGGACCTTCTTGGCGATGGTGCCACAAGGAGTGCCGGTCCATGACTGGGCTCTTTGAAAGACTTGCCACGCTTTATATCACATTTCGGTTGCACAAGGTTCTCGATTTTCTTCACCTGGGAGGTGACATCTACTAAAGGCTCTTTGAGTATAGGCGCCTCAGAGGCCACTGGCTTTTTGAGCTGAATTTGCATACACTTTACTCCCGCAACCCAGATGGCGGGATGAGGAGGGGTCTTACTAAGGTCACTTGCGGATTTGGATCGAGGACAACCCTGTCCGGAGTCCATAGTAGAGAGCATAGGAGTTGAACCGAAATTCGAAGGGGGATGAGTGGATTCGGGGGTGCTTGCTTCAGATCGGCAGTAGGTTTTCCGAGGGCGATGAATCCGCGTCGATAGACGTAGGGAAGCATTCCGTTTAGGCACAGGCGGTGGTATAGTTGCCGTCTATACAAAACGGGAAAGTGATTAGGACATGCTTTTTGTAAACATACCCATAAAGAAAAAAGGTAAAATTATCAGCACTAGCCTTGACAGGCCAAGCTGGCGGTGCTGATCTCCGACTCTCGGCCGTCAGCCAGGAAGTGCAATGGGGGGTTGGGGGGCAGCCATCCTGTGCTTTCACACACCCTTCCCCGGATTTCTCCAGGTACCCATTTGAAGCTGGGTGGACTTTGGCTTGTCTTACAGGGTTACGCCACTAACCCCCGTCCAACAGAAGGCACTACCAAGACTCGAACAAACGACCCTTCACTTGCGAGTCCGGTGCGCTAACCACTCGGCCACGGACATACCCCATAATACAACATGACAAACGACAAGGATTTGGGAGTTATTTTCGTGTACAAAAACGGTTCCTCCTTTTCTCGATTCTTTTCTAATATACTACAGAATGTATTAAGTAGACTGAACCACATTCGCAAAAATCCATCGAATAAATAAAATGCACCCCTTTCTGTTTCATATCCAAATTGCAGGAATTATGCCTTCCGGACAAGTGCCATATACCGATCGCTTTTCCCAATCCTCCCAATGCATCTGAGCGAACGGCTACGCAATTTTAAACATTCAGGAGCCCCAATACGGTACCTGAAAGTCCCGGAGAGATCTAGTGTAATCGAAGGTTGAAGAGGTTCATATGATATGATATATTTGCTTAGAGCCCGAGGGCCATCGCATACAAAAAAAAAAAAAAAAAAAAAAAAACATCAACTGGTAAATCTTAACTACAAAAACTCTTCTCTATGATTCCAACCTATCCGCAAAAACCTTCCAAGCTGCCTAACCCCAAACAAACTTTTATTCTTAAACTTTTCCACCAACCAACCTTCCCCAAAATTTTACTCCCCAAATATTTTAACTCTCAAATCCTTCAATTCCACACATTCGCACATAAAATGAAACAAATATATAATGTTCAAACGAGGAAATATGTTGTTCAAGCGAGGACGTTGTTCAACGAGGATTCACTGGTAAAGTACAGGTCAAGTTCGTAGATGGGTCCTTTAGTCCTATCTTTAGAGGCAGAGGAAGGGTTTCGAATTTACGGTAAAAACATGTATGATTTATAAGATATTAATTGAGGGGGTAAGGAGGTCCTTGAATCCATATCTGAACCTAATTTTCTTGCTGGACAAATGGTTCATCACGGATACGGCTGGAACTGGAAATTTGGTTGAAGTTCAAACTTCTTTCTGAAACTGATCAGATATTCGATATCGGGGCAAGGAGACATGCTGAATCCATTTTTTGAACTTTATTTTAACAGTAAAAATATTCAAGGAATCTGACGAAGACTGAATGGCGAAGACATGACCCAATTGTTTGAATGAAATTTTAGATTTTTGGGATCCCATCAAAACCTTTGGTCTTGTTTTGACGGACATATCTGTGACTTCACAGCTAGACTTCTTTTGTTTCGGATCGCAAAAAGGCGCTCTGCCCGCCGGTGTTTCCACAAAACTTCGTCTGCGGCGTATTTCCTAGTATTTTGTGTTTGGAAGAACGGTAATTCCTTTAGTTGGCGTTTTAAGCTTAAAATTCTGGGGGTTGGACGCACATTAAAAGCTAGAATCTGTATGGTAGTTATAGATCATTTTATTTTTTAGAGATAGGCAGATTTTAAGAATTTCGACTGCGGCGCTTAGTTTAACTCAATCTGGATAGGCAGCAGTCGCTGGAAGCGTCGCATTTTAGCAAAAGACGAAATAAAAAGCCGAATATGTGAATTAAAATTTACGAACTTGTATTAAAAGATTAATAAGAATTGATGCATTACAGTTAAGTTTTACACAAATTTTCGCCTTCGGGCGCATTTCATAGTAGGCCTATTTTCTATTTGGAAGAATGGTGTTTCATTTAGTTAGCGTGTTACGATTGAAATTCTTGGGGGGTTAGACATTAAAAGAAACACATTAATATGGCAGGTATAGCAAAATATTACGGAAAGGCAGGTTTAAAACATTTCGTCTGCGGCGCTTACTTTAACTTTTTCTGGTTACAGTCGTTATGGTGTCACTTTTTTGCGAATGCTGAGCGGAAAAGACGAAACTGTGAATTTGAATTTACATTACAGAAATGATCCCAACTGCAATTCGTTTTACCCCGGTTCTGTTCTATGCTCTGTTCTTCGCGGCAAGGGAGTATTTTGTCGTCACATTTTTAACTCCGTCGGAACAGACTGGCCGCCCCCCCCCCCAAAGGTAAAAAGCTAGTGACGCCCTGTTTGGACTAGAACATATTTCTGATACTCACCCTTCTTAGAGTGCATATCCCTTCCACATACACTTCTCTATGATCTCCTCCAACCTCTCGCTCCGGAATGGAAAGCAACTGGTCCACTTGCTGATCCACTATCACCGGATTCACACACTCTACCACATCCGCATCTTGCTCCCACCTCGTCAGGGAATTCGATTGGTCCGCATCCTCATTCCCGAAAAGCCATTGGTCAAACTGCTCGACCAATGGGGGACTTTCAATCCTTAAAGGTAACTCAACAGTGTTCACAAAGTTGGCCGTTTTCTCTATCGCTTTCAGGGAGTCGTCCAATTCACCATTACTCTCGTCAAGTTGGCCTACCACCGGAATCCGGTTTTCATTCCCGGATTCCAGCTTTATTGAATTCTGCCTCTCTAGATACTCCTGCTCAAGTCTTCGCTGTTTGCTGACAGTTCGCTGGCGTAGAATAGGCGATTCGCCGATGGAAAAGAGTGGGCGGGGCCTCGAACTTTCCTGTTTTTTGACTGGTCGTTCTTCAGCGAATCCGAGCTGGACGGCTTGGTTTTTGGATACACTGTAGGCTTCGCCATTCGGACCCGGGAGGCGCACACAGGAGCTGTCTGGCTTCTCGGGAGAACCTGCAAGGAAAGCACTGTAAGACATGGCAACCTATAGTCATAGTGAGCAGAGGAACTAACACTCGGTGCTTCCACTTTCAAGGATTTTTGAGAAACCTCACTCATGCCTGTTAGATTGTCGCTCCAAGCAATTAAGATATCTTTTAACCCCCTGTATTTAATTTCAGTAAAATTATTGAACCAAAACTTAGGGGATGCCGCTTATAGTGAGCTTGCTCGTAATCTTGGAGTTGGAACAGGAGAAAAAATAAAACTAATTTCACCAAATTCTATTTCTACTTTTTTTTGGCAATACACCAAGATCAAAAGAGTTAAATGTTATGATATTTCTAACATACTGCAATGAGAATTAGGTATCTTTTACGGAAGCTCTCTTTTACCTGCAACCCATGGCTACATTGGACGTTCCGCTTTTGTCCAACTTTTACCATCTAATAATAATTTGAGAGCTATGCTTCTGATTATGAGCATGTTCCACCCTACTTACCGTAGTTACTACGCCATGACGTCACGAATTCTGGCTTTTTGCCGTCAAGGCTGGAACGATTTTTCTATTTTCCAGCAGGATTTCACGCCAGGGGTGAATCCGACTAATCACGTTACAGAGATGCGTAGTTACTACGCTTACTACGCTCCCAAGCATGGTAAGCAAATAGTAACTATTACGACAAGGTTGAAACGGTCAGCGTAGTAACTTTTCGTGAGGATGGAACGGAAATAGTAACTAATAGTAACTATTGTTAGAAGGGTGGAACACGCTCTATGTCTTCGCTGCTTCCAGGATTTATCCTAAAATTCACGATTTTTGGATGCCGGAAGGATTTTCGAGAATCCAGGATTTATCCTTAGAGCTAGGTCACACTGGGCTCAAAAAGCCGCCTATTCGACAGGCAACTGAAAATCCCTATGGGACGTGAGATTTGATGGATTTTGTGGCAGCTTAGGGACAATGAGCAGACTGGATTTAGGGGTCAATTAGGGATCCATAATTATACACGCTTTTTTGCTCTAATTAATCTCATGAATTTAAAACGATAATATTCAGAATTAGCTGTATCTTGTTCTTTTGTCTACTTTTGCAACCCAAAAGCCAGGAAATGAGCCAAGTGTGACCAAGCTCTTAAAATCAGGATTTTTGGATGCCGGCAGGATTTTTGAGAATCCCGGATTTCGGACTTTTTCAGGATTTCCGGGGAATTTTCTGACATTTTTAACAGACTGCAGTGAGAATTAGGTATCTTAGGAAAAACGGAAGCTCTATTTCAGCTGCAACCTTCACACTCGACGTTCCGCTTTTGTCCAACGTTTACCATCTAATTAATAATTTGAAAGCTATGCTTCTGATTTTGTCTTCTTTTCGGATCGCAAAATGACACTCTGATAATCCGTATTTCCACAAAATTTCGCCTACGTCGTATTTTGTAGGATACATTCCTTATTTAGAAGAAAGGCGCATCATTTAGTTGGCGTTGAAGGCTTGGAATTTTTGGGGCTTAAACCACACTAAAAGCTAGAGTTTAAGTTGAGTTTTGCCAGAAAAAGGCGTCCGTAAAAAATTTTGCCTGCGGCGATTAGGATAATTTGTCCTTGGTACAATCGTCGCCGCTCTGCCTTTTGTCGGTAAATTCTAGTGACTCCCTCTTTCATGGTAGTCTCCATATTTCAACACTTGGTTTGTTCTTGTAGTGAGTTGGGGGATCTAAGGAGAGAAGTTTTTGGTAAGGAGGTTCTTCAAGGGAGGTCTTTGAAAGATTTAATGGGTAGCAAAGTGTTCCAAGAGTTGCGTCGGTTGGTTAGATTCCTGAAGGTTGCCATGGAGCACCGTGGACGTTTTATTGTAGGTTGATGTTCTGGTAGGGATAGGTATTACTTTATAATAGTTATTTAGTTATTAGAAGTATGAGTTGAGTGTTGAATATTTGGAATGGTACATTGCAGTTGGAGTGCTTATTTATTTTTACATTTTGTCCCACTATGGCCCATAGGCCTTTTTGGGAATATATTCATTCATTCATGACTGCGAGTTCAGTTTTCAAATGTTTCGCTCCCAGCTGCCGCGTCGGAGAGCAGGAGGGCTGAAGAGAGTCGACACGCGCTAACAAGAAAATTGCTAATTTCACGTGGAAAGTAATGGTATTTTCAAAAACATATATCTCTGCTCCATTTCATGCTGAAAAGATCGTTTCTAGTAAGAGCTGTGCTTTAACAAAAATAAGTTTACCCATTGTATCTTTTCTTTGTTCTTTTAATTGTTACGTTGCAGTTTCATAATCCTCCGCTATTAAAGTTTAATCGACAAGGGCTGGGATAGGACAATCTAGTTAGCCATCACTTATTCACTTACAGAGGCTCGAAGACCCGATAAAATTGCGTTACTTCGTTGATCCGCTATTCACGAATAATCGATTTTCAAATAGCGGAATTTTCGCGCGATTTGCGATACCTCTATGCGCTTGTGTTTTTGGTTGCGTTCCGCCACTTAACGATTGTCAACGAATCGTTAACAATCGTAAACTTTTCCCGTTCCAAGACTCTGGTTGTTAAATTTAACAATCAGACCCGCCTTCCTACGATTTCCGTTCCAGAACTTAACGATTGTTAACTATTTTGTAACGATGGTCGGTGAGCATCTTTACAAAATAGTTAACAATTGTAGAACTTGGAAAAGTTCACGATCGTTAAAGCTGCAGTTAGCTCCGTCCCGAAGTAAAGTTAACGATTGTTAACAACTGTTAAGTTTGCGGAACGCAACCTTTGTTGTATGCCTTACGAGGAAGATTTGTGATTTTTTTGTGTGCAGGCACTAAGCAATCTTCACCGATCTCACCACTGTCCACTGAAAAGCCGAGTTTGTATTGAGATTAAAATTTACCGCGTCATAGTAGCATAACGTCGTAACTAGAGCAGATGGTGGAAAATAAAAAAAATCCCTTTACAGAATCCAAATAATTCAGTCTGTTAAATTAAATGATCCATAAATAAGTTGGCTTTCAGTGATGCAGTTTCACTCCTATGTTGTTTATTTTCTTTTTCATACTTCTCAAGTAGGCTATATCGAGGAAAAAAAAAAAATATTAAACAAAAATCAGCCTTACCCGGAAAGAAGGGCGTCTTCCTTTCTTCTGCAGGCGACCACGAATGAGGCCGTGAGTTCGGCGTTGAGTTTTGGATTTCCTCTAGTAGTATATCGCTGAGACCAGTATGAGAAGCAGCTTTGGCACCGAAAATACCTAAACAAGACATGTTTTTATAATAACAGTACAAATAAACAGAAAACGCTTTCGAATCCGCGATTTTTCGAGGATTTGTAAGAACTAAAGTGCGGGTCACCCAAGTGTACGTTAAAGGACCCCTCTTGCCTATTCTGCCTTTTATAATATACTTAGCTCCGATATGAAATTATAAGCTTCTAAGATCCCCACCTTTTTCTATTGTTTCATTTCTTAACTACGAATTTTTCGCGCTTTTTCGGCCTTTCCGAGCTTTCCCGTGATCCAACTGTACTGACTGCTAAAGTATGAAACCCCTTAAAGTCATTTGGATAATAGTCATAGAGATGGCTTAAAGTCATTTGGATAATAGTCATAGAGATGGCTTTGTCTTTAACTTCCGGTGAAATCCGAAACCATAACGTTGCCGTAAGAATGATAAAGTTTAAAAAATAATATAAGTAGAGAAGGAGAATAAGAAGAGAGCAGTTGCAGTTGGAGATTGAAGTTCAGTTCAGTTGAGAGTTGCAGTTCATAGTGAGTCAATTTAATATCAGCGCATCTCGGTGGATACAGTGGGTACTGAGAAGGGACGTCCCATATTAGTCATGTACAGAGTAAGTCTTGAATAAAACCTATATCTTACTTATGTTACCTCTATGCTACTGTAAGCGACTTCGGAGTTCGGAACCTCGCTAAAGAACTAGTGACGACCAGCCTCAGCTACCACATCAGGGGAACGTACCTACACTGGTGATTCTCTGAATCACCACACACGCGTCACTAGGCGGGATCACCAACTACTACCACGGTGCGCGTTACCATACAAATAGCGTCGTGATAGTACAGATCATTACACTGGTGACAGCGGTTTAGAGGCCCAGGTAGCTAGAAGTAACGGTGAGAGATAGGCCTAGCATCCTTATTCTAAAATGGCTCTTAGTGACGAAGCAAGGAAAGGCATGGAAGATCTGTCAATGGTTTTGGAGTTGGCCAAAAGCATTCCAGAGTACAATGGCATGACAGACATCGATGAATTTAAAAAGAAACTGGATATTTTTAACGAGCTGGCAGAACCCTACAACTTCAAGACAAAGAAAAGATGCATTGCAACCAGACTGAAAGGAAGTGCATTACAGTATTTCGAAGCGCTGTCAGCGGATGCAGTCACTTATGCTACGATGGAAGCAGTTATGAGAACATTTTCAGAACGCTTTAGAGAGACAAGTGAGTCCGAAAAGCTGAAATACGACGTGGTTAAGTACACACCCGGCACTACAATCCAGGAGTATGCAGATCGCATCTGTCAAGCAGTCTGCAAAAAGTTGGACAGAGACGGATCGGATGACACAGTGAAAATTGTACAGCTGGAAACCTTCAAGCAAGGACTACCAAAGAAGCTATTACGACTTATGCTATCAAGGAAACCTGCAAACCTGGCAGAGGCCATCGAACTGGCAGAAACGGAGGTAAGAATAGACGAAACAATGAAGAAATATGAGAAGTTGTCTATCAACATAACCGAGGAAGTTGATCACACTAGAAAAGTCGGATTCATTGAAGATCGGACGCGAAACAAGGAACGAAACACAGAGGAAGAAGCCAGGAGTAGATCAGCAAGCCGAGATAGAAGAGACGCGTTCGAGAGAGGAAGAAGCACACGGTATGAAAGGAATCACAAAATAAGAGACAGAAGCAAAACACCGCATAAAGCAGAAAGCAGCAACAACTTCCTGTGTTATTACTGTCAAAAACCGAACCATTTTATACGGGATTGTCGCACGAAGAAGCGGGATGAGTCAAATCAAGTACGACGAACCGGACATGAGCACTTTTCTCATGGCTATAGAAATCCAAGAGGAAATCAAAGTCCAAGAGGACATGGACGAGGCTATGACTCCTTTCCTAGACGCAACGACTGGAGAAGAAATGATGGTCAGCAACGAACGGCTTATGACCATAGCAAAGACCAAAATCAAACAGGAGGAGGAAGGGCTTACGTCAACTATACGCACAATCAACAAGAGTGGCGTGATGACCAACAACAGTCGAATTCTCGTGGCAACTGGAACAACGAAAGCAAGTACGGTAACGAACAAATCTGGCGACCCGCTAATCCAACTTCACATTCTGGCCAGAATTTAAACGATCATTCCAGCCAGTGAGGGTCGCACCGGTTGTTGAAGCATTGAGACCCCTGTTTAGTTTCGAATATCGCGAATCACATCCAAATACAGACCTACCAGTAGTGAATTGTTTTAGTCTATATCATATGCGAAATCTTAAATGTTTGGTGGACACAGGAGCGTCCACATCGTTGATAAGAGAAGATGTTTCCAACAACTTACGCCACAGAGGAGAGCAAGCCTTCGACCACCATCCAGTACTTTAAGTTCAGTCACAGGACATAGATTGGAAGCACTGGGTGAACTCATGGTGTCATTTGTTCTGGGACAAAAGCAACTGACAGCTAGAGTGATTGTTTGTAGAAACCTACTATTTCAGTGTATACTAGGCGTAGATTTTTTACGGCAGCACAAAGTAATCTGGGACCCAGCAACCAACGGAATATCGCTGAAGGATAACTATTCGAAAGACTTCAGGGATAACAGCGCGAATATGAAGAGGGCGAATAATGAGACGGTTGAAATGGATATCAACTTTACTTCGCAGACCTCACACGAAGAAAAACTGACACAACCGACCAAGAAGTCGCCACAGAAAGAAAGCCAAATACGTATCAAGATGGCACAAAAACTAACACTAGAGCCCGGCACAGCAGCTCAGGTGCTCATCGAAACTACAGGAAGTTCAGACGAGAGTGGAGTAATCAATGCGATCCTAGCTGCAAAAACACTGGAGAAGTACCCAGACATATTCATTGAAGATCAAGTACTGAAAGTTGAAAACAATGTTGGCTACATGGTTCTCACTAATCTAGGCGAAAAGCGGTTGAAGTTACCAAAACTAGAAATTGGTGAGGCGTATCCAATCCGGGAAGAAGACATTTCGGATTTTGTACCCAAACTGTTAGAACAGAAAGAATTAAAAATAAACAGCTTCGGAGAATCATCAAGGCAGGAGACGCCTGAAGATTATGGCCTTTCCAGAGAGGAATTCCTCTCCCAGTTTGACCTGAACCATATTGAAAACAAAGATATCCTGCAGAAAGTCCAAGACATTCTGTGGAGATTTAAGTGGACGTTTGCTAGACATAGTTCGGACTATGGACTCACGAATTTGATAACTCATACCATACCAACTACAGGACCACCAATCCAGAAACAGCCATACAGAACACCTCACCATGTAAAGCTCTGGTTAGAAGAACAGATCAAGGACATGGAAGCGAAGGGAGTCATCAAAGAGGCAATAAGCGATTGGAGATTCCCGTTGGTCATAGTTCGAAAAAAAGACAACACATGGAGACTCTGTGTCGATTTCCGTGCGCTAAACGCCGTGACCATCAAAGACGTGATGAAGCTACCCAGGATTGACAGCATTCTTGACGCCCTAGGGAACTCAAAATATTACACGTGTTGCGACCTCATAGCAGGATACTGGCAAATTGCGCTAGATCCAGCAACGAAACACAAGGCAACGGTGATTTTAGACAACGGCAGAACCTACACCTTCGAACGTATGCCGTTTGGTTTGAGCTTTTCACCAAACTCATTTTCCCGACTGATGAACACCATTTTTAAGGAAATGCTGTACAAAAACATTTTAGCCTACCTAGACGACATAATTCTGTTCACCGGAGAGGACATCTCGGAGCACCTCAGAGGTCTAGAAAGGATGTTACAGAAATTCGCAGACGCCAATCTGAAGTTAAAGCCGAAGAAGTGCAAAATATTGGTTCAGAGTCTTGTCTACTTAGGTCATCTGATAGACCGTGGAACCATATCACCAAACCCAGAGAAGATCAAAGCAATCCAGGATATCAGACCGCCAAAAGACATCAAGTCGTGCAGGGCAATTTGCGGACTGCTAAGCTATTTCAGGCGGTACGTAAAAGCATACGCCACGGTAGCGCGACCTCTGACAGAACTACTAAAACAAACAGGTAAGTTCGAATGCCCGCCAGAAGCGATTGAGGCCTTAGAGAAGATCAAGAAAATTCTGGTCAGCTATCCAGTATTAAAGTTACCAGACTTCAATCAACAGTTCTGTCTACAGACGGATGCCTCAGCCATTGGCATTGGAGCAGTGCTGATGAACATCGACAAAGACGGAAAAGAATCATATCTCCATTATGCAAGCCGAGCACTAACACCCGCAGAGAAGAAATACTCGACTGTCGAACGAGAATGTTTGGCGATAGTATACTTTAGTGAATATTTTCGCCAGTACTTATTAGGCAAGAAATTTGTACTGAGGGTAGACCAGAGATCACTCGTATGGCTCCACACCATACAAAACAACTCTTCTCGCCTAATGAGATGGGTGCTGAAGATGCAGTCTTACGACTATACCCCTATCTATGTCAAAGGATCAGCAAACATCATACCTGATGTTCTAAGTCGACATGGATTTCTTGACGAAGATAGAGACCAAGGAGACACACTGAGAGAACGGCTGATTATGACCACGGAAGAACATCGAGAGAAGACGGAAGAGCGGACAACGACTTCGCCACTATCTATTGAGAACATACGGAGATATCAAGAACAGGACAATATGTGTAAAGCACTGAAGGAATGTTTACGAACTGGCAAGCTTTCCGAAGCGTATCGACGATACGGAAAAGATATTGACAACTTTGAAATGGACGAAAAAAAGAAGATACTTCTTCGTTACTACCATCCACCGCAAAATTACAGGAAGGATGAGGTAAAGCTGATACCAGTAATTCCGCGATCTTTAGAGGGAGAAGTTTTACAGTTCTTTCACTCAACCGACGGGTGCCACATGGGTATATCCAAGACCATGGCACGCATAAGAGGCAGAGTCTACTTTCCAAAGATCTATGAACGGGTAAAACAATTCGTTCGAAGTTGCGAAGACTGCGCGAGGCACAAGTCCCCACCCACACTTCCAAGAGCAATGTTAGGCACCTATAGAATGCCGGATGGACCAGGCGACATACTCTCTATAGATGTATGGGGATCCGGTGGAGGATTGCCGATAACCGAGCAAAGGAACAAATGTATACTTACAGTAGTGGATAATTTCACATCTTACCTTTACGCCTTTGCATTACCAGATGAGACAGTGGCCAAAACACTTGTCACCAAGTTGTTCTTCGAGCACGGATTGTTTCCAAAGACCATATTGTCGGACAATGGACCATGTTTTAGGGCTAAGCTGTTAGAAGAAGTCACATCGTACTTGAAGATTAAACGGTACTATACGCCCACGTACATGGGAATGTGCAATGGACGCGTAGAACGGAAACACAAAGAGCTAGCTTACATGCTTGGGATCCACGCAAAAGACGACCAATACAACTGGGATGACCACTTACCGTACGTGGTCATGGCGATTAACACCTCATATTCTCCTTTGCTGGGAAACTCGCCATTCTTCTTACAACACATACGAGACCCAAGGATATGCATGGAAGAAATCTCTTCAGAAAGGACATATTATAATATGTCTGCGTACAAGCAAGAGATGATTATGAGGCTAAAGAAATCAAAAGAAATAGTACAAGCGAACTTGTCACGTGCCCGTGAAGAACAGAAAGAACGTTATGATCGTCGAGCGAAGAACTATCGAAAGTACAACGTCGGAGACATGATATGGGTTCACAAGTCGAACCTGGAAGGCACGAAAAAGTTGCGAAACAAATGGGATGGTCCATTTAGAATCCAGAAAGCCTTTCCAAACGATCTCACGTACGTAGTCAAGCACACGAAAACAGGTACAGAAGAAACGATTCATCATAATCGGATGAAGCCCAGTTACTTTCCAGGGCATTGGAAAGCGGAGCCAGCACCAGACCTTGAGTCGGATGGAGAAACTGACGAATCAGAAAGTGAAGAAGAAGCAAAACCAACTTCCTTAGTGTTCAACAGACGTTCAGGTTTTGGTTCAGAACAGTACTTTGACCTGATGAATGATGACAACAAATGGGAAGAATACGAAGCATACCTTGCTAGATCATGGACCAACCCGGAACAGAGTTCAGCCAGATTGCCTTCACGTCGCGAATCGTCTGAAGACGAAGATAGCAGCGATGGACCCGCGTTGCAGCACTTCTTTCCCAGTGCACATGGTACACCGAAACCTCCAGCAGTAAACCCATCCAACATCACCGAGGCAGTAAGTCCAGTGGTAAGGCCACTGACGTATCTCACCGACCTACCAGGAAACACCAACGCGCGTTCAACAAAGTGGAAAATTGAGAAAACAAGAAAATGAGCCTTGCAGTGAATGCGGAAAATTGGGAACCACAAATGGATCGGATAGGGCAGACGATGCATTCTTAA
The DNA here is from genome assembly GCA_023053575.1 of Branchinecta lynchi. NCBI lineage: Eukaryota > Metazoa > Arthropoda > Branchiopoda > Anostraca > Branchinectidae > Branchinecta > Branchinecta lynchi. Next base: position 4,192,369 of record JAKZAP010000022.1, on the reverse strand, counting down.
ACCACGATGGTAGCTTTAAAGAAGAGATTGACAGGCTGTATCGTGAACGGGCACTTAGCGAAGGGGGATTACTTCAGGTAAGACCAGCTTCGGTGGAGAATTTCTCGCGATTTGGTCATCTCGAATCACCATCAGTCTTACAGCAGAGGTGGGCCGCAACGCAAGTACCCACAAGCTCAGACGTCGGGCATACATCCACGAGCCAGTCCGCAGAAAAATCGCTGCGAGAGCGACTCTGGGACAAGGTTAGACCAAAACCACCCCAGTCGGCGGCGGAAGTCGCAAAGAAACTACGAAGAAGAGCTGCGCTACACGATGCGCGACGGCTCGAGCGCTACGATGACATATCAAGACCACGAGCCGAATCGGATCCAGAATCCAGGCAGCACTATGGAACACATACCCGAAGACTTGGTCTCGAACCAAGCAGGGGTGAGCCCATAGCTACTCGGTTGGGAAGGCATTCTGTGCCTCCTAAACGATTACTGGTGAAGAAAAATGATGACAAGATGAGTTAGTTGTTTAGAAGTGCAGATAAATTACTAGTTTGTAGTTTCGGCGTATTGTGTTGCGAGTGGAGCGAGCGAGTTCTGCTTTCGAGTGGAAAGCTCCGTTCTAGCACGCAAGCAGGCAGGCACCAGTTTCAAATTGAAGATGGACTAAAATCTATAAGTGTTAAATATATGCGGCAGTTACCCGGCCCCATAGCCAACATATCTTCTTTGAGTGATAAATAGAAAAATCTACAGAGACAAAAAAGTGGCTTTTTCCCACGGGTCCGAAAGTGCTGCCATCTATTGTTTCTGTCCATGTCTGCGACGATTTCAGCTGAGTTTATAATTTTTTTTTTTTGCACTTTGGTTTGTGGTAGAGTAACGGTATCAGATGTGCCTCTTAAACTTTAAAAGTTATCTCATTGCTAAAGAAACTAGAGCTTATCCTTTGCTCCTTTCTAAGTCGTGACGTTAGAAAGTTGGCCTACGGCAAAAAAGTCAACTTTTGAACTAAGACAGGTAGAATTTTTTTTTCGACGGCAATCGATAGCCATTGATGAGCTGATCAAAGTATATGTCATCCATTTTTTGGTACAAAAATTCCTTCATGAGATACACCAGTTTGAAAATTTCAAAGGGGTTGACAACTTCATAGTAAGGTACATTGAAACCAAAAATAGGCGATACCAGTTATGATACATATAGGGGACTTTTAAGCAACAGTCGACTGTTAGCCCATAATCATCTTCGGTAATGAGGGGTTTGCAGCTTTTGCTAGTTCGTATACCTGTTATTTGTTTCCGGTGAATTCGATGGTAAGAACAATTTGGTTCCCAATGGTAAGATATGCAAGGGACTTGTAAGTAATAATCGGCTGTTATGCTACAATCATCTTCTGCGATGATGGGTTTGCAGCTTTTGCTAGCTGGTGTACCCATTATTTGTTTCCGGTTAACTTAATGTATATCACGGGAGAGGGACTTGGTAAGTAGGAATCGGTTCACGAGGGGCTAGGAATTTCTGCAAATGGGTGCACATTGTATTCGATTTCTATAAATCTGACGGTAAGAAAGTTTGTGTCGATGGTCTATCAATGTAACCGAGGATTAACTGTTTACAAAACGGATACAAACGAAAATGTAAAGCAATGAGGTAGTTTCATAATAATTAATAGTGTCATCTATGGTATTTTAATCCTGAAAAGTTACGGATAGCTTTCTATTACCAAACTAGATTATATAAGATATTGTTCCAAGTTTTCATCCGTCACGATGTCTACGATTGAAAAGGATAAAGTACAACTGACTGCAAAGTTAATTTAGTCCCTTCTTCCTATATTATTGTGTTGTTGTCTCTACAACGCTGAAGAATACCTTTTGATCATGTGATTAATTTTTTTAGAACATCCCGTTTAAAAAGCTTATGCTATAATCATCTTCAGCGAAGAGGGGCTTGCAACTTTTGATAGCTGGTATATCCATTATTTGTTTCCGGTGAATTTGATGTCAATCACGGGAGAGGGACTTGTAAGTAAGAATCGGTTCACGAGGGGCTAGAAATTTTTGAAAATTGGTGCACATTGTATTCGATTTCTGTACATATGACAGTAAGAAAGTTTGTATCGATGGTCTATCGCTATAACCTAGGATTAACTGTTTACGCAACGGGTACAAACGATACGGTAATGTAAAACAATAAGGTAATTTTGTAATAATTAATAGTGTCATCTATGGTATTTTAATCCTGAAAAGTTACGGATAGCTTTATAATATCAACTAGATTATATAAGATATTGTTCCAAGTTTTCATCCGTCACGATATCTACGATTGAAAAGGATAAAGTTCAACTTCGACGGCAATCGATAGCCGCTAATGAGCTGATCAAAGTATATGACATCCATTTTTTGGTAAAAAAAATTCCTTTATGAGATATACCAGTTTGAAAGTTTCAAGGGGTTGACAACTTCAGTAGTAAGGTACACACTGAAACCAAAAATAGGCGATACCAGTTGTGAGACATTTAGGGGACTTGTACGCGACAGGCGACTGTTAGCTCATAATCATCTTCGGCAATGAGGGGTTTGCAGCTCTCGCTAGTTGGCGTACCTGTCATTTGATGAACAATTTGGTTCCCAAATGTAAAACATGCAAGGGACTTGTAAGTAATAATCGGCTGTTATGCTACACAAATCTTCAGCGATGAGGGGTTTGCAACTTTTGCTAGTCGGTGTACCCATTATTTTTATCCGGTGAACTTGATGTCTATCACGGGAAAGGGACTTGTCAGTAGAATCGGTGCACGAGGGGCTAGAAATTTGTTCAAATTGTTGCACATTGTATTCGATTTATATAAATCTGACGGTAAGAAAGTTTGTATCGTTGGTCTATCGCTGTAACCTAGGATTTACTGTTAACGCAACGGGTACAAACGATACTGTAATGTAAAACAAGGTAGTTTCGTAATAATTAATAGTGTCATCTATGGTATTTTAATCCTAAAAAGTTACGGATAGCTTTATAATACCAACTAGATTATATAGGATATTATTCCAAGTTTTCATCCGTCACGATGTCTACGATTGAAAAGGATAAAGTTCAACTGACTGCAAAGTCAATTTAGTCCCTTTTTCCGATATGCTTTTGTTGTGGTTAGGGCACGATAGCCCTTGAAGAGCTGATCAAAATATATGCCATCCATTTTTTTGAACAAAAATCCTTCATGAGATAAACCAGTTTGAAAGTTTCAAGGGGTTGACAACTTCAGGAGTAAGGTACACACTGAAACCAAAAATAGGCGATACCAGTTATGAGACATGTAAGGGACTTGTAAGCAACAGTCGACTGTAAGCAACAGTCGACTGTTAGCTCATAATCATCTTCAGCAACGAGGAGTTTAAAGCTTTTGCTAGTTGGTATACCTGTTATTTGTCTCAGGATATGTCTTCGATGGTAAGAACAATTTTGTTCCCAATTGTAAGACATGCATGGGACTTGTAAGTAATAATCGGCTTTTATGCTATAATCATCTTCAGCGATGAGGGGTTTGCAACTTTTGATAGCTGGTGTATCCATTATTTGTTTCCGGTGAATTTGATGTCAATCACGGGAGACGGACTTGTAAGTAAGATCGGTTCACGAGGGGCTAGAAATTTTTGAAAATTGGTGCACATTCTATTCGATTTCTGTAAATATGACAGTAAGAAAGTTTGTATCGATGGTCTATCGCTATAACCTAGGATTAACTGTTTACGCAACGGGTACAAACGATACGGTAATGTAAAACAATAAGGTAGATGTGTAATAATTAATAGTGTCATCTATGGTATTTTAATCCTGAAACGTTACGGATAGCCTTCTTCCGATATTGTTTTGTTGTTGGTTTTACAACGCTAAAGAACAGCTTTTGATTATGTGATTATTCTTTTTAGAACATACCGTTTTAAAAGCTTCGATAAGTTGACAATTTCAGCATTTAACCGACAGCGAACAAACAAAACCAACTCGCAACACTTTAGTCGGCGAAGCCGGACAAAGGTTGCCGCAACACTTCACGTTGCCCGGGCAACGTAGGTCTAGTTGTGCTTGGGTCTGGGTCTCAAAGGCCTAGAGACCTTGACACCAACTACAATGCTGTTGGATTTTGTAGACTCAGAATAACATTTTTGTGTTGCAGAGAATACGGTACCAGGTCACTCTTCTGGCAGTGGCGATATTCGCGGTCACAGCGGAACCGGAAGACTACAAAGTAACGAAAGGCGTTTTGTTTCAAAGAGTAAAAGCAATAGTTCCTACAGTAGGCACCTGGAAATTGGTAGTCAAATTCGATACCATGGCATATCAAGCTCTCAGAGGTCAGATGAAGCAGTTGACGATGAAGTTGGAGACTACACAGAAAGATGTAGGCAATATTTTCAAGAGTGAACCACCGCAGTCGAATAGTACAGGTAAGAAGGTGAAGTCAGAAGCCAAAGCAGCCATTTTTGGGAAACAGGTAAGAACCATTTTCAATGTTATGAATATGCAAGTACAGCGAATGACGGACAGTCTAGACAGAATAACGTCTGCGGTACACGCGAGAAGCAAGACGGACGAACTGAGGATGCAAGGAACCCGTCAGAGGCGAAGTATTTTAGGACCAATTGGAGAAATAAGTGAAATTCTTTTCGGCACAGTATCCGAAAAGACCTGGAAAACTACAGAAGAACGCATTGGGCGTATTGCAATGGCGTCAGAAAACATGGCTCATGCAGTAGAGCGACAGATATCAGTAATAAAACACCATGAACTACGCATAGAAGCAGTAGAAGCGAAGATGAACCAGACGATCGACACACTGGAACTATTTAAGCAGGAACTTAAGCAATACATAGCGAGTATTAACTCTACAAAGTCTCTGCATACCCAGTACGGATGGATAACACTACATGGTCAATCAGAGTAACGAACTATTCAACCTTCTTAGCGGGATCTACTCAAAAATACATGATACCAACCAGAGAGGAGGTAGCAGCATGTCTTGCGATACCTGTAGCTGTGTGCAAGTTCGACGCCGTCCCCTTTTTGTTTTCACGCAATACTTGCATTACAAAGCTTTTCAAGGAAGTAGACGTAAAGGATCCAATACCCCCTGAATGTCAGACAGAAGTCTTGGGTCCAGAGAGCTCAGAGCAATGGGAACGGGTAAGTCACAGCGATTTCATTTACAGCATTTCGTCACCCTTGGTCGCACAACTTTCGTGTCCAAATGTGACAAAAATAAGCGAGATCAGATTGTCCGGAACAGGAATCATTACTGTTCCGTCGGCGTGCAAACTGAACACGAAGGAAGCGTCACTCATATCAGTCGGCGCGAAATTATTCGAAGTGCCAACAAAGCAAATAGCAGTTGGCAACTTTCACACCATCGACGTATCGGTCGTAGTAGGACAAGCAAGCAGGTACAGCAAGAGAGAGGAATAACATGACACGAAGACAGGAAGAGGAAGACAGAGGGAGAGATAAGTGTAAGCGGCAGTCGTAAGTTTGTTAAATCCTATTAAGCACCATATTGTATCCACCTACCAACTTAAGGGGGAATGAAAAACACCTTGTTCGCAGTAGCATTTGTTAATAATTTTATAGGCCTCATGTATGCCAGGAAAGCCGGTGGACTACATATACATCCCCACCCACCGTGCTGAACTGAAATCAAACCTAAGTTTAACACCGTCGCAAACCAAAGTAACTTGAGCTTGTTCCAAAAGCCAGTCAGAAAAATTTTCTTGCTGACGGCAGTAAATAAACAACACTATGAGACGCGCGTGTCCCTGACTTGCGTCATGAAGGTCGTGTAGTTAAGTAAATTTCATAATAAGGCGAGGACGCCTCCTTTTTTTCTAAAGGGGGAGTGATGTACTGACTGCTAAAGTATGACACCCCTTAAAGTCATTTGGATAATAGTCATAGAGATGGCTTAAAGTCATTTGGATAATAGTCATAGAGATGGCTTTGTCTTTAACTTCCGGTGAAATCCGAAACCATAACGTTGCCGTAAGAATGATAAAGTTTAAAAAATAATATAAGTAGAGAAGGAGAATAAGAAGAGAGCAGTTGCAGTTGGAGATTGAAGTTCAGTTCAGTTGAGAGTTGCAGTTCATAGTGAGTCAATTTAATATCAGCGCATCTCGGTGGATACAGTGGGTACTGAGAAGGGACGTCCCATATTAGTCATGTATAGAGTAAGTCTTGAATAAAACCTATATCTTACTTATGTTACCTCTATGCTACTGTAAGCGACTTCGGAGTTCGGAACCTCGCTAAAGAACTAGTGACGACCAGCCTCAGCTACCACATCAGGGGAACGTACCTACACTGGTGATTCTCTGAATCACCACACACGCGTCACTAGGCGGGATCACCAACTACTACCACGGTGCGCGTTACCATACAAATAGCGTCGTGATAGTACAGATTCTTGCATTAAAGGAAATAGCAAACTTCAAGCACCATACTGGTACTCAGTCTGACCCAATTCTGTCCGTCGACCAAAGTGTTATGACGGAGTACTACTCAGAGAAAAGTGACCAGGGAACAATGACAGATTCTTCCGAGCTAAAAGCAACCAGGGAAGTTTTCCATTTCATGCATGCAAGGAGTACCGAACCAGCCACAGAAACCACATGCAACACGGAAACCTACCTTAATCCTACCTACCTGTCTGAAACTGGAAACACTGAAAGAAAAACATGCATTTTTTATGAGAAAGGCCACTGCCGCAATTTAAGCAAGTGCAAATATTTCCACAGATCAGATCGTCCGTCAGTCTGTAAAGAACATAAGACAGCCAGTGGCTGTGGAAATATTCGGTCGGGTTGCCAGAAGCTACACCCAATCAAGTGTCAAAACTCCGTTAGTGGTTCTTGCAAACGGGGACCCAGCTGCAATTTTCTCCACGTTGGCGAAGTGACGATGACTGAAGAAGTAAGGGATCATCAAAGCTTGAGGCAGACCCTTAAAATGTGGCGCCCATGGGAGGAAGCGACAAAAGAAACAACTAAGCTGTGCCGTAACTACCAAAGAGGTCACTGTCGGTTCGGAAACAGCTGCTTCTATCTACATCCAAAAAACCGACAGCGCCCACCCTCGACCCAGCACCCCCCGTCGAAGCCACACAACCAGACAACGTCCGCTCAGAAGACACGAGTATTCTACAGCTCTGGCTCCAGGCACATCGCAACAGCCAACCCCCAACCCCGGAGAACGCATCAGCCCATGTCCGAACCCCAAACCCCCCGGAGGCCTCCGCCACCGTTTCCGCAACTTTCAACTCGAGAAGACTAGGCACAAGAACAGAGGCTCATAAACAGGTACCACCACCACAACAAACTAGTACAGACCTGCAAAAAAGGAAAAAGCAGCTGAAACCATCCGATCTGCCACGGCTTCTTCTCTGCAATGCCCAATCTATGGGAAACAAAGTAGAAGACATGAACAGAATACTTCTAAATCAAAAGATAGACATAGCTTGTGTCACTGAGACTTGGGTCTCTTGCGCTGAACTTATAAGCATAGATGGTTATGAATGCTTTCTGGTCCCAAGGCCCGGACGTGACGGTCAACCAGTAGATCAAGGAGGAGGCGTGGCTTTCTACTGTCGTAATGGCCTTCGAAGCCGAATCCTGTCGCCGCCAGTGGCTAAGGATGATGAGATCGAAGTAAGTTGGCTTTGGCTCAGACCCAAGCTTCTTCCAAAAGCCGTCTCTTCAGTCATCGTTGGACTGGTCTACTATCCCCCTAGAGGTCCTTTCCGTAAACGCCTAATGGAGTATCTCCAACTCTCTACTGACTACCTCCGGTCGAGGTACCCATACGCTGGGCTGATAGTCTGCGGCGACTTCAACGATCTTAGCCATAAATGGATTAGTGAATCACTTTCCTTGAGGCAAGTCGTGAAAATCCCAACCCGGAAGGACAAAGTATTAGATCTTATCTTTACATCCATGGAAACTCTGTACTCTGAGCCTCTGGTACTCGCTCCGCTCGGCAAGAGTGACCATAATTGCGTCGTTTGGTTGCCTATAGTTTCGTACCCAAAAGAACCGCAAAGAAAAATTAGCTTTCGCTGTTACAAGCCAGAGTCAATCCAACTCTTCAAAAAGGACCTCTGTGAACTAGATTGGCGACATTTGTACTACTCAGATAGTGCAAACGCCATGGCTGAGTTCTTCTGCTCCAAGCTGTCTGAACTCCATGATCAGCACTTTCCTGAAAAAACAAAGCTAATTAAACCAAACGAAAAGCCATGGGTCACTCCAGAAATTAAAGAGATGATAGCGGAGAGAGATAGAATATTTGCATACTGCGGAAACGACGCTGAGTACAAAGTTTTCCGGAATCGTGTAGCTAATGCGGTGAAGAAAGCGAGAAAACAATACGGGTCTAAAATAACAGCGAAGCTCCTTACAACTGAGCCAAGGAAGTTCCACAAAGTCGTACAGAGTTTGCTTGGAAAAAAGAAAAAGAAAGTGGAAGTTTGCGACGAGAAGGGTGACAAACTCTCAGCTGACAGAATAAACGAGCACTTCGCTTCTATCTGCAGGAAGTATCCGCCCCTAGCCTCACTACCTCCCCTCCCCCCAGCCGCTGAAATCCCAACCATCGAAGAACACCTGGTTTTCAAAGAGCTTAAAAAAATCAACCCACGCAAATCCGCCTACCCAAACGAACTACCACCACGAATAATTCGTGAATGCGCACTTGAACTCTGCACCCCACTTACTGCTTTGCTCAATCAGTCAGCTTGTGAAGGCATCTTTCCCGATGTCTTCAAGAAAGCAGTAGTGACCCCTATACCAAAGAAACCACAACCAAACGGCCTTAACGACCTTCGCCCAATCTCACAAACATCTGCGTTCGCGAAGATATTCGAATCCTTTATTCTGAGATGGTTGATGGCTGACATCGGTAACAAGCTCGATGACAGGCAGTTCGGATTTCGTCCGGGCTACAGCACGGTTCACTACTTAGTACGACTCCTAGACATGACTTTAAAACACCTAGAACTACCAGGCAGTTTTGTGGATTGCCTAATAGGTGATTTTGTCAAGGCCTTTGACTACCTTTGTCACAACGTCGTTATAGGAGAGGCAGAGCTGATGGGAGCCAGACAAATTGTCCTTAGGTTGGTCGCCAGCTACCTTCACCAGAGACTCCAATGTGTGCTGCTGGAGGATGGCGAAATCTCAGATTTTCTTCCGATTACATGTGGAGCCCCTCAAGGCGGTAAACTTGGGCCTTCTTGCTTCACAATCGTAATCAACTCCTTGATCATAAAGATCACGGAAAGGCTTAAGTTTGCAGACGATTTGACCCTTCCCATCCTCCGGTCAATAAATGACGTACCTGATAAATGCCCTGTCAGAAAGGCATTTGAGACTCTTTGCAAGGAGGCTGAGCAACTGAAACTGACTGTCAGCTCAGAAAAGAGCACACTCATCAGATTTAACTTCCTGAAACAAGATGCACCTGCTACAGATTATGTCCTTAGTTCGAGCAAAACCATCAAGATCCTGGGACTTCATCTGGACGAGAACCTAAGCATGGAGACACATGTGTCAAAAATAGTCTCGAAAACATCATACCTACTCAAGTTCTTCGCTAAACTACGAAGGTTCGCCATCCCCAAGGACACAATGGTAACATGTTATAAAACATACATTAGACCTGCCACCGAGTACGCCTGCGCAGTTTGGCATCCGATGATAACACAGAACCAGAGTTCTAGGCTAGAATCCCTACAAAAACGAGCATGCAAGATGATCCTCGGACTGTCGTATGTGACGTACGAGGATAGCGTCGAGAAACTTAAAATCCCAACACTTTCGAAGAGACGTCACGATCTAACCATGGCATTTGGCACGAAATGTCTTAGATCAGAACACCATCGTGACATCTTACCCGAATTCTCCCCCCTCCCGAACTATCGAACACGGCGTGCCGAAAAACTTAAGGGACTCGATCCACTCCTCCAACCACCACCGACAAAATCAAGTCAACGCTACACAAAGTCGTTCGTGCCATATTTCATCCGTCATCACAACCTGAAAATAGAAGGAAAAGAAGACAATGAAGAGTTTTGACAAAATGTGGATTAATTGTATATATTGAGTGTTTTATTTGTGTATTTCATGACGCGCATAAATTGTTGACCTCCCAGGTTATTTTTTTCTTTGTGTAAAGATATTGGGCAAATAAAAATGATTCTGATTCTGATTCTGATCATTACACAACGAAAAGTTTGCCAGAGTCTTCAACGTCCGCTGACAACTCTTGCACATATATGGATGTGATAATCTTCTGTTTATTACTTCTTTTATTTGCTTAGTTTTCCCACTTTTTTACTAAGACACGTTCAGTTTTCAAATGTTTTGCGCCCAGCCACCGCATCGGAGCGATTCTCTAACAAGAGAATCGCTAGTTTTAAGTGGAAAGTAATGGTACTTCAAAAAATATTTTTTCTGACTCATTTCATAGGGAAAAGATCATTTCTAGTAAGAGTTGTGCTTTAAGGTTTGTTCATACTCTTGATGAATATCTCTCCCTGCCGATGCAGAATCTCCGGGCACCTGCGGAAGAAAGCAAGAAGCAGCTGCTCCCAAAGATCGCCGTGACTGTTTGACACAGGGTTTGAGTCGTTCCGTTTGAGTCGTCACGGACACGTTTACTCCTTCTTCCTGAGGATCACTGGCGTTTTTCGGACGGCGCTTTTTCGTTTTTAAGGACACCTGAACAACGAAACCATACTTAAACACACCATGGAGAATACATTTACAGACATGGACACGGAGAGCATTTTTCTCCTGAGCGTGACGTTTTCAAAATAGAGATGATTGTTTCCGGAGGTTTGCATATGCAGACTCCAAGACAAAAAGCGCAATTCATTCAAAAATGAAGCTTAGGATACATGGATAATTTGTTAAAGGACACCTGAACAATGAAACCATACTTATACACACCATGGAGAATGCATTTACAGACATGGACACGGAGAGCTTTCTTCTCCTGAGCGTGACGTTTTCAAAATAGGGATGATTGTTTCCGGAGGTTTGCACATGCAGACTCCAAGACAAAAAGCGCAATTCATTCAAATCTTGTACAGCGCTGGCCGGATCGTATTGGTATTTCTTCTAGATATACGTTTGGGCTTATCTGGTTAAAAAATATTCCAGAAGAAGGGTTGAATGGAGACATTTGTTCATTTCTAAAATTGCTCGGCACTGAAATAAGGACAGATGCAAAATGGAGCAAAAATCATAGCTTGGAAACGATATTTCGTATTTGGATTGGGTTTTCTGCAGGCAATGTTAACGGACGTCATATAGATAGGGATGATACTTGGTACTCTTCATTCAGGTGTCCTTTAAAAGCAGAGCATGCATTTTTTTTTAGTATTCAAGCATTTTTGAATACTGGAACATGAACAGTAATAGTGCGAGGAGTCCTTTAACAGTTTAAAACAATCTTTCCATGTCTTTTGCGTTACGCCGTTGAGCAAAAGTAGCTCACCTCTATGTCGTCGTAGGGTCTCATGGGGCACAGGTGGTCGGCATTCCGAGTCGTCGGTCGAGACCGAGTCCGTTCGATCAATTCCTCTGGAGCTGGGCCGGTTGATGTTTGTTTCAGATTTAGACCGAAAGAGAAGGTTGTGTCGTTGCCTCGATGCAAACAGAATTCCCTTAAAGTAACAGAACGAATTATTACCTATCGGAATAAAAATTAAATAGAGAGCTGCTAATGAACGACAAAATACATTATTAGAAACACAGATGAACATCGATAGGCTATTGCACTAAAACCAACGGTACAAAAGCCCTAACTACAACTTTTCACGCCAAGTTTTGTCCTGAACCTTCGTTGCAATAGCGCTGCCGCATCGCTGCTGCGGACAATGGATTTGTCCATGATGCACTACCATGCCATCCACAACAGCCTCCTCGCAGATGTCGTCAATTTTTTATTTAAAAACTGAAAGCGCTGTGGTTAAAAATGGGAAAACCAAGCAAAACCAAAGAAGTCCAAAACAGACAATAGACCTGATGTCTTCAAAAATGAAAAACAATACTTTTAAGCTTCTCATTTCCTTGGTTGTCGGCGGAACCTGAAGCTTGCTGCAAGCTTGCGTTCCGCGACTGACGAAATTCGGCGCTAAAAAGTCGTAGGTACAAAACGAAACAATCGCGAAAGGCGGGACTACAGAAGATTTTTTTCCGTGACATGGGGATGTGAACTGGTTAGGTGAATTTGCCTTCGGTCCACTGTTCCTACGGCCGGCTTCTATCAGACTATTGTAGTGGTTCTGTTCACAAGCCCCTCGATAGCTCAGATGGTAGAGCGACTGCCTTGTAAGCAGAGGGTCCTGGGTTCAAATCCCGACTGAGGAGCATTTTTGTCTATCAGTTCACTACTTATAGAAGCTTATAATTCCGGAAGGAAGTTAGGGATAGTACGAAAGGCAGAATAAGCAAGAGGGGTCCTTTAAACGAACTTGACTGGAAAGATATCTTTTATAACTTTACAGAGAACTTTTTCTTATTTCTGCATGAGTCTGTATGAATCATTGTAGCTGACATATCCGTTTTACGCATTATTTGAATATATTTTTTATTTAGATTTTTATTTTATTTGTTGAAAATTGATTGTGGAAGATCGGTGTGGACCTGGAGGTGAACTTAGAGAATGGAGTGGTAAGTAAACATAAAACAAATTCTTCAATTGTTCTTTCTTTATTTTACTGTAACTGTGAAGAGACTCGTTTATTTGTTGATTACTTTGGTATTCACTCCTATGTAACGGGCCATGAAGCTTTGCACGGATGGAAACTTATTTTGTTCATTTATTTGTTCATAAAATTGAAATGAACTGAACTGATATAGTGACGAGTATAAGGATCGAACGATACTATAATCCACCGGCGATTGAGGTGGTTGTGAACTATGCACCGTCGAATTTCATTCGCAGTCAGCTTGGGCCGTAGGAACATATATCACCGAAGTACGGAACTAATCGCCCATACATGCCGCCAACAAATATCCATCTTAGCTGGAAAGAAGAAGAAGAGACAGGTGACCCTAAAACCAAAATGCAGAAGAATCTCTACCCTTTCGACGACCCAATCGAACAACAAAAACAGTAGCCGAGTCCAGAATGAAATCACAGCACCAGCTTTAACTCCAACCAACTTTCAGAGAAGAAGTTCTCAAAAGCAGATATTTAAGGAAGAATCTTTCACTGTTTTTCCACAAGTTTATTTTCCAGCTTCAGCGGCTTGAGCCTGAAGAGGACCCTTGCCAAGAATGGCCGAAATATAGCTCAAATTAAATGTAGCTGACTTATCCGTTTTGCACCGTCGAATATGTTCAAGAACCACCTTGGTGGCTAATTTTGGTGACTCACTGGTAATACAATCCAAAGGCCGCGGGTTCAAATCCCGCCCCAGGAGCATTTTTCTCTTTCTGTTAGACTACTACTCCCAACTTAAAGATGCAACCGTCAAACTTTAGGAAATTTCGTCGGCTTTGCCAAAAATCATGGACAACAGGGCCTAGCCAGCAAATGGCACGCTTCTGGACGCTGAATGAAAAATTGTATATTGTATTTTTTGTGTTTTATTTAATTCTTTTAATTTATTTTACATACTCCGCTCCAAATGGCGAGTCAGAAATAAATTACTTACTTACTTAAAGTAAAGATTTTCCTTACCTCGTAAACTTCCAGCTGATGCATAAAAGAGGCGTTGGGTCTCACACATGCCCTTTTACTTTTGACATACTCCAAGGTGTTTTTCAGGTCCCACTGGTAGGCTTTCATGGCATAGGCTACGACCACACTGGCAGACCGACTAACACCCATACGGCAGTGGACTAGGACTTTGGAACCGTTCTCCCTAGAAAATAAATAACCCTCAGGGCTTCTATGACCCTTGTTGCGTTTTCTATAACCCTCCTGCTAGTCTTGTAGACGCTTAGAGCGTGTTCCACCCTACTTACCGTAGTTACTACAGTAGAGGTATGCTTATGTGAACAGTTACTTTAATGTGAACAGTGCAGTTTTGGGCTAAATGGTAAAATGAACATCTAAAATACCTAGACGGGTGTTTTCAGATGCACTTAGTTACTTAGCTTTAGACACAGCAAGTGCATGAAAATGGCAAAGTCCACTGTCAACAAACGTTCACATATGCATACCTCTACTGTACGCATGACGTCACGAATACTCTGGATGACTATCTCTCCTTGCCGATGCAAAATCTCCGGCCTCTCCGGGTACCTAGCGGAAGAAAGGCAGAATTGGTGTCACAGCTGCTCCCAAAGATCGCCGTGATTTGTTTTACACAAAATTTGAGTCGTGAGTTTGAGTTGGTACGGAGACACTTACTCCTTCTTCCTGAGAGTCACTGGCGTGTTTTGGACTTGGTCATGTAGAGTATTGGGGCTTTTTGCCGTTAAGGCTGGAGCAATTTTTCTATTTTCCAGCTGAATATCATGCCATGGGAGAAAACGACCAACCACGTTATGGAGATGTGTTACCACAGTTACTACGCTCTCGAGTATGGTAAGCAAATAGTTGCTATTAGTTACCATTTCGAGAAGGTTGGTACAGTCAGCGAAGTAACTTTTTACGAGGTTGGAACGAAAATAATAACTAATAGTTACTATTGTTAGAAGGGTGGAACACGCTCTTAATATCATAGCCTTTAAACTGAAGTAGCTTTTAAGAGGAATTCACACAGAGGGCGTCTAAATATTGACAGGCAAACATAGACCTTGCGGCGTCTAGGCGAAATCGCAGGCCACATGGTCAAGACATACATCTTGTCTTTTTCCACGACCTTGATACTCCTTGATATCAATATCGTATGTGATTGAATAACTCTGAATTAAACTGATTAGCTGTTTCAAATCCACCGTTTCTATATTTCAAATTATTTCTCTGGCGTTTCAATTTTTTTCGGCTCGGAGCTGAAGCCTGACGAAATGTTTTTTATTGACCCGACGGTGCGTTTTCTCAAAGCCAGGCGCGACGGATACCGTCAGTAGCGGCAAAATTCGCTCTTTGTGCGAATTGGGCTTTACTGCGTTCACATGTCACATCCTTATTCCCATAAGCATGTTTCGGCGAAAGAATCCAGTCTGACTTCCCGCAACTTCTGCGACGTGTCAGTGAACGACTTGACAAGCAAAAAGCCACGCTTAAAGTTTAACTGAACAGCCAGCTTATTTTTGTGTCATTTAATTGGCCATATTCTTCTTCAGCGCTTCCAAGCGGACTAGTTTCTGTTAATCCCCCTACGCCTCGCTGTCAGCACTTGGACCAGACATGGTAAAATAGATTCACAGGTTAGTGAGTGGAAAACCTGTCATCTGTATTCCAGGTAATGGAGGTTTTGCAAATGTCTCAGCAGCAGATAGCGAAAGTGACCCGCTACCCTATGGATTCGACTTCTTACTATGTCTACACAAGTGTTGGTTATGAGGCAATGGGCAAAACTAGTCAACTTGGAGTGCTGTGCTGTAATAAGGCCATTTGGCGTCTCATCGCTGCTGCCCTCTTCAGGTTACTGCGAAAGTTTCGTAACTTCCAACTTACTTGGCTTTTCGAATGAACGTATAGGTTTCTTCCCAGTATTTCAGCAGATCTGTTGCTTCTTCATCGTAAACCCGGACATTCCAGTATTCAAATGTGCCAGGAAAGAAGTTATCGATCTCTCGCGTAACGTTTAGTATATGTCCGACCCTGAAAAATCAAATCCTATCGGTCACTGATGCTGATACGGAATATCTTAGTGAATGTTTATGCTTTGTCGCATTAAGGTAGGTAAGGTAGAACTTTATTGCAAAACAAATAGCACTAGAGTCAAAGAAAGTGCCAGACGGCATACATGTCAGTGGCATACAAAAGTAGCAGTTAGTTAATAAAATGATTTTTATAAACAGATAATAAAATAATAGCCTGAGGCATTAATAACTGAATAAAAACAAATAAATACACAAAAATACGATGAATTTATCACGAGAATATTCAGATTTGACAGTGCAAAGCGGATACGTCAGCTGAATTTTATTAGAGCTCTATTTCGGTCCTTCTTGGCAAGGGTCCTCTTCAGGCTCAAGCCGCTCAAGTTGGAAAAACGAACCTGTGGGAAACACTTGTCGAAAAAAAACTTGTTTTTTTTTAAGTTTTCCTTTGCACTATCAAATATGCATATTCTCGTGATAAATTCATCGTTATTTGTGTGTATTTATTTGTAACCTGTTTAGAGGTTTGTTTCCTTTCCCGAACTTGAACCTGAAGATCGACAGCCTGACAGGGACCCTTGCCAAGAAGGCCCTTGCCAAGAATGGAGCATCGTAGCTGACATATCCGTTGTATACATTATTTGAATATATGTTTAAAAGTCAGCTTGGGCTCAAGGAATATTTACGTCTCGTTACCCCTAAATCGACTATTTAATTAGCTTTAAAAAAAAATTCCCCTTGTTTTGAAACCCACCCTTAAGTACAGAGCCCATCTACGAACTTCATAAATATTCTTTGAGCCCAAGCTGACTTTGAAACATTTATTCAATCAATGTTTACAACGGATACGTCAGCTCTGATTTTTCATCAGCGATATTTCGGCCCTTCTTGGCAAGGGTCCTCGTCAGGCTGTCAATCGATTGACAGCCTGACGAGGACCCTTGCCAAGAAGGGCCGAAATATCGCTGATGAAAAATCAGAGCTGACGTACGAACTTCACCTGTACTTTGACCCAAGGAATCTTCATATCAAGCTTAACAAATATCTCAACCCCTTCGAGAGTGATCGTGCTAACAGGACAGACAGACAAACGGACGGGCAAACTCTACGAAGTCATAGGTATCGCGTCACTAACGTTCTGGGACCCCCAAAACAGCTGAGTTCTAATGCTATAGATAGATGGATAGACCCCGGACCGACCATCAGACCGACGGACGGACATGAACTGCGATCGCTATTGGCCAAAGGGCAAGTGCCATCAAAACCAAGAAAAGTCGGGTGAGACTGTAGTACGCACCAAGTCGGAAACACGCGTCAGCACCAATTTTAGTCGGCCGAGTATCCAACGGACATAAAATGAATTAACTGACAAGAAAACAAGATTCCGATCTACTGAGACTATGCACTGTTTTCGAAAATATACAAATTTTAAACTTTTAAATTGGAAAAAGAAGTAAAATATATTTAAACCGATAGAAGAACACTTGTTCTTGTATATAATAAAAAGAGTAAAGGATAACCTGGAAAGAAATTAGAGTTACAAGAAAAAGAAAAGAACAAGAAATTCAATCTAAGAAGATTTGGTAAACTTTTGAATTGGTTATCGTGGTATCGGATATCACGGTCAAAAGGCGTTTTTGCAATTATTGTGGTTTCTGATATTCAGTAAAATCGCCAGTAGGCGATAGATAACTGATCGTGGTATCTGAAAAAGTCATTTCACTTTCATCAATCTTTGTCAAATTGGTGGGAAAGAAGTTTGGCACTTAGTGATGTGACTCAATATCAGTTTTTCTTTTGGGATGTCTTCGAAAATCGCAACTTCGAAAATTGTCGTTTTTGCAGAGCAACCATATAGCAGATACCACGGTAACTGCAAAAACGATAAATTGTAGATCAAGTTACCGTGGTAACAGATACCATGGTATCTGCAAAAACGCACGTATTTATTTCTTAGATTTTCTGTTTCACTTTGACAATCTGATATCATCTACAACTGGCTCTGCCAGGTAAAAGACCACGAAGAAGGTGAGCCAAACTAAGGTTGCGTTCCGCAAACTTAACAATTGTTCACAATCGTTAACTTTACTTCGGGGCGGAGCTAACTGCAGCTTTAACGATCGTTAACTTTCCCCAGGTCTACAATTGTTAACTATTTTGTAACGATGCCCACCGACCATCGTTACAAAATAGTTAACAATCGTTAAGTTCTGTAACGGAAATCGTAGGAAGGCGGAGCTTAAATTTAACAATCAGAGTTTCGGAACGGGAAAAGTTAACGATTGTTAACGATTTGTTAACAATCGTTAAGTGGCGGAACGCAACCTAAGGGTAAGGCCGTCAGCCATGCAACCGATTAACCCCTGAGGACTTATGGAGAGCTGAGAGAGAGAGAGATTTAGAAACTACCAAACTACAGATTCAGCATTGACCGTCATCATCGGGGGCACGCGTACAAGCTTACAAAGTCAAGATTCCGCAAGGACGTTTTTAAGTGGGGTTTTGGCAACAGAATTGTTAATCCCTGGAACAGCCTTACCGAAGATGCGGTTAATGCTGAATCGATCAATAGTTTTAATTGCATTGTTGATGAGATTTTTAACTCTGATCAGTTCGACTACTCAAAATTTCTTAGAGTTATTTAGAGGCGAAAGCCTTTTCTCTTGCTTTGTATTATTATTATTATAACTAAATTCAATTTCTCACAAATTATAAATAACAAGCATATAAATAACCACCAGGATTCAGCATTGAAAACCGAAGTAAAAGGGGCACAAACGAGTTCCCGCAACGATTAGTGCGGACATTAGGGGGTTGAATTCTATTTTGCAATCGAGTTCGATTATTGGGATGGGCAGTTTCCGGTAGCAGTGCCCGGTGGCTCGTATTGGCTAGCACAGATTTACCAAACTGCAAAATCAGGTGTTCAAGCCCGACTTTAAGCGGTGATGAATTCATTTTCACAAGGGTTTATTTGTAGGGTATGTCGCAGTTTCGGAGTATATATGATGATCGTGAAATATAATTTTACACGACATAGAGTCCAATATCTATATCTCTATATAGATACAGTAGGTAGATTAGGGTAGATTTTGCCCCAAAAGATCTTCTCGTCTTGTGTCGCGCCCCATGTTACTTGTTTGTCGGGAGTACTCCTCCTCCTCACAGGAAGAGATGTGTCGCGTCTTAGAAAAAATTACTTTAAGTTTTGTAAATATTTCCTTTATCTTCCTTCTAGGCATAGTAATTCAAAAATAGTTCAGAATTTACATGTCCGCGATCCTTTCCGTCATTTAGATAGTATTGAGCTCCGTGCTAAGCGTAAATCAGCATTGCGTAAGTCGCGCCTTGTGCCTCTTTTTTTGTGAATAGTGTTTTAAGTGAATTCTAGTGTCTTACTTTTTTCTTATTTCTTATATACTCCACCTCTTCCTTTGTGTTTTTATAGTGGGTTTGTAAAAAAAAAAAAACAAAAAAAAAACAGACTAGACATATAACTATGTCGTTTAATATAATTTTCTCTCTCCAGCTGTAACAGCTGGAGGGAGGCCATTAAATATAATTCAGTTTAGCTTATAGGTTCCTCGAGGTGACCTAACCGCAACTTTCCAGATCTGGCATGATGAATATGATAATTTCAGACCAGAGAATGTCTTGATCTTCACTCGCAGCGGTCTCAGAGGACAGACTTCGTGGTGATAAATTTCGGAAAGACAATAGTTGCGTTTTGCAGATACCATGGTATCTGTTACCACGGTACCTGGATCTGCAAGTGGTAATTATTGCAGTTACCGTGGTATCTGATACACGGTTGCTCTGCAAAAACGAAAATTGAGCTTTTAATCATCCAAAAAGAAATACTGATATCCACTTACATCTAGAGTGACATAACTTCTTTCCCACCAATTCGACAGAAAACTAAACTACTTGAGATGAATTTTCAGATACCACGATGAAATTGAAAGTTAATTGTTTAGGAAACGTACAAAATATAATAAACAGTGTTTAGGGGTGGATTTAAAGTTTTTATGTTTGTATTGATTTTGTTAGTATAGATTAAAGTAAATACTATAGTTCGTAATAATGGATTTGGAATGTGTTTGTAGCTTTTAGGGGCTCCTGTTTGGGAGTGTTTGTTTGTCTTTCGTAGCGGTCGTTTTGGTTGGGGTTAGAGTTTTAGATGTGTAGAGGTGAGGATTCGTAGATAAATAAAAATGTTTATATTTTTATTGAAATAAGAGTAAATAAGTATTAAGATTGGTAAAGTTAAATTCAAAAATAATTTGAACAGTTGAAATGGTAAATGGAGTTATATTTTTTGAAGTTTAAAATTTTGTTTGTTTTTTTGGAAAGAGTAGGTAGGTAGGTAGGTAGGTTTTTTATTTTTAACCAAAAACATTGAAAAGAAAATAAAATAACACTACTAATATCCCATTGCAGCAAAAAGAAAGTCCTAAGGACTTGTGCTGCAATTTATTAATACTACTTGTATCTAATAAATAAATAACTAAACATAACAACTTATTTTCCACCTAGCCTATGACTTAAATAACAAACAATTAAACGTGAACACTACACGCAACAAGAATCCTTAATATTTACTCATTACCAGTTTCAGCCCCACCCGAACAACTGTGAAAAAAAAGAAAGAAAAAAAAAGAAGAAAAAGACCACATACCCTTCAACTCGTATTAATTAAGTGGAAAGTTTTCAGTTTCTTTTTAAATCCGTATAAAGTGGCAGACTCCCTGATGCTAGACGGCAGATTATTCCAAACAGAAGGCCCCAGATTATGAATCATATAAGATGATCTAACTGTTTTTCTTTTTTCATTAGTTAAAAACTGTGCATTTCTAGTATCATAATTGTGGTGCTCCTGATTCATAGAAAAATAATCATGGAAATAATCAGGGCATATATGGTTCATGCTTTGAAACACAAAAATTGATGCCTGGTAATCACGAATCTGACCAACATACAGAACATTACACCGGGAAAAGCTGGCAATGGTTTTGGATTCAACCTCCTTTTTTATGTCCGCAACCAAACGAATGCTTTTATTTTGCAAAATCTGGATCCTTTTATAATTAGAAAAAAAATGTGTGACGTTAAAGATTTAAAGGAAATGTTAACGTCACCGAGTGGAGGAGGAGTCGTAGCCCAAAAAGTAAAGTAACAAATTTTCGAAAGGCTACGCGGGTTTAAAAAAAAAAAAAAAAAAAAAAAGATACCACGATCAGATATCACGGTCCAACCGTGGTATCTGAATACCAGATACCCCGATAACTGGCCAGATACAACGATATCTGCAAAAACACTTTTTGACCGTGATATCAGATACCACGCTAGCTGCAAAAAGGACTTTAGACCGTGGTATCAGATACCTGGTAGCTGCAAAAACGCAACTAATGAGCGGTGGAGTTTTAAAAGTGTAGTGCACGCAGCAACCATCAATGTGGACCGTCACCTGACTGGCTTTCAGTTCATGGTTAACGACGTCCAAATATGTTCGGGGAAGCAAACGCCTGTTTACTGCCTTAACACTATTTTTACTATAGGCTAGTATTTCAGATCTGAAAAATACGTCGTCTACTTGGCTTGCAAAGACATAAGCCGCTTTCACAATGACGCGTCTTTGCGACGCGTCACGTTTATCTTGCGCTGCGTACAGATTGCGTAGCGTATCTTTCACACCTGCACGAGAACTGGATGCGTATTTACGTTTTTCTTTTTCGGTTTCTTCTGCAAAATTTTCATTTATTTCATCAATTAGTAAGTTTTAACCATCATTAGTAGGTTTGTCTTCATCATCAGTAGGTTATTTTTCCGGTTTCTCTTCAAAAACTTCCATTTTTCACTGACAAATCTGATGCGTAACCCGTTAACGCAACGCAAGAAATTCTATTCTTGCGTTGCGTTTTATTTGTCTGTGTAAGCTCTGCGTTGCGTCGCCGCAATCGCGAGGTAGACGTCGCGTAGCTCAGTGTAAAAGGCTCAACGCGTCAATGCGAAAGCGGCTTTACGGGTAAGGCCCCTTTATAGAGATCCGAACGTTAGTATGTTTATTGGGATAAACTGAGGCCACCCTGAAAAGGATCTGGCAGTATTGTGTCAACCTCACTTCCACCGCAACATCACTACACTCGTCCCACCCTTTCCGCGTCTAACAGATGTTAAGAATACATCCCGCTTCTGACATCATTATTAAGATGTTGAACGTGGAGGAAGTTTCCAAACCCTTTTCTTACACCTTGTTGAGAGGATGGACGAGTGGAGGCGAGGTTTAATGAAGATAAGGCTCCTGGGGTGTGGGCTGAAGACATTCTGACACCGTAGGTGCCCACTAGCCCCAGGACCAGTCAGGAAACCCGAATAAAGAGACAAGGGAAAGTCTCAGGGAATTCTATAGCTCAGCCGCAGTCAATCCAGAAATCCCTAATCAAGCTGGTTCACACATCCTAGCGAAGCTGGAATTCACATATCCAGTCAAGCCCGAGGCCTACTAGCCGAGATGAACCATAACGTCTATAGTTAATTTATCTTATGCAAACCGTGTACAAGAGTGTGACACATATAATATAGCACTAATGGGTCCCTAACTAAATATATAAACTGGTCCTTACCATAAATTATAATATAGAGTAACTGAGGTCTTGCTCCGACCAAGGATGAAAGAGAACTCTTCTTGGCTGCGGATTCATTCCGCAGCCAAAATACTTAGAATGAAATGGATCAAAGCCTGACCTCGGGTTAGCCAGCAGCTAACTGGAGCTAGTGGATAAAGACCGAGTGACCTATTGTCACGATGCCGGGAAATTAATGATGGTGATGGAAACCGAAGAGATATATAGAAAAGTAGGCGATAGATGGAGGGAATAACTAGGAGGACTATTGCAGAGCAAAGTGCTATGGGATGTCTCCATAACACAGAAATGACAGATGAACTCACCCATTTCGCTTCAACTCGTCCAAGTTCGCCGCGTTCCACTCCGACCCAAGAAAGAGATCGTCAAAGATCTTGGTCGCACCGTCCATCTGACCTAGGATCGTTATGATCTCCGCGTCGATAAAGGTCTTGTACGAGGTCAAGTCGGTGCCCAACTGCGACTCAAGCCGGACACGGAGTTCTTTCGTTGTGACTTCATCCAAGTCGACAGACATCATAAGGTCGCGGAGGCGCGTCTTGATGAGCCGCTCCATGTCGTTTCTGTCCGTTGCTCTGAAATAGAAATCCTCCAATCAGCGATCGTGGATACCCAAAAAGAGTCTCGAAATTCCAGAGCACACCAGCTTCCAGATTTTTCCGCACCGCTCGAGTCGGGTAAATTATAAATACAATTCAGTTCAATTCAATTTATTTCTAAGATTGGGTAGCGGCCAAGCCGAATATTCGTTCAGTCGCTCATATATATATAATTTGTTAGTGCTGGGCATAACGTAAACACATGAATACGTAGAGTTTCAAACGCCTCCCTGTTTGAACGACTGCGACAATGGACCACCCGATGGAAAATTTGTAGCCTGTGTAGTTGTACGAAAAAGTTGCATATTATATTGGTATGAAGTAGTACAGAATACTTTAATTTAATGTGCCTAGCACTGTCCTAATCTAAAGCAGTAGTATTCAGTGACATCGCGCCTTGCTCCAGTACCATCCAGTCTTGTTATGGTAGCATGTAGTAGCATCACTTGGTACTGCATGCTACGTTTTCGTCAACATGGCAAAGTCTTAATTCACTCCAGGTTACTCCGAATTATTTGGGGTGAGAATTACTAGGGAAGAGTGGCTACTAGAAAACTGGAAGTACAAATATGGGGGATATCCGTAAGGTGGCCAGATTCCTCCGCGTTGGTTTGTCCCATAGAGAGCGATTTTTGTAGTTTGTTGAGTTTTTTCTTGTTTTGTCAATGGTTTGTTCGTGCAATAAATTCATTCATTCATTCATAAGTAAATTAATTAAATTTTATTTACAACCCGTCTAAAAATGAAAAAGTGATAGAAACAGCCTGAAGCCTGTGGTTTCAGCTACGAGTGAACTGCCTGCCAGTACGTGGTCGGAGTAATTGGAATAATAAGATCCCAAATAGTAAGCGACAATGCCCCCTGTGCTTTATACAGAGGAAGAGGGCCATTTTCTGGTTGAATGCGAGCAACTCTCAGAACCCAGGACATTTTCTTAATGGGTATACTGTGAAGGTTCCCCGATATTCTTGAAACAAAAAATAAAGCTAAGATACTTAAACTGTGCCAATTTTACAGAGATATTACAGAATGTAAAGTGTATCGTAACCATTGTGTATTTTGTTGGCCAATTGGCTATTAAATATACACAACAACAGCCAAAATAGTTAAAATTCAGTACACCGGAACATAATAATAATATACTTGCAAACTGAATGGCAGGCCGTTAAGCCTCTACAATACATGATGGAGCTCCATTGGTGGTTACAAATTTCCTTCATCCTGCTGATGGATCTGAGCGGTATCCTTCATGCGGTCATAAACTGTCACCCTTCCTTTACATTTGGACGCGTGATGATCATTTTGTCTATTTTGAATTTGGAAGTAAACCAGACGAAAATAAACTTCCACTGAGTTTCCAAACATGCTCCGATCCGCGGCATCCAAACTTTCCCGTCCCGCGCGGAAGAAACCTATACAAATTATTCAGTAGTTTCCTGTTACGTTGCTACACAAATGGCTTTCTCCAGAAGGTTCTAGCCGGTTCTTGCAGTAAATAGATATGGAAAATTCTTGCTTCCGGAGCACATAGGGTTTTTGGGCGCGCGACACACTTGCGTAGACAGCAGCAATTTCCAATACACTTTCTTCGATTAATGTACGGCGATATTTGGATTTTTCGATATATCAATATAATAATAATAATAATTTATTTGTAACCCACTGCACAAAACAATGTGAGGATAGTGGAGTAAAGAAGAGAAAGAAACAAATAAACAACCGAAGAAAGACTAATACAACAAAATAAACACACAAAATCAACAGAACAAACGGATGAGCCCGTGATATGGAGTAAGCCGTTCATACGCTTGTCCAGATAAATTTTTATGAAGCTCCTGGAGTTTTGCCGTTATATCAGGGGCTTTGTATTTTCGGATTATTTTCCGATTTCGGTACGATATAGGCAAATAAAGCAGGTATTTACAGTATCTGTAGTAGCATGTACGTAGTTTACGTATGTCACTCTTTTTCAACAAAATACCGCAAAGTGATCGCAAAAAACTGAATACAAAGAAACCAAAGCCTTACGGTTATACTCAGACCGGTTTGACACAATCTTAGAATATCCAAATTTTATCTTTTTGCAAGCTTCAGATACTACAGACTGGCGAAAGTACATATCAGTTGTATTTTCTATTTTGGATTATTTACAATAGTGATAAATCTACAAATATCTATTCCTTCAGCCCAAGCTGACTGCGAATCACATTTGATGGTGCAAAACAGATACGTCAGCTGAATTTTATTGGAGCTATATTTCGGCCCAACTTGAGCCTGAAGAGATATTTGTAGAGATTTTGAGCCTTGAGCAAAAACAGCGTCCGTGTCAAAAATTGAATCTCAGGACTTGTTTTTTCATTTTAGTGGCATTTGAAGATAATTTACCTTAATAAGATATTTATAGTCGGTAGAAGCTTCAGTTATTTATTACAGGTCTGTTTCCTTCCCCGAAGTTGAACCAGAGGATTGACAGCCTGACGAGGACCCTTGCCAAGAAGGTCCGAAATATCGCTGATGAAGAGTCGTAGCTGACGTAGCCGTTGTAAACATTGTTTGAATAAACTGAAGAGGACCCTTGCCAAGAAGGGCCGAAATATAGCTCCAATAAAATTCAGCTGACGTATCCGTTTTGCACCATCAAATATCTACAAACATCGTTTTTATATCAACATTTACGTTTCGATATTCGATACCGACCTTTAGTCCAATGTATGGATATCGGATATCGCCAAACGCTACTTTCGTTGCTGTGATCCAGTATGGATTAAAGATAAGCCTTATTTTATTTACGAGTGTTTGAACAGTAATTCCGTCGAGAAATGTTATATTCAATATAGTTGGTTGTGTTCGCCCTATACGACTTATTAGGTAACGTAGTATTATCTGCAACCGACGATCCGCTCATTCAGCCTACTCTACCATATTAAATGACACTGGGGGACATCTTTCAATCAATCAATCATATATTTCCAAATATCTCTTAAAATTGATTACATAGGATTGTATCTACGTTAACGGTACTGGGGCCCCCCAGTTAACAACCCTTCGGTCGGACGCTTAAGTGTTTATACTTTGACAGGAATCTTTAAAAATGTATACAGGTACATGCAACCGTTTTCAATATTTTTTGTCTGAAACTTATGGAACAAGAATTCTAGAACTTCTGGGAAATCCCCCCCCCCCCCCCCCCGAGGGACTCCGTGCGTCTTGTGCAGGATGTAAGCGTTTGACTTTTTAAATACAAATGTTTGCAATGGTGTTAACTTTACCCTTCATAATAACAGTACAGTAGATGTATGCTTTTCTTGAACATTTCTCTATGTTTTTCAGTACCATGGTTTTGTTTTTGCTTATGAAACAGTCGAATAAAAAGGAAAATACAAAACTTGATTTGTGCCAACAGCCAACTGTTTCAGCTTTCTTCTGGTATACACAATGACTTGCAATCCTAGTTTTTGGATGTATTGCTGACTTATTTAAAGTTTAACCGAAAGGGCTGGGATAGGACAATCTAGTTCCGATGACTTATTCACTTAAATTCCCCAATGCGTTTGTGTTGAGGTTAAAATTTTCCGTGTCGCAGTAGAATTTACGCTGTGGTGACGGCCGCAGATATTCTGAACGTCATAACTGGAGCAAATATTGCAAAATAAAAACATCCCTTTGCAGAATCCAAATAATTCAGTGTATTCAATTAAATGACACAAGTTGGCTTTTCAGTTAAACTTTAAACGCCAACTGCTCATGAAGTTACACGTAAGCTAGCACCAGATGTAAAACTTCGAACAGTCTGTTGAGATTCTTCGGACGGTGCAAAAACTAAGAAAATAAGGAGATACTATTTGAAAAATCCGACATAAAAAAAAATGTTGTCAGTAATATTTTCGCAATAAAAGTTGTTTGGTATTAGTTGCTTTGTTTTGCCCGGCAATCGTTTAAAGTTAGGCGTCGTTCAAATTAACATACCTGTATTGCACTACCAGAAGTTTGATCACAAAAAAAACGAAGAAACCAACGAAAATGAGGTTTGTAAAGGCCAACGAAATATACTGAAATAAAAGGCGAATACTTCGGAAGGACAACCGCCTCCCTTCTTCAGCGCAGACAGAAAACTTTGAGGAAAAATGCCAAGACAAAGATGAAGATCAACAACCAATAAAACCAAAACAAAGCAGAAAGTCAACAAGAAACCGAAATTTAAAACAAAATAGAAAGAATTGAAAGCCTAAAATAAAGACAGTGAGTCACTCACCAATACCTGCGAATAATAATTACGAATGTTCTCGCTCAGTACTGGCGAGTTTGATGACAGATAACACATATTTGTGCATCCTTACGTTAAACGGTTTGAGAATATATCTGTTACGACCATTTCATCTTTTATCGAAATATAACACTTAAAGGGTTGTAACATACGTTTAGTCTTGAAGAATATTCTTTAAATAACCTGTCTTACCTATAATACTAATGCTATCTATTCCCATAATCACTCCATATATTTCTAAACCCGGCGACCGAATTTCGAACGGTACATTCTAACCCCTCTAAGAAAACCATGCGGATTTTCTCACTTGCCGTGTGCTACTTTCGATGTGCATCACGCTGTCGACGCTTGTCTGCGAGAAGTTTTTCCATCGGAAAAACCGGTTACGTCAATTGTTTCCTCGTTTTCGCTATAAGCCAACGGGTCTAAAAAAACGTGGGATATTTTTTGAAAGCAGAGCCTAGTTTTAAAGTATTCAAATATTTAAAAATACTGTTGAGTTGAAGAGTAAATAGTGCGACGGGTCCTTTCAAGGGTTATAACCTAAGTTTAGTCTTGAAACACATTCTTTAAAGCCGAGTTAACAAGCATGCATAGCAAAGCACATATGTCTAGGCACATACCCAAGCTTAGCCAGGCACCAAGTTCTAGAGCCTATGACTCCATGCCCGGCCCAAAATCTGTGCCTAGGCATGAGTGTGAAGCATGCCTAGCAAAGCTCATATGTCTAGGCACATACCCTAGCTTAGCCAGGCACCGAGTTCTAGAGCCTACAACTCCACGCCTGGCCCAAAATCCATGCCTAGGCATGAGTGTGAAGCATGCCTAGCCAAGCGCAGATGTCTTGGCACATGTCCAAGCTTAGCCAGGCACCGAGTTCTAGAGCCTACAACTCCATGCCTGGCCCAAAATCCATGCCTAGGCATGAGTGTGAAGCATGCCTAGCCAAGCGCAGATGTCTTGGCACATGTCCAAGCTTAGCCAGGCACCGAGTTCTAGAGCCTACAACTCCATGCCTGGCCCAAAATCCATGCCTAGACATGAGTGTGAAGCATGCCTAGCCAAGCGCAGATGTCTTGGCACATGTCCAAGCTTAGCCAGGCACCGAGTTCTAGAGCCTACAACTCCATGCCTGGCCCAAAATCCATGCCTAGGCATGAGTGTGAAGCATGCCTAGCAAAGCACATATGTCTAGGCACATACCCAAGCTTAGCCAGGCACCAAGTTCTAGAGCCTACAACTCCATGCCTGGCCCAAAATCCATGCCTAGGCATGAGTGTGAAGCATGCCTAGCCAAGCGCAGATGTCTTGGCACATGTCCAAGCTTAGCCAGGCACCGAGTTCTAGAGCCTACAACTCCATGCCTGGCCCAAAATCCATGCCTAGGCATGAGTGTGAAGCATGCCTAGCCAAGCGCAGATGTCTTGGCACATGTCCAAGCTTAGCCAGGCACCGAGTTCTAGAGCCTACAACTCCATGCCTGGCCCAAAATCCATGCCTAGGCATGAGTGTGAAGCATGCCTAGCCAAGCGCAGATGTCTTGGCACATGTCCAAGCTTAGCCAGGCACCGAGTTCTAGAGCCTACAACTCCATGCCTGGCCCAAAATCCATGCCTAGGCATGAGTGTGAAGCATGCCTAGCCAAGCGCAGATGTCTTGGCACATGTCCAAGCTTAGCCAGGCACCGAGTTCTAGAGCCTACAACTCCATGCCTGGCCCAAAATCCATGCCTAGGCATGAGTGTGAAGCATGCCTAGCCAAGCGCAGATGTCTTGGCACATACCCTAGCTTAGCCAGGCACCGAGTTCTAGAGCCTACAACTCCATGCCTGGCCCAAAATCCATGCCTAGGCATGAGTGTGAAGCATGCCTAGCCAAGCGCAGATGTCTTGGCACATGTCCAAGCTTAGCCAGGCACCGAGTTCTAGAGCCTACAACTCCATGCCTGGCCCAAAATCCATGCCTAGGCATGAGTGTGAAGCATGCCTAGCCAAGCGCAGATGTCTTGGCACATGTCCAAGCTTAGCCAGGCACCGAGTTCTAGAGCCTACAACTCCATGCCTGGCCCAAAATCCATGCCTAGGCATGAGTGTGAAGCATGCCTAGCAAAGCACATATGTCTAGGCACATACCCAAGCTTAGCCAGGCACCAAGTTCTAGAGCCTACAACTCCATGCCTGGCCCAAAATCCATGCCTAGGCATGAGTGTGAAGCATGCCTAGCCAAGCGCAGATGTCTTGGCACATGTCCAAGCTTAGCCAGGCACCGAGTTCTAGAGCCTACAACTCCATGCCTGGCCCAAAATCCATGCCTAGGCATGAGTGTGAAGCATGCCTAGCCAAGCGCAGATGTCTTGGCACATGTCCAAGCTTAGCCAGGCACCGAGTTCTAGAGCCTACAACTCCATGCCTGGCCCAAAATCCATGCCTAGGCATGAGTGTGAAGCATGCCTAGCCAAGCGCAGATGTCTTGGCACATGTCCAAGCTTAGCCAGGCACCGAGTTCTAGAGCCTACAACTCCATGCCTGGCCCAAAATCCATGCCTAGGCATGAGTGTGAAGCATGCCTAGCCAAGCGCAGATGTCTTGGCACATACCCTAGCTTAGCCAGGCACCGAGTTCTAGAGCCTACAACTCCATGCCTGGCCCAAAATCCATGCCTAGGCATGAGTGTGAAGCATGCCTAGCCAAGCGCAGATGTCTTGGCACATGTCCAAGCTTAGCCAGGCACCGAGTTCTAGAGCCTACAACTCCATGCCTGGCCCAAAATCCATGCCTAGGCATGAGTGTGAAGCATGCCTAGCCAAGCGCAGATGTCTTGGCACATACCCTAGCTTAGCCAGGCACCGAGTTCTAGAGCCTACAACTCCATGCCTGGCCCAAAATCCATGCCTAGGCATGAGTGTGAAGCATGCCTAGCCAAGCGCAGATGTCTTGGCACATGTCCAAGCTTAGCCAGGCACCGAGTTCTAGAGCCTACAACTCCATGCCTGGCCCAAAATCCATGCCTAGGCATGAGTGTGAAGCATGCCTAGCCAAGCGCAGATGTCTTGGCACATACCCTAGCTTAGCCAGGCACCGAGTTCTAGAGCCTACAACTCCATGCCTGGCCCAAAATCCATGCCTAGGCATGAGTGTGAAGCATGCCTAGCCAAGCGCAGATGTCTTGGCACATGTCCAAGCTTAGCCAGGCACCGAGTTCTAGAGCCTACAACTCCATGCCTGGCACAAAATCCATGCCTAGGCATGAGTGTGAAGCATGCCTAGCAAAGCTCATATGTCTAGGCACATACCCTAGCTTAGCCAGGCACCGAGTTCTAGAGCCTATGACTCCATGCCCGGCCCAAAATCTGTGCCTAGGCATGAGTGTGAAGCATGCCTAGCAAAGCTCATATGTCTAGGCACATACCCTAGCTTAGCCAGGCACCGAGTTCTAGAGCCTACAACTCCACGCCTGGCCCAAAATCCATGCCTAGGCATGAGTGTGAAGCATGCCTAGCCAAGCGCAGATGTCTTGGCACATGTCCAAGCTTAGCCAGGCACCGAGTTCTAGAGCCTACAACTCCATGCCTGGCCCAAAATCCCTGCCTAGGCATGAGTGTGAAGCATGCCTAGCCAAGCGCAGATGTCTTGGCACATGTCCAAGCTTAGCCAGGCACCGAGTTCTAGAGCCTACAACTCCATGCCTGGCCCAAAATCCATGCCTAGGCATGAGTGTGAAGCATGCCTAGCCAAGCGCAGATGTCTTGGCACATGTCCAAGCTTAGCCAGGCACCGAGTTCTAGAGCCTACAACTCCATGCCTGGCCCAAAATCCATGCCTAGGCATGAGTGTGAAGCATGCCTAGCCAAGCGCAGATGTCTTGGCACATGTCCAAGCTTAGCCAGGCACCGAGTTCTAGAGCCTACAACTCCATGCCTGGCCCAAAATCCATGCCTAGGCATGAGTGTGAAGCATGCCTAGCCAAGCGCAGATGTCTTGGCACATGTCCAAGCTTAGCCAGGCACCGAGTTCTAGAGCCTACAACTCCATGCCTGGCCCAAAATCCATGCCTAGGCATGAGTGTGAAGCATGCCTAGCCAAGCGCAGATGTCTTGGCACATGTCCAAGCTTAGCCAGGCACCGAGTTCTAGAGCCTACAACTCCATGCCTGGCCCAAAATCCATGCCTAGGCATGAGTGTGAAGCATGCCTAGCCAAGCGCAGATGTCTTGGCACATGTCCAAGCTTAGCCAGGCACCGAGTTCTAGAGCCTACAACTCCATGCCTGGCCCAAAATCCATGCCTAGGCATGAGTGTGAAGCATGCCTAGCCAAGCGCAGATGTCTTGGCACATGTCCAAGCTTAGCCAGGCACCGAGTTCTAGAGCCTACAACTCCATGCCTGGCCCAAAATCCATGCCTAGGCATGAGTGTGAAGCATGCCTAGCCAAGCGCAGATGTCTTGGCACATGTCCAAGCTTAGCCAGGCACCGAGTTCTAGAGCCTACAACTCCATGCCTGGCCCAAAATCCATGCCTAGGCATGAGTGTGAAGCATGCCTAGCCAAGCGCAGATGTCTTGGCACATGTCCAAGCTTAGCCAGGCACCGAGTTCTAGAGCCTACAACTCCATGCCTGGCCCAAAATCCATGCCTAGGCATGAGTGTGAAGCATGCCTAGCCAAGCGCAGATGTCTTGGCACATGTCCAAGCTTAGCCAGGCACCGAGTTCTAGAGCCTACAACTCCATGCCTGGCCCAAAATCCATGCCTAGGCATGAGTGTGAAGCATGCCTAGCCAAGCGCAGATGTCTTGGCACATGTCCAAGCTTAGCCAGGCACCGAGTTCTAGAGCCTACAACTCCATGCCTGGCCCAAAATCCATGCCTAGGCATGAGTGTGAAGCATGCCTAGCAAAGCACATATGTCTAGGCACATACCCAAGCTTAGCCAGGCACCAAGTTCTAGAGCCTACGACTCCATGCCTGGCCCAAAATCTGTGCCTACGCTGTAAAAAGTTTGTCCGTACAAAAGATTAAAGTTAACTGCAGTATATGCTACTTGGATTGTCCTTACCTACGCAGATAAGATTAATACCAAACAAAGATAAGATGAATCCGAGTAGCAAATACTGCAGTTAACTGTAATCTTTATACAGAGAAGCTTTTTACAGTGTAGGCATGGGTGTGAACGGGGCTTAAATGCCAGCTGTGCTGACGACTGGAATACAGCTAAGGTTAGTTAAACCGTTACTTACTTCTCCATGATATCAGGAGAGGAAGGCCGCTTCGATTCAATATCAGCCATCACGTTCCACTCGTTCAAACAGGACCGATCGGAGTTGACCCGCTCAGAATACTTGGACGACCACTGATGACTAGTACCCCCAGTAAAGTAGTTGAAGTTCCGCGCTCGCCCGCTGGCTCGATGAAGGCACTGTAGGACAGACCTACAACCAACAATGTTGTCAAAAGAAAAACAAGCTAAAGTGAGCGGTTTCGGAATGAAATTCGTGTCCAAAATGAAATCTCAACAAGCTTTAAAGGACACCTGAACAATGAAACCATACTTGAACACACCATGGAGAATGCATTTACAGACATGGCCACGGAGAGCATTCTTCTGCTGAGCGTGACGTTTTCACAATAGGGATGTTCGTTTCTGGAGGTTTGCACATGCAGACTACAAGACAAAAAGCGCAATTCATTCAAATCTTGTACAGCGCTGGCCGGATCGTATTGGAATTTCTCTAAGATATACGTTTGGGCTTAACTGGTTAAAAAATATCCCAGAAGAAGGGTTGATTGCAGACATTTGTTCATTTCTAAAAAATGTTGGTACTGAAATAAGGATAGATAGGAGGAAAAATCATAGCTTGGAAACACTATTTCGTATTTGGATTGGGTTTTCTGCAGGCAATGTTAACGTAAGTCATACAGATAGGGATGATACTTGGTACTCTTCATTCAGGTGTCCTTTAAAGCCGGGAGTTAAATAGCTTTAACTCCCGGCAATTCCTGCAGAGCAACTAACCAAATAATAAAGTTTGCTAGAATCTGTACGCTTCTTTGAAGAGTTACTTTACTTTGAAAGGTTCATGGACTTGCTGCGACTGAGTTAAAATACTAGTCAGTGAAAGCAGTTCTTCAAGGTAGAACTTCCAAATCCACGAATTGCGTTTTTTTTTTTTTTTTTATCTACCCTAACAGTCGATTGGCGGAAGGATCGAAATCGAAAGAGTGATATGGAAGTAGATCCTAACTTTTTCTACCGATAGTTCTCTATGTTTTGTTTTATTGATTTACATTTGTTTTCTTTTCGCTTCTTCTTCTCCAACATACGTTGGAATAAAGTCCCGCGAGTCGTCTTTCAGCTTGGATGCGACGACTGCCACCTGTTCCTCTTCCATGTAGTAGCGTGCCAGGTGAATCTTCATTTTTTCTACTGTCCGATTCCACGACTAGTACTCTTTACTTCCTCCCAATGAACTTCAGAAACTGGTAGGCGATTAGGAACGTTGCTAGTACGTTGTTACTCATCCATGATTTCGGCAACTAGATAGTTGGATAGATACGGCAATAGCTGATAGTACAACTGTCCTGCAGGGTTGAAGGCTTCTGATGTTCTGGTGTTTCATGATTCCATCTTTAATGTAGCTACCATCTTTTACAGAAAAAAAACCCGGTGTATTCCAGGTGACTATATTTTGTATGATTGTATATATACAAATTATTCTAACCCGTAAGGGGACACCTGAATGAAGAGTACCAAGTATCATCCCTATCTGTATGACTTCCGTTAACATTGCCTGCAGAAAATTGAATCCAAATACGAAATAGTGTTTCCAAGCTATGATTTTTGCTCCATGTTGCATCTGTCCTTATTTCAGTACCGAACAATTTTAGAAATGAATAAACGTCTCCAATCAACACTTCTTCTGGAATATATTTTAACCAGTTAAGCCCAAACGTAGATCTAGAAGAAATTCGAATACGATCTGGCCAGCGCTGTACAAGATTTGAATGAATTGCGCTTTTTGTCTTGGAGTCTGCTTGAGCAAACCTCCATGGAACTAGATCCTAACTTTTTCTACCGATAGTTCTCTATGTTTTGTTTTATTGATTTACATTTGTTTTCTTTTCCCTTCTTCTTCTCCAACATACGTTGGAATAAAGTCCCGCGAGTCGTCTTTCAGCTTGGATGTGACGACTGCCACCAGTTCCTCTTCCATGTAGTAGCGTGCCAGGTGAATCTTCATTTTTTCTACTGTCCGGTTCCACGACTAGTACTCTTTACTTCCTCCCAATGAACTTCAGAAACTGGTAGGCGATTAGGAACGTTGCTAGTACGTTGTTACTCATCCATGATTTCGGCAACTAGATAGTTGGATAGATACGGCAATAGCTGATAGTACAACTGTCCTGCAGGGTTGAAGGCTTCTGATGTTCTGGTGTTTCATGATTCCATCTTTAATGTAGCTACCATCTTTTACAGAAACAAGAGCTACGAGCTCATATGGCACTTGTTACGAGTAGGCACGGCTCGGTTATGTCAATGATATATCTAGTGTTTGCTAGGTGTCTTCCCACCAAGTTTCATCTCGATCCCTCCACTCATGGCGTTTTCCAATATTTCCGGTTCTCCCCTCCAGCTCCCCCCAAAAGTCACCGGATCCGGTCCGGATTTTAAGTGGGTCGTCTGAGGCATGAGGTCTTTCCAAATATCAAGTTTCATTGAGATCCGGTCACCCGTTCAAAAGTTATAAATACCTCAAGATTCCGGATTCCCCCTCCCTCCACTCCCCCAACAGTGCCCGAATCGGCTTGGTCATGTCAATGGTGTATCTAGTGTTTGCTAGGTGTCTTACCACCAAGTTTCATCTCGATCCCTCCACTCATAGCGTTTCCCAAGATTTCCGGTTAACCCCTCCAGCTCCCCCAAAAGTCACCGGATCCGGTCCGGATTTTAAGTGGGTCGTCTGAGGCATGAGGCCTTTCCAAATATCAAGTTCCATCGAGATCCGATCACCCGTTCAAAAATTATAAATACCTCAAGATTCCGGATTCCCCCTCCCTCCACTCCCCCCACAGTACCAGAATCGGCTCGGTTATGTCAATGATGTATCTAGTATTTGCTAGGTGTCTTCCCACCAAGTTTCATCTCGATCCCTCCACTCATAGCGTTTCCCAAGATTTCCGGTTGCCCCCTCCAGCTCCCCCCAAAAGTCACCGGATCCGGTCTGAATTTTAAGTACGTCGTCTGAGGCATGAGGTCTTCCCAAATATCAAGTTCCATCGAGATCGGATCACCCGTTCAAAAGTTATAAATACCTCAAGGTTCCGGATTCCCCCTCCCTCCACTCCCCCCCATAGTGCCCGAATCGGCTCGGTCACGTCAATGATGTATCTAGTGTTTGCTAGGTGTCTTCCCACCAAGTTTCATCTCGATCCCTCCATTCATAACGTTTCCCAAGATTTCCGGTTGCCCCCTCCAGCTCCCCCCAAAAGTCACCGGATCCGGTCCGGATTTTAAGTGGGTCGTCTGAGGCATGAGGTCGTTCCAAATATCAAGTTTCATCGAGATCCGATCACCCGTTCAAAAGTTATAAATACCTCAAGATTTCGGATTCCCCCTCCCTCCACTCACCCCACAGTACCAGAATCGGCTCGGTTATGTCAATGATGTATCTAGTGCTTGCTAGGTGTCTTCCCACCAAGTTTCATCTCGATCCCTCCACTCATAGCGTTTCCCAAGATTTCCGGTTGCCCCCTCCAGCTCCCCCCAAAAGTCACCGGATCCGGTCCGGATTTTAAGTACGTCGTCTGAGGCATGAGGTCTTTCCAAATATCAAGTTCCATCGAGATCCGATCACCCGTTCAAAAGTTAAAAATACCTCAAGGTTCCGGATTCCCCCTCCCTCCACTCCCCCCCACAGTGCCCGAATCGGCTCGGTTATGTCAATGATGTATCTAGTGTTTGCTAGGTGTCTTCCCACCGAGTTTCATCTCGATCCCTCCACTCATAGCGTTTCCCAAGATTTCCGGTTGCCCCCTCCAGCTCCCCCCAAAAGTCACCGGATCCGGTCCGGATTTTAAGTGGGTCGTCTGAGGCATGAGGTCGTTCCAAATATCAAGTTTCATCGAGATCCGATCACCCGTTCAAAAGTTAAAAATACCTCAAGATTCCGGATTCCCCCTCCCTCCACTCCCCCCACGGTGCTCGGATCGGGGAAGTGACTATTTCCAACTTAATCATTTGGGGTCCTTGATACGCTTGCCAAGTTTTATCGTCCTAGCTTATCTGGAAGTGCCCGAACTAGCAAAACCTGGACAGACCGACAGACCGACGGACGGACAGAAATTGCGATCGCTATATGGCACTTGGCCGAAGGGCAAGTGCCATAAAAAAACCCGGTGTATTCCAGGTGACTATATTTTGTATGATTGTATATATACAAATTATTCTAACCCGTAAGGGGACACCTGAATGAAGAGTACCAAGTATCATCCCTATCTGTATGACTTCCGTTAACATTGCCTGCAGAAAATTGAATCCAAATACGAAATAGTGTTTCCAAGCTATGATTTTTGCTCCATGTTGCATCTGTCCTTATTTCAGTACCGAACAATTTTAGAAATGAATAAACGTCTCCAATCAACACTTCCTCTGGAATATATTTTAACCAGTTAAGCCCAAACGTAGATCTAGAAGAAATTCGAATACGATCTGGCCAGCGCTGTACAAGATTTGAATGAATTGCGCTTTTTGTCTTGGAGTCTGCTTGAGCAAACCTCCAGAAACGAACATCCCTATTTTGAAAACGTCACGCTCAGAAGAAGAATGCTCCCCGTGACCATGTCTGTAAGCATTCTCCATGGTGTGTTCGAGTATGGTTTCATTGTTCAGGTGTCCTTTAAATGAAAAGCCAACATATTGTTTTGTCATTTAACTGAATACACTGAATAATTTGGACCCTGCTAAGGGATTTTTTTTATTTTCCACTATCTGCTATAGTTACGACGTTCAGAATATCTGCGGCCGTCCCACAACTTTAATTCTACTATGACGCGGAAATTTTAATCTAAAAAAAAACGCGGCTTTTCAGTGGGCACTGGTGAGCTTGGTGAAGATTGCTTAGTGCCTGAACAAAAAAAAATCATCAACATTTCTGGTAAGGCAAACAACACAGACACAAGCGCATACAGGTACCACAAATCCCACGGAAATTTCAATATCTGAAAATCGATTATTTGTGAATAGCGGAACAGCGAGTAACACAAACAGCGAGTAACACTGTCGGTGCCCAGGGAGGGTGTACAGTGGTGCCCAGCGAGTGAGAAATCCCTCAGCAAATCGATTGACAGATCTCATAAGAAAAGGATCTTTGTTTGCATTCGGAGAACCTCAAGTGGAAGCTTTTGAGAAGCTTCGCGAAGGTCTACTGTCTAAACCAATTTAAGCCCTCCCAGATTTTTCAGGTACAGCATGTAATGGTCAACATATTTATGCCAGTTCCGCGCTACGAGCTGGATCAATAAAACCATCGATCTAATTTACATTTATTTGGTACGTACAGTTTCAGCTGTCACCCCTGTACTTTCAAAAGTACCGCACAGGATCCGGTGCTAATGAAACCGAATCCGATCTCGACTGCTAAACATCACGTTTTCAAGCTCAGGAGTGAAACACCGTCGAGTTTACCTGAAATCTCAATCGAGCTCGAAACTAAAAAAATTAATAAAAAAAAATCAACTGCCAGTAGTTACCGTCAAACAGAAGATGAAGGTTATCTTATTGTCTTTGGCATTCGTTGTTGTCAACTGCCAGTGGAGTGATTACCCTGGATATATGGATAGCTTTACCGACAGTATGGCAAACAGAGAGGCAAGTGCATTGGGCAATTTTGGGGCTTACACGGAATTTCAGTGGTTAGCCTGGAGCGTGTTCCACCCTACTTACCGTAGTTACTACGCATGACGTCACAAACTTTGGCTTTTTGCCGTCAAGGCTGGAACGATCTTTCTATTTTCCAGCGGGATATCATGCCACGGGCGAATCCGACCAATCAAGTTACAGAGATGCGTAGTTCTACGCTTACCACGCTCCCGAGCACGGTAAGCAAATAGTAACTGTTAGTTACTATTTCGAGAAGGTTGGAACGCTTAGCGTAGTAACTTTTCGTGAGGATGGAACGTAAACAGTAACTAATAGTTACTATTGGTACGAGGATGGAACACGCTCCTGGTAGCTAAAATAGGCTGTGAAAGTTTCAATTTATTTCAAAGTATCAACACAAGTCGTGGCTTGGGGCCAAATGGCGTGTTCTTTAAGTCAAGATACATGATACTAAAACAATAATGTCAGTCAAGCAACAGAATATTAATTTCGGTCATCAAAATTTCAGACTGAAAATGGTCTAACACCAAGTCATAAAAGTAAAACACACACAAGACAAGCTAAAACTCGTTACTGAAAAAATGTATAAAATTGGTGTAACACCAAGTCATAAAAGTAAAACACACACAAGACAGGCTAAAACTAATTACTGAAAAGGTGTATAAAATTGAGGATCAAAATATTACGGTCCCGCTCCGTACGGTAGAAACGGGGTTCCAGCTTGGGTACTGGCTCCACACACTCTCTTCATGGACGCACACGTTGACGTTGGAAGAGAGGTGGCAGGAGGGAGCAGAAGGAGGGGTTCTGTAGGAATTTCATACCAAACTCTCTGGATAGCCATGCATACTACGGGTAGGCCACTAAGTTCAAATAAGCAAAGGTGGGTGACAATACCGTTTAATTTTGTTTATTTTTTATGTTGACATACCATTTAATTTTGTTACAAGTTATGAAGTCGTACAAGTTTTAAAACGAATTGTAAATATCAATTATATTTTGTTTAAGTTGACAGTCCTATGTTATCATGTTGTGAAACAGATATTCAGGAATAAATGCGATGATTGATTGATTGATTGATAGGACAAATCGCAGAATAAGGATATTTTCGCTGTATATGACTGCATTGCAATGAGAGCAAACTAATGGGCGGGTTCATACCAGATATCTCATAGACCCTATTCGCTATTTGCATATAGATCCATTATGGCAATTGGACAAAAGTCCCTTCATTACAGAAACGTAGGAATCTACGCGTCGGCAGCCCCCCCCCCCCCCGGTACACGTCTTTTTGGGGTTGGTAATTAACTTACCAGGATCCTACTCGCTAAATAATGCGCGGATTCATACTGGATGCTTTTGTATCCTTGCTGAGTATGGACCGAGAAGGACAGTTTAATGGAAGTTAAAGTTTAACTGAGAAGCCTACTCATTTTTGTATCATTTAATTGAATACACTGAATTATTTGGAT
The DNA here is from genome assembly GCA_023053575.1 of Branchinecta lynchi. Classification (NCBI taxonomy): domain Eukaryota; kingdom Metazoa; phylum Arthropoda; class Branchiopoda; order Anostraca; family Branchinectidae; genus Branchinecta; species Branchinecta lynchi. Next base: position 4,152,753 of record JAKZAP010000022.1, on the reverse strand, counting down.
CCAGCTAAGGGATTTTTCATTTTCCACTATCGGCTCTAGTATCAGGATATCTACGACGCCTCCCCAATTCAAATTCTACTATGACATGGAAATGTGAATCTCAAAACAAACGCGGGTTTTCAGTGGCCAGTGATCAGCTCGCGGCAGTGGGCCCACTGCGTGAACACTTCTTCTTCTTCTTGGCAAGAAGGGCCGAATAGATCTAATAAAATGTAGCTGACTTATCCGTTTGGCTCCGTCATATGATTCGCTGTCAGCTTGGGCTGAAAGAATATCTAGTTGTTGTTGTTTTTTCAATTTGCGGTTAAGATGCGCACTCTAAGGGAGCGAGAAATTAATTTCTAAGCAAAAGCCTCGAGGCAAAAGTTATCATGGGCTCATGCGTATCATGAAAATGTATATTTAGCTTTAATTTTTATTGTACTTTGCGGTTACGATGAGTACTTTAAGGGATGGTCGGATCTGGGAAGTTACAAGTTCTAACCCAATCTTGTCAAGTCTCAAATATCCAAGCCAAGTTTCATCGTCCTAGCACATACGGAAGTAAACTAAGTCGTGATCACCGGAATTTTGACCCCCCCCCCCCCTCCCCAGCTCCACACAGTTCCCGAACCCGGTCCGGTTCTGTCACTAATGTAACTAGGGCTGTGCTAGTTCTTCCAATCAAGTTTCGTCCCGATCGCTCCACTCTAAGCGTCTCACACGATTTCCGATTCTCCCCTCCACCCCACCCCACATTAATCGGATCCGATCCGGACTTGAAATGGGATATTTGAGATACGAGGTCTTTCCAAATATCACGTTTGTTTAAAATCCGACCACCCATTCGAAAGTTATACAGACCTCAACGTTCTCCCTTCCTCCACCCCCCCCCCCCACACGGTTGTAGGATCGGGGAAATGACTATTTCTAAGCCGATAGTGCCAAGTTTCTAAGGTTCAAGCCAAGTTTCATCTCCTAGCACATCAGGAAGTACCTTAACTCGGGATCACCGGAATTCCCCCCGCCCCTCTAAATCCCCTACAGTGTCCGAATCCAGTCCGGTTCTATTAGTGATGTGTCTGAGCTTGTGTTTGTTTTTGCACCAAGTTTCATCCCAATCGCTTCACTCTAAGCGTGTCACAAGGTTTCCGGTCCCACAGTGCCCGAATCCGGTCCGGTTCTGTCACTGATGTGTCTGAGCTTGTGTTTGTTCTTTCCTCCGAATTTCATCTCAATCGCTTCACTCTAAGCGTGTCACAAGATTTCCGGTTCCCCTCTGACTCCCCCTAACATTCATCGGAACCGGTCCGGATTTGAAATGGGCCATCCGAGACACGAGTTCTTTCCAAATATCAACCGGTTCCCCTCTGACTCCCCCTAACATTCATCGGAACCGGTCCGGATTTGAAATGGGCCATCCGAGACACGAGTTCTTTCCAAATATATCATATATCATATATCATATATATCATATATCATATCAAATTTCATTAAGATCGGATCGCCCGTTCCAAAGTTATCCATACCTCAAGATTCCGGATTCCCCCTCCCTCTACTCCCCCACGACGGTCGGATCGGGGAAGTGACTATTTCCAAATTGGTTTGGTCGGAACCCTGATACGCCTGCTAAGTTCCATCGTCCTCGCGCTTCCGGATGTACCCTAACTATAGAACAGTGGACCGAACCCGGCCGAAAAGTGACCGGTTTATAGCCCTTGAGCGAAGCTCTAAGGGTCATAAAAAGGTGCTTGGTCTACCAGATTGGAAATAGCTTGTGTCGGCGAGTTAATTCTATTTGTTTCAGCAATATTTGACAAATCAAAATTACAGGATTTATACATCCGTAACCGTGTTTTCGGCCATCAACCCAAACTAGAGAAGAACTATGATCCCTGCCAAGGTCTCTTACTATTCTTTCGTATCTGGTGTTATCGAAACATGAGAAATAACTCCACAGAAGATGGAAATGTTCGGCAGAGCCTTCCAACGGTAAGTTGTTATTATTAATAGTAAGTAAGTAAGTAAGTTTTATTAGACATAAACTTGCTAGCTAGCTAATTTGGTTGTCTTTACAAAAATTCGATTCTTTTAAACACTCACGAGATACATAAATACTAAATACTACAAAATATAAAGTCGACATTTGTTCAACATGTTAACGAAAAATGGCACAAATGTGTTACTGTGTCTCTTTGTTTTGATTTTAACCGTTTTCAGTTTCAGCAGCAAACGCGTACGATTGGTTATTGGTGCATCGAGTGGGAGGATAGTTCGGTGTTGCACAGATGCAAGGATTTTACACCCTAACTTAAAGCTCAATGGGCACATCAAACTACCCCAATCCCACTCTGTTACAACCTAGGAACAATGCTTACCCCCTAGCTCAGCAGCTTTTTCAACAGTTCTCTGTGATATTTCAAAGCGTAATTTTTGGGGCCAGTACCTGCTCAATTTACTAGCTTGGACAAAGATAAAAGTGATATTTCTTATAACACTTAGCAGATTTTTATTTTATGCATAAATCAGCTTGTATAATTCAGATTTGAATAGGCTATTTGTTTTTGAATGATTTTTGTAGCTATGTTATTTTTATAAACTTATTGCATATTCTGGTACATTTTATAAAGCAAGTTAATCAAGCTTCACAACACTATTCCAAAAAGAAAAACTTTTAATATGCACTTTAAAACATGGAACTTCTGATGAAACAATAGAACAATCAGGTACTGCACCTGCGGCATGACTTTGGCGACATCACAAATATATCCTTTTTTATCAAGCATTGTTGGGAACTTTTGAATTTCCTGCCACAATATCCCAGCTCCTTAGTTTTGGATCGCCGAAATGCCAGAGAGGTAAAGACAAGGGATAACAAGAAAACGGCCGGTTTTCGTTGCGCCTTCTAAAGGAAGTCGGAAATGTTTATTTGTGAAGCGTTTAATACAAAATAAAGCATTAGAAGTGTCCATTGTGCTTTAAGAATTAGTATGTTACGACGTTCATGCAGTGAGGGTAGGGATAATTCTGTTAGAAGAGATTCATATGAACTGGAAGTTACTTGCTGACCTAGCAAGCTTACGTGCACCTAACCGCGCATCTTGCTCCCAGACTTAAAACAATCATTCTAGTTACATACTGAAGCAGCTTTCACACTGGTGCGTCGTTGCATAGGCGTTTATCCTGCGCTGCGTACAGGTTGCGCAGAGTATCTTTCACACCTACGCGAGAAGCTTTCGCGCTGGGTGCTCATTTACATTTTACTTTCTCGGTTTCTTCTGCTGAATTTTAATTTCTTTCACTAGCAGCAAGTTTTTCTTTATCACCAGCATGTTTTTTACTTCCATTTTTCACTGACAAATCTAACGCAATACGCGTCAACGCAACGCATGAACAGAACTTGGTTCTATTCCTGCGTTGCGTTTTATTTATCTGCATTAGCTCTGCGTTGCGTCGACGCAAACACGACGCAGAGGTTGCGTAACTTAGTGGGAAAGGCCCAATACGTCAGTGTGAAAGCGGCTTTAGATGAAGCTGAAGAAGGATGACCGAGGAAGAACGTCTATGCTGCAAGTCCGATTGAATAGCTAACACTATTATGGATGTGAGAATAAGAAAATCGAGATTTGGTCAAAAGAAATACTTTAGGCAAAATTTGCGCCAGCAACGATTTTTAGGTCAAGAAACTTCGATGGTTACTGCAATTGAAAATTTATCCTCCTTACTCTCCTTCTTTTAGGTATAAGCTTAGGAGTTTCTGTTGATTTAACAAGAAAGTTTGAGTTTAAGTTCTTTAATTTAATAGGATTTCTTCCTTTTATTACTGGTAAATTAAGAGTACCGACTTCATACAATCATATGTAATCCATGAAATCCTGTTGCTACGAAGAATCTTGATTTCTTGATCCCCTTTGATGCAGAAAAAGAAGATGGTTACTTTAACAGTAAGCGCCGGGTTGTGCACTTCAGTATCGTCAAAACTTGCGATACATCCTCAGTGCTTCCACTGTTGTATTTCCATTTTCCCTAAATCACAATTTTCCCCCAATAAAACTCCCTTTTTCTGTGTTCCTTTATCTAGATTTTACCCTCCTGAAAATTGTTGTTTTCCCCTAGATTACCTTGAAACATGTTAATTGAATCCCTAAATTGAAAACAAGCGCAATCTCCCCAAAACTGGAAGCACTGTACATCCTTGCAGAACACTTTGGAAGCAAGGATTCAATGCACGGAGAGAACGCAGATCAGCGACCGACGAAGAAACGAAATTAGAAGCACTACTCGAGAATTAGTCGGATGGAGTTGTACGAAAAAGTAGCATGCAGTAGTAACTGTTGCCCCTGCATGCTACTACTAGCAAACTGGATGCTACTACAGCAAGAGTAGATGCCATCGGATACTACTACTTAACATTAACCCACACGGATCACGTAGGCATGTTAAATCAAAGTATTCCATACTACTACATGTTAATAAATGCAACTTTTTCGTACAACTACACAGTCAAAGAATATTTCATAGGGTGGTTGTCTGTCTCAATACGGATCTTTTCTTTTGTAGGGAGAACATGCGGTTGGGTATCGTGCTGACTTCGACGAAAATCTCCCGGCCGACCGTCCTTTTAAACCGCAACACTTGACCATGTCGCACACTTGATTTTCTTGCTTGGGTTGTTTGTTGAATACATGAATAAAAGTCGGAAGCGCATGATAGAATCCACGAAAGCTGTGAAGTTTCTGCTCTACTTTCTAAGGTCTCGACTCGGAGTGTCGCCTCTAGGGTCCTTTCCAAGACTTGGCGCAGAACCACGCACCTCGTGACAGCTCAACAGTAGGGCGTTTTATAATTTGTTTATAAATATTGTTTATATATATATTTGTTTATTTTGGTCATGCTAGTGACTTCGTCGTCCCGCATAGAAGTGGAACCAGGGCCGGCTTCCCTACTAGACTTTCAGGGCCTAATGTGTGGAACTCTGTTTCGGAGAACATTCGGGCGGCTGAGCACATGGGGTTATTTAAAAATAAATTGAAAAAGTATTTGTTAGGCCAAGGTTTGTAGTCTTGATTTTCCTATTTTTCCTATTTTCTTATTATTTTTCTTTTTTCTCACTATCATTACTAAATGAGTTGATGAGAGATTGGATTATTTCTTATTTTAGTGCTCTTTTTTGTTTTGTTTCTAGTTAATTATTAGTTAGGAAATGAGTTTTATGTGCCCGCCCAATTGCAAGTACTTTTTTGTACCTTTCTTGAGGCGGGTACTGGCAGTACTGGCGGGTACTGGCAGTACTGGCAGTTAAATGTATTTGGGTCGTAAAATAAACTGAAATGAATTGAACTGTGGCCTGTCACAAATCAAAGCGAGAAAGAGGGAGTATAATAAAAGGTGCGCCGGATGACACATGACACTAGTTATGGGTTGGCTGAACCGTCTCCGTTACATTTTCGACGATTGCTTTCTGGTTTCCTAGTCAATCCAGTCAAGTCCCTAATACGCCTGACAAGTTGCACTGACTTAGCCCATCAGAAACGACCTTAACTCGCGATTATCTTACAGACCGAGGAGAGGACAAATTGACAAATAAATTAATTAATTTTTAGTTTGTGTTAGTCAAGGTTTGATTAGAATATGGTAGTAAATGTGTACTGGTTGCGTTTTTCAAGCACGTATGTGCTTAGTTTGTAACCGGTCGTCAAGCCGGAATGATTTTTTTTTTAGTAAAGTTGTTGAATCCTGAAGAAAGTTGTTGAATCCTGACCGACGGAAAAGCGATGGGTATCTGTTCCTTGAGGCCAAGGTGAAAGTGTTCAAAGTTAAGTAAATGTTCAGACTTACATCGCCGGTTTTCTAGCTTAAATGTGCGAACACACGATAAGGATTTCCCGGACGGGTTTTCTTCACCTTGATCATAAAGTTGAAAGAAATCTCTCAACTTTTCCATAATGGAAGTGATGATGGTGACGAAAATCTTGGAGGGCATTCGGGGTCACGACCACCCGACCCTGCTTGGGTGTCCAAGGCATGAACCTGAAGAAGATCCTTGCCAAGATTTTGATGATGGCGACGAAAATCCTGGCAGGAATTCCGGAGACCGACCACCTGACACTGATCGTGTGTTCAAAACATGAGTCCGAAGAAGAACCTTGCCAAGAAGGGGCGGAATATTGCCAAAATAAATCTTAGCTGATGTAGTCAAATATTAGTTGCAGTCAGCTTCCGCTGAAGGAAAAGCTTACTGATTCATTACCGATGACTGTGTTTTTTCCAAGTTTCTGATTTTAAAGGACCTGTCTTACCTATTATACCAATGCAACCTACTTCCATAATCACTCCATATATTTCTAAACCCGGACACCCCAATTTCGTACGGTACATTCTAACCCATCTAACAAAATAACGCTGGTTTTCTCACTTGCCGTGTTTTGCTACCTTCGATGTGTATCACACTGTCGACGGTTGTCTGCGAGAAGTTTTTCCATCAGAAAAACCGGTTCTGTAAATTGTTTCCCTGTTTTCGCTTCAAGTCAACGGGTCTCGGAAAAGGCTTAAAACAGCCAAAACCGTGGGTTATTTGTTGAAAGCACAGCCTAGTTTTAAAGTATTCAACTATTTTAAAATACTGTTAGTTGAAAAGTAAATAGAGCGAGGGGCCCTTGTGCAACATTTGAGTGAACGGTCATAATTTTCTGGAGTGCAGGAGAGGGGAGTGTCGGGTCACGGGAAACAGTTGTTTCGTAAGCATTAAAACTTTGCAAGGTTCATCAGGGTAGTCCTAACCCACAGGGATGCTTGTCGGAGGTGTTATTGTGGTTTATTTTTGTTTATTTCTCATGTATTTGCCATGGCCGGTGGCGCTTAGAGCAAATAAATGAATGAATGAAGGAAGGAATTATGACGCACTGCTCAAGGGCGTAAGTACAGTAGAAAAAGGACAAAGAAATATAAAATAATTGCAAAACATAAAAACATTTCCCGTAAAGGCTCACTAAGTTAGAATCACATTGATAAGTTTCCAATCGGAGAAGACAAATTAGAGGAGAGGGCTTCAAGCGTCAACAATGGGTCGGAAATTAACAAACAATCAGGTAGCGGTTCCGCGTGCGCCGTGGTAGGTAGAGAAGAGATCAGATCTCTGAAGTATGCCGAGCGTATGCGTCAAAGGTCCTTTCTTCTGCGTATAGAATGTAATCCAGCAAGGAAGTTAACATATGGTGCGCAAAAAAGAATATATAACTTCCCAAGCACAGGTCTGGTATCACAGGTCCTATGTGTGGTCATGAGGACGAAACCGTAGTACACTTGATGTGTGATTGTGTGGAATTGAATAAATGGAGAAAGGAGGTATTTGGTGAGAGAGTGTTTAATGAAGAATGGATGGTAAAGATGATGAAGGATGAGTGTTTTGTTACTGTAAAAATACTTGGACGTTACTTGAGGCTTGCGATGGAGCATAGAAGGAGATTTTTAGAATAGGAGCTGCGTGTTAGCTATGTAGGTGAGTGCGTTTCTTAGAATTTTTGTTGCCATGGCCCTCGGGCTTTTTTGGTAATTACATTCTATTCTATACCTCGAACGGTTCGGCACAATTTTGCAGTAATAAATATTAAATACATCTTATAATATATTGCAAAAAAAAGGCCACAAAGCCTCTACAAAGTTCTTTTGAAACATTTAGGGTCGTACATTTGGGAAAGAAACATTCCATCAATTTCTTTCTTGAATTGGCTTATTGATGGGGAGTTTGCTGTTTCTTCGGGCAGTTGATTCCAATGGGGTGGCACGCGGTTTTTGAAACTCCACCGAACAAGATCTTTGCAGAACCTCTCTGCGGTGAGTTTGAGGCTATGACCGCGTAAGTTGTTGAAGTTGAAGTTGAGGATGTCGTCAGCTTCGTCGTTTTCGTACATACCGTGGCATAGCTTGTATGTCTCAATGAGGTCTCCCCTGTGGAAACGGTATGCCAGCGTAGGGAGTTTCAGTCTTTCAAGCCTTTGCTGGTATGTGAGATGTCTCAGTTTAGGCGGGAATTTCGTGAGCCACCGCTGAACAGTCTCGAGGGCATCAATATCTCTATTGTAAAAGGGTCTAACTGAGCAGTGCCCATATTCGAGAATGGGCCTTACCAGCGAGGTGTACAGTGTGGTAAGCATATGCTCGTTCTGAAACTGAAAAGATCTTCGAAGTAAACCGGCAACTTTGTTAGCCTTGGAAATGGTCTGTTCATAGTGGCTGTGGAAGCTTACTTGGGAGTCGACTATGATACCCAAATCCCTCTCCTCATCGCTGCTGCTTAGGAAGGTGTCTCCAGTTTTATAAGATGACGGCCATTTAATTCGTCCTAGGGTCATCAGGTGGCTTTTCGTTGCGTTAATTTCCATCAGCCAGACTTTCATCCATTGATTGATTTACGGAGCCCCATACGGAGTATATTAAAAACAATAAAGGGAAGAAAAAGAAAGGAATAAGATCCGACTAAACAAAACGAAGGGACTATACAAACGCACTATAATACGGATGGCACCTGTCTAGAGTAGAGTTAAAGTCGGCACGTTAACACATGTTAGAAGTACATGTTAATAGCAAGTTCACACTTACCACAAAGTGTGTACGGAAACTGGCTTAAAGATATGTTGTCCATCTCCACTCGTAACGCTGAATCCTCTAAAAAGGAAATATCTTCAAAAAAGAAGTCTCGAGATTTAATTTTTGCCGCGGCCACTGTTTTTGCTGCGCGATTGTGGCGATGACAAGCAAATGATGCCGCTGTTTTTTCCCTACAGTGGTATTTCAAAGTAATTTCCCCGAATAATAATATGTATAGTCGGTAGAAGCTTCAGTTATCTATTACAGGTTTGTTCTTCCCCAACGTTGACCCTGAAGATTGACAGCCTGACGAGGACCCTTGCCAAGATGGACCGAAATATAGCTGCCAAAGCATCGCAGCTGACGCATCCATTTTATGCATTTTTTGAATATATACTACTATAAATGATTCATCTGATGAGCCATGTAGTAGTAGAATAGTTTTATTAACAAGACAATCGAAGATACATAAATAGCACAGCAAAAGCACTGCTTGCGAGGATGTGCTATTAAACAACACAAAAACTAATTTGGATTTTTCTTTTGCTGAAATAAGGGATAAGAGGATGAAACCATGTACCAAAGCTCAACACAATTACTAAAAGATAGGCTGAAACATGCTCCCTCTGTTGGTGGAAGGGGTGGATACTGTTGGCCTTTAGGTTAATGCAACATCTCAAACAACTTACCCGTCTCCATCAAGTTCAATCTTTGTATCCGCATAAATACAGAAAACAAGGCCCAGGGTAACGGTGGGGGGGCCAGGGCTTTCGTTTGGTAGGCAGTCGAACCCTAGGATGCAGGTCTCTTCTCCTCCAATCCTGCTCTGACAACCAACAACAGCGATGTAACGGATTCGTCCGTGATGAGCCGATTCGATTTTGGCAGCCTAACGAAATAACCGGAAGTGTGAGCAATTTCATGTCCAGAGCTGCCACTTCTTGGGAAGAGATTCAAGAACCATCAAAGCAAGTATCATCTGCACTTTAACAAACTTTTTCTTCTAAGGTCAGGTAAGGTTAAACTTTCTGGAAACGGAAATAGCAGTAGGTACAAACATGCCAGCGGAATAGAACAAGACCAAAGGTTCCGATGGGATCCCAAAAATTCAATATCTCATCCAGACAACTGGGTCTTGTCTTAGCCAGACTCCTTGAACATTTTTACAATTAAAATTCAGAAAAAGATTAAAAGGCCAAAGAGCAGAGAAAACTAAGTTCAGATTTGGATTCAGCATGTGTGTTTACCCCTATAAGTCATATCTGTTTTGACGAAAACTTCCTGCCACTTCTGAAAATTTCCCAGTTTCGGCCGAACTCCAGAACTAGCTGTCCGGCGAAGAAAGAAAGCTAAAAAACGAACTCAGGGTATCTTCTTTCCCCAATAATGAACATCTAATCAACTTCAAATAAAAATTTACCTTATAACAAATTTTCCGACTCCAGCCGGATTCCGGTAGAACTAGATGTCCGGGTAAAATATGATTACCACACACGGATTCAGCATCTCTTCTTACCCCTTAGTCGGTTATCTAATCAACCAGAAATAAAACTTTAACTTCTAACAATTTTCCGGTTTTGGCCGGATTCCGGGCGAACTACATGTCCGGGTACAAAATTGTTTTCACATAAGTGTTCAGCATGTCTTCTTGCCCTTAATCGAACATCTAATCAACTCCAAATACAAAATTTTAATTTTAACAAACTTTCCGGTTTGGGCCGGATTCTGGGCGAACTACTTGTCCGTCGAGAAAATGGTTTCCACCATCGTCTTCAGCATGTCTTCCTACCCCTGAATCGAATATCTAATCAACTTTAAATAAAACTTTTACTTTTAACAAACTTTCCGGATTCGGCCGGATTCCGGGCAAACTACTTGTCCCATGACAAAATGGTTTTAAACATCGTGTCCAGCATGTCTTCTTACCCCATAATCGACTATCAGATTAAGTGTTTCGAAATATTTTGTTTGCCCCTTAATTTGAACCCCCTCCCCCACCCCTAAATGTAGGGCTACAAAGCCCATCTACGAACTCGACTGGTCCGACGACCCAAAGAATCCTCACACCAAGTTTCATCAAAATATCTCATTCCCTTCGAGAGTTATCGTGCTTACAGACGGACAACTTTTGCGATGTCATAGGTATCCCTCCACTTACGTTTTGGGATCCCAAAAATTACATTAGCTAATAATACAATTTTTATAGTTCGATAATAAAATCATAAGCCTAAGAGCTTGGTCACACTGGGCTCAAAAAGCCGCCTATTCTACAAACAACTGAAAATCCCTAGGGGACGGGAGATTTTATGGACTTTGTGTGGCAGCTTGGGGATAATGTTCAGACTGCAATTAGGGGTCAATTAGGGTTCCTGTAACATAATTATACAAGCTGATTTTCTCTAGTTTATCTCCTGAATTTAAAACGACAACTCAGAATTAGTCGTATCTTGTTCTTTCCTTTTTTCTACTTTTTCAACCCAAAAAGCCAGGAAATGAGCCCAGGGTCTAATGTAATCTTCCTGAATAGTGCGGGCGAAAAGCGTCGAAAAACACCAGAATACTTCCGTATTTGAGGAAAGCACCAAAATTGGCTGAGATATACTTTCGAGTATGCTCTTTAATATGGCTCGATTACGCAAGCGAAATTTTTCATCGGAACGCCGCTAGGTGGCTTGAAATCCAAGATGGCGGACGAAAATACGAGTTTGTCAAAATGAGAATACATTGCCGTTCAAATAGGCTAGTATGGGTTAATCGATGGCATAGGTTCCGAACATGAACGCAAAAATAACCTAAGTTGTACCGTAGTGCCGCTAGGTGCCTCAAATTCAAAATGGCGGACGAAAATACAGCGAAACTGATAGACGGAGCTGCTCTGGTGCAAATGTTGAACCCAGGGAATTCGAAGACCTTCGGAGAGTATGCAGAAAACGTGTTTTTTCCCATGAAAGAGTATCAGCTCAGACATGTCGAGAGACTTGACCTCGTATTCGATGTTTACAGATTGGATAGTCTAAAGTCGTCTGTCAGAAGTCAGAGAGGCAAGGGTTCACGACTAAAAGTTGTTCCGAACACACAAATCCCATTGAAGTGGAAAGAATTCCTGCAAGTAGATGCAAACAAAACAGACTAGTTTAACCTGCTGTCCCATGCTGTCGTGAAAAGGTCTCCAACGTCAAAACGAGTATATTGCACTACTGGAAACACGTGCATAGCTAACCAGGCATTCGAAGAGCAGAACCTCATCATGTTATGTTCACAGGAAGAGGCTGACACCCGCCTTTTGCTTCACGCTTGTGACGCACATGCGTCGATTCTCATACGAACGGTGGACACAGACGTGATTGTGATTGCGACCTCATGCTTTGATCGCATTGGAGTATCCGAATTATTTATTGCGTTTGGTGTCGGTACACACCTAAAGTACGTTCCCATTCACGAAATAGTTCGATCGCTCGGGCCGACAAAATCACAGGCACTTTCGTTCTTCCACGCGTTTACAGGATGTGATACCGTTTCTTCTTTTATCCACCACTCAAAGAGGCAGTTCTTTGCGACTTGGCAAAATATGCGAGGACTGACGGAGACTTTCCTTCAACTGACAAACCAGCCTTCCCAAGTGACAGAACTGCAAGTACACGACCTTGAACGCTTTGTCATGAAGACATACGACGTAAAACAAGACTGCGACGACGTGAATGAATTTAGGAAAGAAACATTTCTCCGACAAAAGACCAAGAACATGCAGAGACTTCCTCCAGCTAGTGCTTCGCTTTTACAACATATCCTTAGAGCTGCACTACTGTCAGGTCATGTGTGGAGTCGCAGCCTGGAATCAACACCCACCCTTCCCAGTTTTTCTGACTTTGGCTGGGTCAGAGGCACCGATGGAAAGTGGCTTCCCAATTGGTTAGGTTCCCTTCCGCCAGCGTCAAAAGTCTGTCGCGAGACAGTGCGTTGTGGTTGCAAAAAAGGGTGTGAAAGAAGGTGCCGCTGCAGGAAATTTGACCTTAACTGTAGCCCACTACGCTGGTGCAAATCAAAGTGCTTTAATTGTTGAACATGTGATTATTCTTTTTACCTGAAGATTCGATTGATCTCTTTGTGTTCCTGATAAAATTATAATTCTTAAATGCTTTAATCCGTCCGTTTAGCTTATTTTGATTCATTTACAATAAATAAAGAGATGAAGAGTTAACAAGTATTTAACTGATTTTGGTTTAGCAAATGTAAACAAAGGCCATCAATTGGACGCGTCTTGGTCTCTACTTAGGCAATTTGTACTGTACAGACTGTATTACTATTAGGCGTATGTCGGAATGACAGAACGATATTTAAAACTGCTGCATTAATTACTCCACTCCAGCCTGTTATATGGGGATCATGAACCTCGCGCGATTCGGAAAACTGACATTTTCTTCCACCATCTTCGATTTTAGACCCCAAGCGGATCAACGGTACAACTAAGGTATATTTATGTGAATATACGTGCGTTTTCAGAATCTGAAGTATCGATTGCTCCTAATCCGCCCATTTGAAGTCATTACTTCTTGTTTTAACAAAACTTGTATTTTTCGACCACCATCTTGAATCTGAAGCGCCTAGCAACACTACGGTACAACTTAGGTTAGTTTTACGTTCATATTCGGAACTTCTGCCATCGATTACCCCATACTGACCTATTTGAGCGGTCATATCTTTTCATTGTGACAAACTCATATTTTCGACCGCCATCTTGGATTTGAGGCACCTAGCGGCACTACGGTACAACTTAGGTTATTTTTAAGCTCATATTCGGAACCTGTGCCATCGATTACCCCATACTAGCCTATTTGAACGGCCATGTCTTCTTATTTTGACAAACTCGTATTTTCGTCCGCCATCTTGGATTTCAAGCCACCTAGCGGCGTTCCGATGAAAAATTTCGCTTGCGTAATCGAGCCATATTAAAGAGCATGCTCGAAAGTACATCTCGGCCAATTTTGGTGCTTTCCTCAAACACGGAAGTATTTTGGTGCTTTTCGCCCGCACTAGAATTTCCCGCCAACAGTTTGAGCTCACAGTACTTTATTAGAGAAAATGGCAACCTCTGAAGTCATAAAACGACTTAAGCATTTACTGCAACTCGTGGACGACGGGGGCTAATCAGGAGCGTAACTAAGGGGGAGAGATACGGGAGACTCCCCTCAACATGGTCTGAGAAAGAATGCCATCAGCAGAATTTTGCCAAAAACAACAAAAACAAGGTTATAAGGTTAAAATAAGGTTTTAAGGTTAAAATACGCGTATTCTGGCCAGAAATTGAACTTGTCTGCAAGTAAAGATGAGGCATACAAGCTTGTTGGGACATTTCGGTTGCCCTCTCCCCCAACCCTAGGATGGTAGTTAGGCCCCTGGGCAGTGCCGCCTTTTACTTTCGGTGACCCTTAAGCCATCCATGGATTTTTGACCCCTCTTCTAGAGTCAACAAGACCAAAGGTGTCGATGGGATCCCAAAAATCTAAGATTTGATCCAGACAATTCGGTCTTGTCTAAGCCAGGCTAATCATCAGAGAAAACCGAGTTCAGATATTCTATCTACCTATCTATACCTCTATAAGCCATATCTATTTTGACGATATTGACCGAAACTTCCTGCTTTACTATTGCCAAATATGCGGTTTCGCCCGAGTTCCGAGGGAACTACTGGTCCAGCAAAAAACGAAAAATTCAGAAACGAAGCCGGCGTATCTTCTTATCCCTCCCTGTAAAGAAATCTAATCAACTTTAAATAAAATTTTGACTTAAAAAAAATGCGGGTACAACCAGATTCCGGACTAATTATATGTCCGGGTAAAAAATGATCATTATATACAGACTCAGCGTCTCTTCTTACCCCTCAGTATATCATCTAATCAACTTCAGATAAAGCTTTTACTTTTAACAGATTTTCCGGTTTTGGCCGGATTACAGGCTAGTTGTCCGGCGAGAAAATAGTTTTCACCATCGGTTTCAGCATGTCTTCTTACCGATAAATCAAACATTTAATCAACTTCAAATGAAACTGTTACTTTTAACCAACTTTCCGGTTCTGGCCGGATTCCGGACGAACTGCTTGTCCGGCGACAAAATGATTTTCACCATCATGCTCAGCATGTCTTCTTACCCCTAAATCAAACATTTAATCAACTTAAATGAAACTTTTACTTTTAACTAACTTTCCGGTTTTTGCCGGATTCCGGACGAACTACTCGTCCAGCGAGAAAATGGTTTTCACCATCGTGCTCAGCATGTCTTCTTACCCCTAAATCAAACATTTAATCAACTTCAAATGAAACTTTTACTTTTAACAAACTTTCCGGTTTTTGCCGGATTCCGGACGAACTACTTGTCCGGCGAGAAACCATCGTTCACCATCGTTCTTAGCATGTCTTCTTACCCCATAATCGACTATTACATTAGCTGTTTAAAAATATTTTGTTTGTCCCTTAAATTGAACCCCCTCCCCACCCCCAAATATGGGGCTAGAGAGCCCATCTACGAACTCGACTTACCCTTGACCGAAACAATCCTCATACCAAGTTTCATCAAAATATCTCATTCCCTTCGAGAGTTATCGTGCTTACAGACGGACGGACGGACGGACGGACGGACAGACAGACGGACAGACGGACGGACGGACAGACGGACGGACAGACGGACGGACGGACAACTTCTGCGATGTCATAGGTATCCCTCCACTTACGTTTTGGGATCCCAAAAACGTAAAAACGACAACACATTAGTACACACGATTCTTGGTTGAGCCGCTCTATGGTCGCATCTGAGCAAAAGTTCGTAAGGTAAACAAGGAGTGTGTAACGTAGCTGGTCACACCTAGACTGTGAGGAACAAGGCCGTCCGGGGTTCTATTCCAGTCGCGGCCAAACCTTTTGCTCCGACAAGCTACGCACAATGGTCCTCTTGGTGGCATAACTGTTCCACTCCGCCACCAATGTCTACATTTGTCTACGCCATCCTGATGGCGGCACACAACGGTCCCAGCGGCTAGCAACCGTAGCCTGATTTCTCAGCAATTTACATCGGCCGCTTGGCCTCTCGTTTCCCCCAGCCTAAGGGTAAAGGCGGCACTGCCCGTGGGGCTTAAATAGTAGACAAGGCCTAAAAAGAACAGGATCACAAATGGGCTTTTCTCGGGCTTCCAAGAAAAGAAACTTTTCCTCAATGCTAAGATACTATACTGTAAGGCTTACCATTTTCAAATAGTGCCCTGGTTCCAACATGCCTAGCATAACCTCTAGATGTTGCTGCATGTCTGGGGTTGAAGCTCGTACTGGCACGTTTGGGCTCATGATTATGGAGTCCATGCCTTCTTCTGTCACCTAGAATGAATATTAGGACCCTATAATTTATTCATGCATAAATATATACAAGCTAACTTCTTTGCTCATGGAGTCTGGTGAAGACTGGATCTCTACAAGACCCAATTGTCTGGATCAAATATAAAATTTTTGGAATTCCACTGAAACCTTTGGTCTTGTTTTTTCACCTGTGGTTCGAGAATCCTACCACAACAGATGTAATGCGGTACCATAGTTCCTAAGTCCGCCGTCAGACGATTCCCGTCCGCTCTGAAACTGCACTAAACTGATCAGCCCATAACTCTTAAGTCCCAGTTTGCTGAGCTTCATGAAACCAATTCATAGGTGGGTATAATGTAAATCTAAAATGCCAAACAAACTGTTATCATAATTTTGTTATCTGTTCATTTTAGCTGGGGAGGTTTCGCCATGGGACGTTTTGGCTGAGGACGTTTTGGCATGAGGACATTTTGACATGAGGATGATCTGCTCGGGACACGCCGACAAGCCACTATTAATACTTTATTTTTCTTTGTGTCTTTTTCAGGATAAATAGTTTGTGCTTTTTTTCCTGTTCATGTTTATAGGTACCCTAAATTCAATACCAACTCCAAGAAAATCATAGGTAGCAGATCATTGCAATCAAAATCAGTCATGCAAGATCTGATGAACACTGAACACAGTTTACAATGTTCAATTAAATGGCGTGGCACTGTTGATTATGAGCTGACCTTCTGAAGTACTACAGTCAGTTTAATGCTAGCCAAGGGCAGTAATGAGGCAGGGAGCACATGATAAACTGTTGTTTTTTTATAATCCTGGGTCAGCTGATGCCTCAACCCAAGTTAATTCACCTGAACATTCAATTCGACCTCTTCTTATAGCTATACAAAACCCTTTTTAGTAGTTTGATTGGGTTGTTGAGATTTTCCTGCATTTAGTTTATTTTAATTTTTGGGACCCAAAGTGTAAGATGGATACCTATGATTTCGTAAAAGTTGTCCGTCTGTCTGTCAGTCTTGAGCACAATAACTCTTGGGGGGAGTATTCTCTGGAAAGGGCATGGCCAATTTTTTTTTTGTGTGTTTGCAGGCCTTTTTAAAAATAACTCCCAAAGTCTTCACAACAAACCCAGCCATCAAAACACGTGGACACAGCCGAAGAATAAAAAAGCCATGCCTCAACAAGAATCAGACATCAATTCTTCTCTACCAGAACAGTACCTCTTTCGAATTCCCTCTCTGAAAAAACAGTACACTGAGAAACAGTTGAATCTTTAAAAAAATCTGTTGATGAGGAGTGGGACAACGTCGAGTGGAAGCTGAAATGGGATGCCTTTGATACCAGTATCAACATGCAATGTTTTCACCACAAAAGAAACAAACCGTCATACAGACGAATTCATACAGTCATCTATGGAGCGAAATCTACAGGAGAAATCTTTATTTTGCTCCAAGCTGCAATTTAAGGCAACATATTGGGGTGGCAACCTGCAACCCCACCTGCATACAGTAGAGGTATGCATATATAAACAGTTACTTTAATGTGAACATTGCAGTTTTGGGCTAAATGGTAGACTGAAGATCCAAATTACTTGCAGAGGTGTTTTCAACTACCCTTCTGACCTACTTTGGCTAACTGGTAGTTAGCTTTAGACACAGCAAGTACATGAAAATGGCAAAGTCCGAAGTCAACAAATGTTCACATAAGCATACCTCTACTGTACCTGCTGCATACAGGGAGGTCAGAGTGTCATATGCTTCTCAGAACACTTACACAAATTCTAGACAAAATTACCTGATTTGTTTTCGACACCTGAAACAATCAAATTCCTGCTTGACGATGTCCTTAAGCATCTTGAAAAAGCAAACTCTTACGTAGACCTCCTGATCGCCGACCTCATTAAAGCGTTTGACTACCTCAATCACGGAAAAGTTGTAATTGCTGCTATAGACATGGGTGCACGTAAATTCCTTGTTCGGATGATCGCTAGTTTTCTGACTGACCGATCACACTGTGTCCAGCTCAACAATGAAGACATTTCACCGCCTGTTAGGATAACTTGTGGTGAGCCACAAGGGACTCGTCTCGGGCCCTTGGCGTTTTTGATGGTAGTCAACAAACTCATAATGAACATAGGAAACCATTTAAAGTTTGCTGATGACCTCACACTTCCTCTTCTATGTGATATCCGAAGCAATGAAGATCGGATGCTCCATGACATGATCGCCAATCTCCATCAGCAATGCGCGGATGTCAAATTAGAAGTCAGCAACTCCACGAGTCACGTCATGAGGATTAACTTCACTAAACAAGTACTACAAACAGTTGAGTCTGAATCATTGATGAAAACTGAAAATTCTGTAAAAATTCTTGGCATCATTCTGGATGATAACCTCCAATGGAAAAGTGAAGTGGGAAAAATAGTGAAAAATAGCTGTGCCACCCTTCGTTCATTTTCTTACCGGAAGCGGTTTGGGGTTCCACGACATGAACTAGTGACACTTTATAAAAATTATGTAAGGCCCATTTCAGAGTACGGCTGCCAAATTTGGCATCCTGGTAAAGCTCAGGATGCCGAAATCGAACGACTGCAGAAAAGAGCCTGCAGAATAATACTTGGTCACAAATACAAATCTTATAACGAAAGCCTTCAAATCCTTGATATCGAAAAACTGTCTGAAAGAAGACATAATCTTCTCATGCGTTTTGGCCACCAAATTTTGAATTCTCAACACCACAGGACCCTCCTTCCGGACTTTGTTACACTCTTTCATGTTGCTCTCATGGACTGAATACGCGAAGCAAGGACAACCCAAAACCCAAGATTGTTCCCCCACATACGAAATCTTCCAAAAGATACCTAAATTCATTTGTTCTGTATTTTACTAAACATTTTAACTGTTCATGATCTATGTTCAATTCTTATTTATAGTTTGTTTGTTTGCGTCTTACTTGTATTGTAGTGAGTGTTTATTTTTCCGGCCCATGTTAGCCTAGTGCTATTAGGGTTCAAAATAAAATTTGAGTGACAAATTAAGAACTTAACATCCGGGAAAGTGAAGTTTTC
Source organism: Branchinecta lynchi (assembly GCA_023053575.1). Classification (NCBI taxonomy): domain Eukaryota; kingdom Metazoa; phylum Arthropoda; class Branchiopoda; order Anostraca; family Branchinectidae; genus Branchinecta; species Branchinecta lynchi. Next base: position 4,133,778 of record JAKZAP010000022.1, on the reverse strand, counting down.
AGCTTTCTTTTGATTGCAAAAATGAACTGAATCTTCTAATACATTTTCAAACAATAAAATGAAATGGACATATCAGCTACAATGCTTCAGTAGCAATATTTCTGACCTTCTCATAAAGCTGTCGAACTTCAGGAACCTGTCGGGAACAACTTATTTCTGCAAACTTGCAGATTTATTCCTTCTCTGACATTGTTCCTGAATTTCAACAGCCTGATGAGGACCCTTGCCAAGAAGGGCAGAAATATCTCTGCCTCCATAGCATAGTAGCTGACATATCCATTTTATGCATTGTTTGAATATAGGCTAGGCTATGTTTCTCAGTCAGCTTGGGCTCAAGGAGTATTTTTCTTTTTTTAATGCGGTTTGATATTCCTTTTTCAATATTCACTTGCTTCTGTTAGGACATTGTTGGAACTAGGGCTAGGGGGATGTTTTTACATGGATGCCATCACTCTTTTTGTCATTTTCGCATGTATGGACGAATGGTTTAAATTTCATCAGAAAAGCCAAGCAATGTTCAAATAATCACCTCTACTGTAGGCAGACTGTACTATAGGTAGGCTACAAATGCCTGATCCCCTCCTGATGTTTAAGCTTGGCCTTGGGTATTTTTGCTCTAAACTAAGGAATCCAAAGAACCAATCAATATAACTCGATGGAACACACCTTGTTTACTCATAAGGACTCAGCATGCATATTTACTGCCCACCACTGCCAAGTATAAATAGGCTGGGCTACAAACAAACAAATCATTGGACATAAGCAAATTTGTTGCTGCTGTTTCTGATAGTGTTGGGCGATATTCGATATCGATAACGATATATCGATATATCGGACCAAATATCGATATCGAAAACGATATTTTTTCATTCATAATTATTGTAAATAATCCCGCATAACCTACATTTATATCAAGAACAAATAACGAGTAAGAACAATGGTCTCTCGTCCATCCACCGACTATAAATGTTCCGTCAACAATGAGCGGAGGTGGAGCCATTTCTTGGTCGCTCGTGTAAACTCGTTGGTCTCCGACTCTCCGCCGTTACACACTTGACGAAGAAAACAACGTAGCCACTAGCGAGGCGGATGTTCTGGCCTGTTCACACGGGAAGGAAACAGCGTTGATTTTGTTTGAGTAGACGCTGGCGTCTGATTAGTGAATATTAGTGACGCGAAAAACAAAAAGCGAACTTGACGATGGTCATTCATAATCGCCTTTGTTATACCATGACAATCAATATGAAGATTGAAATCCCTTGTGACATTCCTTTTTATGTCTCTCGGGAGAACCATACAATGCAAACCGGGATTTGAAGCACACTCACTGAAGTCATGACCCATTGAGTTTCAACATCTGTAGTATTCAGTTTGTCAGACGAGTGTACACTAGAAGTAACGTAATTAAGGCTTTCGAGGATTACTGAAATTACCAAAATGGTAGAATAGCATGGAATAGTCAAAATAATACCAGTAGGTGAGTGTATATTTTGTGTTTTTTCTTCTTTTTTTCCGAAATGTATAATTGTATACATTTCGATTTAGTGAGTTAGATTTCAGTTCAGTAGTTAATCGAAAGACGAAAGTTCACGTCAACTTGGTCTATCTCCTTTGTCTTTTAGTTCACTACTTACAAATAATTCGATGTCTACGGTGTATTTTCCCATCAAATAAAGTCTTAGGTTTTCGTACTGAGGCATTGCCACATGGGTTCTAGATTGGTTCTAGTTTGTCTAGGACCCACATAGAAGTCCTAGTTTTTTTTTAAATTTAATTAAAAATTGTTTCTGGTTAGTTTGTCAGAGTAGAAGCCTATTCCATCTGCGTAATATTTGTTCATTTCCACTGAGCCTATTAAACCTGAAACACGGCCTTTTTTTTTTTAAAGAATCTGCCTGTTTTCATCTGATATTCTCAGATGAGAGCAAATACTTGGAATGAAATTTATCTCTTCTTGTTCTGGATATTGACACCACTTAATTGAGTTGACCCAGAAAAGATACAATTTACGTTACCATATATCTTACGTTACCTGTATACGGCCTTTGGGTTTTTCAACACAGATATATATACAGTTTGTCGTACTTTTAACTAAATTTGACGCATCTGTAAAATCTACTTTGCATCAAATGGCAGTTTCTGTATATTTTGATATATTCTTAATTGCTTCGGAATTTTCTTGTCAACCCCCGAAAGCTTGTCTGAATCAATGAGCCGGCAACCGCTGTTTCAGCGCCCGCCCAGCCCAGTGTGAACAGGCTTATCACTGCTGCACTGCCTCCATTCGATTTTTCTTCCTCAGTGGTTTACTGCGTTACACCTTCTCTGTAGAGGTAACGACTTTTGATGTCCCGGGTGAGATCCACCTCCGCTCATTTGCGTCGGGAGTCGACTCGTCTCAGCTTGGGTGTGTGACAGAGATAGGGAGACAGCAGTTCTTGCTCTTATTTGTTCTTGTTTATATATCCGAAATTGGAGCAATATATTTTCCGTAATTCAGTTCTTATGTATTTGGAGTTTGAGATGATTCAAGATGCTATTTAAATACAATTTCGTTAGTAAATTTTGGCGAAAAGACTCGTATCCTATAGCGAAACAGACTAAAGAAATATCGATATCGATATATCGATTATCGAATATCGAAAGTGAAAATATCGATATATCGATATATCGAAAAATCCAAATATCGCCCAACACTAGTTTCTGAGAAATAGGACCCGTTTTCCTCCAGTTCGGAAGGCTTCCAGAGAGACCACAGAGTTATCATAAATGATAAGCGATGGCGTCTCCAGTTAAAGGCTCCCCTTCACTTCTCCTTTTACTTCACAGGCTAACTGTGCGTTCACATAGAGGAGTCGGGTGCGGAGCTACATTTTCGCTGTAGTTTTGTAGCAGCTACAAAATCGCAACAGGGTTCCCACACGACGATTGGGTTCAGCTACAAAAGGTGGCAAATAATTCAAAATAACAAAATGCGGGTTTTACTCATTAGTCTGGGACCGAAGACAGTACGATAATAAAAATATGAAAACTAAATGCTCAATCTCGGGTAACGGTTCTGACGATGGATTGCGGGTCTATCCACCACTCTACCTGAGTCAAGGGTGGATAGTTGAATCAAGCGAGAGCCAAAGAAGTCATGAAGTTGACCATTTACAAATGTCATCTTGAACTCTTGAGCCGTGTTAGATTCACCAACTGTCATCCACCTACGTTATCCTAAAATTGTCAATAGTCGTTTTTCTTCACGGAAAATGACGCCATTCTCAACGGAAATTTAATTTTTCGTCGAACAAATCGAACGACAACAGACGAACGATTTCCATCGTCGCTAGAACTTCGATGGACATCATAAAACGAAAAAGTAGTAACTACGACTACAGCTTTAAATAAAACAACAACAGCGCTACACCGTAGTTGAATAAAACGACATCTACGGCTGGTCGTCGATAATAATAGATAACTGTTGATGAATCGAACGTGGCTTTGGAATTCCTGTTTGTATTGTTAGCCTACTACGACCAGCTAACCTACTACGCTGATTCCGATTCTGACTTGCAAATATCCTTCTAAACACAAAGGGAAAAGCCCGTGATTCTTGAAAAAAACGTACATAATTTTTTGTTTCCGATATACTTTTTGTAATTTTGTGGATACGACTATAGGTATGATTGCACAGGATTTGAACTTATGCAGAGAAATCAGCCTAGTAGTTAATGTTTGTAGAAATAGAAAAAAGTACACTCCTTCGGGGTTTTGAAAACTCAAAGGGTCAGGTTTGCTCATAAACTTGGAACAAAAACAGTATAATAACTTGAATGCTTAATTCCACGACTCTCCCTTGCAGTAGTCGCACATATGACTGTCTTCTATTCGATGTTACACAAGCTGTATTCCAATACCCATCTTAGTACATCAGTAGGTTCACTAAAGAGGCCTAAGCTTGCACCCACACTGAAAGCTGTAAAAGGCAAGCAACACTGAAAAATCAAAAGCTGCGTCAGCTAACTGCAGCCACTTCAGCTCCCATTTAGTATACTCATTAGCAGGGGCGTCGCAAGTGCATTTTCGGTGGGGGGGTGCAGAGCCAAAATTTTACCGGATCTTTCAAAAATTTTACCGAATCCTACAACTAAGAATTCGAGCTTTAAATTATGGAACAGAAACGATTACGTAGGAAGAGTAACAATAAAGGGCAGCATGAAAGACGATAAGCCAACTATTAGGTGGCGTTTTGGCGAAGCCCACATGGAGAGTATATTGCCGGCATGATTGCCGTAACAGCTTCTATCTATTATAGCCAATAGAAAATTAAATCGAGAGCCGCAGGCGAAATTTTTCGAATTTTTTTTTTCTGTAGGCTAAAATTTAACTGCTTCTCTTACAAATTATCATTTACCGTTGATTAAATACCGAGACTCTAAGAAGTTCCAGAAACCGGATGGAGCGACGTTCCGGGAGTAGCAGCAACTATAATTTAGTCAATATACTACCCATAATCACATAAGGTGAGCGCCGCAGGCGAATTTTTTTTTGCTTTTTCCTGCCAAATTTAATTTCCATCCAAATTCTAGATTTTAATGTTTCGAAATCTCAATCTTCAAACTGGCCTAAAACCCCCGTCAAATGACGCGCCCTTCCCCAAAATAGAGAATATTACGAAACGTGCTGCAGGCGGAATTTTCGAAATATTTATCATTATATATCCGTTTAGGGATCCAAAATAAAAGTAAGGACTATCGATGATATATCCCTTTTTTCTGCGACCAGTGCTTCACTCGACCTCTTCGTGGTAACTTCCGAATCCTGGCAATTATAACGAATCAATTACCGAATCCCAGTTATTATACCGAATAAGTTTAGATCGACAGCATGTTCGGGATTCTGTATAACTACCGTATCCCGGTTATTATACCAAATTGTTTTGTATCGAAAGACTACCGAACAGTATTCATATTCGGTATACTTTCGTCGAAACTGGAACAAAGTCAAGATTTGTGGTTAACTTCCTAATCCTGGAAATTGTACTAAATAAACTAATGAATCCCAATCATGATACCGGATTGTTTTGAACCAGTAGCTTATTCGGGAGTCTGTGTAACTACGGAATCTCCGTAAATATACCGAATAGTTCCGGCATCGAAAAATTACCAAATGGTTTCACTAAATTTCTCACCAAATTCGTGATAACTACCGAATACTGTCAATTATACTGAATCCCGATCATTATACCGAAAAGATTTGTACAGATAGCCTATTTAGGATTTTGTATAACTACCGAATCCCCGGAAATATATGAAGCAGTACTGCTATCGAAAAAATACCGACAAATTTTAGTGAAAATTGGGGCCTCTGGCCCCAAATTTTACCGAATCTCAAAAAGGTGGGGGGGTGCTGCACCCCCCCCCCTTGCGACGCCCCTGCTCATTAGTATACTTACACATTTGTCACTAGCTGTTCCTGTTGCCTTTTACTAGACAATGCGGTTGAAACTCTATTAACCGTTGTGATCTGAATCCAGTAAATGCTGTTGATCAGATACACTTAATTGAAACAGACCATCAGTACTAAAGTTGTCTGTACCTTTAGGGTCCTAGTTCATTATCTTATCTGTCTGCTCAGTAATTTCACTCTCGAAACCTAAAGCATGGCCCTATATCATCAATACTTGCTGTAAACTGGAAGCAAGTGGCCATCAACTGACTCTTCGCCAAATTTTAGATTGCTACGGTACCACATTCTGCTTAAACAAAACAAAAAACTTCTCATTTATTCGAAGTTTGGTACACTCTACCACAATTTCAATCTGGTTCAGTTTCAATGTTCCTCAAACGGATTGTTCTTACATCTTTAATCTCTTCTTCGAGTGGTTTCAGCTTGAGAAGCTTCTTGATAAGCTAATCATGATGTTTGGCCTCCTCACGCCAAAGAAAATCCTGCTGTTGTCGGTGTAGTCATTAAATAGGCTAGTTCCCTTTAGTGCCAATCACTTCTTTTCTAAGAAGCATCACTGAGCTTGTCCAGGACTGTAGACTCTGATAAAGGAAGAATATCTAGTGTTTGGAGCAAACTGCAAAATGTTCAGTAAGACTTCTCCTTTCTGACTGTCTGCAAACCAGAGCTGCTCCTTGGCTAGTTGATCTGTCCAACATCCTGTAATGAAAATAATATTTAAATCAGTAGCAACCACATTATTAGTTGATATTATCAAAAAACTTTGCAAGCACAGAGGAATTTTACTTTTAATAAAATTTAAATTAATTATAACAGATGTTTCATGTATATTTACTTTAACTGGTATAATCAGTGGCAAACAAATGCAGTGGAAACTTTCAACAAAAACACAATAATGAACACCAAAGGGGACGCAACCAGGTTAGCCTATGAGAATGAATTGCCTTGCCGGCAAACACATCGCTGCTGAGCTATGTGGCATAGCCTACAAACGCCTGACGTGTCTGTATACAATCTTCAGTAATTTAACGTATAAAAAATAAGGCTTTATCAATAAACTGATTAACAGTTGGACTAAAACAAACAAAAATAGCAGCAAGAATAATGTTACCACAACCAAAGGTCTCTGTTTATTATTTAGGCCAAATTCAGCCTATAGTCAACGTTGTTTGGTTTTCTTCTGCAGGAGGGGTACCCGATGAAAAATTTATCTCAGAATAGTACTATGAAGTAATACGAAAAACTAGCATGCAGTACTAACGATGCTACTACATGCTTCTACTTCAAGGCTACCGTGTTACTGCATACTACTATATGCTACTATTAGCAAGACTGGATGCTACTAGTGTCAAGACAGGATGCTACTAGATACTACTACATGAGATTGGACCAGTCTGAGGCACATTAAATGATAGTATTCTTTGCTATTACATAGTATTACATGCAAGTTTTTCGTACTACTACCATAACTACGCAGGCTACAAATTTTTCATCGGGTATCCAACCTTGAATTAATATGACCTCGAACTTGGCCTGAAAACCTTACAAGGAAACTTCTCTACAGTAAAACAGGTCCTGGGTCAGTCAGGGTTTCCTTCTTGACAGTTAGGACTTGACTGAAATTTCCTTCCATCCTTTTTAGGCCAGGTTCGAGGTTGTGTAAATTCGAGGTTGGACACCCCTCCTAGCTCCTACAATTAGTTTTTCTAATTAAAAAACAATAAATAGCGTAATGTTGACCTAGAATCTAGTTGATCTGTTGACCCTTTGATTTAGGTTAGGGTAAACAATTCAGCCAGGAAATTTGCACAGAAAGTTGTGAATTAAAAAAAAAATCCTTATGCTACAAGTTTCACAGCTGGCTAGCTGCAGAGCTGGAAAATAAAAAAGGAAAAGGTGAACAAAGGACACCAGGCACCAGGTAGCTTCTGTAGGATCAGTCTCGCGCACAGAATAGATTTTATCACAGCAGCTCACACACAACACGGCTCATACCTACAGTCTACAGTCCTACACGCGCATCCCTGTTGTAACCATACCCCAGCTAAGATGCTCCAAAATGACAAAATACATAATAAGCCAGCTCTAAAGATGAATGATTTACAGTCAACTTTCAGTATCTAGTACTACAGTAGCCTATGTATGCCATTCTAGCCTAGCTGTTGGTCTCAAAGTGATCTTACCTTCCTTCCATCCGCAACTTTCTCCTATGCTTTCAGGTAATTCAGGACCAGATGCCTCTGCTTGTGTTTCTTACTGTTCTTTCCATATATAACTGGCTGAAATTTGACAGCTAACATGATTTTTCCAAAAATTAAATCCCCTTTCCAAGATTTTTGTGGCGCGATTTTGTAGCTGTAGTTGGATAAATCCAACTACAGCGATTCTCCGAAATATCGCAGCGAATTTGTAGCTTTGTGGCGCGAAATTTGTGGTCGACGAATAATCGGGCTATTCTGCGAATATTCGCGTCAGTGGGAACGCACAGTAAGGTCTAGTTCGAAGCTCCGGGAACAAGACCAAAGGTTTCGATGGGATCCTAAGAATTTAATATGTGATCCAGACAATTCGGTCTTGTAGATATCCGGCCAGGGGGCATCAGAGACTCAAATTTCTGTTTTTTCTCGGAAATGGCACTTTTCGAGGAGGGGGGGTACCCACCACCAAATTTAAATTTGGACAATCAAATTTTGTAAAAAGACCACCCAATTTAAATTTGGACATTTAGTTTTCTGAATTTGACCACCCAATTAAAATTTGGCAATATTCGTGAGCAAACGGAGACCACCCCAAAATAAATAGAAAAAGGATGTTTACATTTTTTATTGCAGAAATTTTTGCTTATATAGGATAAATAAAGATAGAAAAAGTCATTTACATGTTTTTTCATCATTTTTTTTGAAGATTCTGCTAGTCTTAGTGTTGTTATTTTAGGGATTTCAGGAAAAGAAACACGCCAGAATTCGAAATCCTCAAAAGGTGTGCGATTCATTCACAGATGAATATTTACATACAGATACAGATGTTAAAGAAGAGTGAAGGTACTGTATTACTTATGATTTCTGTTTGTAATGTGCATAGTGAGGAACTTGATTAGTCTAAGAGTCCCCTAAGTTGAGCGAGGACTAGCCTACAGGAGTGGTACTCAACCTCAAATTTGTATAACCTCGAACTTGACCTGAAAATACTACAAGCTCTGCACAGTCCTAAATTTATCCTAGGTCATTCAGGGTGTCTTTCTTGACAGTTAAGACTACACTGATCTTTCCTCTGAACCGTTTTAGGCACAAGTTCGAGGTTGGGAAAATTCGAGGTTAAGTACCCCTCGTCTGCCTTGTCTGCCTCTCGTTTAGATTTACAACAAGGTAATCTGGAAAAGCATCAAGCATGCACAGTTTTTTGTAGTGCAGGCAGGATGCCAGGAAGTATGAGAGCAGTAATGGTTATCAAAAAGTGCAGTAATGTATCACAGTAGTCTAAGGCCCAACTTCCATTTTCCCCTCCCCTAACTGATAGGCTGATTAGCTGTGAGTTGGCTGTGAGTCAAGAGTTTCTAGAATGTCTCGAAAAGAAAAATTAAGTAATAACAATGGAGAAATTTGAATATCAGTACGCCTTAATTCTTATAATTGCAGGCTATTGACTGGCTGTGGCCCACTCATACATAAATCTTGAATTCTTGGGAGTAGTGCTCCAAAGTCTGAGTATGCCCCAATGTATTGGCATGATGCTTGTATGTTTGGGCACCATATCCTGCAGCAATGCCATGATACCCTCTTAAAATCTGTTTGAATAGCTAATTTCTACAATTCAATTTTCATGCTAATTTTCAATTCAACAGATTTTCATGGGGTATCATGCCATTCCTGCAGGGCATACCCCCAAAGTATGGGCATCATGCCCATACGTTGGGACATGCCTAGACGCTGGGACACCATGCCATAAAAAAATGAGGATTTGTGTGTGACTGCCCTGGCCCCTGCCCTTGAAGTTCACTTGCTTCATTCGAGCTTGGCAAAGCAAAGGAATTAAAGCTTGATTTCTGCTGTTGGTCATCATAAGCCTGTCTACTAGGGTAGAGGAGATTGGCTGTAGTCGTAGCATAAAAAAAAAAAAAAAAAAAAAAATGTATTCCTAAGGAAAGCGAACATTCAGTCAGTATAAAACTAGATGCACTTAAGAGTCCATAAGCTAGCTTGATAAGTTTGCAGATCTTGAAGGATCTGCAAAGGTTAACATAGCTTTTGTCAGTTTGTCGAGTCCACAGTTGTGTGATAATTTTTATTTTAGTTAGGAATGTGTGAGATTGTTATGGCATCCACTGGGAATATTTCTTGAATTTGTCTGCCAAGTAGCCTACCTGAAGCCCAAACCGGGGCTATCTGGCACTATCTTATCTAGGTATGAATGAGACTCTTCAAATCTCTCAAACTACTCCTCCAGAATGATAAAACATTGTCTTACGCATTTAGGGCTTTCATAAAATCCTGAAAGAATTGCACTTTGTGTACCACAAAGAGATTTATAGAAATATTTGAGCCACCACCTCCAAGTCAAAATATAAGCATCGTGAAAACAGGCAATGGAGATCAACAATGTCAGACAAACAGACAAGAGTTTGTGAACTTGGGGATTCTTACTTCTTAGTTTAAGGAGAGGATGATGCTAATTTACCTACTTCATAGTCAAGCTTGTATTTATTTGTCAGCATAAAAGTAGTTGTACCTAGAAGCTATTAAGAAGAAAGAGTCAATAATTAGCTTGATAGGTCAAGAGTAGGTTGTCACTAAAAATACTTCTAAAACCATACAGCAGCATAAGTTTATTATCTTCTGAAGTTAACTATTTGGGTCTAACTGGATGCTCTTTCCAGGGCATAGTCAGTGATCAAGAAACATTACCGCCTGGACTAGAACCATCACTAATCAGCGATGGATGCAAAAGTAGGCTATCAGATAGTGTGACTAAGAATGAAAGTCCAAGTTGAAAACAATGAAAATGATGAGGAATATATAGAAGCTCCAAATTGTCTGCAAGAAGGAATAGGTGATGCCCATTCAATCATCAGCCAATTCAGTTTGAAGTCCAAATGGAAAATTTTCCTCTAAAGGATCTGCATATGGAAGCTCTAACTTGTCAGCAAGAAGGAGTAGGTGAACCCCATGCAGTAATCATCATTCATTGGACCTTTAGGCCCAGAGCCAATAAGAGCACCTGGCCAGGAGTCAAGTTCCAATACTTAAGAATATTTAGCACTTCCAAAAATGTCAAGTCTAAGTGTAGTATAAGAAAGGCAGAGGTTGAGTATTAATTTGCACTCGGTCGATGAAACAGGTGTGCAATGGATTTATACTCAGCTTCTAGATACCATCACCACTTTCCCGTTGTATCGTCTGGGGAGCCAGGAGTTCAAGGTTGGTCATGGAAGGCTGCGACACAAGAAAGTGCGTTGGAAATCTTTCGTGTTCATTTGTTTCCAGCATACAGACTGCAAATGACTATAATATGATAGTGCTTTTCATAAAAGAGAGTCAGGTGTGTGACTCATATATGGTCACACAATCTTTCAAGCTTCTAAGTAACAGCGAGGACAGGCCGTTGACGGAACATATAGTGCTGAGATCTTGTGCACTCCTACAGTCTTCAGATAATCACCGACCATACAACTGTATTTAAAGCCAGTCTTGTAGAGCAGGATGACCAAGAATAAAGAGGTAGTTTTGGCAATGTATGAAGCAAAATAGAAGCATCTCCTTCATCTTTCGACGGAGGGTCGACATTGTCCATTGACAATGCTACAGATTTCAGCACCAGTGACCATGACCTTGGATACCCGATCGCACTCATCGGTGGCTAGCGAATGTTTAGTTGCCTAAGTAAGGAATTTCTTGATCTATACCACTGTGGTCCTAACGTCAAGTGGTCGACGGAACATATCTGCTTTAATAGTCGGACCTGTCTCATGTGAACTTTCATGTCTATCTATCATAAGTGCTTTTATTGTGCCAAAGTTACCTTTAGATGCTGCATTGCTTTTACTTTTCATGGTCTTAGTGATGGAAGATTCCTGGTGTAAAATAAAAAGCATCCTTTAAATCAAGCCATATCGCATTTCACTCCCTACAAACGGACAGATGCTTGACTTTATGTTTCAGTTGGTATATTGATGGATAGTATGACATTTAATATTCTGATTGACACGCCTTCATTTGCGGTCAAGCCACTTCAGTTCAATTGCTCTCATTTGGAAGGATTTTAAAGTTTATCGATGCTTCTGTGACTGGCCCGTTGATTGGTCTTACCGTGATTCTTGCTTGATGTTACTTAACATGCAGCTAAGTATTGAATTTGGTGTTACCTAATTCGTTGAAACACAATTAAATTACCCATTTCAAATCATATTTTGTCTTCCAGACCCAGGTGCGAAGTACGTACTTACTCACTTGTATCCTAGTATGAGGTTACAAGTTGTGCAGCTCTCCCTAGCGAAAGTAGCTGACGAACCAAGAATTGCCACGAATTTTGCTCTTTCGTAAAGGGCATCAGGAGTTGAAGCCAGGAGCGATTTCACCTGCTTGCGTGCCGGTGGAAACCTTCGATTGGGTCGAGTTTTTTTTTGGCGTGCTCAGTGGTGCTAGGTTGGCCTGCGCGGGCAAGGTGTTATTTCGCAGTTTCTTCCAGCCGGGCAGCAGCGTGGTTGCGAGCAAAGCCTTCTTCACTTCGTCTCTTCTGTGCAAATTGCCCAGACGAGGTCAGTCGACGATTCTTGACTAATGAGGCCATACGTCATACTTTTGGGAGGTTTATAAACTTTGAATCCAAGCTGACCATTCAACTTCTTTCGATTTCGGGACGATCGTTGCCTTATTTCTTTATTGCTGTCTCCGGGGGAGGGGGGGGGGGGGTCACGACGTCCAATGAGACAGACAGTGAACCCTGAGTTCTTCGTAACTGAACTAGAAATGCAACGCCGGTCTTCTCTCAGACTCCGCATTCCAACCTCAGTGGGTGGATGCTGGATGGTGTATATTCAAAAGGCAGAATCATTAGGAAACAAGACCAAAGGTTTCGATGGGATCCCAAATTTTTAATATTGGCTCCAGACAAGTCTTGAACGGACTTCTTAAACATTTTTACTTTTAAAATTAAGGACAGATTAAGGCCAATGTTAATAATTGAGAAAGACCAAGTTTGTATTTGACAGTGCAAAACGGATACGCAAGATGAATTTCACCAAGTTCAGATGTTTTCAGATATCCATTTTGCGTCTGTCAAATATTCAGATACGGATTCAGCATATGGTTTACTCTATAGCCTACAGTACGTCGTACATCCTTCCATCCTTACTTCTGGCCAATTTTTGGTTTCGGCCGGATCCCGGACAAACTGCTTTTCGGGCAAAAAATTAAAGCTCAAAAATGAATTCAGCATGCCTCCTTGCCCCTACATCGAACCTCTGATCTTTTCGTTTAATCTTCAGATTAAACTTCTACTTTTAACAAATTTTCCGGTTTCAGCCGGATTCCGAGAGATATATATGTCCGGTGAGAAAATGATTGTCATATACGAATTCAGCATGTCTTCTTACCCGCAAATCGAACATCTTATCAAATTTAAAGACGACTTTTTATTTAAACAAAGTCTCCGGTTTTGGCCGGATTCCGGCCGAACTAATTGTCTGGCTATAAATAATTTTCATATTCGGGCTCAGCACGTCTCCTTGCCCCTAAAATGAACCTCTAATCAACTTCAGATTAAACTTTTACTTTTCACAAATTTTCGGATTATCGCCGGATTCCGGGAGAACTATTTGTACGGCGAGAAATCTCCGAGAAATGTCTCCTTACCCCTAATTCGACTATTTCATTAGCTTTTAAAAAGTATTTGCTCCTCCTTAATTTCAAACCCCTCCCCCACCCCTAAATATCGGGCTACATAGCCCATCTTCGAACTTGACCTGCACTTTGACCTAAAGAGTCCTGATGCCAAGTTTGATCAAAATATCTCAACCCGTTCGAGACTTATCGTGCTAAAAGACGGACAGACGGACAACTTTTGCGATGTCATAGGTATCCCTCCACTTAGCGTTTTGGGATCCTAAAAAAACGAATAATATATTCGACTGTCTACCGTACATTGGTATCTAGCTTACCCAATTCCCCATTGAGAAGGTTTTCTGTCCATTTGGGGAACCTTTTGGTATATCTTGGCTAAAATACCACTTTAATTAAGCTCCTTTGGTTGAAATATCACTGAGATTAGGCCATATTGGCTAAAATATTGTTTAATTTAAGCTTATACCCTTACATTCTCATAAAAGACCACCCAATTGAAATTTGGACCTTTTGATTCTGGCAAAAGACCACCCAATTTAAATTTGGACCTTTTGATTCTGGCAAAAAGACTACCCAATTTAAATTTGGAACCTTTTGACTCTGGCAAAAGACCACCCAATTTAAATTTGGACATTTTCTGAAAAAGGGACCACCCCACGGGTGGTTAATGTCGCAAATTTTAGTCTCTGCTGCCCCCTGTATCCGGCCTTCAACCAGACTCCTTGAACATGTTTACTCTTAAGATTTAGAACAGAAGAATGCCAATGGCTAATCCTCTGAGAAAACCAAGTTCAGATACGGATTCAACACGATGTGTATTTACCCGTAGGCTAGGCTATACGTCACATCTATTTTGACGAAATTGATCAAATCTTCCGGCCTACTTCTGCCAAATCTTCGGTTTCGACCAGGATCAGGGCGAACTCCTTGTCCGGCAAAAACTAAACCAAAATTAGCGTATCTTCTTCCTTACCCTTATATCGAACATCCAATCAACTTCAGATAAAACTTTATCTTTCAACAAATTTTCCGATTTCAGCCTGATTCCGGGTGAACTACTTGTCCGACGAGAAAATGATTTTCATTTAAATATTCAATATGTCTTCTTATCCCTATATTGAACATCTAATCAACTTTAAATAAAAATTTTACTTTTATCAAATTTTCCGGTTTCTGCCTGATTCCGGGCGAACAAGTTGTCCGCGTAGAAAATACTTTTCAAATAAGTGTACAGCATGTCTTCTTACCCCTAAATCGAACATCTAATCAACTTCAGATAAAACTTATACTTTTAACAAACTTTCCGGTTTTGGCCAAATTCCGGGCGAACTTCTTGCCCTGCGAAAAAATGGTTTTCGTCATCGTTTTCAGCATGTCTTTCTACCCCTAAACCGAACATCTAATCAACTTCAAATAAAACTTTTGCTTTTAAAAGACTTTCCGGTTTTGGCTGGATTCCGGGATAGCTACTTGTCCGGCGAAATAAATGATTTTCACCTTCGTGTTCAGCATGTCTTCTTACCCCTAATCCGAACATCTAATCAACTTCAAATAAAACTTACTTTTAAAAGACTTTCCGGTTATGGCCGGATTTTGGGCTAACTACTTGTCCGGCGAAAAAGTGGATTTCACCATCGTGTTCAGCATGTCTTCTTACCTCTTTATCAAATATCTAATCAGCTTCAGATAAAACTTTTACTTTTAACAAATTTTCCGGTTTTGGCCGGATTCCGAGCGAACTACTTGTCCAATGACAAAATGGTTTTCACCACCGTGTTCAGCATGTCTTCTTACCCCATAATCGACTATCACATCATCTGCTTAAAAATATTTCATTTGTTCCTTAATTTAAACCCCCTCCCCCACCCCTCAATGCAGAGCTACAGAGCCCATCTACGAACTCGACCTTACTCTTGACCCACAGAGTCCTCACACCAAGTGTCATCAAAATAGCTGCGTTTTTGCATGCCTCACAGCACGCCTGTGATTAGCAGCTGTACTTATTAGGTGTTTTGCCAAACCTTTCCCTGTAGCCTGTCTGCTTACAGCGTTCTTGCTCCTCAGTCCAACCAGGGACCCATAAATTTACTGTTAAGTTTCCTTACTTAACAGGAAATGTATGGGTCCCTGGTCCAACGGCCAAAGAACGAAATCCACAGGCTACGGCCAAAGGCCTTCTTGATACCGTTGTCCTTTGCCTTAGCTTGTGGTTCCTTTCAACAAGAGCTGAAAGCTCACATGACACTTGTAAGAACAGTTAGCATGTTTTTCAGATACGGTTTGCAGCTGTCAAGGCTGGATCTCTCTTCCGAGAGTCATCTCAAAAGAAAATGGGCTTGATCTAGTAAATCTGAAACGGTTATTCAACTCACTGAAAACTGTTTCTCCCACAACGATGATCGGATCGGGGGAGGGACTATTTTTAAGCAATCTGATAGAGTCCCTGACATGCCTGCCAAGTTTCATGGTCATAGCACGGACGGCCAAGTTTCATGGTCATGGCACAATCGGAAGTACCCCAACTCGTTATCACAGAAATTGTGGAAAACCCTCTCCAACTCCGGTCCTGTATTGGCAATATTTTCTCTACGGCTTAATGCTTGTTCTTTCCTCTCAAGTCCCATCCCGATCTCTCGACTCTAAGCATTTCACGAGATTTCTGTAACCCCCCTCCATCTCCCCCCTCCCGTTATCGGATTCGTTCCAGACTTGAAACTGATCATCTGAGACACTTGTTCTTGACACTTGTCAAGTTTCATTCACGTCCGATCAACCGTTCTGAAGTTATGCATGTCACTAGATCCTGGATCCCCATCAGTTCAAATTCAATTCAAATTCGTTTATTTCCATGACATCTTGTAACAAAAATAATAGTGGTGGATCGTCACACATGGTCGACATAGTCATAAATTATCACAAGGAATAATCTCAACTGATCCATTACGGCTAGTTCTACCCAACGGCGTGTTTTGTCGGCACATTTTTTAGTCCGTCGGACCACACCTGACGTCCCCCCCCCCCAAAGGTAAAAGGCTAGTGACGCCCCTGTATACAACAAAAAAAAAACTTCATAATTACTTCGAACATCGCACTACATAAACTAAACCGCACTCGCCCGGTCAACTTTTATTTTTATACTTTGCAACACACATCTACATAATGTACTAATTGCTCCTGGAGATGTGCTCTTCAATATATCAGGAAACAGTATCTCCCTTACCCCCTAGCAAGATTCCCTTAAAAACGAGAGTTCGCGACACAGTGCAACCAAATGGGCTAGGTCATCATCGCCTTCAGCGCTGAGTGAGCAGGGGCTGTTTGTACTGGGGGAAATCCTTTTTTTCTTTTCTAACTTACTTTTCCCGTATACTGGCAGACAGTTTGCTCGCAACTGGATCCAGAGCGTGAGGTAAGTTTTTGGTAGGTGGAGCTTCATGTAAAATTCTGGTCCAAAACTCTCTTTAACCAGTTTATAATTTGATAGTGTCACCGATTCTCTAACAATACATTCCGATTTCTGTATTTCTTGATCTTCTAATACTCTTAACACTTGTTTAACCCCATTAAGACAGCAAGACTTTCACAAAACAAGAGCTACGAGCTCATATGACACTTGTTACGAGTAGGCACGGCTCGGTTATGTCAATGATCTATCTAGTGTTTGCTAGGTGTCTTCCCACCAAGTTTCATCTCGATCCCTCCACTCATAGCGTTTTCCAACATTTCCGGTTGCCCCCTCCAGCTCCCCCCAAAAGTCACCGGATCCGGTCCGGATTTTAAGTGGGTCGTCTGAGGCATGAGGTATTTCCAAATATCAAGTTTCATCGAGATCCGATCACCCGTTCAAAAGTTATAAATACCTCAAGATTCCGGATTCCCCCTCCCTCCACTCCCCTCACGGTGCTCGGATCGGGGAAGTGACTATTTCCAACTTAATCATTTGGGGTCCCTGATACGCCTGCCAAGTTTTATCCCCCTAGCTTATGTGGAAGTGCCCGAACTAGCAAAACCTGGACAGACCGACAGACCGACGGACGGACAGAAATTGCGATCGCTATATGGCACTTGGCCGAAGGGCAAGTGCCATAAAAACAGATTAAAAAACGAAAACAGATTAAAGCTAGGAACCTTATTCGCAGGACCTAGAGAGTAAACGACTGATCCAGGTTGGAATCCCACCGAAGTCTTTGGTCTTCTTTTTATGGCACTTGCCCTTCGGCCAAGTGCCATATAGCGATCGCAATTTCTGTCCGTCCGTCGGTCTGTCGGTCTGTCCAGGTTTTGCTAGTTCGGGCACTTCCACATAAGCTAGGACGATAAAACTTGGCAGGCGTATCAGGGACCCCAAATGATTAAGTTGGAAATAGTCACTTCCCCGATCCGAGCACCGTGGGGGGAGTGGAGGGAGGGGGAATCCGGAATCTTGAGGTATTTTTAACTTTTGAACGGGTGATCGGATCTCGATGAAACTTGATATTTGGAACGACCTCATGCCTCAGACGACCCACTTAAAATCCGGACCGGATCCGGTGACTTTTGGGGGGAGCTGGAGGGGGCAACCGGAAATCTTGGGAAACGCTATGAGTGGAGGGATCGAGATGAAACTTGGTATGAAGACACCTAGCAAAAACTAGATACATCATTGACATAACCGAGCCGATTCAAACACTGTGGGGGGGAGTGGAGGGAGGGGGAATCTGGAATCTTGAGATATTTATAACTTTTGAACGGGTGATCGGATCTCGATGGAACTTGATATTTGGAAAGGCCTCATGCCTCAGACGACCCGCTTAAAATCCGGACCGGATCCGGTGACTTTTGGGGGAGCTGGAAATCTTGGGAAACGCTATGAGTGGAGGGGTCGAGATGAAACTTGGTGGGAAGACACCTAGCAAACACTAGACACATCATTGACATAACCGAGCCGATTCGGGTACTGTGGGGGGAGTGGAGGGAGGGGGAATCCGGAATCTTGAGGTATTTATAACTTTTGACCGGGTGATCGGATCTCGATGGAACTTGATATTTGGAACGACCTCATGCCTCAGACGACCCACTTAAAATCCGGACCGGATCCGGTGACTTTTTGGGGGAGCTGGAGGGGGCAACTGGAAATCTTGGGAAACGCTATGAGTGGAGGGATCGAGATGAAACTTGGTGTGAAGAAACCTAGCAAACACTAGATACATCATTGACATAACCGAGCCAATTCGGGCACTGTGGGGGGAGTGAAGGGAGGGGGAATCCGGAATCTTGAGGTATTTATAACTTTTGAACGGGTGATCGGATCTCGATGGAACTTGATATTTGGAAAGGCCTCATGCCTCAGACGACCCGCTTAAAATCCGGACCGGATCCGGTGACTTTTGGGGGAGCTGGAGGGGGCAACCGGAAATCTTGGGAAACGCTATGAGTGGAGGGATAGAGATGAAACTTGGTGGGAAGACACCTAGCAAACACTGACATAACCGACATAACCGAGCCGTGCCTACTCGTAACAAGTGCCATAGGAGCTCTTAGCTCTTGTTGTTGATGTTTCTTAACGCTAAATTTCAGTCTTATTTGACTACTTGAAAATCATACAAAACAACAAGTGTTTTCAATCTGGCCGTCTACTGGAACAAGACCAAAGGTGTCGATGGGATCCCAAAAATCTAAGATTTGATCCAGACAACTGGGTCTTGTCTTAGCCAGATCCAGTCTTCGCCAGACTCTTTGAACATTTTTACAATTAAAATTCAGAAACAGATTAAGGCCAAATAGCTAATCACCTGAGAAAACCAAGTTCAGATTTGGATTCAGCATGTGTGTTTACCCCTATAAGTCATATCTGTTATGACGAAAACTTCCTGCCACTTCTGCCAATTTCCCGGTTCCGGCCGAACTCCAGAACTACTTGTCCGGGTATCAGGGTCAGGGTATCTTCTTTCCCCAGTAATGAACATCTAATCAACTTCAAGTAGAAATTTAGCTTATGACAAATTTTCCGATTCCAGCCGGAATTCCGGTCGAACTATATGTCCGGGTAAAATACGATTGTCACACAGGGACTCAGCATCTCTTCTTACCCCTAAATCGCTTATCTAATCAACTAGAAATAAAACTTTGACTTCCAACAGTTTTCCGGTTTTGGCCGGATTCCGGACGAACTACATGTCGGGGTAGAAACTTGTTTTCACATAAGTGTTCAGCATGTCTTCTTGCCCTAAATCGAACATCTAATCAACTCCAAATAAAACTTTTAATTTTGACAAACTTTCCGGTTTGGGCCGGATTCCGGTCGAAATACTTGTCCGTCGAGAAAATAGTTTTCACCATCGTCTTCAGTATGTCTTCCTACCTCTAAATCGAACATTTAATCAACTTCAAATAAAACTTTTACTTTCAACAAACTTTCCGGTTTGGGCCGGATTCCGGGCGAAATACTTGTCCGTCGAGAAAATAGTTTTCACCATCGTCTTCAGCATGTCTTCCTACCCCTAAATCGAACATCTAATCAATTTCAAATACAACTTTTACTTTCAACAAACTTTCCGGTTTGGGCCGGATTCCGGGCGAAATACTTGTCCGTCGAGAAAATAATTTCCACCATCTTCTTCAGCATGTCTTCCTACCTCTAAATCGAACATGTAATCAACTTCAAATAAAACTTTTACTTTCAACAAACTTTCCGGTTTGGGCCGGATTCCGGGCGAAATACTTGTCCGTCGAGAAAATAGTTTTCACCATCGTCTTCAGCATGTCTTCCTACCCCTAAATCGAACATCTAATCAACTTCAAATAAAACTTTTACTTTCAACAAACTTTCCGGTTTTGGCCGGATTCCGGGCGAACTACTTGTCCGATGACAAAATGGTTTCCACCATCGTGTTCAGCATGTCTTCTTACCCCATAATCGACTATCACATTAGCTGTTTCAAAATATTTTGTTTGTCCCTTAATTTGAATCCCCTCCCCCACCCCTAAATGTAGAGCTACAAAGCCCATCTACGAACTTGACTGGTCCGACGACCCAACGAGCCCTCACACCAAGTTTCATCAAAATATCTCATTCCCTTCGAGAGTTATCGTGCTTACAGACGGACGGACAGACGGACGGACGGACAGACGGACAACTTTTGCGATGTCATAGGTATCCCTCCACTTACGTTTTGGGATCTCAAAAACCTAATGTCAGTAAAGCTAAAACCTGAACTAAAAAATTTAAAAACTTTTAAAGCCCATTTGCAATGTGCGTTCTGATTGATAAGGAACTGTACGATAGGGGTGATCGATAGAAAATCTTCACGATTCTGTGTCATTTAACTTAGTTGAAAACTTTATTTACAAACATACTTTAAAAAAAGAAATAAGACTTCCACTCGGGAGGATCTACTATTCACTATCACCATCTCCAACCTTGCGAAGAACCTCAGAAATTTTAAAACTGGCCTTGGCTTCACTGTAAAAAAAAAAACTTGCAGTATTTGATACCTGGATTCATCTTGTCTCTAAAAAGGTAATTTTGTCTCTAATTCGGATTAACCTTATCAGATCTATCTTTTCAGAGATAAGATTAATCCTAGTATCAAATACTGCAGCTAACTTTAATCCTTGCTCGGAGAAACTTTTTACAGTGTTACTTCGACTTTGGCAGGCTATCTAGAGAAGACTGCTGGTGCCAGCCACCTCTCCTGAAATAGTCGGTGAAAAAGTAATGGCTGCAAAGCTGGGGGAAGTTTGTGGTTTGTATGTCCGCATCCCTAGGTAATTATCCACTCCATCATTACCATCCATCTCAAATAGGATTTCCTCTGCCATTTAGCTTTTCCTGTCATTTGGCCGACGATTGAAATTAAGTGTCTTTTTGTGTATGTTTATGTGTTTTTATTTATTTTCTTCTTTTAATCCGCTTTTTGAAAAAGGCGGTTCATAACTAAATTACTTACTTTTTATTCATATCACGCATCACTTTGATGACGGAAGTATTTACTTCACGCTTATAAGCAGTCTATAAAATATGCGAGTTTATACCCGAATGCGTTTTATTTGAAGTTCATAGTACAGCGGACTGTTTTTTCTCGTTTTATTCGCCAGCGGGCCGTACGCTGGGAAGGCGCGGTTGCCCGAAGTCCTTGTATTTGCCAGCGGGCAGCGGGTCGCCCGCTGAGTGCCAGTGGACCCGCTAGTTTGTACGCTGGGTGGAGCAGAGAACAGTTCAGCGTACCTTCTGACGTAGTCCGCCAAGACTAAAACGACTATCTACAGTTCGCCGTCCACTCCCGCTGTACTATGAATTTCAAATCAAACGCAACTCCTATAGCCGCTAAATACAACTTGCCTTTAAAACCAAATCAACAGCCAGGCAGTTGTTGACTTTTCATCTGCTTCTTCTACTTAAATTTATTTTTTTATTTCTTCCACCAGCCTGCATCGATATTATCGATACGTCGATTCTGGTTAAAACATGGGCACTATCGGCCGATACGATTGTTCAACTTGCGAGACGTTATGGCCAGAGTCTCCGAGACGCGATGTTGGGAGCAACAAGACCAAAGGTTTCGATGGGATCCCAAAAATCCCAACTGGGTCTTGTCTTAGCCAGATCCAGTCTTCGCCGGACTCCTTGAACATTTTTACAATTAAAATTCAGAAACAGATTAAGGCCAAATAGCTAATCACCTGAGAAAACCAAGCTCGGATTTGGATTCAGCATGTGTGTTTACCCCTATAAGTCATATCTGTTTTGACGAAAACTTCCTGCCACTTCTGCCAATTTCCCGGTTCCGGCCGAACTCCAGAACTACTTGTCCGGCGAAAAAAGAAAGCTCAAACACGAAATCAGGGTATCTTCTTTCCCCAGTAATGAACATCTAATCAACTTCAAATAGAAATTTAGCTTATAACAAATTTTCCGATTCCAGCCGGATTCCGGTCGAACTATATGTCCGGGTAAAATACGATTGTCATACAGGGACTCAGCATCTCTTCTTACCCCTAAATCGCTTATCTAATCAACTAGAAATAAAACTTTGACTTCCAACAGTTTTCCGGTTTTGGCCGGATTCCGGACGAACTACATGTCCGGGTAGAAACTTGTTTTCACATAAGTGTTCAGCATGTCTTCTTGCCCTAAATCGAACATCTAATCAACTCCAAATAAAACTTTTAATTTTGACAAACTTTCCGGTTTGGGTCGGATTCCGGTCGAAATACTTGTCCGTCGAGAAAATAGTTTTCACCATCGTCTTCAGCATGTCTTCCTACCTCTAAATCGAACATTTAATCAACTTCAAATAAAACTTTTACTTTCAACAAACTTTCCGGTTTGGGCCGGATTCCGGGCGAAATACTTGTCCGTCGAGAAAATAGTTTTCACCATCGTCTTCAGCATGTCTTCCTACCCCTAAATCGAACATCTAATCAATTTCAAATAAAACTTTTACTTTCAACAAACTTTCCGGTTTGGGCCGGATTCCGGGCGAAATACTTGTCCGTCGAGAAAATAATTTTCACCATCGTCTTCAGCATGTCTTCCTACCCCTAAATCGAACATCTAATCAACTTCAAATAAAACTTTTACTTTCAACAAACTTTCCGGTTTTGGCCGGATTCCGGGCGAACTACTTGTCCGATGACAAAATGGTTTTCACCATTGTGTTCAGCATGTCTTCTTACCCCATAATCGACTATCACATTAGCTGTTTCAAAATATTTTGTTTGTCCCTTAATTTGAATCCCCTCCCCCACCCCTAAATGTAGAGCTACAAAGCCCATCTACGAACTTGACTGGTCCGACGACCCAACGAACCCTCACACCAAGTTTCATCAAAATATCTCATTCCCTTCGAGAGTTATCGTGCTTACAGACGGACGGACAGACGGACGGACGGACGGACGGACGGACAGACGGACAACTTTTGCGATGTCATAGGTATCCCTCCACTTACGTTTTGGGATCCCAAAAACTTGTAGATCCTGATTTTGACAGAGTCCAAGGCGTACATGGGAAAACAAACAGAGACTTTGAGAAGTAAACATAAGGTTTGTAAGAGGAACAAATAAATGCCTTCAGCCCAAGCTGACTGCGAATCATGTCTGATGGTGCAAAACGGATAGGTCAGTTGAATTTTATTGGAGCTATATTTCGGCCCTTCTTGGCAAGGGTCCTCTTCAGGCTCAAAACCGCTCAAAAAAAATGAAATTGTGGCGAATCACACGAAATATAACTCCAATAAAATTCAGCTGACCTCTCCGTTTTGCACCATCAAATATGAGGAACAAATGGTTTGGGAAACGAATATATTTTCTGGCAGACGAACATATCGTATTTGTTTTGGAAAGGTAGCATTTGGTTTGGCAAAGTTAACATATGGTTTGTCTGTTGATGTGAACCAAAATGCCCCTTCATAATGAGCTTCGCCGCCGGGACTTGCGATTTACGTCACGACGAATTTACGTCAACATTTACGGTTATGTCGAGGGGTTGATCACTCTAAAAAACGATGCACACCAAGTGGCGCGTGCCGTGCCGGTTCCGCGCCGAGGTATACCTACACCTGTGACGGAGAGAGAACAACCCCTTGGGTTATGTAAAAGGTTTGGAAGAAGGCTTAAAACAACCAAAACTTGTTACAAAATGCTGGAACATAAAAAGTAAGCTGTGCAAAGGGAAAAGAAGGAGAAAATATTAACTGTTATGCCTCTTATAAGTTGCTGGAAACATCACATTTAAGAGGGTCATAACAGGTTCATCTACTCATAACAGTTGCGTTTTTAATGTGAATTCTCAGTTCTATGTTCTCGCTTCTCGTACAAATTACCGTTTTTGCTCTCTCGCTTTTGACAAAAACGGTAATTTAGCCACCCTTAATACCGGTTTAGAAAGCCTGGCAGTGTTTGTCCAGGTGGGACTGAGACACAGGTCTTTGTTCGTTTAAAGTGTTTTAATTGTGTAGTTAGTTTTCTTTGTTCTGTCTTCAGAAAGTGTGTTGAATCTGTAGTTTGATTTTCATAATATTTTTGTACCATGGCCCGTCGGGCTTTCCACGTACAATACATACATACATATTGAACTTCCGCCCTTTGTTGACCAACCAGGAAGGAGAACGGAGAACGAGTATTGCCTATTGAAGCAACTTCACGATTCTGAAAAAAACGCAAGAAAATGAGAATTGGCTCTACCTGAGTAGTCAACAAGACCAAAGGTTTCGATGGGATCCCAAAATTTTAAAATTTGCTCCAGACAGTTCTGTCTTGATATTCGGTTTTCAACAGACTTCTTAAACTTTTTTTCTTTTTTTTTATAAGTAGTGAACTGAAAGACAAACAAGCTCCTCAGCCGGGATTTGAACCCAGGACCCTCTGCTTACAAGGTGGGCGCTCTACCGTCTGGTCTGAGCTACCAGTTAAGCTACCGAGTTCGCACACCACTACAATAGTCTGATAGAAGCCGACCATCGGAACAGTGATCCGCCCGAAGGCAAATTCATCCATACAGTTCACATCCCCATGTCACGGAAATAATAATACATAGATGGCACTTTACACAAGGGACCTGTACCGTGGCCGATAACCAGAAACGCCCTTGAGATAACATTTTATAAGTAGCGAACTGAAAGACAAAAATGCTCCTAGGCCGCGTGGCTCCGACAATGGAGTCCTAGACTTATAAAGTAATTCGAAAAACTGTTTCTGGTTTACTAGTCATGGTACAAGCGTACAAGTCCCTTGTATAAAGTGCCATCAATGTATTTTTACTTTTAAAATTTAAACAAGAGCTACGAGCTCATATGGCACTTCTACGAGTAGGCTGTACAAGAAAGTAGATGAGAACGTCACAAAATACACCCGCCATCCAAAAATGCGGTTCGGAAATAGAAATAGGATATTTAGTTTCACTCATCTCTGAGCAGTTCCGGCACCGTCTCTATTATCTGTAGCAAATGCACATGACTGTTCAAACTTTCAGCCAAATAAATCCATTTGTTTGATCCCTAGACGTGCGACACGATTTCCGGTACTCCCTCTATCTCCACCTACCGTGGCCGAATCTGGTTCGGAATAAAAAAAATCAACCACCTAAAGCATCTTCTTTTATCCCATCTATCAAGTTTCACTCGAATCTGAGCATTTTTGGAAAGTTCCGGTACCCTCCCCCCCTCCCACCAACATTGTCGGATCTGGTTCGGTCCCAAAATATGTCATCTAGGGTATCTGCTCTCTCTATGTTCCATGTTTCATTTAAACTGATGCACTCGTTTGACCCCTATGCGAGCCTCAAAGTTTCCGGCAATCTCCATTCAACTCCCCCTACTGTGGTCGAACAGGACTTGTAAACATAAACGTCGTATCTCTTAATTCCCTGTCCCTGTCCATCAAGTTTCACTGAAATTGGAGCATAGCCTATCTGCAAATTTCTAGTACCCCCCCCCCCCCTACCTTGGCCGAATCCGGCCCGGACGCCAAATAACAAATCTAGGCCGCATAAACTCGCCACTGTCAAATTTGCAGTTTCAGTTTCAGTCCGTTCAGTTTTTGTGCATGCCAAAAGTCCCCCCCCCCCCAATTCCCCTAATCGTGGTCGCATATAGTTCGACCTCATGTTTTACATGTCGAGGTCATCGATCCGTATCATCCATTAAGTTTCACTCGAATCAGACCACTCGTTCGCAATTTATAGAAGTCAATTTCCATATTTCTCTTCTCTTGCTCCCCAAAAAATGCTCCGATCTAGGAAGTTACCGGGGGTATGTTGTGTCAGGTCAGGCCCACATGTATCGACCCGGACTTGACACTGAACGACCGAGGCGATAGCTCACCAGACAAGTTTCATTCAAATCCGATCACCCGTTCAAGAGTTATGCACGCCACTAGATTCCGGACTCCCCATCCACCCAGTCCCCCAACGATGGTCGGGTCGGGGAAAAGGCTGTTCTCAAGTCAATCTGTTCGGACCCCTGACATACCTGCCAAGATTCATCCTCCTAGCACATCAGGAAGTATGCCAAACTCGCGGGATCGCTAGATATCCGGACCCCCCCCCCCCCAACTCCCCCACAGTGCCCTGATCCGGTCCGGTTATGTCAATGACGTGTCTAGGACTTGTGCTTGTTCTTCCCACCAAGTTTCATCCCGTTCCTTTCACTCTGAGCGTTTCTCAAAATTTCCGGTTCCCTCCTCCAACTCCCCCCAGTGTCATCGGATCCGGCCCGGATTTAAAGTGAGATGTCTGAGACACGAGGTCATCCTAAATATCAACTTTCATCAAGATCCGATCACCCGATCGCAAGCTAAAAATACTTCAAATTTGGCTTCACCCTCCCTCCACTCCCCTCCCCCCAGATGGTCGGATCGGGGAATTGACGATTTCCTATTTAATCTGGCCGGGTCCCTGACGTGCCTGCCAGTTTCCATCGTCCCAGCACATCAGGAAGCACCGAACTCGCGGGATCACTACAAATTTGGACTTCTCCCCCCCCAACTCCCCCAAAGTGAGCGGATCCGTTCCGGTTATATCAGTCACGTATCTAGGACTTGTGCTTGTACTTTCCACCAAGTTTCATCCGGATCCCTCCACTCTAAGTGTTTTCCAAGATTTCCGGTTTCCCCCTCCAACTCCCCCCAATGTCACCGGATCCGGTCTGGATTTAAAATGGAGGGTCTGAGACACGAGATCCTTCCATATATCAAGTTTCATTAAGATCCGATCACCCGTTCGTAAGCTAAAAATATCTAATTTTTCCTAGTTTTTCCGGATTCCCCCTCCCTCCACTCCCCTCCTAATGGTCGGATCGGGGAAGCAACTATTTCTAATTTAATCTGGTCCAGTTCCTGATATGCCTGCCAAGTTTCATCGTCCTAGCTAATCTGGAAGTGCCCGAACTAGCAAAACCGGGACTGACAGACCGACTGACGGACAGAAATTACAATCGCTATATGGCACTTGGCCGAAGGGCAAGTGCCATACAAACAGATTAAGGCCAATGATAATAATCGGAGAAGACCAAGTTCGATTTGACAGTGCAAAACGGATACGCCAGCTGAATTCCACCAAGTTCAGGTATATTGAGATACCTGTCCATTTTACGCTGTCAAATATTCACATACGGATTCAGCATATGGTTTACCCTATAGCCTACGTCGTATCTCCTTCCTTCTGACAATCTTCAGGTTTCGGTCGGATTCCGGACAAACTACTTTTCTGGCAAAAAACTAAAGCTCAAAAATGAATTCAGCATGTCTTCTTGCCCCTACATCGATCCTCTAATCAACTTCAGATTAAACTTTTATTTGTAACAAATTTTCCGATTTCAGCCGGATTCCGAGCGATTTATACGTCCGGTGAGAAAATTATTGTCATATTCGGATTTAGTATGTCTCCTTACCCGCAAATCGAACATCTTATCAAATTTAAATAAGACTTTTACTTTAAACAAATTTTTCGGTTTTGGCCGGTTTCCGGCCGAACTAATTGTCCGGCGAGAAAATAATGTCCATTTCCAGACTTAACACGTCTTTTTGCCCCGAAATTGAAACTCTAATCGACTTAA
Source organism: Branchinecta lynchi (assembly GCA_023053575.1). NCBI lineage: Eukaryota > Metazoa > Arthropoda > Branchiopoda > Anostraca > Branchinectidae > Branchinecta > Branchinecta lynchi. The sequence continues at coordinate 4,105,958 of JAKZAP010000022.1, read as the reverse complement.
GATTAACCCTTTAGTTTTCAAAAAAATTTCCGGTTTTCGCTAGATACCGGGTGAACCATTTTTCCGGCGAGAAAATAGATTTCATATTCGGATTCAGCATGTCTCTTACCTCTAGTTCGACTGTTTCATTAGCTTTAAAAAAATAATTTTCTGTTCCCCTTAATTTCAAACCCCTTCCCCCACCCCCAAAATGTAAGGCTACATAGCCCATCTTCGAACTTGACCCGTACTTTGACCTAAAGAGTATTCATGCCAAGTTTGATCAAAATATCTCCACCCCTTCGAGAGTTATCGTGCTAACAGACGGACAACTTTTGCGATGTCATAGCTCTCGCTCCACTTAAGTTTTGGGACCCCAAAAACTTAAAATAGGAGAATGAGATAAAAACAGGAGAATGAGATAAAAACGCAGGAATGTACAAAGACATGTTGCCTGTTACCAAACTTAAGTGCGTGTGTATGTGTATATGTGTGTGTGTGGGGGGGGGGGGGGAGGGCTGGAAATTCCGACGCTTAAAGCTTCAAATCGTTTTATTTTTTTCGTTCCGAAAACTACAAATTTTCAACTCGCATCTTGCGCACCAGAACAACGAAACACTTTAAACAGAATGTAAGTTGGGGAATTCGGCACAGAAATTCTCACTCCCAAGATATACGAAGAAATAAAGTGACACTAACTAAGTACTACACATTGCTCACAGAGCATTACGCTAAAAAAGAAGATCAAACATATAGCGATCTGACCTAACCTTCGAGCTTTATGTCCCCAGTTTCCAACCGACTTTCATCAGAACTTACTAACCCTGCTCACCTTGTACCGAGTCTGGTCTACCTCTCAACATGTCCAGACTTCAGGATCTGACCTAAAAGTTTGCTCGATTTTTGTTTCAAATTTCATCAGAGATTAATAAACCCTGCCAACTTCGTACCATTACTCTCATTAATAGCTGCGTTCGGTGTCCAGTGACGTCAGAGGTGTGACCAGAAAGGCGTAATAGGACAAGGACCGAACACCGGCGAGAAAAACAAAGAAACAGAGACAGCCCGAACGAACGCAGCTAATATTTAAAGGAGTTGCATCGTAAGCATTCTAGCAGTTGCACTGTCTAGAACCCCCCACCCAAGACCCAAGGTGAAGCCTCGACTCGATCCGACCGGCTGGGTCATCCTAGTGGCGCGGTTCGGAAGCGCCAGCTGGGTCTATGGATCTAACAAAATGTTTTTTTTTTAGCAGGTGTATGGAAATGTGTACATAAATCAAAGTAATTGCTAGCTTTATCGATTTCTTGTAATATTTTGTTTGCTGTTTTTCTTGTTAATTCCCGCAAGTCCAAAGAAGAAAGGATGGAAACCGGATCACAAAAAACAAACGCAATAAATTATACTAAATTCGTTGTTTTGATTTCTTGAAGATTCTGTAATCTAGCTAAATAATATTAAGCTTCCGAGACAAATAAAATATCAAGCTGGCCGATAGCTTCCACGTGGTGATATACTTAGTTGTATTAATCCTCCTACTCGCCACTCAATCTTTTCGAAGGTTTAGTACCACTTTTAACCTCCGGCGGGAGATCACTGAATGATTAACGAGCAATGGACACCTTGCCTTGAGAGTGAACTATGTTCAAGTAGTTTGTGGATAACATTTTTTACCATGAGGATTTTGAAGAAAACAAAGGTAACAATAGTTGCGTTTTTGCTGATACCATGGTATCTGTTACCACGGTAGCTGGATCTTAAATTAGTCGTTTTTGCAGTTATCGTGGTATCTGATACACGGTGCTCTGCAGAAACGACTATTGCCGAAATTACACTTTTCGAAGTCATCCCAAAAGAAAAACAGATATTCAGTTACATCGCTAAGTGCTAAACTTCTTTCTCACCAATCTGACAAATTTTTGATGAAAGTGAGAGGACTTTTCAGATACCACGGTCGGACCGTAGTATCTGAATATGTGATACCACGATAACTAGCCAGATACCACGATCACTGCAAACACGCCTTTTGACCGTGGTATCAGATACCACGATAACTGCAAAAACGACTTTAGGCCGTTGTAACAGATACTATGGTATCAGCAAAAACGCAACTAGCGTGTTCGCAAAAATCTGACCCATCGAAAGATAATGGAGTCTCCCACCTTCTCCGCCCACAAGAATCAAACCCTTTAAATAGTAGCTGCGTTCGTTGCACTTCGGGCTGTCTCTGGTGTTTAGTCACCAGTGTCTGGTTTTCTCTTAAAACGCGTTTTTTTGGTTCACCGGTGAGTTGATGAAAACTGGCTAACTCCTCGCTGAAGCCGGGCTCACGAGCAGGTTCTAGTTAGTCCGCACCGGTGAGATAAAACCGGATACTGGTTAGTTAAAAAACGGGTTAAGCATTGTCCTAATAGGTGTAATAACGTGAATAGCGCTATACGCGATGTCTACGTCTTAACACACGCGCCTGTTCAAATACAACCCAAGAGGTTCTTATCAATGCGGCTCCCGGTGTTGCCAAGGTAATACAATTTTTCGAGCTCTAAAAATATCCGAAAAGGTTCTTGGTACTACTTGAAGTACACGAGTACAATATAACGCAAACTATACTGTAAAAAAGCTATTAAAATAACGGATGGACAGCATTGATCCTCGAACTGACGAAAAGCCGTCGTTAAAGAACAAAATCGTTTTTTTGTTAAGAAAAGTTGTTTCTTTAGCTTCCAACAAAGTAGAACTTTACTGCTTCTCGTGGCAACTCTGACGGCGCTGCTCCTTCCTCGGCCCGCTGGCGGAACCAACCAAGCGATCTGATTGGCCCTGCATAAGCCAGAATAGAACGCTAGTCTATTCTCCTTATTACAGCGCGCTCCGAGGAAAAGAGGAATCTGTAATAAGTCTTATACGCGGTAATACACCTTATTACACCTATTAGGACAATGCTTTATAAGACTGGTGAGAAGTCACCAGTGGATGCAAAAACGGCTAATAAGAAAAACCGGAGACCACCGGTGAGAACTCCCGTGACAAAGAACGCAGCTAGTAATCGATTTAAAGCAGGTGTGGAATCTTACCTGGATGACATTCGACTTAGTGTACACAGTGTTGTGGGAAAGTTAGAGGCGAAACCATTTCTGGTGTTATTACCTGATTATTATTGTTATTACTCAACTTCCGTACCATAACTTAGCGAAAACATGGCTGCCCTGCACAGCCAGCAGATAGTCGTACGTGTTTAACTTTGACCACTGGAATTTACACGTTAGCAATAGCTTTACCACTATGGTTTTCATTAATTTTATTTAATTGATGTCAAAAAGGTGTGTTCTACATTGTACCGGGTTTTGTCAATCAACCTTGTGTCCCCGGCTTAACCCTCCATCTATCATCATTTTATACAGAAGTGCAATTAAAACCTTGAACTTTGAGTTAAATAAACTATATATGCCCTAGCCCTCTCGTCATCCTAATGTGTATCTGTAGTGGGTAAAACTACATTATTATCGAATTTGTCCGTTCACATTTCCTAAAGATTTTATATTTATAACCTAACATTAAATTTCATTCATTCCTGGCGTCGGATTTCAGATTTTGACCTTAAAAGGTTTCCGATAAATTTTCATCGGGAATTTAACAAATCCGCGTGATGGGCAGACCATAAACAAACTAACCCTAACAAGGGCCCATAGAACTTTTATACTTTTTTTTTTTATTTCACTTAGTGGGTAAAACTATATTAACAAGTGCTTCATAACTTTGTATCCACAATGGCCCTTTACATCTATTCTTTAACACAGCGCCACCTCTTTCTACCACTTGGCCACGCTTATAGGTATTATTTTGTCCAATGTCCAATGTCCAATGAAAATTATATTTTCAAGTTGTGTACGTGTAGATGAAGTTAAGTCAAATTATATTTTCAAGTTGAACGTGTATGAAATGTCTACTTATGTAATTGTGATATGTTATTTGTGTGAATGACGATCCAGTGCTAGCGTGTATAATACAAGCTATTAAGGAAATAAAGTACATTATTATTAAATAATACCATTTACTGTTTTTTCTATGTCTTCAACAAAAACCTCATACCATTACTGTCTTCCCAGCGCAAAACATGGCAGGCTACGAATATAAGTTTCCTAATTTGCTCTTAAAGTATAACTGAAGGTCCAAGAAGTACCTGTTTCACACAAGTCATCTCCGCGGAGATTAGTTTCACTTTCAAACCCTGTGTCGCGATACAAAAAATAACAATGTTAAAAACAGAACAAAATTACATCCGCATTGAAAGATCAGACTCAGTAAGATGCGACCCCCCCCCCCGAAAATAAAGCTACTCAATTCATTCAACTCAAAAGCAACGCACAACGAACAAACTGTACTCTTAATAAATAAACATCAAATATTATCATGGGTCCGACTAGTAAAAAGACATTCATTAAATACAAAAATATCTATTAGCCTAAAAGTATTTGGCTTTTTCTCACACCATACCAAAGACTAAATATACAAACTCAGAAACTACTCTTGCCTGTTTCATTACGCAACGAAGGACGCTCGAACTGGAACCAAGAACAAATAATCACATATCTTATTTTAAGGGGAGTGTTTTGCTTCTTCCGGATATCCTGAATAGCACTTGGGAAAGGGTTATAACAAAGGTGTGCGAGTTTATGGACGGAGCGTTGAAGCTAAGAGCGACTAAGCTTAGTAGTGAGGCTTCATAGCCGTAGGAAATTATTGTTGTTGTTTTCCTTTGTAATATGTACTATTGTTGTATTATGTATATGGCCCTTGGGCTTTTTTAAATACAGTTATTATTATTATTATTATAATCTCTGTCTCCCTATCTCTGTAATATGACTATGCGGAGCCGAATATTTCCCCGTACCCTGTCCGCTGCGAATGAGCGGCAGTTAGTAGCTTCACCCAGATCACGCTTCGTTTTCTCTACAAATAGCTAAATCGCTGTGAAGCCGCTTTGAGGAAAAGTAAAAGTCAAAGCTGATTGGTTCTACGGACGTGCTCCAGAGCGGGTCAGTGCGCGGAGTACGCCTCCTGCATATTTTGCTATGTGATGAGCAACGGCGAAGACGGAAGATGAGTAAACGGGTATCCACATCAGCAAATTATCGAATCCTGCCAGAAACAAATCTTTGTACGATGGCCCGTTGGGCTTTCCATGTACAATACATACATATAGATTTTCACGTGGCAGGTATATTATGATATTGAATTTTTGTTTTGCAAAGTTCCATTATATATTAAAATTTGTCTCTCTCTCAACATTTGGGTGGGTGTACATGTTCTTTTCTTCCCTATTACTAGCCAAATACTGCACCGTCTAAGTTGAATAACCGACATTTTTCTACGTGAGGGCGGAAGCTAATCGAAAGGAAAGCGGAAAGGGAAAGCGTACGAAAGCTAATGGAACGTCCTTCGTGCAGAGGAGAAACCGATCAAAGATCCGTGTAAAGGCAGCTGTACTTGTCGAGTTGGCAAAAAAAAAAAAAAACACGACCCCTGGCTCCAAAACATCAAGGCGAAACGGTTACAACACAACGACAACTCCAAAAATTAATTAGCTAAACTTCCACCGACTTCGGATTCTAGATAGCGAACTTAAAGGACCCCTCGCACTATTTACTCTTCAACTTACAGTATTTTAAATACTTGAATACTTTAAAACTATGCTGTGCTTTAAACAAATAAACCACGGTTTTGGCTGTTTTAAGCCTTTTCCGAGACCCGTTGGCTTGTAGCAAAAACAGGGAAGGAATTTACATAACCGGTTTTTTCAGATGAAAAAAATTCTCGTAGACAACCGTCGACAATGTAGTACACATGGCAGGTAGCAAAACATGGCAAGTGACAACACCAGCATGGTTTTGTTAGAGGTGTTAGAATGTACCGTACGAAATTGGGGTCTCCGGGTTTAGAAATATATGGAGTGATTATGGAAGTAGGTAGCATTAGTATTATAGATAAGACAGGCCCTTTAAGTAAAATAAGCTTTGTGACCTAGGTTTCCAGACCAGACACAGGTGACTTGAACTACTGCTGTGCTGAATATGCAGAAGTCAGCTACGTCAATCATCTGGTTTTCCGAAGCCAAATGGCAGCCATTTAGCAACTGACTGACTCAAGGACTGATTATCATATTTCTATAACTGCGACACAACGCGCAGGTCTGCTTTTCGTACTCCTTTTCAATGCTAAATCCTTGAATGTGAACAAACGAATCAATCAAAAGCCCCAGATGACGCCACTTCTCTTTTTTTGAAGGTATTGCCTCCTAGACAGGTAGCTTTGTTCGGTCTGTATACTTTAGTAGACACATACAGTAGGTTAACCATATAGCAAGTAGAGAAGTCTCAACAGTGTCTGAATTTCAAAGAGCTGATGTTTGGCTTCCTCTTTCATAGTCGATTGCCAAGAAAGTAATCCTTTCCTAACTCTTCTAACTTGCAGCGCTGGTTAGTGTCTCAAACTGGAACTTCTTTACGTATTTAGCGCCAAATCGATCTTAGGCAACTGACAACTTTAATCCACTTTCGAAGCATGCGACGTTGCAGCATTATCTAGCGGGTTAAGACGGAACTGTTTTCCGCAAAGCGAAGCGCTTTGCTTTCCAGTTCCAGCTGATGCGAAGCATCAGCCAATGGCCTCCTCGGGAAACTCCAATGGCAGTAATTCCAAAAACACTTTCACACCGAAATTTCATAATTCGTCTCATGGGAGGCAGACCGCGAGTATTGACTCATTTCACTACCCTGTTGGGGCTCATATAGCATATGCTCGGGAGTTCGTACCCCCTGTCTTCTGGGGTCTTGCTGCCAACCCCCAACCCTTGGCACTGGTTGGTCCTGGGACCAATTCCCCCTTGGTCCTGTAGAATAAGGTCTGTTCAGATAGGGGGCGTTTTGTTCGACTGGAGACAGTTGATCTTTCCAGGTATACAGACCTCGTTGAGGGGATCCTAAATAAGAAGGTTATTAGTTTTCTGCGCTAGAAAAAAAAAATTAACTAGGCCTACTGAGGAGGCGCCCCAGTCTCTGGCGCCTCTCTTTCACCCTCAACGTTCGCGCCCGAAAAGGACCACGTGAGGGAGCGAGCACCCAAGCTGGAATCCCGTTCTACCCGTACTGAGCGTACCGTAATAGATGTATTCTCTATTCATGCTATATATGTATTTTTTGTTGTAACCCGCCAAGTAAAAAAGGTGATAGCGGGGCAAAGAGAACAACAAAAACAACACAAGATAATAGTATAAACACACACAATTTAGTGCTCGTCCGGCTCCCTGGACAGAACGGACGACTAATTGTTAAAGATGTAATTTTGTGGAAACGCGGAATGGGTGGACCAATCAGCGTACGTTCTACATTTGTTGTAGCGGCCAATCAGGAATGAGAATGGTAAAGGCACTAGGTGCTGGGACTTAGGGAGTATTCTTGCCGTTCTCTGTGGACTCCTCGGGGAATCGAAGGGAACGGCGAGAATAAAGGGAGTCACTCCACGCGGACTCCGCGTACGGAAAACAACGAGCAGACGAAGAATGCTTCCAAAATGTATTATGTTCGAAAAAAAAATATGCAGCTGACGAAATTAGTCCGGATCCACTTTATTATTGGTTTTGTTTATTCCGATCGTTTTTAATTAATTTCAAATCGCACCAACACCAGCAAAAATTGATCCCGTCGGAATCTGAAAGGGAGTCCTTTTTGATGATGGTGTCGATAATCGGAGGATTCCCCGTCTGTAGAGACTCGAGAGAATAAGGGGAGTGAGTCCCCGGGGCAAACAAAAACGCGGGGACTACTCAAGTCGAGTCGAATCGAAGGGAACGGCAAGAACAAAGGGAGTCACTCCACGGGGACTCCGCGTACGGAAAACAACGAGCACACGCGGAATGCTTCCAAAATATATTTTGTAGAAAAATATGAAGATGACGAAATTGGTTCGGATCCACTTTATTATTGGTTTTGTTTATTCTGATCGTTTTTAATTAATTTTAAATCGCACCAACACCAGCAAAAATTGATCCCGTCGGAATCTGAAATAGAGTCCTTTTTGATGATGGTGTCGATAATCGGAGGATTCCCCGTCCGTAGGGACTCGCGAGAATACGGGGAGTGAGTCCCCAGGGCAAACAAAAACGCGGGGACTCCTCAAGTCGAGTCCTCGGGGAACGGCGAGATTACGCCTTAAGTGCTGTGACTTAGAATATTTCCTCACAAAATAGTATTATTGGTAATAAAAATTATAGAAAGGAAAACATAAGTACCTGCTAGTTCCCTCAGGTTCTCAACTGGATCTGCGAGAAACCTCCCAGGTGGCTCCCGACCAGGCGTTCGCTGCCCATAGCTCGGACCTATGAGACTGGTCGTGGCAGGTCGTATCTGCTGCACACCGTAATAATTCCCTGAGTTGACGCCTCGACCGTCCATTGGATGATCTGGAAATAACAGCAAATGACAAACCAGAAATTCATAAAATAACAAGATTTTGAAGATTTGTGCCAAGAGACCCTCGTTCGAACATTACTTTGTCTCGGAACCAATGATTTGAACCTTAGTTTATTTATCAGCTATCAATTATTTGCACCGCAAGTTTGTCAGGGTTTGCAATCGAAGCATTGCTTCGTTTTTTTGTTGTTGTTGTAGGACTTGTTTGTGATAGAAGCTGTCACGTCATACTTTCTCACACCACCCCCTCGCTTCCGCCGAAAATCGTCCCTCGGAGGTCAGTTTCCAAAATACAAGTCTGATGATGATGATGAAATTTTCTTAACGCATCAGAGAAGAAAAGATAAACAGCGCACAAGACTCGCAGTCCCCGTATGGAAATAATCTCAAGTCATTGCATTATGGAAAAATTTTCCAGTCGTAAACAATAGAGAACAATTGGAAACGATCGTGAACTTGTTTTTTTACGATTGGAAACAGTTGGACACTAGACACGGGAATGCGGAAAAAACAAACGTTCTGAATCAAAACTGCCAAAGGTTTCATAAAAGATAACACGAGGATGCGGCGTTTTCAAAAGATAGCATTTCGGGGGTTACCTGTTGTGATTTTCAAACGTTATGCATACAAGAAGAGTTGAAACACCACCGAAAAAAAAAATCCACTTTTGTATCTGTCGTCATGACGGGGGAAAAGTCAACAGATACTTTTTCGGCTCTTCTTGCTAATGTTCGTTACACATACCCTTTAATAAATAACGTTTGCAAAAGCGTAACAGCACTACCAGAAGTTTCATAACGGATACAAAAAAGGATGCGCCGTTTCAAAAGATATCAGTTCGGGTGTTGGCTGTTGTGATTTTCAAACGCTATGCATACAAGCAAAGCCGAAATCACCACCGAAAAAACATCTGCTTACTTTTTTATTTGTCGCAACGATAGGGGAAAAGTCAGCAGATTCTTTTTCGGCTCATCCTGCTAATACTCGTTACGAAGAACGTATAACGTTTGCAAAACCGTAACACCACTGCCAGAAGTTTCATCACAGACACACAAGGATGCGCGGTTCAAACAGACAACATTTGGTATGTTATCTGTTGCCGCGACAAACGTTATGCATGAAACGTTAGGCACAACAAGCATTGCCAGGAAGACAAAAAAACATCGGTTGACGTCGTCATGATATCGGAAAATTCAGCAGCTGCTTTTTTGGCAACTTTCCGGCTCTTTCTGGCAATGCTTGCTAAGGATAACATGTCACGCATAACGGTTGTCGCGACAACAGATAACATCCCAAGTGTTGCATCTTGAAACTGCGCATCCATATGTAGTCTGTTATGAAACTTCTGACAGTGAAGGCCGTATAGATGTAAAAAGTGAATTTTTCAGTTGAAAAATTCAATTGAATATTCGCAAGATTGAAATATTCGGAGGCCCCTCGAAAATTGCGAATATTCCGAAAAACTGAAATATTTCGCAAAATTAAAAAATAAGGAAACATTGAAAAATATAGCGAATTTTCGCAAGAAAAATGCAATTTTCGGGAGTTTGCGCCCCTCAATACGCAACCATGTCCAAGTGCGGCACGCAATCATGTCCAGGAGGTTCACAGGAAAGCGATTCTTTGTAGCTTTGATGGATAACTGGGGATGAGTCTGGTTAGCCAAGGGTTGCTTTACAATTGAAGGCAATTAATGTGTGATATAGATAGGCTACTAAGGATACGTATGACAGGAAAATAAAGACTTTTTTATTTGTAACTGGTGATTATATTTTATTTGATTACTAGGTTAGAAAAAAACAGGATCGACAGGGGAGGGGCCGAGGTTTCATATCCAGAAGCCGGAAATTTTGGTTTGTCTTGCAAATTAGATTCTTGTACTGTTTGGACTTGGCGAATATTAGAAATAACCTACCTTTTAACTCCTCTGTAGATTAAGCTTAACAGAAAGGATGTTTGGTTAAGTGAGTTTCTCACTTAAAAAAACCTTCATGTTGCTGGTGTGGTATAATTATTCTGCGCTGTCAGTGGATGTTACCGGGTGCTGCAGGTCCGTCAAGGATATGCATGTCATTCATTTCAACTTGTTTAACTTCAGTTATTTTTATTTCTTATGAAGACCCTCGTGAAGACCCACCATAATAATCAATAGACAAGTGAAAAAGTCATGAACTTCTCAGAAGCGAAACAATGGGACCAGCCTCGAATAAGAACTTCTTACTAGGTTTGTTTATTATTCTTCAGGGGGAGGGGACACCGGAACTCCTTCGTTTGCGCATTTGACAATGTCTTCAACGGAAATTATACGTAAAAAAAAATCCCTCGTTGACTTAAAACTGAAGAAGTGGCGGCCAAACGGATTATGAATAGCAGAAAGGAATTCTGCGTAAAACCAATTCATCTAGCCGCCAATGTTCAGCTTTTTTTTTCGCAATTTTTCCAATTTTTCAGCGACTATTCGCAATTTTCACAAAATAAAATGGAGGTACTGAAGTTTTACATCTATAAAGGACTCTCGCTTCAAATTACAACAGCAATAATATAGAGCGTGTTCCACCCTTCTAACGACAGTAACTATTAGTTACTATTTCCGTTCCATCCTCACGAAAAGTTACTATACTGACCGTTCCAACCTTCTCGAAATAGTAACTACTTGCTTACCATGCTCGGCAGCATAGTAAACGTGGTAACTAAGGATTTCTGTAACGTGGTTGGCTAGATTGTCCCGTCGACAGATGTTTTGAGGAAAATAGAAAAATGCGTTCCAGCCTTGATGCCAAGAAGCCAAAATTCTTGACGTCATGCGTAGTAACTACGGTAAGTAGGATGGAACACCCTCATCATTGCATCAAAATTTGTTCGCACATAAATTTCTCACGACGCCATTTAACAAACGTAGTTAACGTGGTATATATAATTTCTGTGACGTGACTGGTCCGATCAGCCCCCAGGACGATATTCACACGAAAATAGAAAAATGTGTTCCAGCCTTGACGCCAAGAAGTCAGGATCCGTGAAGTCACGCGTAGTAACTATGGTAAGTAGGTTGGAACACACTCTCGGGCTGAAGGAATATTTAGTAAGTTTTAATAAGTTGGCCCCAACTCACCGGTCACCATAACATGGTGGTTCACTGACTTCAACCGGCTCTGGCCACCAAGTGGCGTGGACATAGCCAGTGGCGTGGGAACGCCGCCGATGGCCCTCAATCTTTCCTTCATATTCGGACTAGCGATTGAACTATTGAGCAGAGTGATACCTGTGCTATCGCTATTATTGTCGTTCGAGTACATATCGGGAGTGTGGCTTCGACTCCGACCGCCATCAGATCTGGAATGATTTACTGATACGTTATCCGTTTATTATACGTTCGGCGAGAAGCAGCCTTTTCACATAACATTTCAGACACCAAGAGCGCAAGCGCTCAAAAGAGCAGTCTGAATGGTGTTAATGTAATATTGGTTACTTCTGACTACTTCCATCTTAAATTTCAATGGGCACATCAAACTACACCAATCCCACTCTGTAACAACCTAGGAACAATGCTTACCCCCTAGATCATCAGCTTTTTTTAACAGTTTCCTCTCTGTGATATTTCAAAGCATAATTTTTTGGGCAAGTACATGCTCAATTTACTAGATTGGACAAAGATAAAAGTGATTTCTCTTGTAATACTTAGTAGATCTTTATTTTATGCATAAATCAGCTTGTATAATTCAGATTTGAGTAGGTATTTTCTTTTAGAATGATTTTTGTAGCTATGGTATTTTTCATAAGCTTATTGCATATTCTGGTACATTTTATAAAGCAATTTAATCAAGCTTCACAACACTATTCCACAAAGAAAAACTTTTAATATGCACTTTAAGCCATGGAACTTCTGATGAAACACTAGAAGAATCAGGTAAACTGCATTTGCGGCTTGACTTTGGTGACATCTCAAATATATCCTTTTCTATCAAGCATTGCTGGGAGTTTTTGAATTTCCTGCCACGATATCCCAGCTACCAAGATTTGGATCGCCGAAATGCCAGAGAGGTAAAGACAAGGGATAACAAGAAAACGGCTGATTTTCGTAGCGCCTTCTAAAGGAAATCGGAAATGTTTATTTGTGAAGCATTTAATACAAAGTTAGAAGTGTCCATTGTGCTTTAAGAGTTTCAGCTTTACTGACGACTAACTCTCCTTGCCGACACAAAATCGGCGTATGCCTAGCGGAAGAGCCGGAAGCGCCACCACAGCTGTCCCTAAGGATCGCCGTGATTTGTTAACACGGTTGTTGAGTTTGAGTCGTTAAGTAGACGTTTTTCCGATCTTCCTGAGGATCACTGGCAGGTTTTCGACTTAGTCATATAGAGTTCCATTTATATGAACTGTATAAATGTCAGCTAACTGGGGTCACCCTGGTCTGAAGAAATACTAGGTAGTGCAAGTTGTGTTCTGTATACTACTGATACGACATCATTAAACACTGAAGGCCTAAACTGTCCGTAATACATCCTTGAAGTGCACGAACACAACATCGTATATACACAGCTAAGTAATTCTCAGTGAGCCCCCGCCACGATATTCGAAACCCACTCAGACACATGAGATGATATTCTCTCCATTTTCTTTTCCTCCTTCTTTTTTCATTTTGATCTGTTTCCCTTAAAGTTCAATGGGTATATCAAACTACCCCAATCCCACTCTGTAACAACCTAGGAACAATGCTTACCGCCTAGATCAGCAGCTTTTTCGACAGTTTCCTCTCTGTGATATTTCAAAGCGTAATTTTTTGGGCCAGTACATGCTCAATTTACTAGCTTGGACAAAGATAAAAGTGATATTTCTCATAATACTTAGTAGATCTTTATTTTATGCATAAATCAGCTTGTATAATTCAGATTTGAATAGGTTATTTGTTTTTGAATGATTTTTGTAGCTATGTTATTTTTTTTAAGCTTATTGCATATTCTGGTACATTTAATAAAGCAAGCTAATCAAGCTTCACAACACTATTACACAAAGAAAAACTTTTAATAGGCACTTCAAGCCATGGAACTTCTGATGAAACACTAGAACAATCAGGTAAACTGCATCTGCCGCTTGACTTTGGTGACATCTCAGATATATCCTTTTCTATCAAGCATTGCTTGGAGGTTTTGAATTTCCTGCCACGATATCCCAGCTCCTAAGATTTGGATCGCCGAAACGCCAGAGAGGTAAAGACAACGGATAACAAGAAAACGGCCGATTTTTGTAGTGCCTTCAAAGGAAGTCGGAAATGTTTATTTGTGAAGCATTTAATACAAAGTTAGAAGTGTCCATTGTGCTTTAAGAGTTTCAGCTTTACTGACGACTAACTCTCCTTGCCGACACAAAATCGGCGTATGCCTAGCGGAAGAGCCGGAAGCGCCACCACAGCTGTCCCTAAGGATCGCCGTGATTTGTTAACACGGTTGTTGAGTTTGAGTCGTTAAGTAGACGTTTTTCCGATCTTCCTGAGGATCACTGGCAGGTTTTCGACTTAGTCATATAGAGTTCCATTTATATGAACTGTATAAATGTCAGCTAACTGGGGTCACCCTGGTCTGAAGAAATACTAGGTAGTGCAAGTTGTGTTCTGTATACTACTGATACGACATCATTAAACACTGAAGGCCTAAACTGTCCGTAATACATCCTTGAAGTGCACGAACACAACATCGTATATACACAGCTAAGTAATTCTCAGTGAGCCCCCGCCACGATATTCGAAACCCACTCAGACACATGAGATGATATTCTCTCCATTTTCTTTTCCTCCTTCTTTTTTCATTTTGATCTGTTTCCCTTAAAGTTCAATGGGTATATCAAACTACCCCAATCCCACTCTGTAACAACCTAGGAACAATGCTTACCGCCTAGATCAGCAGCTTTTTCGACAGTTTCCTCTCTGTGATATTTCAAAGCGTAATTTTTTGGGCCAGTACATGCTCAATTTACTAGCTTGGACAAAGATAAAAGTGATATTTCTCATAATACTTAGTAGATCTTTATTTTATGCATAAATCAGCTTGTATAATTCAGATTTGAATAGGTTATTTGTTTTTGAATGATTTTTGTAGCTATGTTATTTTTTTTAAGCTTATTGCATATTCTGGTACATTTAATAAAGCAAGCTAATCAAGCTTCACAACACTATTACACAAAGAAAAACTTTTAATAGGCACTTCAAGCCATGGAACTTCTGATGAAACACTAGAACAATCAGGTAAACTGCATCTGCCGCTTGACTTTGGTGACATCTCAGATATATCCTTTTCTATCAAGCATTGCTTGGAGGTTTTGAATTTCCTGCCACGATATCCCAGCTCCTAAGATTTGGATCGCCGAAACGCCAGAGAGGTAAAGACAACGGATAACAAGAAAACGGCCGATTTTTGTAGTGCCTTCAAAGGAAGTCGGAAATGTTTATTTGTGAAGCATTTAATACAAAGTAAAGCATTAGAAGTGTCCATTGTGCTTTAAGACTATATCTATAAAGAACAAGTCCCACCAATTACCAGGCATAATGATGGGGCCATAAACAGTTAATGGTGTTTATTTTGTATGAATAAAACTGAAAACTATGTCAGGCTATCAAGGTCTAATGGCACCTGACGCTCAACCTCGGCAATCTTTAAAATCTCAATCTCCTGTTCTCTCATGGGGATTGGTCTAGGATAATAGGAATTTTGGGACAGCGGAATATTTTATGTTCGCATACATACCTAGCTTTCGGGTGGGGGGACCCTCTGCTATGATTCTGTTGGCTTCTAACATTAGGCCCAGGCGCCCTTCGCGACTGATTAACCGAATCATGAGGGAAGAAGTTTGTCTTCGAATCCTGGCGAACCATCGGGGGAGGGGAGGCTTCGCAATCCTAAAAGAACAATGTACTGAATACGCCGACACGAACAACTGTAATGCACGCTGGTAGCGTCGTTTTCTTTCCATAGAAAGTATGCAAGTTTAATTACGCCGAAGGCTTTACGGACATGGTACAGTCTAGGTACAAACGGCTGTAAGCGTGTTCCACCCTACCTACCATACTGAGATACTCAAGGAGTCTCTCAAGGGCAGCTAAGAAAGCTCAGCTAACGAACCCGCCCGCTCATAGCAGTGAACCGTATTTGAACTCATTTCTGCCTTATTTTATCCGCAATTTCAATGTGAATGAACGAAATTGTAATTTGACAATCCCATGCATTTTGTATTATCAGAATTTTGGGAATAAATTACCATGCATGTCGTCACGATTTTTGGCCTCTTGGCGTCAAGGCTGGAACGCACTTTTTCTTTTTTTCGGTCAAATATTATGCCTCGGGCTAATCGCACCAATCACGTTACATCAATTCGTAGTTACCATGCTTACTACACTCCCGTGCATGAAGTTCTTTTAGTTAGCTGTCAGAGTAGTAACTAATAGCTACTATTGTTAGAAGGGTGAAACACGCTCTGTCTGACTTCGGAAAGAGTAAATGAATGATCACAGCCTTTCGGTGAAAAGCCGGGGACTCGTTCTGGAATCTTCCTATGACATGAGACTACGACTTTGGTTAGCAGGGATTAGATCAGGTAAGGTCTGGATGATGATTTTATTTATCACCCGTCAAAATAAACACAAGGCACAAAGACGGAGTAAATAATAAAGAAAAAAGAGAAAAAGAAACACGAAAGAGAATTAACTTACGAGATACACAATAACTTTTACCATACGACTAAACCAAGAGGGTTTTCCAGTCGTGACCAATATTTTGGCTATGAGTTTCTATTTGTCTATTCTCGCCGTTCCCCGAGGACTCCTTTTGAGGTGTCCCCGCGCTTTTGTTTGTCCCAGTGACTCGCTCCCCGTATTCTCGCGAGTCCCCACGAACGGGGATAATGCTCCTATTATCTTCACCATCATCAAAAAGGACTCCTGTCAGATTCGGAGGGGAATGAATTGTTGCTGGTGTTGATACAATGGAAAATTGATTTAAAAAATCACGAAATTGATTTAAAAAATCAGAAAAAACAAAACCAAACTTAAGGGGATCCAGACTAAGTTCGTCAACCGTATATTTTTGTTTTAAACAAAATCCATTTTGGAAGCACTCCCTGAGTTCTCGTTGTTTTCCGTACGCGGAGTCCGCGTAGAGTGACTCCCTCTATTCTCGCCGGGGCCCTTGATTCCCCCAGGAGTCCTCGCGGAACGGCGAGAATACGCCTTTAGAAAGCAAATGATCAGAGCCAAGTTTGAGGAAATTAGATCGTGATGGTGACCAGAGGACTTCAGAATAGCCTCGGACTATTAAAGATTTCGCTTGTTGCAAAACCATACCATTGTCGTTGCATTTGCACCAACGGCTTCAGCTTTCTCAGAACATCGTCATCAAGGGGGGTGGGGGGGGGGGGGGGGGGTAAACCTCTTAAAAAATGTTAACTTCTGAAGGGTGTTGCATTTACTTGTTGTTGTTTTTCTAATAAAGCCCAAAGACCTAAACAGTCTACAAATAAAGAACAAGACTCACATGCGACTGTGATCCGGCCAGCTCGGTGACGTCGATATCAGAAGTATCCACATCGGGGTAACCTGAACGCATGGGCGACTTAACAGGGCTCTGCGCCATCTAGCGAATAAAAGAAAATCCAGCTGAAGAAAACTTAAATGCAGACCTCGCACAATTTACTGTTTACGTTTCAACTTTCATAACTATTTGACTAATTTAAAACTAGACTCGGCTTGTAGTAAGTAAAAGTAAGTAAGTAACGAATTTATTTCAAGAAACCACTATCATGGCAATGCCAAATTTGGGTATTACGTCAAATATAATGCACATTTTATAATCTATACAATTAATTATCAATTCGTCATCACATACCTATTTTTCTCCATATCCTGCTAATTCTTCTGCCCAATTTTTAGATAGTTTCATCCCATCATTTATTTCTGATCATTCCTGGTTAATTTGTTCCGTAATTGTGTATTTCGTAAATATTTTATTTCTTTTCTATCTTTGAGCTATTTGGAAAAAATTTGATTGGTTGATTGAAACAAAATTTATCCATGGCTTTGGGTGTTTTAAGCCATTTCCCGGGTACATATTTTTGACTAGCAAAACTCGCCACAATTCAGATAACCGGTTTTACGCACCAATACGCGAACACTCACCGAGAGCCTAATGTGTACGGGAAATAGTGAATCGTGAAAAATGCAAAAATCGGTGAAGTATCGTCAGCGGGCTTAGATGTAAAATACGAAATTTGGTCCCCGGGCTTAAAGTTTAACTGAAAAGCCAACTTATTTTTGTATCAATTATTTCAACGCACTGCATTATTTGGTTTGTGCAAAGTTTTTTTTTGTATATTTTCACTATTTACTCTAGAATGACGTTCAGAATATCTACGGCTGTCCTCACAGTGCAAAATTCTACTATGACTCGAAAAATGTAAATCTCAGTCGAAACATGACTTTTCAGTTGCCAGAGATCATCCTGTGGAAGGTGCGGTCACAGCGTCAACACTTATTTTCCGTAAATCGTTTTCATCAAGCACACAACACAGTTAAAGTGACACAGGTACCACAAATCCGACAGGGAAATTCCACTATTTGAAAATCGATTATTCGTGAATAGCGGAGCAGTGAAGTAACGCATTTTCATGGGGTTTTCGAGCCTCTTTAACTGAATAACTGAAGGGTAACTAGATTGTCCTACCTCAACCGTTTTCAGTTAAACTTTAAAAAAGCGTTCACAAGCATGCCTAGCCAAGCACGAATGCCTAGGCACGTGACCAGGCTCAGCCAGGGAAGGAGTTCTAGAGCTCAGAACTCCGTGCCTGACCCAGAATCTGTGCCTAGGCGTGGGTGTGGACGGTGATCCCGATGAAAAATTTATCTCAAAATAGTACTATGAAGTAGTACGAAAAAGTAGCATGCAGTACTAACGATGCTACTACATGCTTCTACTTCAAGGCGTGTTACTGCATACTACTATATGCTACTATTAGCAAGACCGGATGCTACTATGGCAAGACAGGATGCTACTGAATACTACTACATAAGATTGGACCACTCTGAGGCACATTAAATGATAATAGTCTTTGCTATTACATAGTATTATATGCAACGTTTTCGTACTACTACCATACTACTACGCAGGCTACAAATTTTTCATCGGGATGCTAGGCACGCGCCTAGGCATGCTTGTGAACGGGGCTTAAAGGACCCCTCGTACTACTTACTCTTTAACTTGCAGTATTTTAAAATATTTGAATACTTTAAAACTTGGCTGTGCTTTCAACAAATAACCCACGGTTTTGGCTATTTTAAGCCTTTTCCGAGACCCGTTGACTTATAGCAAAACAAGGAAACAATTTACAGAACCTTCTCGTGAGAACCGTCGACAGCGTGATACACATCGAAGGTAGCAAAACACGGCAAGTGAGAAAATTAGCGCGTGGTTTTGTTAGAGAGGTTGGAATGTACCATACGAAATTGAGGTCTCCGGGTTTATAAATATATGGAGGGATTATGGAAGTAGGTTGCATTAAGGACGACTCAGACGGAGTTCGTAAGGTTTGAGAAGTTCGTCGCTGCTCGGACGAGAATTTAACCTTGCTAAGTTTACGAGAATTTCATCATTTCTTAGTTTCCTAATCCCACTTGTTAAAATTTACTTTGAAATCATGTTTCCAGTATCTTATCCTTGAGCTTGAGCCTAAAGAGGACCCTTGCCAAGAAGGGCCGAAATATACCTCTAATAAAATGTAGCTGACTTATCGGTTTAGCACCGTCAAATATGATTCACAGTCAGCTTAGGCTGAAGGACTATCTCTTCTCTATTGGTCAACCTTCCAAACTTTACGGAGAACTTCTTGACTGCTTCCGTAAAGTACTCTACGCGGGTCTACGGAGCAACTTTACACACTTTACAAACACCGTATGAGCCCTCTAGTATCATAAAGACCCTTTAAGAATAGTGAATGCAATTACGGAGGTAGGTTGCATTGGCATTATAGACACTACATGTTTTTAAGATTTACGTCACCAGCCCCTGGTTGACACTTTTGTGTTTTATACGACACGATTTCTGTATGATTTTCGGACGTACCGGGTTCACATCGTAACAGGGAAATGAGCTTTTTCGTCACAACTGTGGCGCTGGGACAATGAAACCATTTTGGGAGATTACCGCTGAAGTCCACAACCTTGGAATTTCCAGTCAAATTCAAATGTCATCTAGCTCAAATCGGGTTTAATGAAGGCTTACTGAAAAGGTCTTGCATTCAACCTAGGATTACTTACCACCCTAGGATTCAAAATGACACAGCTACTTCACTTTACAAAAATTTTTGCAGTATTTGCTACTGGGATTAATCTTGTCTATACTGAGGTAAGATTATCTCTTATTCGGATTAACCTTATCCCAGTAGAGATAAGGTTAATCCTAGTAGCAAATACTGCAGTTAACTTTAATCCTTACTCGGAGAAACTTTGTATAGTGTTCCCAGCCTTGACAAGTAAACTAGTAATTGTTTTGTTTTTTTCTACCCAACGAAAAAAGCATGTACTTTGTCGGGAGAGATAGAAATATTTCAACGCATCCGTCAAAATGCACAGTTTTCATTTTTTCAGTTTTCGAGACTTTGTGTCGCAAAATGCAAAATTCTGCGAATTCGCAGCAGTTTCTCCGTCATCCCTCACCTTACCCCCAAATTTCCCATTCTCCGTTAACTGGCTTTGGTTGATTTCCATAGGGAAAATCAACTGAATCGATGATTTTCTGCTGCCGCTTGAAGATGCTGACTAGGAAGAGGTACTTTGTGGGTGTTTCAGTGTGGAATAATCTGCCGGAGAGCACTAGGATGGCCGAGAGTGTACATACATTCAAAAATAAGATGAAAAGTTTATTGACGAGTAAAGATGGGTGAGGACAGAGGGTTACCCTGGGTACGAATAAGTTCTGGATTGCCACGACGTTTAATTGTCTGCTATTTATTTCTAATACTGAATATCCCGTACGGAAATTTCCCGCCTCGATTTCTGTTTTCCGCCTGAAATCTGGTCGAAATCCAGCTCGATGGCCGAGATTTCGGCCTGAAATCTTGTTCGTGGTAAAATTTTCAGGGCGAGACTGAGGCAGAAAAGCAATTTCTCCCCGATTCCTCCTTGAAAAAAAATCGGGTTCTAAATTTTCGTCCGCGATTTTACCAAGTTTTCAGTTTTTCAGGGTGAGATCGGCCCTGTCTAAAAAATCTTCCCCGAGTCGCCCATGAAACAGTTTTCGTCCACAATTTCGACCGACAATAATTTGTCAGGCCGTAAATTGTGTTAGACATTCCAGCTGAATTCGACCTCAACCCGAAGTTATAATATTAACAAGTTATAATATTAGCAGGATGATTAGAGTCTTATTGTAGTTGGCTGATTCTGTTTTGTCATGTTTGGCAGTACTTACGAAATCAGTTGGCTCGACTTGGTGTTCACCATACAGAAGCACGTCGAGTACGAAAGTTCAAAGGCTAAAGATCCCTTTTTGTCAAAGGACTACAGAGAAATTAAAATTGTTTCGAATTAAGAGCAGATAGATTCGTGTTGATCAAC
This sequence comes from Branchinecta lynchi, assembly GCA_023053575.1. Classification (NCBI taxonomy): domain Eukaryota; kingdom Metazoa; phylum Arthropoda; class Branchiopoda; order Anostraca; family Branchinectidae; genus Branchinecta; species Branchinecta lynchi. The sequence goes on along the minus strand of JAKZAP010000022.1, from coordinate 4,084,922 downwards.
TTCCTGCTTTACAAGCATATGTCCTCTCCTTAGGGAGGACATATACTAAAATTGGAACGATACAGAGAAGATTAGCATGGCCCCTGCGCAAGGATGACACAAGCATATGTGCTGAAAACTGGATTTTTTTTTTGTCCTCTGACGTTTTGACGCTTCAGAACGTTTTGCTCAACATTTCTTTAATGCGTCTAGAAATACTGTCTATTTTTTTCCTAAGTATACGACTGTTCTCGTCAGTGTTTTCCACTATTTACCGTTGTAATATTTTTTTAACAGTAAGCTTGACACAAGACAAGAAATTGACGATCGTAACGATTGTCCTCCCAACGTTTCCAGAATTTCTAACGAATGGAAGATTAGAAAATCGATAGTATGTAATATCAGTGTTCTTCGACTATCTGCGGAGGCTGAATAGACAACTACTTGAGTGGCATGACTTTAAGAAGAAAGTTCAAGCTCGAAAAAACCTTCCGACAGACGCGTTTTCGAATCCAAATCACACTTTTTCTTGCTTTTTCTGTCTCATTACCTTGACCTTGAGACAAAACATGGCTTTTGTTAATGATACATCTTGCCTACATCAAAGATTTTATATACTTTGTGATGCAGCATCAACATTTGACGGTAAGCAAATTTATTCTGTGGTTCGACAAGTTTCGCGCCCGACACGATAATTCGTCATCATTTAGCGTTTTGGGAAGAACGAGACGAAATCAAATTGCTAAAGGCGGCAAATATAAAACAACAAGAGCATGGGGGAAGACTGCCAGCTTTATTAAGTTTGTTGGCTGAATCCCCCGAAATTGTTACTTTCTGCATGTCTTCTATCTCGAATATTAATATTTAGGCTAGTCACTTAGTCTTGTTTGTCTGGAGGTTCTGTGTCCAAGGTGAGAACGTCACAAAATACACCCGCCATCCAAAAATGCGGTTCGGAAATAGAAATAGGATATTTAGTTTCACTCGTTTCTGAGCAGTTTCGGCATCGGGTCGATTGTCTGTAGCAAATGCACATGACTGTTCAGAATGACTGTGAAGACTGAGACACGAGGTCATCCCAAATATAAATCTTCATCAAGATCCGATCACCCGTTCGCAAGCTAAAAATACCTCAAATTTTGGCTTCACCCTCCCTCCACTCCCCCCCCAGATGGTCGAATCGGGGAATTGACGATTTCCTATTTAATCTGGTCGGGTCCCAGACATCCCTGTCAATTTCCATCGTCTCAGCACATCAGGAAGCACAGAACTCGCGGGATCACTACAAATTCGGACTTCTCCCCCCCCAACTCCCCCAAAATGAGCGGATCCGTTCCGGTTGTATCAGTTCCGTATCTAGGACTTTTGCTTGTACTTTCCACCAAGTTTCATCCGGATCACTCCACTCTAAGTGTTTTCCAAGATTTCCGGTTTCCCCCTCCAACTCCCCCCAGTGTCACCGGATCCGGTCTGGATTTAAAATGGAGGGTCTGAGAAATGAAGTCCTTCCATATATCAAGTTTCATTAAGATCCAATCACCCGTTCGTAAGCTAAAAATATCTCATTTTTCCTATTTTTTCCGGATTCCCCCTCCCTCCATTCCCCTCCAGATGGTCGGATCGAGGAAGCGACAATTTCTAATTTAATCTGGTCCAGTTCCTGATATGCCTGCCAAGTTTCATCGTCCTAGCTTATCTGGAAGTGCCCGAACTAGCAAAACCGGGACCGACAGACCGACTGACGGACAGAAATTACAATCGCTATATGGCACTTGAGTAAGCTCAAGTGCCATAAAAATAAATATTGCCTCGGTACTTCTGGTTAAACATATTTTTCTTTTCAATTCCTTCATTCTAACCTTCCTCAATTGACTACAAAACGATGAAAAAGGTACAGTTAGCAAAGTCAGTAGCCAGAAAATCCCTTTTCAAAGCAGCTTCAAAACAAAGAAAAGGCACAAAATTTTAATATTTTTGGACACTATTGGGGCAAAATACGGACACGCATTTTGCCTCTTAACTGTCAGGACACATCTTAACATTTTTGCGGCAAAAATGGAGGTAGTGTAAAAAGGAGATCAGGTAACCCTGATCAGGTAACCCTGATCAGGTAACACCCCTCCTGTACATCAGGATCGATAGAATCTAACAGTAATGACTTTTTAATCGATAGGCTACAATGATGTGGATGGAAATACTACTAACAATTTTCCCTCAGACCAACCTACTGCTGACCAGGAAACTCCATCAGTTGTGGCAAAAGTCCCGGTATCCTATCACGTTGGCATGGAAGTCAAAGAGTTGGAAGCAGAGTCTTATTAAGTTACAATATGGTCCAAATGTAAATGAAACGGCAACTCAGTCTATAATCGAAGGCGTCTAGAAATTTGTGCCTCTTTACCAGTCCAATTCTCAGGTTCTGTTTTCCAACCTTGCAACAGATGTAACACGTCTGACATTTTAGAGGAAAGCCTTTCATCTTCCTATCATACAGAATGTTTTCCTGAGAGATGTGGTTGTTAACACATGTGTTGGCCCAGTTATAAAAATAAAGGGTGAGCCTACTCTTTATCAGTTCTTGACCACTCGCACTGCATAATGAATGACTCTGAAATGTTTATTTAGCTGCCATAGCCGAGCACTCCTTTTGTGCTTTCCTGGCAGGAAAGTTAATTCTGTATTTATTTCCTTTAAATATAGTCCAATGAACTCGATGGGTTTTTGCGACGGCTCTTTTTCTAAGGAAAATTTCATGACAAATTTGCAGGAAGACATTCCTGACACATTCATCAGCTTTTGGGGTGATGGATTAGGAAGTACAAATCCCACTGGCAAGCATACCGCAGATTATAATTTTGACAATATTCAACATGGAAATAATAAATGACCCACCACATCTCCGAGGAAAGCTGTGTTTTGTTCCCCCTTTATTTTTGTCAACTAGTTCAGACTTCAAAAGTGCAGATGGTGGATATACAAGCCTCTCTAATTCTTGAAATTGGTTCATTCAGAGCTGGAGTGTAATTTAGCAGCCGTGGGTGTCAGAAATTTTTTCAGGTTTCACCTTGCATATGTGACAGGTGACGCTCCCTTTTTGTCAGATACTGGGGGGGGGGGGGGGGTCAAAGGCTGTGGAGCAAAGTCGCCATGTCGAGTCTGTGACAATGTGCGGACAGAGTTTCATGGTTTTTCAGCCAAGGCATTTTCTTTGTGATGAAGAAGAGCATATTGAGAGGTTGGGTCTTATCACACAATGCAAAATTTGACGGAATCTTTAATATTCACTTACCACTCTTTTACACATAAGGAAAGGAGAATCTTACTTTTTTACTTTTTTCATTTACTTAGTTTTTCCCTATTTTTAACCAGGGGGAATTCAGTTTCGAATGTTTTGCGCCCAGCCGCCGCGTCGGGGAGCAGGAAGGCTGGATAGAGTCCACAACTGCTGACACGAAAATCGCTAATTTCAGGTTCATCCACTTCATAGGGAAAACATCACTTCTAGTAAGAGTTGTGCTTTATCGCCATCAGAATTGCGAGTTTCGAAAAACAGATATTACAGGGTTCGTGCGGCTCTGGAAGGAATTTTTCTTTGGTCAGGGAAATCAGGGAAAGTCAGGGAAAATCGTGAAAAGTAGCAGAAGGTCAGGGAAATTAATGAAAAAGTTTAGTCTATACTTATGCATTGAGTTTTTTTTACTGGAGTTTCTTTTTCGTCGGTTCTCTGCCTAAAGTTTATTAGTTGATAACTCGGTTCTTTGAGCCGTCCCAATCTGTGCTATGTATACGACGGCTTGTTTGTTTGAATTGAAGAGGCCAAACGAAGGAAGGGTATAGTAGAGCAGGAAGGCCGCAAGCATTTGCAAAGGCTTGGAAATGAGGTGAATTTGTTATACTGAGATCATCTTCGCGTATTGTAGCCTAATGGCATTAGCAGTCATGATAGAGAGTATGATTTTCCCGTCTGCCCTGATTCGCTTTTTCCTCTCCTTGTTCTTATGGTTTGCTTTAAAGTTCAGTCTGTTATTTCAAGTCTTCCTTGCCAACTTACGTATTTGAAGTCTTTGCTGTCAGTGACGTTACAATTGTCGTTTGTGTTTAAGATATAGTGTTTTGAGACGTTTTTCAATCTCCGTGATTGCAATACTATAGTTGACAAATAGTAATCTGTTTTAGAAAATGAGGAAATCGTATTGTTAATTTCTCGTACAGTTTGAACGGCTTTACGAAGCTGATGGATGTTTTGTTCAGTTTTTAATGGCACTTGCCCTTCGGCCAAGTGCCATATAGCGATCGCAAATTCTGTCCGTCCGTCGGTCCGGGTTTTTCTAGTTTGGGCACTTCCACATAAGCTAGGACGATGAAACTTGGCAGGCATATGAGGAACCCCAAAGATTAAGTTAGAACTAGTCACTTCCCCGGTCCGAGCATCGTGGGGGAAGTGGAGGGAGGGGGACTCTCGAATCTTGAGGTATTTATAACTTCTGAACGGGTGATCGGATCTTAATGAAACTTGATATTTGGAAAGACCTCGTGTCTCAGACGACTCACTTCAAATCCGAACCGGATCCGGTGACTTTGGGGGGAGTTGGAGGGGGTAGCCGGAAATCTTGGGAAACGCTTAGAGTGGAGGGATCGGGATGGAACTTGATGGGAAGAACAAGCACAATCTATGGATACATCATTGACATAACCGGACCCGATTCGGGCACTGTGGGGGGAGTTGGGGGGGGGGGTGATTCTGGTGATCCAGCGAGTTCGGTACTTCCAGATGTAATAAGATGTTGAAACTCGGCAGGAATATGAGGGATCCGAATAGACCGATATAAGAATAGTCGTTTGCACGATTCAAACATCGTAGGGGGAGTGGAGGGTGGGGAATCCGGAATCTAGTGGTTTTTATGGCACTTGCCCTTCGGCCAAGTGCCATATAGCGATCGCAATTTCTGTCCGTCTGTCGGTCTGTCCAGGTTTTGCTAGTTCGGGCACTTCCACATACGCTAGGACAATAAACTTGGCAGGCGTATCAGGGACTCCAAATGATTAAGTTGGAAATAGTCACTTTCCCGATCCGAGCACCGTGGGGGAGTGGAGGGAGGGGGAATCCGGAATCTTGAGGTATTTATAACTTTTGACCGGGTGATCGGATCTCGATGAAACTTGATATTTGGAAACACCTCATGCCTCAGACGACCCACTTAAAATCCGGACCGGATCCGGTGACTTTTGGGGGGAGCTGGAGGGGACAACCGGAAATATTGGAAAACGCTATGAGTGGAGGGATCGAGATGAAACTTGGTGGGAAGACACCTAGCAAACACTAGATATATCATTGACAAAACCGAGCCGTGAATACTCGTAACAAGTGCCATATGAGCTCGTAGCTCTTGTTATAACTTTTGAACGGGCGATCGGATTTGAATGAAACTTGGCAAGTGGAAACACCTGTTGTCTCAGATGTTCCATGTCAAGTCGGGACCGGATCCGATACTTGGGGGAGAGTTGGAAGAGGGCACCGAAAATTTTGTGAAACGCTTAGTGTAGAGGGATCGGGATGGAATATGGTGGGAAGAAAAAGCATAAGCATTATATACGTTCTTGACGGAACCAGATCATGTCGGGGCTCTTTTGGGGGAGTTGGAGTGGATTTCCCGGAATTCCGGTGATTGCAAGATAGGATACTTCCAGATGTGCTAAGGACGATAAAACTAGGCAGGCACATTAGTGACACGACCAAATTGGTTAAGGACCCGACACAGTGCCCTATGAAGACTACCGTTCCTGGATCTGACCATTTTTCGGGGAGTAGAGGGAGGGGGAATCGGGAAATTGCTGACTTCCGGAGGTTGCGAAAAAATGGTCCGATTCAAGTGAAACTTTATGGGTGATAAAAACCGACGAACCCATGCAGACATGGTTGGGGGAGTGGGGGGGGGGGGGGTCCGGAAACTTTGTAACATGCACAAAAAAACAAACGGATGGGAAAAATGGAATGCAATTTGCACAGTACCAAGTTTATGCGGCCTAGATTTGTCATTTGGCGTCCGAATCGGATCCGACCAAGGGAGGAGGAGGATGAAGTAGGAACCGGAAATTTGCAGATATGCTCCGATCCGAGTTAAACTTGATGGACGGGGAGAAGAGATGTTAGTATGTATCTGAGTCGTATTCGGCCACAGTAGGGGGGAGTCCCGGAAATGTTGTGGCTCGCATAGGGGTTAAACGAGTGAAGTGACTTAAATGAAACTTGGAAAGTACAGAGATTGTCTGCCTTAGATGACATATTCCAGGGTTTGGACCGGATCTTAGGACGGGAGGGGTATCGAAATTCTCAGAAAAATGTTCAGGTTCACTTTCTCGCTTCTCACACCACCCACTCTTAACAAGTGCCATATGAGCTCATAGCTCTTGTTTTCAATAAATGAGTTAATTTGTTCACTGAGGTAATCGAAAGGTGTTGGAAAACCGGTAGAAAAGGTCAGGGAACATCACCCAAACGGGTCAGGGAAGTCAGGGAAAAGTCAGGGAAAAACGTGGAAGAGCAAGCGCACGAACCCTGAATTGTTCTTACAGGTTTGTGAAAGGCGTTTATGTTGTTGGCGTAAGGATTTTCAATACGTGGGGGCATTTGGTCAAACTAATTCTCGGAACCAGAACAACCAGAACTCAAGCCTTCTGGCCACTTATGTAGCCGATCAGGACCTATTTGAAGAACCTGCAACCTTCCAAGAAGGCAAGACCGCAAAGCCTGCCACCTGGCATGCGCCCAAAAACCTTTCGTACAGACCCTAGTAAAAAAAAACAAGACCAGCAGAAACCAGTGATGCCAGTAGGCTATAAGTGCAATACTTATAGAAGCCGGTGATACAGGGTCCCGTGAAACTGATCCCGTGTAAAAGAACCAGTGATAGGACCTGAAATATCAGAATTAGAAGAATATTCATGCCCGCCAACCCTGGAAGCAGAGATGTCCTTTGCTGATTCCGAGGTTACCTGAGTGTGTTGTGAAAGATGTGTGAAGGAAAAAGGAGGATACAGCAGCAGAAGAGAATCAGCCGGCAGTCAAGCCGAAAGGCACTGTATAAGTGATTATAATCAGGTGATCTTGCCTATATCGCGTTTTCCTTTAAAGGTCTAACAGAGTGATCGTTTAATTTTTGCGCGAGGCCACCTTGAACTTATTTTAGGGGCTTCCTGGAATTAGAAAGTCAAAATTTCTGCTCTTTTCAGTCGGATATTTTTGCCCATGTTCTGGTATTATAATATAAGATTCTTGCCCACCAACCCTGAAGGCAGAGATGCCCTTGCAGCCCAGGATGAAGGCGGACTTGCTGATGCGAGGTTACAGAAGTGTGTTGTGAAAGATGAGCGAAGAAAAAAAAAGAACAGGGGAGCAGCAGAGAATCAGCCGGTATGCCAAAATAGACTGGTTCCAGTAGCTTTGCGAACGAACCGCCACGCAAATTCGTTTGTACCTTTTTTTACGGATTTGCTAAACAAAGCCGAGTGATAATTTTTTTTTTTTTTTTTTTTTTTTAGTTTGTTATTATAGTGAAGTAACGCAAATTAGCTGTCAGCTACGATGTTGTTTAAATAAACCTATCTCTCTCTCTCTCTCCCTATGCAGGCAGTCAAGGTGAAAAGCACTGTATAAGTGATATTAACCAAGTGAGCTTTCTATATCGCGTTTTCCTCTGAAAAGTCTAACACAGGGATTGTTCCGTTTCCGACGTGTTCCATGTCGAAGTATATCAACGTTTTATATACACATACATATATATAAATATATGAAGCAAATAAAGTCGAAGTCAAACCAAACAGTTATTTGAAAGGCAAGCATTATAAGTACAATTAGAGACAGAAAGCTTTAACACAAACAGCAAATTAAGCAAAAAGACCAAATCCGGGCTAGGTATAACATACAATTAATACACCGTGCAGACATCCCACCATGCATATTCTGCGAAAGAAACAGCGGTTTTTAGTAAGCGAATATGTTGATCATATCCAACAAAACAATCCTGCATGTGCTGTTAGTTACAAAACCAGCTGTACTGACCGCTTTTCAACCATGGCAAGTGTGTACACAACAAAGCATCCATATAAATGCATTATTGGGTAACCAGCTAACGTTTAGCATCATAACGTTTAGTTTGGATACAACGCTTAATTGAGCTGTAACGGATCGAACTAACGTATGCAACAAAACGTTTCTTGTAATGTATGGTCACGACGTTTAGAAAATTAGTTTTTCTAACGTCCTGAGCAACGCAACGGACCGCCGTAACGTTTTTTCAAAATCAACGAATCCTGGCAACGTTTCGGTCCAACGTTTGCGAAGTGTCAATTCGTTATTTTCCCGTAACGCCCGTTCGAGGTAGCCAAACTTTGTGTGAAGCGTTGAACTTCTGACGCATAGTGCGAACACATGTATCAGGATTTCCCTGAAAATTTCCATGAAATCCAGGGGTAACCGGTACCAATTTCGGGCTGAGCAAAGGCCAATTTCGAGGCAAAGCTGAGGCCCTTTTTCAGGTAGAAATTCGGGTCGTAATCTGTTTTAGAATCTCAGGGACGACTTTCAGGTCGATTTCAGGCGGTAAACCGAGGGCGATTTCGGGAAGAGCCGAGGACAATTTCGGGCCGAGCCGAGGCCAATTTCGAGGCAAAGCTTAGGCCGTTTTCAGGCAGAATTTCGGGTTGAAATCGGGTCGTAATCTGTTTCAGAATCTCAGGGACGACTTTCTGGTCGATTTTAGGCTAAGTGATTAAATTATTGAGTCCTGCCACAAACAAATCTGTATAGATTTCCACAGATTTTAACAAACAAATCTGAGTAGATTTTCACGTGGCAGGTCTGTTATGACATTGAATTTTCTTTTTATAAAATTTCATTTTACAATAAATTTGCCTCTCTCTCTCTAAAAAAAAAAAAAAAAAAAAATCTAACGAGGCTTGTAGCTATTCTCAATGCAAGCAGCCTCAAGTGGGCGGTGCCGCAGTTTTTGCCCTGGCACAATCTCCTTGTCCGGTACTGGCTCAGATATGAACGACATTAGTAAATCTTTTTAAAAATATGTAAAGTATCTCCTGAGGGTTCCACCTTGGAAGAGTAAAAGCAGATTATCTTCTAAGTACGGAGTAGCACGACTTATATCTGTTATTCGGGAAAGTCGAGAGCGCTTTAAGCGTGTGTGTGGGTTTCTTTTTCAGTTTCTTGTGTTCTTTCCAATGTTTCTGCTAACGAGTAATGTTCTTTTTTCATTTCTTTCTTGTTCTTTTTCTTCTTCTTCGTTTAATTACTTCGTCTTTTTGTACGTTTGTGCATTACGATGGGCAAAAAATCTATTATTATATTATTATTATCATTATTAGTTTCGAGATATTAAACCCCGGACATTTTGTCGTTGCGGCTTTCACTTTTGTGGTAACGAGCGTGTTCCACCCTTCTAACAACAGTTACTAAGTTACTATTTCCGGAGCGTAGTAACTATAGATCTCTGTAACGTGGTTGGATTCGCCCGTGGCATGAATTCTGCTGGAAAATAGAAAAATCGTTCCAGCCTTGACTACAAAAAGCCAGAATTTGTGACGTCTTACGTAGTAACTGCGGAAGCAGGATGGAACACGCTCAACGATTAAATATCTATTGTATATGTCAAGAAAACATCTGTAAAAAAAAGGTTACTGAGAAACTATATGAGGGTGTAGCGTAGGGTTTCAGTTCTACTTTAACACCTCGGAGATACAGACAGGTTGGAGTTAAGTGATAACATACCCTGTCTCTAACCTTTGCATACGGCTTTCCCGAACTTCTGACTCCCGTCCCGTTGGTCTGGTCCAGGTAGATCTTAACCTCATTTTCGTCAGTCATTCGTACTACAGAGATAGGATGTTTCGGAATATCGTATTTCTTCGGCTTCTTCCCAACATACTTCCACGGCTGTTTGATGCTAGAAGAAAACATCACAATTTTATCCATACTCTTTTCAAAAGGAACGAAAAATCTATACACTAAGAGTGTGTTCCACCCTACTTACCGTAGCTACTACGCATGACGCCACGAGTTCTGGCTTTTTTCCGTCAAGGCTGGAACGATTTTTCCATTTTCCAGCAGAATATCATGACACGGGCGAACCCAACCAATCACGTTACAGAGATGCGTAGTTAGCATGCTTACTACGCTCCCGAGCACGGTAAGCAAATAGTTACTATTAGGTACTATTTCAAGAATGGTGGAACGGTCAGCGTAGTAACTTTTTACGAGGTTGGAACGAAAATGGTAACTAATAGTTACTATTGTTAGGAGGGTGAATCACGCTCTAAAATACCAAAGATGGGCCGAGCGGGAAACTCATGACGTAAAAATCTAGAATCAGCGGCATTCGAGTGGTAAACGGAAATTAACCATACACACGCACACGTCATTAGGCTGCAGGCGTCGATCCCTTAAGCTTAGCTTCCGATTGTATTAATACTCCGAGCGCCTACCCCGTAGGCCCTTTTTAGGGGTCTCTCATATACTGAAAATCATAACTTTATTTCCTTTCTTTACTTGCTACGCGTTTGACTATCTTGTCTTTCGACCGGACAATAAATAAACTTCAATAATATAATGCAATAAACAGGTCATAGACATCTACAAAGTTCGTCAAAATACTATGCACTGTACATTCTTTAAGGCGAGGAGTAATTCAGGAATTACTGAAGTATTGGCCGTTTCACTCGTTACAGGTTCGGATGGAAGGGCATTCCAACAGGTCAAAGGTCGGTACCCTACCGGAAAAACGAACCAGGTGCGTCACGACTAGGGAGGGGGGGGGGACACCCACTCCCCGAATGTTGTCGGTAAAAAAAAACCGAGTCGGCGCGAAGCGCCGCAATTTTTCGTAAAAACGGTCGATTTTTTTCGTGGAAACAGTCGATTTTTTTTTTTTTAAACGTCGGTTTCTCGTAAAAATAGTCGATTTTTTCTTGAAAATAGTAGTTTTTCTTAAAATCAGCCGATTTTTTGTCAACACAGTCGTTTTTTCTCAATAATCGTAGTTTTTATCTGTAAATGCAGTCGTTAGAAATGACCAGCCGGTCGGTAAATACTTTGCCCCGCCCCCAAACATTTTGGCTAGTAACGCCTCTAGACCAACGTCCAATGTATTTAAAGAGCCAGCCCCACAGCTTGAATTCACTACCACGAAACAGGGTTTCCATGGGTGGCACAAAAGTGCTACTTTTGCAACTTTTTTTTCTCTGAAAGTTAGCACTTTCAGAAACAGAACAATTATAGCACTCTCTCGAAGAACTAACTTTTTTTCTTCCACAAGAGTTGTTCCCAATGCTTTCTGTTTTGAAAGAACAAAATAAATTAAAATAACGGCACTCTGTTAATATGAGTAGTTTTGCATATAATGATACATCAGACTGTTGCAACGCCGAAATAGCACTTTTTTAAGAAAAGGACGCTTTTTGCGATATCTTGCAACACGAAGAATTTCACCAGTATGGCAACCCTGCCAGAATCCAATTATTCAGGGATAGGTTCATTCAAGCAAGAAACAGAGGCCTCTCGCCCCGGGAATGATTGGGAAACAACACTGTGGAAATTCACGTCCTTCGAGAATACCTGGGCGACAAATTCGGTTAGTTAGCTGTTGCTGAGGAACACAATTTTTCAGGAAAGTATCTGGCAGTAAATCAGCTAGTACGGACTAGCTGAAGGAAAGCGGAAGTGGTTATGAAGTAAGACAAGGGCAGGGATGTATTCAGGTTACAATGACGTTAGCTATGTGGAGATAGAAGGCGACATTATTTAGCTGGGGACGCAGAAATGCGACAAAGTGTCGACGTGATGTCAATCATTGGGGCTACACGAATCGCCCTCTTAAGCGAACCACAGCTAAGATTGGTGCCGACACAATGCGATATTTCGCTTAAGCGGAATTCACAAAGAGAGCGTCTAAATATTGGCAGACAAAAATAAACTTCGTGACGTCTAAGCGAAATCGCACGGTATGACAGACGGGTAGCGAATTCGCCTAAATTACATTCCCAGTGCCCGAATCCGGTACGGCTCTGTCACTGATGTATCTAGGGCTTGTGCTTGTTCCAACCACCAAGTTTCATTCAGATCGCTCCACTCTAAGCGTGTCACACGATTTTCCGTTCTCCCCCCTTATATTCACCGGACTGGAAATGGGACCTGTGAGACACGCGATCTTCCCAAATACAAAGTTTCATTAAGATCCGATCACCCGTTCGAAAGTTATACATATCTCAAGATTCAGAATTCCCCCTCCCTCCACTCCCCCATGATGGTTGGATCGGGAAGCTGACTTTTTCTAAGTCAATCCGTTTGGGTCCTTGACATGCCTGCTAAGTTTAATCGTCCCATCCCACCGGGAAGTACTTTAACTCCGTATCATCGGAATTCCGGATCCCCCACCCCCCCACAGTGCCCAAATCCCGTCCAGTTCTCGTAATGATCTGCCTACGACTTGTGCTTACCACCTTTGCAGAAGATTTCCGGTTCCCGCATCCGAATCCCCCCAAATTCACCGGATCCGCTCCAGACTTGAGACGGGACATCTGAGACGCACGGTCTTTCCAAATATCAAGTTTCATTAAGATCCAAATACCCGTTCGAAAGTTATGCATGCCACTAAATTCCGGATTTCGCCTCCCCTCCCTCCCCCAAGATGGTCGGACCGGGCAACTGACTATTTCTAAGTTAGTTTGGTCGGGTCCCTAGTATGTCTGCCAAGTTTCATCGTCCTAGCACATCTGGAAGTACCCTAACTCTCGATCACCGGACTGACCGACCGACAGAAAAGTGATCGGTATATGGCACCTGGCCAGAAGGCAAGTGCCATAAAAATAGGCGAAACCCAATTCTGAGCCATGTAAGGGATAGTTGGTTTCTCCTCGTTACAAGGAATAAATATGAATATAAATATGTACAGTTGTAAAGTAAGTTCGTCGTAACGACCCAAGTGTGCAAACTGGTGTCCAGCGTAGGAGGTTCTGGTCAGTATTTCTACTGTCCAATGTGTGGAGATGAAAATGAAAGTGTGGTGCATGTCATGTGTGAATGTGAAGGATTAAGAGAACTGAGGAATGAAGTGTGGAGAATGCGTGAGGGTGCTAGATGAGAAATGGATGTGTAGTATGATTGGTAGACGTCAGTTTGTGATGTGAGGAGGCTGGCATGATTGGAAAGATGAGAAATTATGCCTCGAGTAAGTAGGTTGCTGTATAGATCGTTTTTTTTTTTTTTTTTTTTTTTTTTTTTTGCCATGGACTTTTGGCTTTTTTGTGCAATTAAATCTTATCTTATCTATAGTTTCTGTTAGGTTAAATGATATTGTGACGATAATATTGTATTTCCGCCACTGCTAGTGCTATTTCTCCATCGTGCATACTGGGAAGTGTTGAATGAATAAATTATCCTCGCAAGACGCGAGGTATATCGAGGACAGTTACCCTTTTGTGGTTGATGAATAAAGTCTTGTCTTACTCGAGTAGTTATCTTCACAGATAACTATGAACTGTGAACATGTTGTAACAATGAAATGTTGTAAATGTGCCATGAACTATTGCTAGCATGTACAACACAAGCTATTAAGGAAATAAAATACGTTATTACTATTACGCAAAAACAATCCACCTGCCCCCCCCCCCCCCCCCGGGCCATGGAAAAGTAACGCGTGGACTTACCTAGGAAACTGAGGACCGCAAAGAGTGTAGCAGCAATTCCTCCAACAGCCCTTTGAGAAGGGGTTGTAGCCCCCTCTGAATTTCCCTGTTACTTGTTCGTTGGTAGTCCGACCTCGCATGACCAATAGCATGTGAAAGCCCGTCAATCCATATATGGGTATAATTAGAAGTATGACTATTCCTAGAATGACGATTCTGCAAACTTATGGTTAAGGAAAAGTTAGTAGAAGATCAGTTAAAACTAATATTCTCTACCAGTTTACGGCAATAACCTGTCCTTGACGAAAATACAAAAGCAAAAAAATTTTGCTCGAAAATGGTCGCTAACCGTGAGTTAGCCTTTTCTTTAACGAGGTTTCTGCGTTTGTCAGATATTCCTTGAGCCCAAGCTGACTTTGAAACACATATTCAAATAATGTATACAACGGATACGTCAGCTATGATGCTTCATCAGTGATATTTCGGTCCTTCTTGGCAAGGGTCCTCGTCAGGCTGTCAATCTTCAGGGTCAACGTCGGGGAAGGAAACAAACCTGTTATCAGGCCGACATATCGCTGATAAAGCATCATAGCTGACGTATCCGTTGTATACATTATTTGAATATTCTGCGTTTAATCTGGAAGTCTCTAACAGTCTCATGAAGGTTCCAAAGTTTGCAACGGAAAGTAGAAAACCAACTCTGAAGCCACTAATAATAATTCTGAATGTCAAAAACTGTCCAAAAACACACCGAAAGATAAGCAACCTGGCTACAAGACAGCACTTAAGAAGGCGTGCGTGTTTCGGCAACCAAAAGGCCACCATAGAGGGCGGTATAGTAGACGAGCTCTTGACCAGTCAGCCCAACTTACTGCGACCATTCATTTTTTTTTTTTAAAGTTGATGAACTTCCTTAAAAAGAAATATCTTTTCTCTCCGAAAAATTTACTTTCATTATTGAAAATTCCTTCCTTATCTCCTGCCTTGGCATCGAAATGTAATTACTGTTCGGTGTTGAAGACATCTCAACAAAAGTATTACTGCTAAACAAGAAGCTGCCAGGATCAGCCTATTCCCGTTTTCGCCACCCCCCCCCCCTTGTTCATGCTGTTGGTAGCTTGGACATTCCGTTTGTTTGGAGATACTCACTATTAACTTGACTTGTAAATAAATAAAGTCAACAGCTTACATCACGGATCGAACAGACCGTGATCGCGTTCCACGATGATTGAGCGGGTACTTATCTATATATGCTGCACGGTAACATATTCATCATGCGATCAACGCGCGGCACGATATTTTGCCGAAGTGAAACGCCCAGAACCCAGGATCCGTGACCTCATGCGTAGTAACTATGAGCCTCGTTTTTCTTGAACGCTGATCGTAGCCTTCTCGGCCGCTTCTGGACTGATACTTTGTCGGGGGGGGGGGGGGGGGTTGCCTGCGGGTCGGACAAAAAAGACAAATCAGAGGGAAAACCCGATAAGAATTATTAATTTTGTATGTTTCGGGAGGGGGGGGGGGGGGTTCAACCCCCTACCCCCCCCCCCCCCCTGGATACGGCCTTGCTTTGTACATTTGTTTTTGCACTGCATTGTTTCCGAGGAAGACGGCGGCGCTTTTCGAGAATCGCGTACTTGCTTACCGACCAGGTCCGTGCTTCCCTGCAAAGTGCTGCTTCAACCAAAACTAAATCTTGCTGGCAGTAAATCCAAAAATGCACCTTGTGACAAGGCAAAGAAGTGCTGCAGCAGCGATGCGCCAGCATTATTGCAACAAAAACGAGGCTATGGTAAGTAGGATGGAACTCGCTCAGAGACGCGAGGTGGCAGAACTTTCGCGTCTAGCACGGTAGCGCACACCGTGAGAAAAGAGACAGGTTCTACTGCATACAGTATTATAAGTTCTTGCCCAAATCCAGTCCCTTTACAGGTGTGCGGTGCATAAAAGGATACGAAACGATAGTTGTGACATCTGTTAGGTTGTCCTTGTGCTGAAGGACGTAGATGAGACAGAAGGCAAAGATTGTCGCCATGTGAATCGACAAACTTATCAAGAAGAGGAAGAAGAAACGGTAGTTCCGTCGACCGATGCAGTTGTTCACCCATGGGCAGTGGTGATCAAACGTCTAAAAAATAAAATCCGGATAATCAGAATGTTACCATCTGACCCTCAAAGAATTTGACAAACAAAGCAGAGTTCCTTGTCCAAAACCAGTCTACTTCTAACCCTAGGTTCACACAGACGTTCACACTGAGGCGATATCGGCCATCGCCAAGATTGTCGTCGCCAAAATCGGCGATTTCTGTTGCTTCGTCAGGCGATTTTCAATGTTGGGAAAATTAAACTTTAATCGGTCGACAGATACGATTTTATGTCTGCAACAGCAACATTTCCCGTAAAATTCTGTTGCAAACGAAAATTCAGTGTGAACATCCAGGCGATAAAAATCTTCTGTCGCTGCGATTGAAAAATCTCGTTCATCGCCGCGATTTGCTCTGTGTGAACCCAGGTACCAGCTAGTTCTGTCGCTCCCGAGTCCGAAGCTCTGCCAGGTTTCTGCTTTTCGCATGGGTACAGCTGCCAGTTTCGTGGACCAGCTAGTCTCGGACCCAAATTAAAATCAGTTCAACTTTTGAGGGTACTAGCCAATCAGATTATTTGGGGAAACACTGAGGAATATTCTGATTGGCTAGTTTCGAACCAAGCCCAATGGATAAAATCACACCCACTCCTTGCTGTCTTGAAAACCGAAAGTGAATTTAGGTCATTGTTACTCGGTCTAACGTGGTTAAGCATTAGCCAATTGGAATATACCTTAGTATTCCCCTAAGTAATCTGATTGGCTAGTACCCTCAAAAGCTGAACTGATTTCAACTTGGGTCCGAGACTATCTCGTACACGAAATTGGCACCAATATCAATTGCGAACGGCAGAAACCCAGGTAATTCTCGGTCTCAAGCGATTTCCGGAACTGTCTGGTACCGAGTATTAGCTAAAACCCGTTGTGAATGGGCCTTTAACCCCCTCTGGACGTGCGACCAAGAAAAGAAGTATTCTACCCTCATATAATTTTTAACTTCTTTCTTAGCCTCTAAACCCGCAAAAGAGTCAACCGATACCGCTTTTAAGTAAATCGTTTAGTAACGTTTGGTACCGTTTAGTGACAATACCGTTACTTCGTGACATCTTAAAGAGCACGACGCCGAGCGTTATATGCAAAAATTTGCGGATTAGTTGATGGTGTGGTGAAATTTCAAGAGAGCGATGGCAAGGTCTAAAAGTTATTTTGTTTTGTTTTTTTGTATGTATTTTCCTGTATATGGCCTATGGCTTTGAATACAATTATTATTATTATTATAACTAGGAGAGATTCTGTAGTCTCAGTTCGTAGGAATGCAAAAAGAGCAAAAGATTTGGGGGGGGGGGGGGGCGCATGCAGTGCCCAGCCTTTTAAACTCGATGTCGGATACAGCCTGAAGAAAGGTTGGGATAGTTGAGCTACCCAGGGATCGGTATCCACCCCAGGACTACACTGTAAAAAAAATCTTGCAGTATTTGCTACTGGGATTAATCTTACCTCTAAAAGATAATCTTATCTCTAATTCGGATTAATCTTATCTCAGTAAAGATAAGATTAATCCCAGTAGCAAATACTGCAGTTAACTTTAATCCTTACTCGGAGAAACTTTTTACAGTGTACGAATTACGTGGTTTCCGTGTCTTTTTTCGTTATAGTGCGAAAACACCAAAATCGGACACACTAAGAAATTCTACGGTCCAAATTAAACAAAACATTCATAATATCAGTTGACCGTATGTAGAGTCATATGATTGAAAGTCAATTTACCTCAATACAAACATTGCACACACTGCAATGGGAACACCTGGGCGGCCTGTAAAACTGGCAGGTGACACACCATTTCATCCGCACACTAATCCCATTGATCTCTATTGTCTTGTAGAGTGGAGCTCTGAAATCATCCTCTTTATCTTCATCCGCCGGAGCTATAAAATGCATAATAAATAAAATGCTTAAACACTCGAAAACAAAACAAAAAAACATTTAGAAAAAAAAATTTATACCAGCAAATTATCAACGTGTTCCGCTCTGCATACCGTAGTTACTACACATGACGTGGCGGATCCTGGCTTTTTGGCGTGAAGGCTGGAACACGTTTTCTATTTTCGGCAAAATATCGTGCAGCGGGCTGATCGAGCCAATCACGTCACAGAGATCATATCTTGCTAACTACGCCCCGAGCATGGCATGCAAACAGTTACTACTAGTTACTATTTCGATAAGGTTGGAACGGTCGGCGTAGTAACAAAATAGTTACTATTGTTAGAAGGGTGGATAAAATTTGGAAACCGAAAATTTATTATATAAATTTTCTTTATATA
This sequence comes from Branchinecta lynchi, assembly GCA_023053575.1. Classification (NCBI taxonomy): domain Eukaryota; kingdom Metazoa; phylum Arthropoda; class Branchiopoda; order Anostraca; family Branchinectidae; genus Branchinecta; species Branchinecta lynchi. The sequence continues at coordinate 4,066,850 of JAKZAP010000022.1, read as the reverse complement.
TTATACAATTTATTAATGCATGCTATCTACGTTTTGTTTTTTAATTCGTTGAACGTATCTGACCCATCAGCCACCACATGGTTTGGTGGGGAGTTCCATGGGACGGCAACTCTGCCCAACAGTCGACGTCTTGGTGAAAACTGGAATGAGCAATCTTAAAACGACGGCCCCTTGGCTCCGAATCCTTATTCAAGACAACCAAGTTCTCAGCCTGAAGATTGTTTAGGCGCCATGGCACAATTTCTACATCTAGATCCGACCAAAACCTGTACCAATGTGAATAATCCTCATTTAGCAATACTTTTTCATTATTTCCTGAAATGCAGGAAGAATACTGTCTTCGTGGCTGCAAACTTCGTCAGATATTTTACAGGGTTTCGAACGTCCTGGCCCGAGTTTCTTCCGAAAAAATGTCGTTTTTAACGTAAGAAAAAAAGATAGGCCTACAAGAGAAAATCCTGAAAGGACAAGTTCTATGCCATTCAAGTGGCCGTGTTCAGTGGTCTCACTCAAAACATCAGCGGTATGAATGAATCGTTTAATAGCCAATTTGCTACACAATAAAAAATAAAAAATGATACGCTTTCCAGCACTCTTTTTGTTTGATATAGACCCTTTTATCTAAATTCGCCTATTTTTATAACTTTTAATCTATTCCTAGTCTTAAGGATACCAGAGAACTACCTGTTGTGAAAATCCCCCTGCGGTCCAGAAGCAAAAGTAACAAGACCAAAGGTTTCGATGGGATCCCAAATATTCAATATCTGATCCAGACAACTGGGTCTTGGACGAAAATATTTTTCACGTAATGTGCGTATGTCCTGAGCTTTCAGATCTTCGTGGGGAAATTTTTGGAGTTAATAATTGGGGGGAGGATTGGTTGGTAAAAGTAATGGGAAGTAAAATATTTGGTGATATGGAAAAGTTGGGAAGATTCCTTTCGGTCTCGATGAACCACAGAGAAAGATTCCTGTAAAGGAATATGTAAAATAGTTAGCATTTATTTGGTTTGTGTTTTTTATTTTTGTTTGTGTTTATTTTTTTCCCATGGCCTCTGTGCTTTTAGTGGAATAAATCTTATCTTATCTTAGCCAGATCCAGTCTTCGCCAGACTCCTTGAACATTTTTACAATTAAAATTCAGAAACAGATTAAGGCCAAATAGCTAATCACCTGAGAAAACCAAGTTCAGATTTGGATTCAGCATGTGTGTTTACCCCTATAAGTCATATCTGTTTTGACGAAAACTTCCTGCCCTTCTGCCAATTTCCCGGTTCCGGCCGAACTCCAGAACTACTTGTCCGGCGAAAAAAGAAAGCTCAAACACGAAATAAGGGTATCTTCTTTCCCCAGTAATGAACATCTAATCAACTTCAAATAGAAATTTAGCTTATGACAAATTTTCCGATTCCAGCCGGATTCCGGTCGAACTATATGTCCGGGTAAAATATGATTGTACTACAGGGACTCAGCATCTCTTCTTACCCCTAAATCGCTTAGCTAATCAACTAGAAATAAAACTTTGACTTCCAACAGTTTTCCGGTTTTGGCCGGATTCCGGACGAACTACATGTCCGGGTAGAAACTTGTTTTCACATAAGTGTTCAGCATGTCTTCTTGCCCTAAATCGAACATCTAATCAACTCCAAATAAAACTTTTAATTTTGACAAACTTTCCGGTTTGGGCCGGATTCCGGTCGAAATACTTGTCCGTCAAGAAAATAGTTTTCACCATCGCCTTCAGCATGTCTTCCTACCTCTAAATCGAACATTTAATCAACTTCAAATAAAACTTTTACTTTCAACAAACTTTCCGGTTTGGGAAGGATTCCGGGCGAAATACTTGTCCGTCGAGAAAATAATTTTCACCATCGTCTTCAGCATGTCTTCCTACCCCGAAATCGAACATCTAATCAACTTCAAATAAAACTTTTACTTTTAACAAAGTTTCCGGTTTTGGCCGGATTCCGGGCGAACTACTTGTCCGATGACAAAATGGTTTTCACCATCGTGTTCAGCATGTCTTCTTACCCCATAATCGACTATCACATTAGCTGTTTCAAAACATTTTGTTTGTCCCTTAATTTGAATCCCCTCCCCCACCCCTAAATGTAGAGCTACAAAGCCCATCTACGAACTTGACTGGTCGAACGACCCAACGAACCCTCACACCAAATTTCATCAAAATATCTCATTCCCTTCGAGAGTTATCGTGCTTACACACGGACGGACAGACGGACAACTTTTGCGATGTCATAGGTATCCCTCCACTTACGTTTTGGGATACCAAAAACAATGCCAGACACTGACCACAGTAGGCTATGCCTACTTATTCAGTCTGAGACTCCTTCCGGGCTATTGTGTGTGTGTAAACAGGAAATTATTCAACAAATTTAGCAAACTTAGTTTGAGGGGGGGGGGAGAGTTACCGGAACCATTATTATTCTAAATATTCCTTCAGCCCAAGCTGACTGCGAATCACATTTGGTAGTGCAAAACGGATACGTCAGCTGAATTTTAGTAGAGCTATATTTCGACCCTTCTTGGCAAGGGTCCTCTTTAGGCTCAAAGCCGCTCAAGTTGGAAAAGCGAACTTGTGGGAAAACCAACAAGTTCAACAAGTTTTTCCCACAAGCTCGTATTGCCAACTTGAGAAAACCTAGTAAAATTCAGCTGACGTATCCGTTTTACACTATCAATATAACATTACAATTCTGATACACTCCAACAACTATCAAAGTTATTTAATTCTTTATATCATACATCACATATTAAAGTACACTAATACACACTAATTCTTTACTAAATACATACATACAAAACATATTTACATACAAAAACATATTTACCTTTGGGTATGGCTCCAGGGTCCATGAATGTTGCCATTGTGAAGTTAGCAATAACAAAAAATGTTATGAGACCTTGGTAGATTGGTATCGCCAATGATATGTCCAGCAAATACTGGCACCTGTAACATAAACACAATTAAAATAGCGGTGCCTACTTCACTATGGAGTGTAGTTTGTCACCTCTTGGCAAGCCAAAATTGGCACCATCTTAACAGTAGCTGTATGTTAAAAATACTTCTCCAAATGAAAGTAAAGCTTAACTGAAAATTTATTAGACAGGACAGTCTAGTTACCCATCACTAATTCAGTTAAAGAAGCTTGAAAACCCGGCGAAAATGCGTTTCTTCGTTGCTCCGCTTCATCCAAATCATCAAGCCATTGGGAGCGACGTCAGCGTCGGCCCTTTTCGGCCTTTCTTCTTGGCTCGGTGGCCTGCGTCGTCTGCACTTTTTTTTCTTTGTTGGGCGTATATGTGCCTGGGTCAAACTGGATCTAGCTGGCTTCCCTTTCCTGTAGGATCTTGATCATCTGGTAGAAGTTCTTTCTCCTCCGACTTCCGAAGTGGTGCTAGGTTGATAGCGCTTACAGATGGTTGTATCTTTCATTTCCGGCACGAGGCCCTCATTTTGACTGTTTGGTTGTCTCCTTTGCAGTCAAATAGCACATGTTGCACATCTTCTTCCACCCGATGGCATGTTCTGCAGTGACCGCTATTCACGAATGATCGATTTTCAAATACCGTAGTGGAATTTTCTTGTCTGATATACTCTATGCGCTTGTATCTGTGTTGTATGCTCGACGAAAACGATTTAGGAAAAATAAGTATCCACGCAGTGAGCTACCTTCCGTAAGCTGATCACTCGCCACTGAAATGACACGTATGTAGGCTACTGAGATTAAATTTTTCTGCGTCTCGGTAGAAATTTGCGTTGTGAGGACGACCGTCGATACTCTGAACGTCATTCCAGAGCAAATAGTGGAAAATAGACCTTTCTTACCTATAATACTAACGCAACCTACTTCCATAATCACTCCGTATATTTCTAAACCCGGAGACCCCAATTCCGTACCGTACATTCTAACCGCTCTAAGAAAACCACACTGTCACCGGTTGTTTGCGAGAAGTTTTCCCATCAGAACAAGACCAAAGGTTTCGATGGGATCCCAAAAATCTAACATTTAATTCAAACGATTGGGTCATGTCTTCGCCATTCAGTCTTCGTCAGATTCCTTTAATATTTTTTTCTGTAAAAATAAAGTTCAAAAACGTATTCAGCATGTCTCCTTGCCCCGATACCGATCTAATCGATTTCAGAAACAACTTTGAGCTTCAACCAAATTTCCAGTATCAGCCGAACGCCTGATCAACCATTTGTCCAGCAAGAAAACCAAGTTCAGATATGGATTCAGCAGACCTTCTTAATCCCTCAATGAATATCTTATTAGCTTAGTCTTCGTCAGATTCCTTTAATATTTTTGTCTGTAAAAATAAAGTTCAAAAACGTATTCAGCATGTCTCCTTGCCCCGATACCGATCTAATCGATTTCAGAAACAACTTTGAGCTTCAACCAAATTTCCAGTATCAGCCGAACGCCTGATCAACCATTTGTCCAGCAAGAAAACCAAGTTCAGATATGGATTCAGCAGACCTTCTTAATCCCTCAATGAATATCTTATTAGCTTATATACGCCTAAATTCCAAACCCCTCCTCTGCCTCTAAAGATCCCATCTACGAACTTGACCTGTACTTTTCCAGTGAATCCTCATTGAACAACGTCAACGTAGCTTATATACATTCATGTTTTACCGTAAATTCCAAACCCCTCCTCTGCCTCTAAAGGTCCCATCTACGAACTTGACCTGTACTTTTCCAGTGAATCCTCATTGAACAACGTCCTCGCTTGAAAATTATACACCAACCCGTTCGACCTTCGATTACACTAGATCTCTTCGACGTCACACAGAATAAACAAATGAATGCCGGCATCCAGGCGCAGAGCTATATTAGTTTGAGAATAAAGCGGTAGGACTGCTATAGCCGAAAACTGGTCGACAAATTTTGTGTCCGGTTTTCGCCGGATTCCGGGTGAACTACTTGTCCGGCAAGAAAATAACTTTCATATTAGGATTCAGCATGTCTCCTTACTCCTAAATCAACTATCTGAATAGCTTAAAAAAAAAATACAAAAAATTGCCCCTTAATTTGAAACCTCTCCCCCACCCCTAAATATAGAGCTACAGGGCCCATCTTCTAACTTGACCTGTACTTTGACCCAAAGAGTAATCACGCCAAATTGGAACAAAATATCTCAACCCCCTTCGAGAGTTATCGTGCTAACAGACGGACGGAGGGACAGACGGACAACTTTTGCGACGTCCTAGGTATCCCTCCCCTTACGTTTTGGGATCCCAAAAACCGGTTATGTAAAATGTTTCCCTGTTTTCGCTACAAGTCTCGGAAAAGGCTTAAAACAGCCAAACTGTGGGTTATTTGTTGAAAGCACAGCATAGTTTAAAATATCCAAATATTTTAAAATAGGCTACTATAAGTGGAAGAGTAAATAGTGCGAGGTCTCCTTCAACACAGTCCAAAATATGCAGTGTATTCGGTTAAATGATGGCCTACAAAAATAAGTTGGCTTTTCAGTTAAACTTCAAAAGGGCCACAAAAGAAATATCCTTTGCATCCAACATAAGGTTTAGAGTAGAGTTGGACAACCATCGACAGCGTGATAAACATCGAAGGCCGCAAAACACGGCAAGTGAGAAAATAAGCGTGATTTTGTTAGAGGGGTTAGAATGTACCGTACGTTTTACAAATATATGGAGTGATTATGGAAAATAGGTTGCATTAGTATCATAGGTAAGACTGGTCCTTTAAAATCGAAAAAAACAGAAGAGCTGGACACTTTTTCTAGCCTTCTGCACCCCAAGATAATAGCCGTCAGTGAAGTACACGGTCAAAATAACAGTCACCTAAAGATAAACGGTTATCGTGAATTCATTTAGTTGAGAAAGGATGATAACGCGCGGAAAAAAAAGGCGGTGGAGTGATGCTGATGGTTGACGGTAATGAGTCGCCGCGAGAGATCGAAATTCCACATCTTGACGAAAATGATGAGGTCTTCTGGGTTCTAATGAAGCACAGAAGACTCCCGAGAAGTGTCACAAATATTGCACTTTATGCTTTTAATTATTTGTCACAGAGCAAAATAACACTAGGGATTAGCCCCAAGACTTGACAAGATTGACACACACTCGAACAGCAGCGATACTAGCACCACTAGCGGTAGAGAACGTCCCTACTGAAACTCATTCGGTCGTTCACCAACACTGGCTCCGATAACTTCATATTCTGAACATTGCAAGAAAATGATACAGCTTCCACTGTTTCCTTGGTGTGTGCAGACCGCACCTTTTCTTTCCTAGAAATTTCGAAACCCTCAAGTTTGTCTCGCTTTAAATGCCGCAAGCGTACTGGGCGGCGCTACGAGTATGGCCCGTTCGCAAAGCATGGAAAGTATAGGTCTTGGCGCTACTCCGTAATGTTCAAAGGATAACAAACTAAAACAGGTTGTACATTTTCCAATGACGAAAGGTGGTACCTCTTTGGATGTTAGTTGTACTAACATGTCCGAATATTATAATGAGCCTCGTGATATACCCCCGCTTGGAAGCTATCACTACATGACTGAGTAGCCCGTTAAACTCTTTAAAAAAAAAGTATTCTGCTGAAACTTGTACGTGTCGACCAATCATTTAAAACGGTTTGCAAAATTCGGGAAGTGGATCGAAGGGGAGCAGTGGAACGAAGCTCTTGCTGTCTCTAGTAGACAGACAAGCTTACAACGGACTACGAGACCGCATTTCCCCCAAAATACAGTTAAGCGTTGCAGTACCGACAGGAGCTTCCACACCAAAAAATTAGCCTTTTTCACCAGGGAAAATGAGAAGAGGCAAATAAGCTATGTCACAGGATTCGAAAGATGACAAGAGAAGTAGCTGCTGCCCACTATTCAAAGGCAGTAACTAATCTTTTTCCGACGAAAGCAAGTCGTTGGTATAAGGAAGTGAGAAAGATTTGTGGTAAAGCTGAATCACCCTTAAATTTTGACTCCAATAAAAGTAATAATCAAATTGCTAATGACCTAAGCATCACCTTGCAAAAACTGTACAATCCCCACCAAAATTAAATACTGTCGATCGGGTTCCTGATAATGATAAGAATAAGGAATTACCGAAAATTACTTAAAGTGAGGTACTACTCAAATTACAACGATTAAACGTAGTAGTGTGGCACCAGTAGACATCCCTGTTGATTTAATTAAAGCGTTCCCGGATAAACTTGTTTCAAATGTTTTCAATGCTATTTCTTCAACTTCAGAGTACCCAGCTATTTGGAAAGTTGGCTATGTAACACCAATACTCCAAAAAGATGCAAAAACTGAATTTGACGGAGTGCGCCCCATTATACACTGAATGATGATGTGTTAAAATTTTGTTGCTGAATGGTTAAAAAAAAGAAAAATCTGCTTTTGGATTCAAAACAGTTTGGAAATCGACATAAAACATCAACCATCAGTTCACTGCCAGCACTGATTCAGAGCAGTCGCATGCAATTTGACTAGTTATTGTTTGCCCAGAACATTAGCTGCGTTCGTTGCACTCCGGGCTGTCTCTGGTGTTTAGTCACCAGTGTCCGGTTCTTCCCTTAAAACGCGTTTTTTTTTGTTCACCTGTGAGTTGATGAAAACTGGTTAACTCCTCGCTGCAGCCGGGCTCACGAGCAGGTTCTGGTTAGTCCGCACCGGTGAGATAAAACCGGACACTGGTTAGTTCAAAAACGGGTTATAAGACTGGTGAGAAGTCACCGGTGGATGCAAAAACGGCTTATAAGAAAGACCGGAGACCACCGGTGAGAACTCCCGTGACAAAGAACGCAGCTATTATCGGATTAGCAGCAATACGAAAAGCAGTCGCGGATCGGATGCCAGAGTACGGTGGAAAAGTCTACAGCAGGTACCACGTTCCACTGGGCCACCTCCAATAAGGTGATTGCCACTGCCTACGTGGGCCTGCGCTCATAAAGATAAGTCAACCCGTTGTATTATTAGGATGGATCGCGATATTTCTGAAAAAGTGCTAGACGAGCTGCGGATTATGAATGTAAAATTTGCAGGCCTGGAGTCAGTTCCAGCACAAGTGGAAGAATTGCGAAGAGATTTTTCAAACTTTTCGGTGGGCCTCCAGGCGAATATCGATAGAGTTGAAATTACGACTAAGCAAGTGAAAGACGAATTTAAAATCCTCAAGCAAGAACTGGATTATACCCGTGATAGGTTAAGTAGATTGGAAGCCGAAACGAAATGCTCAAACATTTGTTTGTACAATTTTAACCCTCGGGTTAGAGGGCCCAGTCTTCGGCAAGATGTGTTAAACTGCTTGAACAGTGTGATCCCAGGATTGATGATGGGAAGTTCAGACGTGAAAGATGTGTTCCGACTTAAATCGCCAAACGCTGTAGGCCCTGTCCTTGTTAAGCTGAGTTCCAGAGATTTGCGTAACAACATTTTAAGAGGGAACACATTCTTGAAAAGATACGCAATAACTGCGGCTCCAGAATATACAGAGCGAGAAAAGGAAGCGCGCGACCAGTTGAAACCGGTTATGGATAGAGCACGTCAGCAAGGGCACAGCGAAGTGAAGTTAAGGGGTCAGAAACTCCACATAGGAAGACAGGTTTTCACATACAATTTTAAGGCAAAAAAGGTGGAAGAAGTGAAGGAGAATTCAGGAAATCTGAACCGGGCTGCAATAAATGACATAGGAAGAGGGTCTCAAGATATGATCCCACAAGAAACCGCTCGAAATGACGAGCGTCAAGGACGTGGTCGGAGCGGTTCTGAGTATATGGATGCGATGGATATGGTCGAAACCACTTTTGGAACTCCGGTAGCTTCCAATAATGAGGATATTCCAGTTGTACCTCCGGTTAGAGACAGAAAGCGAAACAACGAACAAGTGGTGAGTCCCGATGATAGATCGCGCCAACCGAGTACAAGTGTGTTCCGGCAAAGCAACGAAATAAACCTCACAGGAAGTAACGGGGCCCCTACGATCAGAGCAAGCCAACCTCGAGGGAGAAACCTCAACACTTTGTTCCAGTTAGAAGACTATGGTAGTAGTTTGGAAAATATAACAGGAGGAAACGAGCAGCTTGGTAGGGGTCAACTCAACACGGCCCAAGAAACATAGGGAGGCGAGGGCCATGTGCGAAAAGAATTGCGCGTGTGTTTTTGGAATGTGCAAGGGTACACATGTACTAAACTGGAAGATATATGCAAATCGGGAGAATGGGATATCATAGGCCTGGCAGAAACGTGGCAAGATGAGTGTATTTCATATGAAGGCTATTTATGCCATTGCGTGTCGCGACAGAAATCAAGAAACGGACGAACATACGGAGGAGTAGCATTGCTTGTGAAATGCGATATTTTTGTTAAAGCACAATGGACACTTCTAGTGCTTTACTTAGTATTAAATGCTTCACAAATAAACATGTCCAACTTCCATTAGGAGGCGCTACGAAAATCGGCCGTTTTCTTGTTATCCCTTGTCTTTACCTCTCTGGCATTTCGGCGATCCAAATCTTAGGAGCTGGGATATCGTGGCAAGAAATTCAAAAACTCCCAGCAATGCTTGATAAAAAAGGATATATTTGAGATGTCACCAAAGTCAAGCCTCAGATGCAGTTTACCTGATTGTTCTAATGTTTCATCAGAAGTTCTATGGCATAAAGTGCCTATTAAAAGTTTTTCTTTGTGGTATAGTGGTGTGAAGCTTGAATAACTTGCTTTATAAAATGTACCAGAATATACAATAAGCTCATAAAAAATAACACAGCTCCAAAAATCATTCAAAAACCAATAGCCTATTCAAATCTGTATTATACAAGCTGATTTATACATGAAATAAAGAAGATGGAGAAGATGAACCGAAGGGAATCTTCACGAAGTCAGGAGGAGCTGGAGGTGGGGAAGAGGAATAGTAAGGACCAGACACGTAAAAAAAACAGATGGGGATTAAACCTGCTGGAATTTTGCGGTAATGAAAATTTGATTATTTGTAATGGGAGGTTAGGAGAGGACAAATTGAATGGTAATTTTACTTGTTTTGCGGGGGGATCGCCTAGTTTAATTGATTATTGTTTAGTAGGGGTGTCTCTATGGCCATCGTGTGTTGACTTTTACGTTTTGGGGGTGGTTGGGTCAGATCACGTCCCAATTGTATTGGTAGTAAATCTAGGGAGTAGTTATAGTAATTTAGGGAGTAGTCATTCAAGTAAACAGCGTTTGGTGGACGCTATGAGTTTTAAGAAGAAAGGAGGTGGGATAACGACACCGTTGTATGTTGAATGTGACATTGCTCTAGGATTGCAACTTAAGTTATCGGAAGGGGAATTACGGCTTGATCATTGTATGAATTTGGTTAAGGAGTCTCAGGTGGAAGAAGCAATAGATGAGATATCTGATTCTGTATATGATGCAGTAAGTTTATTAACAGTTGAAGAAAGAGCAAAAAGTAGACGTGTTAAGACTAGCCATAGAAAGTATGAGTTTTTTGATGATGAGTGTAAAGAAAAGAAAAAAAGTGTGGTTGAAGCGTTGAGAATAGTGAAAAATAGCCAGGGTAATGATATTCATAGAGATGTTGAATTGTATAGGAGGGTTAGAAAGGAGTATAAAGGTTTATTGAAAGAGAAGAAAAGATCGAAAGAGAGAGAATCGAGGGAAATTATTATTAGGCATTCACATGTAAGGATAGTAGGAATTTTTGGAAAAATGTTCGCGGATCTGTGAACGGAGTACCCAGAAATACCGCACCAGAGGCTAATTCATGGCCTGAATTTTTTGAGAAAAAGGAGGAAAAAGAGAAGGAAGAAACCTTTTCTACAAGTTTTAAAGAAGAGACGCGAAACCATGTTTGCTACCCTTTAATGGAAGCAGACTACGGTCTATTAGGCCCGGTTACAAACACAGAAGTTTGGGATGTATTACGGAAAATGAGGGGTAGATCGGCCCCCGGAAATGATGGTATACCGGCAATTGTGTGGCGATGGGGTAAAGATGCGATAGTGCAAGTTTTGGCGGTTATATTTTCTTGTATAATTAATACGGCTACTTGGCCGGATCAATGGAGGACGTCAATAGTTATCCCTATATATAAGAAGGGAATTAGGACTATACATGATAAATTACCGAGCGATCCACTTAGGCAGTGTATTAAGTAAGATTTTTTGTAAAGTGCTAGACCTAAGAATGAAAGTGTGGTTGAATGATAATGAGAAAATGTCTTCGCTACAGGCCGGATTCAGGGAGGGATATAGTACGTTAGACCAGATATTTATTTTGAATGTTATGATACGTAAATATACTAAAAAGAAAGGGGGGAGGTTGTACGTGGCTTTCCTTGATTTAAAGGGGGCTTTCGATAATGTTAAAAGGGAATTATTAATGAAAACATTAATTGAAATTGGATTCCCACGTCCTTTCGTGATTATTTTAATGGAAATTTATAATGTTGTCAAACTGGTGGTTAGGGTAGCAGGGAAATGTTCTAGGGAGTTTTTTTTTTTATCAAAAATTGGTTTAAAGCAAGGATGTAGTTTGTCTCCAAAGTTATTTTCTTTGTATATAAACGATTGGCAAGAGTATATGAATGAGAGAATGGCACCCATGTTATCCGTTGATATAGTTAAGTTGTGTTTATTATTGTTCGCAGATGATGTGGCACTTCTCGCGAATTCAAAAGAAGATTTGCAGGTTTTGGTGGATATCACGGCGGAATTTTTGAGAAAGAAAGAGTTGACATTAAATGTTAGTAAAACGGCAGTAATGTGTTTTAGGAAGGGGGGGAAATTAGATACTATTAAAATAAAATTTGAAGGAGAAGATATTGAATATAAAGAAGATTTTATTTATTTGGGATTTAAGTTGTCGTTAAAGGGGAAATACGGGAAACATGTTGATTCTAGTTTAGCGAAGGGGAAGAAGTGCCTAAATATGTTGTTGAAGAGCGAGTTGAGAGAGATAAATAATTTAAGAATGCATAAACAGGTGTTTTCGTCTAAGCTAGTTCCAGTAATGCATTACGCCGCGGAAATTTGGGGGTATAGTCCGAGTATTAAGCTAGAACAAGTGCAATTAGGCTACTTCAAAAGAGTTCTAGGCCTTAGTAGCAAGATTAATTCATTAGTAATAAGAGGAGATTTAGGTTTATTTTCATTAAGGAGTAGGCGTCTTGTTAGTATGATACGGTTTTGGGAAAAAATAATAGCGTTGCCGAGAGTAAGACCGTTAAAGGCTGCATATCTGGAATCCCTCCAGGATGGAGCAAAGGAATCGTGGTCAAAACAGGTTAAAAGTATTTTGGATAGTAGCGGTTTGTCTCATTTTTGGTGTGATGGAAAAGGACCTAGAACAGGTAATAGTGTGAGTATTGCTAAGGAGGTGGAGGTTAGGTTACATGACCAGGAAATACAATTATGGCAGTGTGGGGTGGAGGCATCTGATTCATTGTGGTTGTACGCGAAGGCCAAAGAGACATGGGGGGAGGAAATTTATTTTAAGGCGGGGATTCCAGCAGATCATTTGAGGTTGTTAATGAGTTTACGAGGTGATTGTCTACCTTTAGGAATGCGTAGAAGATATTCGGGTAAGGTAAGAGTGTTGTCTGGTCCTTACTTTTGCCCAATGTGTGGACATTTGGACGAAAATATTTTTCACGTAATGTGCGTATGTCCTGAGCTTTCAGATCTTCGTGGGGAAATTTTTGGTGTTAATATTTGGGGGGAGGATTGGTTGGTAAAAGTAATGGGAAGTAAAATATTTGGTGATATGGAAAATTTGGGAAGATTCCTTTCGGTCTCGATGAACCACAGAGAAAGATTCCTGTAAAGGAATATGTAAAATAGTTAGCATTTATTTGGTTTGTGTTTTTTATTTTTGTTTGTGTTTATTTTTTCCCATGGCCTCTGTGCTTTTAGTGGAATAAATCTTATCTTATCTTATCTTATCTATGGTACATCCAGGGTAAACCTTTTAGATATTATTTTTAAAAACTTTGACGAACCCTTTAAATGGATCAATTTAATCGCGATTGACTTTTTGGGATCCCAAAACGTAAGTGGAGGGATACCTATGACATCGCAAAAGTTGTCTGTCTGTCCGTCCGTCCGTCTTTCCGTCTGTAAGCACGATAACTCTCCAAGGGAATGAGATATTTTGATGAAACTTGGTGTGAGGATACGTTGGGTCGTCGGACCAGTCAAGTTCGTAGATGAGCTTTGTAGCCCTAGATTTAGGGGTGGGGGAGGGGGTTCAAATTAAGGGGCAAACAAAATATTTTGAAACAGCTAATTTGATAGTCGATTATAGGGTAAGAAGACATGCTGAACACGATGGTAGTTCGCCCGGAATCCGGCCAATACCGGAAAGTTTGTTAAAAGTAAAAGTTTTATTTTAAGTTGATTAAATGTTCGATTTAGGGGTAGGAAGACATGCTGAGGACGATGGTGAAAACCATTTTCTCTACGGACAAGTAGTTCGCCCGGAATCTGGCACAAACCGGAAAGTTTGTTAAAATTAAAAGTTTTATTTGGAGTTGATTGGATGTTCGATTTAGGGCAAGAAGACATGCTGAACACTTATGTGAACAATTTTTCTACCTGGACATGTAGTTCCCCCCGAATCCGGCCAAAACCGGAAAATTGTTAGAAGCTTAAGTTTAGCTAGAAGCTAGATCGTTGATTAGATAACAGATTTAAGGTAAGAAGAGATGCTGAATCCGTGTTTGACAATCATATTTTACCCGGAAATTTAGTTCGACCGGAATCCGGCTGGAGTCGGAAAATTTGTTAGAAGTTAAATTTTTATCTGAAGTTGATTAGATGTTCATTATTGGGGAAAGAAGATACCCTGAGTTCGTTTTTGAGCTTTCTTTTTTTGCCGGACAAGTAGTTCTGGAGTTCGGTCGAAACCAGGAAATTGGCAGAAGTGGCAGGAAGTTTTCGTCAAAACAGATATGACTTATAGGTGTAAACACACATACTGAATCCATATCTGAACTTGGTTTTCTGAGACGACTAGCTATTTGGCCTTAATCTGTTTCTGAATTTTAATTGTAGAAAGTTTCAAGGAGTCTGGCGATGACTGGATCTGGCTAAGACAAGACCCAGTTGTCTGGATCAGATCCTGAATTTTTGGGATCCCATCGAAACCTTTGGTCTTGTTCCTTGTAATGGTCAACAATACAGCTTCTGCAGATCGGAAAGATAGAAATACGTCAACGATCTTTCTCTTATTGAAACGTATGGGAAAGGACGAAGTAGTGAAGCAGCCAATATAATTTCGCAGACACAAGCCGAAGCTTTAAATTCAGATATGGCTGTGAATGAAAAGAAGTAAGCAACTGTTACAATCTCATTCCTGAAAGGACCAATTTTTGAACCTCCTATTCCAGATACTTTGCGTGTAAACCAAATACAACACTCGGTTTAATTATATCAAACGATTTAAAATGGGAACCCCAAACGAAGGAAATGGTAAAGTGTGAACATGTCGGTCTTCATATGCTGAAACTACTGCTCAAAGTAGGTTACCTGAAGAGGATTTGCTCCGTTTTTATGTTTCTTTTGTACGTTCGGGGCTAAAAAACCTTGTGGAAGCTTGGCAGTTTGGCCTTACCGAGAACCAGGCTTATCGGATACAGAAGCCTGCCCTACTGATTATGTCAAGATCCCCCAAAATTTCTTATAATGAGCTCCTCCAGAAATTTAAACTCGAGTCGCGTAGGTTGAAACTGTGCATGGCTTTATGGTAAGAAAATGCTCGAGCACTCGATCCATAAGTATATACTTCCGCCACCATTAGAGACTGCTCACGAACGACCTTCAAGAACGGCCTCAGTGGCGATCCCAAAACTCCAACATATAAAATGTGACCATGTACGGTATGAAAAGACGTTTGTACCGTTTTTCGAGAAAATTTTTATCTTTATTGGTGTCTACATTTGTATATTGACAATTTCGACAAATCTGGATTTTACCATTATAGTTTGAGCAGAATAAAAGCAATATCTATTTATCTATCTTGTCTTTACGTGACGCATCAGGCGACTGATCACTGTTCTCGGAGAGATTTTCCGTCTGAAAATCAGTTATGCACATCAATTCATTTCAATTTATTAATAAACATGCAACAGACAAAACTGATTATTTTTTTTTTGGTTTCATAATTTTTGAAGTTCAAGTTTTGGGATCCAACTTCTAGTTTTTTTCTTCGGCTGCCAACTTTACATTTGCCTATGACTTCACACCCTTTCCAAGCCTTGGGCACATACAGGCCTAATGCACATTCAAGTTTGCACAGATTTCCAAGTAATAACTGTAAGTGGGACTCGAAACCTTCTTGAATTATGATGAAAAAGCAAGAAAAGTTTAGACGCAAGATGCAAGGGCTCAAACATAATTTGTCATCTTTTTTCCAAGAGTTTTAAATAATTTTTATTAATTTTTTGTTTTAAATTTTTAACTTTTATATTTAAATGTTTTTAAAGTTTTTGTTTTAAAATTTTTTGTCACTGTTTGTTGTGTTTGATCTGCCTTCGCCATTTTCATGTGTTGTTGTTTATATTAGTCGTTCCGATGGATTAGAGTTTGCTTTAGTGTTGGTCTGTTTTTGTGTATTTAAATTATCATTTAATTTCTAATCATCAAATTTGGTAAATCAATAAAACATAAAAATAATTCTGTGGGATGAATCGACCCAGGGAGAAATGTTTCGAGGGGGGGGGGGAGAGGAATTGCAGACAATTTTTGGGATGAATTCTCATGGGACAGAACTATCCTGGTACGAGTCGTTCACACCAGCCTGGCTCTACCTTCATGAACACCAAGGAAGCATTTTAAGGTTGGATACCCCTGACGAAGTTGGCTAGTAAATTGTCGTATTACATTGTTGTTGACAAAAACACCTTCATTCATTATTTAACTGTCTATCTTTTGGCTTGCTCAATGGTTGATATTCAGCACACTACTAAATTTGCCAAAAAACAAATTCATGCAAAGTAGGCTACTTAGTGAGAATAAATAGGTTACTGAATGTAGAGAAAGAAAAGAAAATAAAACAACCAAATGAAAAAGAAATTTAGAGTCGAAGTAATGTTAGTAAAAAAAAAACAAAAAAACAGTAATTAAAATAAAATTACAGTCAAAGATTGGTTTCCTTTTATATCTTTTGCTCTTTGTCGCTTTGTTTATTCAGCAGAGTGGTAGGCCAGGTTCAAGCTTTGAAAGAATCATCCCTATTTAAGAACAGTGCAGAAAGACTAAGCCTAACATGTATAAGGTCTTTAATGGATTAATCTGGTTTTACATTGGCTGTTAAGAACAGCAAACAAAAAGAGGCTGTGAAGAAATCAGGGTATCAAAGAAGCAAAAAAGCTGATGAATTCAAAATTGTGATCTGATAATAGACTAGGTAGAAAATTCACTTGTTTGTCAGTGCGAAGCGCCGGCAAACACAGACAAAATAAAAAAATGTATGCTTTTTATCAGGCATCGGTCGATTTGTCGGCACATCGGGTGTTTTTATACGAAAGAAATAAAATCCTGCAAACGTTTGTTAGGCAAAACACTGAAGAAATCGAATTCTGCATGCTTTTGTCGTGCCTCGGTATTCTCGTCGGCACATCGGGTTCTTTTTATAGGCTACAGAAGGAATCCAGAAGAAATAAAAAAAAAATAAGTTTTTGTCGGGCATTGGTCGACTCATCTTTTTATACACAAGAAATGAAATCCTGCAAACATTTGTCAGGCAAAGCACTGGATAAATCGAATTCTGCATGCTTTTGTCTTGCCTCTGTTCGTCGGCACATCGCTTTTGTCGGGCGTCGGTCGACTCGTCGGCACATCGGGTTCTATTAATTCGTAAGAAATCAAGTTTTGCAAACTTTGTTGGGTGAACCCAGGAAGTTTAAGTTTCATTGGCACAAGGGGTTATTTTTACACGTATGAATCAAGTTCTGAAAGTCTAGTCGAGCAAAACACAGAACAAATCAAATGGTCGATGGTTTGTCGGGCGTCGGTATTCTTGTCGGCACATCAAGTTCTTTTTACACACCAAAAGAAATCAAATTCTTTAACTTTTTATCGGGTGCATGCCGAAAGTTCAAGTCTCGCCGGTACATCAGCCTCTATTTACGCGTAAAAAATAAAGTTCTTTACAATCTTGTCGGGCAAAACACAGAAGAAATAGGATTCTGAATGCTTTTGTTGGGCGTCGGTATCCTTTCCCCCAATCTCGTTTGTATCTCTTTCTAAAAGTTACCCCTAGATTGCTTCAGAAACAAATGCTTCGTTAGGCTGCTAATACAGCAGATTATTCTCAAACAGTAGCATCACTGACTCCCGAAAGAAGAACATAAAAATTGATTTAATTTCATTTTATATCAAAGGGAAGCTAGAACATGTGGCTGACAAAATAAGGAAGGTTCAAAGTGTTCTGAGAAGCCAACCCTACTGTAGCTGAGCAGTCAAAGCATCCATCACTCCACGCGGACTCCGCCTAGGAAACCAACAAGAACACGGGGAATGCTTCTAAAATGGATTTTGTTCAAAAAAAAAAATGTAGTTGACGAAATTAGTCCGGATCCACTTTATTTTTGGTTTTGCTTATTCTGATTCTTTTTAATTAATTTTACGTTGCACCAACACCAGTAAAAATTGATTCCCCTCTGAATCTGGAAGAGAGTCCTTTTTAATCCGCACACCCGGTCTTATATACGTAAGAAATCAAATTCTGCAAACATTTGTCGGTTTTAATTTTTCCGGAAAAAATACAGATTTAAAAAAAATTTGCCGCCGTTGCTTAGTTCAACTTGTCCTGGGTACAGTTCTTGGAAGCTTCGCTTCTTAGCAAAAGTTGAAACGAAAAGCTGAATATGTGAAATTAAATATAGGAATTTACACCAAAGGAACAAACTCAACTGATGCATTACAGTAATTTAAAAAAAAAAATTGCCTGCGGCGCATTTTGTAGTTTTCCCTATTTTGAAGAACAGTTTATCATTTAGTTTTCCTGTTAGGACAGAAATTCTTGGGGCTTGAAACAGGTTAAAAGCCGGAAATTGTATGGTAATATCGCTGAATTTTCAGCAAAAAAACAGATTAAAAAATTTTGACTGCTGCGCTTGGTTTATCTTGCCTTAGTACAGACGTTGGAAGCCTTGCTTTCCAGCAAAAGTTAAAATGAAAAGCCAAATATGTGAACTTTAAAATACGAAATTATACTAAAGGAATAACCTCAGTTGATGCACTGTTACAGTTAGTTCACACAAAATTTTGCCTGCGGCGCATTTTGTAGTATTATTTATTTAGAAGAACAGTGTTTCATTTACCTTCCCGTTTTAAGATTGAAATTTGCTGAAACACGTGAAAAGCTAGAACTTGTATGGCAGGTATAGCTAAATTTTTCCGGAAAAAAGGAAGGTTTAAAAAATTCACCTGCGCCACTTAATTTAACTTGTTCTTGGTACAGTCGTTGGAAGCTTCGCTTTTTAGAGAAGGCTAAAATGAAAAGACAAATATGTGAGCTTAAAATACAAAATTACATCAGCACATTTAACATTTTCACAGCAAAAATCGAGGTAGTGTAAAAATAAGGTCAGGTACCCCTGGCAATTTCAAACAAAGCTAAAAGCCAAATATTTGGGCTTGATTTTGACACAAATGAGATAAAAAAATTTTTATACAATCTGTTATTTCATTTTTAATAATCTTTTACTTCTGTTGGGATATTCTAGAAGAGGGGTACCTGACCTTGTTCACCACAAAATGTTAAAATGAAATGTCCAAAAATATTCAAAATCTGTGCCTTTTCTTTGTTTTGAAGCTGCTTTGAAAAGGGATTTTCTAGCTACTGACGTTGCTAACTCTACTTTTTTCATCATTTTGTAACTCTACGTTCACACAGACGCGAATATTCGCAGAATAGCCCGATTATTCGTCGACCACAAATTTCGCGCCACAAAGCTACAAATTCGCTGCGATATTTCGGAGAATCGCTGTAGTTGGATTTATCCAACTACAGCTACAAAATCGCGCCACAAAAATCTTGGAAAGTGGATTTAATTTTTGGAAAAATGATGTTAGCTGTCAAATTTCAGCCAGTTATATATGGAAAGAGTAGTAAGAAACACAAGCAGAGGCATCTGGTCCTAAATTACCTGAAAGCACAGGAGAAATTTGCTGATGGAAGGAAGGTAAGATCACTTTGAGACCAACAGCTAGGCTAGAATGGCATACATACTGTATTACTAAGTACTGAAAGTTGACTGTAAATCATTCATCTTTAGAGCTGGCTTATTATGTATTTTGTCATTTTGGAGCATCTTAGCTGGGGTATGGTTACAACAGGGATGCGTGTAGGACTGTAGACTGTAGGTATGAGCCATGTTGTGTGTGAGCTGCTGTGATAAAATCTATTCTTTGCGCGAGACTGATCCTGCAGAAGTTACCTGGTGCCTGGTGTCCTCTGTTCACCTTTTCCTTTTTTATTTTCCAGCTCTGCAGCTAGCCAGCTGTGAAACTTGTAGCATATGGATTTTTTTTTAATTCACAACTTTCTTTGCAAATTTCCTGGCTGAATTGTTTACCCTAACCTAAATCAAAGGGTCAATAGATCAACTAGCTTCTAGGTCAACGTTACACTATTTAATTTTTTTTAATTAGAAAAAATAATTGCAGGTGGGGTGTCCAACCTCGAATTTACACAACCTCGAACCTGGCCTAAAAAGGATGGAAGGAAATTTCAGTCAAGTACTAACTGTCAAGAAGGAAACCCTGACTGACCCAGGACCTGTTTTAGACTGTAGAGAAGTTTCCTTGTAAGGTTTTCATTCCAAGTTCGAGGTCATATAAATTCGAGGTTGGATACCCGATGAAAAATTTGTAGCCTGCGTAGTTATGGTAGTAGTACACAAAACTTGCATGTAATACTATGTAATAGCAAAGAGTACTATCATTTAATGTGCCTCAGACTGGTCCAGTCTTATGTAGTAGTATCTAGTAGCATCCTGTCTTGACATAGTAGCATCCAGTCTTGCTAATAGTAGCATATAGTAGTATGCAGTAAGACGGTAGCCTTGAAGTAGAAGCATGTAGTAGCATTGTTAGTACTGCATGCTAGTTTTTCGTATTACTTCATAGTACTATTCTGAGATAAATTTTTCATCGGGTACCCCTCCTGCAGAAGAAAACCAAACAATGTTGACTATAGGCTGAATTTATACCTAAATAATAAACAGAGACCTTTGGTTGTGGTAACATTATTCTTGCTGCTATTTGTGTTTGTTTTAGTCTAACTGTTAATCAGTTTATTGATAAAGCCTTATTTTGTATACGCTAAATTACTGAAGATTGTATACAGACATGTCAGGCGTTTGTAGGCTATGCCACATAGCTCAGCAGCGATGTGTTTGCCGGCAAGGCAATTCATTCTCATAGGCTAACCTGGTTGCGTCCCCTTTGGTGTTCATTATTGTGTTTTTGTTAAAAGTTTCCACTGCATTTGTTTGCCACTGATTATACCAGTTAAAGTAAATATACATTAAACATCTGTTATAATTAATTTAAATTTTATTAAAAGTATAATTCCTCTGTGCTTGCAAAGTTTTTTGATAATATCAACTAATAATGTGGTTGCTACTGATTTAAATATTATTTTCATTACAGGATGTTGGACAGATCAACTAGCCAAGGAGCAGCTCTGGTTTGCAGACAGTCAGAAAGGAGAAGCCTTACTGAACATTTTGCATTTTGCTCCAAACACTAGATATTCTTCCTTTATCAGAGGCTACAGTCCTGGACAAGCTCAGTGATGCTTCTTAGAAAAGAAGTGATTGGCACTAAAGGGAACTAGCCTATTTAATGACTACAACGACAACAGCAGGATTTTCTTTGGCGTGAGGAGCCCAAACATCATGATTTGTTTATCAAGAAGCTTCTCAAGCTGAAACCACTCGAAGAAGAGATTAAAGATGTAAGAACAATCCATTTGAGGAACATTGAAACTGAACCAGATTGAAATTGTGGTAGAGTGTACCAAACTTCGAATAAATGAGAAGTTTTTTGTTCTGTTTAAGCAGAATGTGGTACCGTAGCAATCTAAAATTTGGTGAAGAGTCAGTTGATGGCCACTTGCTTCCAGTTTACAGCAAGTATTAATGGAATTTGTCGGCAGTTTGGAAATTATTCCTTGAGTTGTCATTGATGATATATGGCCATGCTCTAGGTTTCGAGAGTGAAATTACTGAGCAGACAGATAAGATAATGAACTCAGACCCTGAAGGTACAGACAACTTTAGTACTGATGGTCTGTTTCAATTAAGTGTATCTGATCAACAGCATTTACTGGATTCAGATCACAATGGTTAATAGAGTTTCAACTGCATTGTCTAGTAAAAGGCAACAGGAACAGCTAGTGACAAATGTGTAAGTCTACTAATGAGTATACTAAATGGGAGCTGAAGTGACTGCAATTAGCTGACGCAGCTTTTGATTTGTCAGTGTTGCTTGCATTTTACAGCTTTCAGTGTGGGTGCAAGCTTAGGCCTCTTTAGTGAACCTACTGATGCACTAAGATGGGTATTGGAATACAGCTTGTGTAACATCGAATAGAAGACAGTCATATGTTCGACTACTGCAAGGGAGAGTCGTGGAATTAAGCATTCAAGTTATTATACTGTTTTTGTTCCAAGTTTATGAGTAAACCTGACCCTTTGCTTAGTTTTCAACACCCGGAAGGAGTGTACTTTTTTCTATTTCTACAAACATTATCTACTAGGCTGATTTTTCTGCATAAGTTCAAATTCTGTGCAATCATACCTATGGTGGTGTACACAAAATTACAAAAAGTATATTCGGAAACAAAAAATTGTGTACGTTTTTTTCAAGATCACGGGCTTTTCCCTTTGTGTTTAGAAGGATATTTGCAAGTCAGAATCGGAATCAGCGTAGTAGGTTAGCTGGTCGTAGTAGGCTAACAATACAAACAGAAATTCCAAAGCCACGTTCGATTCATCAACAGTTATCTATTATTATCGACGACCAGCCGTCGATGTTGTTTTATTCAACTACGGTGTAGCGCTGTTGTTGTTTTATTTAAAGCTGTAGTCGTAGTTACTACTTTTTCGTTTTATGATGTCTATCGAAGTTCTAGCGATGATGGAAATCGTTTGTCTGTTGTTGTTCGATTTGTTCGACGAAAAATTAAATTTCCGTTGAGAATGGCGTCATTTTCCGGGAAGAATACTATTGACAATTTTAGGATAACATAGGTGGATGACAGTTGGTGAATCTAACACGGCTCAAGAGTTCAAGATGACATTTGTAGATGGTCAACTTTATGACTTCTTTGGCCCTCGCTTGATTCAACTATCCACCCTTGACTCAGGTAGAGTGGTGGATAGACCCAGTCTACCACAAATCCCTGATTTTGGGAAAGCCTATGCCAAACGCTGGGTATGTCCAGCGTTTGGTATACCCTATGCCTAACGCTGGATACACTATGCCAAATGCTGGATACTGTGACCCAATAAAATATTGATGATTTGAGTGAAGCTCAGAAATCAACCAATCAGAACTCATCTGTAGTGAGGTAGGTCAGGGTTAGGGTGCCAACACCTATCCAACGTTTGGCATAGGGTATCCAGCGTTAGGCATAGGCTATGCCAAACGTTAGATATACCCAGCGTTTGGCATAGGGTACCCAAAAATCAGGGATTTGTGGTTGACTGGATAGACCCGCAATCCATCGTCAGAACCGTTACCAGAGATTGAGAATTTAGTTTTCATATTTTTATTATCGTACTGTCTTCGGTCCCAGACTAATGAGTAAAACCCGCATTTTATTATTTTGAATTATTTGCCACCTTTTGTAGCTGAACCCAATCGTCGTGTGGGAACCCTGTTGCGATTTTGTAGCTGCTACAAAACTACAGCGAAAATGTAGTTCCGCACCCGACTCCTCTGTGTGAACGCACAGTAAGGCAATCGAAGTAAGGTTAGAATGAAGAGATCTTGTTTGAAAAAAAAAAATATGTTTAACTAAAAATAATGAAGCAATATTTATTTATCCAATACATACAACATTCAATTACCTTCAATCTAGTATGTTTGTCATATCTGATGGTTCCTTTTTTTTAAGCCAGATGAGATAGATTATTCTGAATTCTGAAGGAAAGACTTCTCTGGAAATTTGAAATCTTGTCCGAGGTTAGATACCCCTCCCATCCTCTACTGTGTAAACCAAAGTTTAAAATAAACACAGATAATCTACAAAGAAACAAGGTTTTGTACTGTAACTGTTCACAAATAACAAATCACAGGGATAAACAATAAAAGAAAGGTTGAAAACTCACGGAAAATAGAAGAAGCATCCTGTTGTGCCCAGCAACAAAATCCATGCTACAATTGCAGGAACGTATCTGGTCTTCGATTTACATTTTTCCATATCAAATCGGTCCAAAGGCCTTAGTAACGTCACAAGCTCTTGTTTACACTTTCATTGGGATTCCTTCATATTTTCTTCCTTTCTTCAAAATATGATGATAGTGTTGGTACATTCGAAGTTGCGAAGATTCTTCGCTGAAAGTACTTTACCTATATGAGTCGCAGTTTCGCAGATAATTTGAACCACTTTGCACGAGTCCACGCTGGATTCTCTCAGTTTCTCCTTGCCTTTGCCAGGAAAAATCTGAATAATCTACTGATGCCACGCTTTTAAGTTTGTTTTCATTCATTATCTTTTCTGAATCTAGCATGAAAAAGTTGCATTTTCGGAAAATGACCTAAGCTAATGGTGTTAAATTAAGCTTAGCTGAAAGGCTGTCTCATGTCTAGCCCAAAGAACTACAAACCCTTGATTTTTGGATACCCTATGCCAAACGTTGGATATGTCTAGACTTTGGCATTCCCTATGCCCAACATTGAATACACTCAGGGAGACTCAGGGTTACCATATCAAAAATATTTATATTGAGTTTTGGCCCAAAACAGTGAGTGAATTGGTAGTTTAATTTATTTTCATCAAATGTTCACTTTTGGTCGGAATCGCCACTGTAAAAATGACAATCTCAATTTTACTTTCATGGAAAAAACTTGAAATAGTCAGTTTTTGGTCGGAATCCCTGTTGCAAAAATGACACATTTGGTCATCTTCTGAAATAAAGTGATTTTTATGTGCTACGTAGGACAAGAGTGAAAAAAACGAAATAGAGTAACAATTCACACAATCGAGAGGCATGTGGCAACCCTGAATACACTGTGTCAGGTGCGGGATCAGGCATACACAAATCCTCAATTTTCGGGCATGGTGCCCCAACGTTTGGGCATGCCTGGACGTTTGGGCATGGTGCCCATACATTACGGCACCATGCCCTGGAGTGTGGGCATGGTACCCCTGTGAATCTCGGTTAAACTGACACTGGCTACATACCTAAATAGGGTCTTCTTCCTGTCCCAGATCAAAAGATACCTGATTTCACTGTCTATCCAACCTCATTTTCCAATTTCCAAAATGTTAGAGCACTTTCAAGATACAGAGAGTTTTGTGGAGGCCACTTTTTTCGCAGTGGGTTTACCCTATCCTTTTACAGGTAGTTGCCACTAGGTTACTCAATCCTTTTCCATATTGTCAAAAAGTCAAAAGTCAGAGTAAAAACAGGTAAAAAAAAAAAAATAACTCAAAATAAATACAATAAAAGGCAAACAACCTAAAGGAAATATTTGCTCCAGTGAACAGATTGAAAAGCTTGCTTCATCTATGCTAGCTAGCAGCAATTTTCTGAAAAAGGATAGGATAAGCCCACTAGAAGAGAAGTGGCCTCCAAAAAACTCTATGTATCTTGGAAGTGCTCTAACATTTTGTAAATTGGAAAATGAGGTTGGATAGAAAGTAAAATCAGGTATCTTTTGATCTAGGACAGGGAGAAGGCCCTATTTAGGTATGTAACCAGTCTCAGTTTATCCAAATTTCACAGGGGTACCATGCCCATGCTCCAGAGCATGGTGCTCCAACGTATGGGTACCATGCCCATACTTTCGGGCATGCCCAGACGTTGGGGCACCATGCCCAAAAATTGAGGATTTGTGCATGACTATGCGGTATAGGCTACTGTAACCACGTGTAACCGAACTGTAACCTAGTAAAATATTGATGATTTGAGTGAAGCTAAAAAATAAACCATCAGAACTCTTTTAAATTGAGGTAGGTCAGAGTTAGGTTACCAACAGGTATCCAATGTTTGGCATATGGTATCCAGCATTAGGCATAGGCTATGCCAAATGTTAGATATGCCCAGCGTTTGGCATAGGGTATCCAAAAATCAGGGATTTGTGGTCGACTGGTCTAGCCTATGCTTCTATTGCAGTCGCCTCCTTTGGAGGTTTGTCCTAATCTTGCCACTGTTGTAATCTCCTACCTGCGAGGTTTCCTTTGATCTGGCTGTCAATTAATCTCCTGATGCTGAGGTGTATCCTAGTAGTATCTACATTATGTACATAACCTGCTATCTGTGGGGTGTCTGCCAATCTGGCTACTCTAATGATCTCCTGAGCAGGAGGTTTACCTAGGCTAGGCTAGTTTTTGACTAGTCCAGGTTTCATACCTTTCCTTAGTTCACAGTATTGAGCCAATTAAGATCCTTCTTGATCTGTTGAATCACTCTATAGTCGATAATATGGTTGGTGTTCTGAACATCAGATGCATCCCAGGGGTACTTCCAAGGCACATCATCCCACTCAGTGTATAACAACTTCTTGAAAGTTTCCTGTTTGGGTGCTGATACTGTTTTGCTGGTAAGAATATTCCACACGAGTTGACAAGACATAACAATGTAGGCTAATCTTAGAATGCTTTATTATTTTTTGGGACAAATTGATGACTTCTCGTCACAGGGATGCTAGTTTCATTGTTGTTTTGGAGGATTAGGAATCAAGAATTTGAAACCGGATGAAAAATATTCGAGAATTAGTTGTATGGAATTGTAAGTTTTGAAAGTAGTAGCTGTTGCCACTCCATGCTACTACTAACAAAACTGGATGCTACCGGATACTATTGCTTAAGATTAGCCAAGTCTGAGGCAAGTTCAATCAAAGTACTCTATACATATCCTTCTTTCGGAGAACTTCGGCGTCGGGCTATCTTTTCTCTCCAGACTAAAATTCTTTGCTCTCGAAACCCCATGCTCGTGACTCTTTCGAGTCCCCATATGAGACTGACGTTGCCTGTGTGGTTAGTTTGGAACAGCGAACTTTACGCGTGCTGCGTAGAAGGCTCGCAATCTTAAAATGTATTTTGTTATTGTGTTTAAGTGGTGTATGTGTAATGGCTCTAGAAGCCGTAGTCGAAGTTAAATAAATAAATAAATAAAATAAATATCAATACATGCAACTTTTTCGTACAACAACCACACAACTAAACAGTCTTAAAAAATTTCATCATGATTTTTTTCTCCAGTAATATTTTATTACTGATATTTTATATTTTAAGTAATATTTTATTTTTATTATTACTGTATATTTATATTATTTTATTTAAGTAATATTTTATTATGTATGAAAACCAAAGTGACAAGTCTAACATGGTGTCAGACAGTATAGTTGTTCCTTCTTATTATTTTCTCAATTAGCTGACCTTCCTATAATAAGCCCTTCCCCTTTCTAGGCAATTGTAGATATGTTTGAGAAAGGAATATATATATATATATATATATATATATATATATATATATATATATATATATCTGTATTTGAAAGCGATTAAGCCATATACAGAAAAACAAAAGAACAACAATCTCAACTAACAAACAACCTCACATTCGTATCTTAATATCCTACCGACTTTCTGCTAATCTAATAACTTTTTCTATCATGTTGCCAAAACACACTATAGACACTAGCATTTGTAGACTTAAGGATACCTAGAAGTAGCTCATCCCCCCCATTCTGAAAAAGAGTACACATCACTCGAATTACAAAAAGGACAAGGATACTGCGCTACCACGAAAAGTTCTCCTGCAGTCGCAAAATCTTTATGACTGTGTTGAGCACATTGGGTAGGCTCAGTGACGAAACTAGGGGGGGGGGCAGCTGCCCCCCTACGAAAAATCCTGTCGGTCGCTTTTATCATTTCATTTCTGATACCGATAAAAGCTCTGTCGGTAAAACCGGAAACTTCCTGTTGGAAGTAGGCAGCGTTTATCGGTTGGCACGCTTTAGCATTCCGTTTCTGATACCGACAAAAGCTCTGTTGGTAAGCCAGGAAAATTCTTGCTGGGAAATCGGCAGCGTTTCTCGGTGCGGAGACGGTGCTCGGATTCGGTTTTCGGTACCGATAAGAGCTCTGACTAACACTTTCCTCATTTCGTTTCTGATACCGAAGATCGCTCTGTCGGTAAATCATGAAACTTGTCGTAGGGAAATCGGCAACGTCTGTCGGTACAGGGATTCCGTTTACAGTACCGACAAGAGCTGTTTAGGCAAACCAGTAAAAATCGTGTTTGGAAGCCGGCAGTGTTTGTCGGTACGGAGACGGTGTGCAGATTCCGTTTTCAATACCGGCAAGAGCTCTGATAAAACAGTTTCCTCATAACGTTTCTAATGCCCACATAGCTCTGTCGGTAATCGGGAAGCTTATTGTCTGGAAATCAGAATTTTCTGTCGGGGCGGAGATGAAGCCTTGTCGGGAAATCAAGCCGATGATCGGATTTTTGGGATCCCAAAACGTAAGTGGAGGGATACCTATGACATCGCAAAAGTTGTCCGTCCGTCTGTCCGTCCGTCTGTAAGCACGATAAATCTCGAAAGGAATGAGATATTTTGATGAAACTTGGTGTGAGGGTTCGTTGGGTCGTCGGACCAGTCAAGTTCGTAGATGGGCTTTGTAGCTCTACATTTAGGGGTGGGGGAGGGGATTCAAATTAAGGGACAAACAAAATGTTTTGAAACAGCTAATGTGATAGTCGATTATGAGGTAAGAAGACATGCTGAACACGATGGTGAAAACCATTTTGTCATCGGACAAGTAGTTCGCCCGGAATCCGGCCAAAACCGGAAAGTTTGTTGAAAGTAAAAGTTTTATTTGAAGTTGAATAGATGTTCGATTTAGGGGTAGGAAAACATGCTGAAGACGATGGTGAAAATTATTTTCTCGACGGACAAGTATTTCGCCCGGAATCCGGCCCAAATCGGAAAGTTTGTTGAAAGTAAAAGTTTTATTTGAAATTGATTAGATGTTCGATTTAGGGGTAGGAAGACATGCTGAAGACGATGGTGAAAACTATTTTCTCGACGGACAAGTATTTCGCCCGGAATCCGGCCCAAACAGGAAAGTTTGTTGAAAGTAAAAGTTTTATTTGAAGTTGATTAGATGTTCGATTTAGAGGTAGGAAGACATGCTGAAGACGATGGTGAAAACTATTTTCTCGACGGACAAGTATTTCGACCGGAATCCTGCCCAAACCGGAAAGTTTGTCAAAATTAAAAGTTTTATTTGGAGTTGATTAGATGTTCGATTTAGGGCAAGAAGACATGCTGAACACTTATGTGAAAACAAGTTTCTACCCGGACATGTATAGTTCGTCCGGAATCCGGCCAAAACCGGAAAACTGTTGGAAGTCAAAGTTTTATTTCTAGTTGATTAGATAAGCGATTTAGGGGTAAGAAGAGATGCTGAGTCCCTGTATGACAATCATATTTTACCCGGACATATAGTTCGACCGGAATCCGGCTGGAATCGGAAAATTTGTTATAAGCTAAATTTCTATTTGAAGTTGATTAGATGTTCATTACTGGGGAAAGAAGATACCCTGATTTCGTGTTTGAGCTTTCTTTTTTCGCCGGACAAGTAGTTCTGGAGTTCGGCCGGAACCGGGAAATTAGCAGAAGTGGCAGGAAGTTTTCGTCAAAACAGATATGATAGGGGTAAACACACATGCTGAATCCAAATCTGAACTTGGTTTTCTCAGGTGATTAGCTATTTTGCCTTAATCTGTTTCTGAATTTTAATTGTAAAAATGTTCAAGGAGTCTGGCGAAGACTGGATCTGGCTAAGACAAGACCCTGTTGTCTGGATCAGATATTGAATTTTTGGGATCCCATCGAAACCTTTGGTCTTGTTCAATACGATGACTGGGAAAAGTCTTGTCGGTAAAATGGCAGCTCTCTTTTTCGGTCTGTTTACATTCGCAATGGATGGATACAAATCTTGTCGGTAAATTCAGTAATTTTGAACTGTTTGTAAGTGATAAGACTTTTTGATGTGGTGACTGGAATATTCTCGTCGGTAAGTCCGAAAATGCACTAATCAAATACTCAAATCGTTACTTTCTGTTCCTGGACGGAAAACCAACCACACTGGAAAACTCGCTTCCTTGAACTGATCTCGAGAGATATCTCTGCTCCCACCCGTAAACTTTCCTTTTGGGTTAGTTGGCTGTACATCAATCCCGGAAATGTTCTACTTTACCCTGGGTGGCTGGGTCTTATGAGTTACAAATTCCCGTCAGTGATACCCCCATCAACTCGGCCCACCGAGGTTGGATCAGTCCAGGATATCTGAATAACACAACTAGGGCACATGGGCGCAGTATCGCCAAGTTTGTCTCAATCGCTCAACTCATTTGGTCCCTAAGCTTTTAAGAAAATGTGCAGGATGGCCACCTCTGATCCCCCCACAGCATTACCATAATAGCAAGAAGAGGTTTGGACACAGAAATGGCACATTTTTGGCATCTGCGTCTACCATCTATCAAGCATCGCTCGAACGGAGCATTTCCGAAAAACGTCCAGTAAGCCTACCAGAACGGTACCCCTCAGCCCCACCTTTACCCCACGGACGACATATCGGGTTTGGGCCTCAAATTACCTGGCTGGGTCCCATGAATTTTGTACCTTTCAAGTTTTATCCCAATGACTCTATCCGTTGTCCCCTACTCATAATATTTCCGAGACCTCCTTGCAGCACCTGTTCGGAAGCGGATAAACAGAACATATTGGGCAAGTTTCAGTCGAATCCGAGCACTTTCTAGGGCCCATGAACCCCTTTGGTTTCTGAGGAGTATCACAAAATGACTCTGACCCGTACGTTCCACTCAGTTCTCAGATTTCGTTCGGACACAGAAGCAGCAAATCTGCTTCCATTAGCCATCAACAATCCCAAACCCATATGTGCTAACGTTTTGGACCCCAAAAAGTCGCTTAGTTTACAAGCGAAAAAGACAGCCGCGTAAATCTTCAAGCAGTGAAGTAATCTGTTGCAGTGTCTCATCACTTTTTTTCTGGTTTGCAAGACTATTGACTGCATATTATGTTCCTGGCTCCATGTGATAACCATTGTGCCAGGAAGTAAACGGCGAATTCATTGATTTTCATTAGAAAAATCATCTCAATTGATACCTATGTTACAACTTATTATTGCAACGGTCGTAAGAAGTGTTAGGGTGGAACGTGCGCCGCAGCGGCAACGGCGCTTTTTGTCGGTAAATCGTTAAATCTTGTCGGTAAAATCTGGGCTTGCCCCCTCCCCCGCGAAAATGGGCTAGTTTCGCCACTGGGTAGGCTACAGAGACGTACCTGACCTCGTTTTTACATTACCTCGATTTTTGACGAGAAAATGGTAAAATGAAATGTACATGCTGTCCTGACAGTCAGAGGCAAAATATTACTTTTTTCGAAGTCATGTGTGAAAAAGTATTCAAATTCTGTGCCTCTTCCTTGTTTTGAAGCTGCTTTGAAAAGGGATTTTCTGGCTATTGACTTTGCTATCCCTAGCCTACCTTTTTTGTGATTTTTTAAGGCAATCAAGATAAGGTTTGAATGAAGGGATCTTGTTTGAAAAGAAAAATATGTTTAACTAGAAATGTTTAAGCAATATTTATTTACCCAATATATAAACCATTCAATTAGCTTCAATCTAGTATGTTTGTCATATTTGTTGGTTTCTTTTTAAGCCAGATAGATTATTCTGAAGGAAAGACTTCTCTGGAAATTTGAAATCTTGTCTAAGGTTGGATACCCCATTGTAGATATATTAGCCTGCTGGGTTTTCACCACTCCTGTAGCTTCTGATAACAGTCCGGATATCTTGCAGTTCGTTGGCAGAATGAAGATTCCTATGGATACTTCTGACAACAAAAGCCAGAAAATATTAGAAGCTGAGAAACAAATTTCTGGAGCATCTGCTGTTTTTGCACTTCTGACTGAGGACGAAAGAAAAAAAAGTACAACCTTTCGAGTTCAATCAAGTCTCCTTGACCAAGTTAAGTCATTTTTGCCAAAGCTACAAGCTGAAAACAAGAAACTGGAGGCTGAAGCAAAGGAGAACCCCGAATCTGTCAGTATTGAAGTCGTGCCGGAAGATAAAGACCATGTAGAGATGAATATTGGAATGTATGAAGGAGAACTGATATCAGACAGTGAAGACGATAGCTGCGAATCAAGCTCAGATGAAAGTAAACAAGAAGATGGAGTCGCTGCTAAGAAAAAATCAAGTTTTGTTGAAGAACTATAAGGCACATTAAAAGAAAAAAAAGAGTGTCCTTTTACAGTTAGCTGTAGCACAGGACTGAAAGAACAACTAGAAAAGTGTGATTGACTGAATATTTTAAAGAACCGCTGTAAGCCGAGGTGAAAACTGTTAGGTTTAAGCACACAAAGATACAGAAATGGTTACTCCTAGTGACCTGGAAAAAAGGAATAACTTTTTGGATCAATTAAGGCAGAACATTACTGAGCATGAGACTGAATTTAGTGAAATCCTGAACCGATGTGGATGGAAAACAAAGGTAAGAAGCTGCTTCTACCTAACCATGGGCCCATACAAGGTGGCTAATAACTTGGGTACCTATTCAAAAATGCCTTCTACTACCTACTCTTAAAAGACTCCTCACACTATTTACTGCTCATGTTCCAGTCTATCAAAACAGTTGAATACTTTTAAGACTAGACTCTGCTAGCTAGACTTTGCAGACGGTTTTTGGTATTTTAAGCCGTTCTCCGGGCCCGTTGAAAAATATGAACAAGTCTACGAATAGGTCTGTCTAATGTATGAGCTTCTTGCAACAGTCGTCGGGAGCATGATACGCTTCGAAAATATCGAATCATGGTAAGTGTGAAAATCAGTGTAGTGTCGTTATGGGGGTCAAACTGTACCGTATGAAATTCGGGCTTCTGAGTTTTTAAGGACCTCTCTTGCCTATTCTGCCTTTTATTATATACCTAGCCCTTTATCGAATTGTAGGCTTCTAAAATCCCCACCTTTCTCCATTGTTTCGGCCGTGCCGAGTTTTGCCCGTAAACAAGTCAAAGTTTACCTCACGGCGCGTTCAGTTTTCAAATGGTTTGCGCCCAGCCGCCGCGTCGGGGAGCAGGAAGGCTGGATAGAATCAACAAGCGCTAACAAGAAAATCGCTAAATTCATATGGGAAGTAATTCGACGTAGTATCGGATTTAACCTTTTAATGACTTCTCCACGTCGTGTCGTTCGACGTACTGACGTGTCTACGTACTGTCGTTCGATGGCCCGTCGTGTCTCCGTAGCGTCGTTCGATGTACCGTCGTGTCCACGTGTGTGTGTTTTTTTTTATGGCACTTGCCCTTCGGCCAAGTGCCATATAGCGATCGCAATTTCTGTCGGTCTGTCCAGGTTTTGCTAGTTCGGGCACTTCCACATAAGCTAGGACGATGAAACTTGGCAGGCATATCAGGGACCCCAAATGATTAAGTTGGAAATAGTCACTTCCCCCATCCGAGCACCGTGGGGGGAGTGGAGGGAGGGAGAATCTGGAATCTTGAGGTATTTATAACTTTTGAACGGGTGGTCGGATCTCGATGAAACTTGATATTTGGAAAGACCTCATGCCTCAGACGACCCATTTAAAATCCGGGCCGGATCCGGTGACTTTTGGGGGGAGCTGGAGGGGGCAACCGGAAGTCTTGGGAAACGCTATGAGTGGAGGGATCGAGATGAAACTTGGTGGGAAGACACCTAGCAAACACTAGATACATCATTGACATAACCGAGCCGATTCGGGCACTGTGGGGGGAGCGGAGGGAGGGGGAATCCGGAATCTTGAGGTATTTATAACTTTTGAACGGGTGATCGGATCTCGATGGAACTTGATATTTGGAAAGACCTCATGCCTGAGACGACCTACTTAAAATCCGGACCGGATCCGGTGACTTTTGGGGGGAGCTGGAGGGGGCAACCGGAAATGTTGGAAAACGCTATGAGTGGAGGATCGAGATGAAACTTGGTGGGAAGAGACCTAGCAAACACTAGATACGTCATTGACATAACCGAGCCGTGCCTACTCGTAACAAGTGCCATATGAGCTCGTAGCTCTTGTTTTTTTTTTTTCATGTAGCGTCCGGTTTTGTCCATTTACTGACGTATGTACGTAGCGTCGCGTCTATATAGGGGCGCGCACCCTTACAGGACACTTGGCTTGGATGCGCCACAAAATTTGTTCAAACCGGATTTTCTGACAAGTAAGCCAAACACGGAACCCAAGCAAACATAAAAGCGCACATGAGTGTAGTGTCGATCGGGGAACAAGATACACTGCATGAAATGCAAAAATCTGGAATTAGAATGCATGGAAGTGTTATGGAATTAGAGTACAGATGATCCATGGATGCAAGTTTGGATGTCAATCTTAGTAGGAAGATCCAACCTGTTTGGAAAGGTTGAAGCACTGAGCCTCGTTTTTGTTGCATGCTGCAGGTCCACTTCTCCGCCGATTCCGGACTGATTTTTTCTACATCCGTTTTTGCACTGCAGTGCTTCCCAGGAAGACGGCAGCGCTTCTCGAGAATCACGGACTTGCTCCTCGACCAAGTCCGTGCTTCCCTGCAAGGTGCTGCAGCGCTGCCGCTTCAACCAAGAAGAAAGTGAATCCAAAAACGCATGTTGTGCAAAAGCAAAGAAGTGCTGCAGCGGCGATGCGGCAGCGCTATTGCAACAAAAACGAGGTTCTGGTGAAAAGGTTCAAGCTCTGGTGCTCTCACAGAGCTGAAACGATGTTGATACAGTGCGAATGCATTTTGAGTTGAAATAAAATAGAAAATAGTGTAGTACTGTGTAGTCTTTGAGAGCTCCTTTGTTTGATTCCGGAGAAATAGTCTGATTAGAGATCCTTTTCAGGTATGTGTCAAATGCAGAGGGAATGAATTTGTCCTGGATTGTGAATGTGTAACCCCTCGGCCGGTTAAACCACCAGCACAGGAGCGTAAAGAAGACCAGCCTATGAATTCAGATTTCTTTTACGAAGGGACAAGCGTTGCCACGATGAGGCCAAGTAAGGTTCTTTCTTAGGTTGAGTGAAATATGGCGGTCTGGTAGCCAAATTCGTTCCACATTTTATAGGTATAGCAAATACTATTTATTTATTTATTTGAATCCAGTACCGGCCAACTAGGGTCATTATACATAACAAAATAACACTTCACAAACTTACACCTTACACACTAAGTTGGGTCGAACCCACAATATACCAACTCCCCCCATTTATGCCAAATGAGAAGAGATAGCCGCATGTGCGGCCCAGAGAGAACAGCCAACAGAGGGTTCTGGGACTACCTCCGTGGGCCCGTAATTTTAGATTGTCGGCAAAGTATAGTGTCACCGATTTCATCGCGGTATTTGAGCGAACTGCAGGTTTTGTTCGTTTGCTTGATGCTAGCCACACTTTGAATAGGGCTATGTTGCCCCATGTGTAAATAAGAGTATCAAAATCTATGTGTTACATGTTATGTGTTCTTGTCTTTTTTTCATACTCCTGTTTGTCCTAAAAATGGGAAATAAATTTCATTCATTCGGTGTGGGGAGAATTTCGTGGCGTGGGACAAACATGGACTATTGTTAGTTTAGAATATAAGGATGAATAATCTGACTGCTGGAAAAAAGGAAAAGGCGGCTAGTTAAGAAAAAACTGGACCCTGGTTAATTGCGTAACTCAGCAATTAAGTCGGAGACCAGATGCTATGACGTCGTCTCCCAACTCCACGCACTGATATCCTCACTATAGCGATAAGGAAAAATCTGATCTGACTGCTGTGGCAGCTCCCTAAACCAAGTGGTGCGCCTGGGGCGGATCCCCAGGCCGCGCAAGGAGTTGCGGGAAAAGGCGGGGGACCCAGGGTCCAATTTTTTTTTTAACTGGCCGCCTTTTCCCGTAATTTATTTTATTTTTGTTTATGACTTAAAAAACATCGTATTTGGGCTCTGCCCACGAGAGATATGTTTTGCTTTATTATCCAATAAATTGAAATTGACACAGACACGTTTTGAATCACGACATTCCAGACGTTGATGCAATGAACTTAGGGGTGCAGAGTCTTTGTATATGCGAGTTTAGAGCAGTCTCCGACCTATCAGGCTCTATCACTACGAGAAAAATAGTAAAGGAAATATAAATTCATGGGTTGTTTCAAGATTGGAGCTTTGTTGTTTGACTGAGCAGCATAGCCCTAACCATTACAGGTATAATCATTACAGGTTTGTTTCCTATCCCCAAAGTTGAACCAGAGGATTGACAGCCTGACGAGGACCCTTGCCAAGAAGGGCCGAAATATCGCTGACGAAGAATCATAGCTGACGTATCCGTTGTAAACATTGTTTGAATAAATAGCCCTAACCGCCGAGTATCTGCAGTTTGTTTGCTGTCTGCCCATCTAGAACGCCCGTACCATTAATGAGACATCTCTCTGGCTGTCAGAGGGGTTACTAGCCACAAAATTTGGGGAGGGGGGAGGGCAAGGTATTTACCGACTGGCTGGTCATTTTTACCGACTGTGTTTGCAGAAAAACGACTGTTTTCAGGAAAAACAAGACCAAAGGTTTCGATGGGATCCCAAAAATTCAATATCTGATCCAGACAACTGGGTCTTGTCTTAGCCAGATCCAGTCTTCGCCAGACTCATTTTTACAATTAAAATTCAGAAACATATTAAGGCCAAATAGCTAATCACCTGAGAAAACCAAGTTCAGATTTGGATTCAGCATGAATGAATGAATGAATTTATTTCCAAAAAGCCCGTCGGGCCATGGTAGGAAAATAACATAAACACAAAAACATGTGTGTTTACCCCTATAAGTCATATCTGTTTTGACGAAAACTTCCTGCCACTTCTGCCAATTTCCCGGTTCCGGCCGAACTCCAGAACTACTTGTCCGGCGAAAAAAGAAAGCTGAAAGACGAAATCAGGTTATCTTCTGTCCCCAGTAATGAACATCTAATCAACTTCAAATAGAAATTTAGCTTATAACAAATTTTCCGATTCCAGCCGGATTCCGGTCGAACTTTATGTCCTGGTAAAATACGATTGTCATAGAGGGACTCAGCATCTCTTCTTACCCCTAAATCGCTTATCTAATCAACTAGAAATAAAACTTTGACTTCCAGCAGTTTTCCGGTTTTGGCCGGATTCCGGACGAACTACATGTCGGGTAGAAACTTGTTTTCACATAAGTGTTCAGCATGTCTTCTTGCCCTAAATCGAACATCTAATCAACTCCAAATAAAACTTTTAATTTTGACAAACTTTCCGGTTTGGGCCGGATTCCGGGCGAAATACTTGTCCGTCGAGAAAATAGTTTTCACCATCGTCTTCAGCATGTCTTCCTAGCCCTAAATCGAACATCTAATCAATTTCAAATAAAACTTTTACTTTCAACAAACTTTCCGGTTTGGGCCGGATTCCGGGCGAAATACCTGTCCGTCGAGAAAATAATTTTCACCATCGTCTTCAGCATGTCTTCCTACCCCTAAATCGAACATCTAATCCACTTCAAATAAAACTTTTACTTTCAACAAACTTTCCGGTTTTGGCCGGATTCCGGACGAACTACTTGTCCGATGACAAAATGGTTTTCACCATCGTGTTCAGCATGTCTTCTTACCCCATAATCGACTATCACATTAGCTGTTTCAAAATATTTTGTTTGTCCCTTAATTTGAATCCCCTCCCCCACCCCTAAATGTAGAGCTACAAAGCCCATCTACGAACTTGACTGGTCCGACGACCCAACGAACCCTCACACCAAGTTTCATCAAAATATCTCATTCCCTTCGAGAGTTATCGTGCTTACAGACGGACGGACGGACGGACGGACAACTTTTGCGATGTCATAGGTATCCCTCCACTTACGTTTTGGGATCCCAAAAACGACACGTTTGACCAAAAATCGACTGATTTGCTGAAACCGACTGCTTTAAAGAAAACCTACTGTTTTGATGAAAAAGTTACTGATTTTCAGAAAAAACGACTATTTTCATGAAAAATCAATTGTTTTTACGAAAAACGCGGTACTTCGCGGATTCGGTAATTTTTTACTGACTGGCCGACAACATTGGGGGGGGGCGTCCCCCTCCCCCCCATACGTGACGTCCCTGCGGGCCGTTACTAAGAGCCTTCTTTAGATGTATTAGAGAAAGCTACTCTGAAATCCAGAAGTTTTGCACACCTCAGTGCCTAGTGCGGCTCACCAGACAAGAGTGCTCACGATTTTAAACCTTTGTATTCCCGTTGGCCCGTGAGCGTGTTCCGTCCTGTTTACCGTCGTTACTACGCATGACGTCACGAATTCTGGCTTTTTGCCGTCAAGGCTGGAAAGATTTTTCTATCGTCCAGCAGAATATTGTGCCACGGTCGGATCCAATCACGTTACAGAGATGCATAGTTGCCACGCTAACTATGCTCCCGAGCATGGTAAGCAAATAGTTACTATTTCGAGAAGTTTGGAACGGTCCGCGTAGTAACTTATAGTTACTGTTGTTAGAAGGGTGGAACACGCTTTATGTAGCGGATTGAGAAATCGTACGGCGCTATTAGAGGCCTTGGTTTACTGGACAGACTGTCCAATGAGTCTTCTGAAATCGTTGTGGAAGGAAGAAATTGCTTTTCAGTGAACCTTGAAGGCTCTTACTGATTCTGCGTTTTCGATTATCTCTATTCCACATACGGAATTATAAACTTCAGAAATCCCCATTCCCCACACTTCGGCCTTCGCCATCGTTTCGTTCCGCACCTTCAACTTTTTGGCGCCTAGTCGAGTTTGTTAGTCGTGGAGCACAATCTTCGCCGAAAGCTTCAAGGTCCGTCAATAAATCTTTCAAAAATAAACGAATGAGAAGCTTCAAAGAGTGTGTTTTCAGTTTTAGAAGACTTGATTTTTCTACTAAATTTTTCGTAAAAACAGCCGTTTTTTCTTGAACAGTGAGTTTTCTTAAAAACAGTCGGTTTTTCGTAAAAATAGTAGGGTTCTTCTTAAAATAACAATCGGGTTCTCTGGAAATCAGTCCATTTTTCGTCAAAACCGTCGTTTTTTCTGCAAAAACAGTCGGTAAAAATGACCCAGTCGGTAAATACATTGCCCTCCCCCAAAAATATCTTGGCTAGTAACGACAATCTAGCTACCCATCACTTATTCACTTAAGTTTTAAGTTAGCTTGAAGACCCGCTAAAAATGCGTTACTTCGTTGTTCGGCTATTCACGAATAATCGATTTTCAAATATTGGAATTTCCGGGTGATTTGTGGTATCTCTATGCGCTTGTATTTTTGTTGTATGCCTTACGAGAAAGATTTATGATTTTATCTTTTGGTCAGGCACTAAGCAATATTGACCAATCTCACCACTGCCCACCGAAAAGCCGCGTTTTTCCGAAAATTGTATATAGTTATGTTTGACGAAATAACAAATATTCGGTTTTTTGTGAATACCGTAAGGTGTTCACAGCGTAATTGTATATAGTTATGTTTGACGAGATAACAAATATTCGGTTTTTTGTGAATACCGTAAGGAATGTTTATCGAATAATAAAGATTGATTGATTGAGTTGAGATCAAAATTTCCCGCGTCATAGTAGAATTTACTTTGTGGGGATGGCCGCAGATATTCTGAACGTTACTATCGCTACTTTCACTGGGTATTGGTACTTTCGGAAAAGGATATTCCTGAACGAGTTTACCGTGAAAAGATCATTTTTAGTAACAGTTGTTTTAAGATTTTTTTGATTTTTTATTACAGATTTGTACCGCCAACGTAGGAACGATACCCCAGAAGAGCGCCTGCTGGAGTACGAAGGCGTACTGCAGGACACAAGGGGTAAGCGCCCTGCTGCGCCTCCCAGCGTCGAGTATCTTCTTACCATTGAGTAAGTCCACAATCATTTGTCAGACTAAACGCAAGAACAAATAGTAACCATTCGGAGAATGTCAAGATTCGATAGCCCCCCCCCCCCCCTCCCTCCCCCATAGACAAAGTTTATTGGGCGATGTTAGTCAGGGTTGCGCGTAATAAGGGGTGTGCTTTAACAGTTGGAGAAACATTGGAAGAGTATAAGCAGAGGCATTACTAGAACAACCGGCTGTTTAAAAAAAAAACCTTTGATGAAATAACGACTGATTTTACGAAAAAACGACTGTTTTTTAAACCGATTCAGTTAATTTTTACCGACTGGTAGCGTATTGTAATTGCGTATAAAAAGAACCCGAGGTGCCGACGAGTCGACGACGCCCGACAAAAGCATACAAATTTTATTTCGTCTGTATTCCTTATGTATAAAAAGAACCCGAGATGCCGTAGAGAATACCGAGGCTCCACAAAAAGTATGCAGAATTAGATTTCTTTTGTGTTTTGCCCAACAAATGTTTGTAGGATTTTATTTCTTGTGTATAAAAAGAACCCGATGTGCCGACAAGTCGACCGACTCTCGCCAAAAGCAGACAAAATTTTATTTCTTCTGTGTTTGCCGTACTTCTTGTCGAGCCTCGGTATTCTCTACGGTACGCCTGTGGTGGGAAACCTGAACGATAAGCTCTCCTTTTAAGTAACTAAAACCTGAGCGATAAGCTCTTCACCGAACTCTTAAGTAACTAAAGACATTTTATTGCAGCTTTTCTCGGCCCACCAAGAAAGAAAAAACTCAGGAAGAACTTTTAATGGAAGAAAATATGAGAAAAAGACGTCGACCGACATATACCGGCAAAACTCACACGAAATCGAAAGACTACAAACAGGTAAGCTAAGAATCTAAGCATTCAGAACGCATTCGCGTATCAGGGATAAGCTTAACGCCTAACGAGGAAGGAGTTGTCCAGGTTCCTGCAAGTGACAGGAAGATGCAGCTCTTAAATCGAGAAGAACGCGATAATGAGTCAATTCAGTTCCGTTAATTTTGATTTCAACGTTCTTTAAAGTTTAACTGAAAAGCAAACTTATTTTCGTATCATTTAGTTGAGTACACTGAGTTATTTGGATTCTGCTAAGAGATTTTCTTATTTTCCACTATCTGCTCTAGTACTGATATTCATAATATCTACGGCTGTCCTCACAGCGCAAATTCTACTATGACGCGGAATATTTGAATCTGAACACAAACGCGACTTTTAAGTGGGCGGTGAGAAGCTTGGTGAAGATTGCTTAGTGCCGGAACGAAAAAATTTCATAAATCTTTTCCGTCAAGCATACGAAGTAGCTAGTACCACAAATCTGACAGGGAAATTCCATTATTTGAAAACTGATTATTCGTGAATAGCGGAGCGACGATGTAACGCATTTTCATCAGGTCTTCAAGCCTCTTTAAGTGAATTAGTGAGGGGTAAAAAGACTGTCCCATCTCTGCCATTTTCAGTTAAACTTTAAACGCAACAACAGATATCCCGAGAAGGGCACAACCCTGTCCTGTGCGGGAGTGCACAACTTTTACTCACCTATTACAAACGATGACACACATTCCCCCCCCCCTCCAAGCCAACCCCCATTCACTAATAATAATAAGGAAATATTCACCGTAAATAAAATTCCAAATAAATATCCCACATTATTCCACACAAAAAAATAGTTTTTCAATCTATTTTTAAAGGACACCTGAACCTTGAAACCATACTTGAACACACCATGCAGAATGCATTTACAGACATGGCCACGGAGAGCTCTTCTCCTGAGCGTGTTGTTTTCGAAATAGAGATGTTCGTTTCTGGAGGTTTGCACATGCAGACTCCCAAGACAAAAAGCGCAGTTCGTTCAAATCTTGTACAGCGCTGGCCTGATTGTATTGGAATTTCTTCTAGATATACGTTTGGGCTTAAATGGTTAAAAAATATTCCAGAAGCAGGGTTGATTGTAGACATTTGTTCATTTCTAAAATTGTTCGGTACTGAAATAAGGACAGATTCAGAATGGAGCAAAAATCATAGCTTGGAAACACTATTTCGTATTTGAATTGTGTTTTCTGCAGGCACTGTTAACGGAAGTCATGCAGATAGGGATGATACTTGGTACTCTTCATTCAGGTGTCCTTTAAACAAATTTGGTTCTCCGACTCCCAATTTCTCTCTGGAAGATGACTCCACACCTTCACACCCCGAATTCCTCACACAAAACCCACGTCTTGACGGCTGTCCAAGACCTTTCACCAACAAAATCACATTTCTTGTCTCATCCTCGAGGTAATATGCATGATCTACACTCAAGTTTCTAAAAAACGATGGGCACAACCCGTTTAGACTCTTGTATACAAATACTCCAGTCTGGTAATAATAATAATAATACAAAGCAAGAGAAAAGGCTTTCGCCTCTAAAGATTGATTAAAGATGGTGTTTCATATCTTTTTTTTTTTACCGGTAACGCACATAGCGACTTAAAACAATTAATTAACCGTATCACTACAATTCAGACGTTCACCTAAAATACGAAGAGCTTTATTTTGCACAATCTGTGGTATTGGTAGTGGTAGAACGATTGGCGTTTTTATCAGTTGTGATTGCTTACCGTCAGTTGTAATTTGCAAGAATGGTGGGCCATGTGTGTCCTGGGTTTTGGTCAAAGTTTTTCAAAGCTTTTCTACAAGGCGTACGTCAAGTATGCGAAGTTAATGAACTTTTTTTTTACGATAATCCCCGTAGTCGTATATTTTCAGACCTTTGGGACTAATTTCCAGAAAACAATCCAACTGCTGTTCAATTTGTCATGGCGCTTCACCAGGATAGCCTATCATCTTATCCATTTTATGGTATGCTTTTTTGCTTGAAATTTGAACAACATCCATTTGTAGTTTTTTTGCAACAAAAGTCAATTAAGTCTGGTCTCTCCAAATTACAGATCCTTGCCCATTCTTTCCTTAATGTCTTCTTATTTACTCCTTTTCACCCCCACAATAACGTCTTGTAACCTCATTTTCTCTACAGACAACAAGAGCTACGAGCTCATATGGCACTTGTACGAGTAGGCTGTACAAGAAAGTAGATGAGAACGTCACAAAATACACCCGCCATCCAAAAATGCGGTTCGGAAATAGAAATAGGATATTTAGTTTCACTCATTTCTGAGCAGTTCCGGCATCGTCTCGATTATCTGTAGCAAATGCACATGACTGTTCAAACTTTCATCCACCACCTAAAGCATCTTCTTTTATACCATCTGAACGGGTGACACTGAACGTCCGAGGCGATAGCTCACCAGACAAGTTTCATTCAAATCCGATCACCCGTTCAAAAGTTATGCACGCCACTAGATTCCTGACTCCCCATCCACCCACTCCGCCCACGATGGTCGCACGATGGTCGGGTCGGGGAAACGACTGTTCTCAAGTCAATCTTGGCTGTTCAGTCAACGACTGTTCTTAAGTCAAGATAATTCGGGTCGC
Organism: Branchinecta lynchi; assembly: GCA_023053575.1. NCBI lineage: Eukaryota > Metazoa > Arthropoda > Branchiopoda > Anostraca > Branchinectidae > Branchinecta > Branchinecta lynchi. Next base: position 4,024,232 of record JAKZAP010000022.1, on the reverse strand, counting down.
TAATATGCCTGCAAAGTTTCCTTGTCGTTTTACATCTGGAACTATTCTAACTCACGACTACCGGAATTCCAGGAAACCCCCTCCAACTCCCCCCACAGAGCCCCGAAACCATCTGGCTCCGTCATATTCATGTAGGCCTAATGCTTGTTCCATCCATTAAGTTTCGTCCCAATCCCTCTGCTTTTAGAGTTTCTTGAGTTCCCCCCCCCCCCATCCCCACAGGTATCGGACCCAACCCGGACGTGACACTGAACGTCCGAGGCGATAGCTCACCAGACAAGTTTCATTCAAATCCGATCACCCGTTCAAAAGTTATGCATGCCACTAGATTCCTGACTCCCCATCCACCCACTCCCCCCACGATGGTCGGGTCGGGGAAACGACTGTTCCAAAGTCAATCTGTCCGGATCCTTGACATACCTGCCAAGTTTTATCGCCCTAGGGCATCAGGAAGTATGCCGAACTCGCGGGATCACTACAAATTCGGACTTCTCCCCCCCCCCCAACTCCCCCAAAGTGAGCGGATCCGTTCCGGTTATATCAGTCACGTATCTAGGACTTTTGCTTGTACTTTCCACCAAGTTTCATCCGGATCCCTCCACTCTAAGTGTTTTCCAAGATTTCCGGTTTCCCCCTCCAACTCCCCCCAGTGTCACCGGATCCGGTCTGGATTTAAAATGGAGGGTCTGAGACACGAAGTCCTTCCATATATCAAGTTTCATTGAGATCCGATCACCCGTTCGTAAGCTAAAAATATCTAATTTTTCCTATTTTTTCCGGATTCCCCCTCCCTCCACTCCCCTCCAGATGGTCGGATCGAGGAAGCGACAATTTCTAATTTAATCTGGTCCAGTTCCTGATATGCCTGCCAAGTTTCATCGTCCTAGCTTATCTGGAAGTGCCCGAACTAGCAAAACCGGGACCGACAGACCGACTGACGGACAGAAATTACAATCGCTATATGGCACTTGAGTAAGCTCAAGTGCCATAAAAAACTCTTTACGCGAAGCCAAGCACTGCGACTGTTGTGCAGAGCAAAATAACACTAGGGAGTAGCGCCAAGAGCTATGCTTTCCTTGCTTCACAAACGGGTCACAGTCGCAGCACCGCCCATTACGCTTCAAAGCGAGACAAACTTGCGGGTTTAGAACTTTCTGGTAAAGCCAAGAAGCAGTCTGCACAAATGGCTCAGCATAACGTTCGAAGTTTATAAATCAATCCGTAGCGCCTATGTGCGTATCGTTCCGAACCGGGGGCGCTATAATCGTAAAGCTTTGGGAAATTTATACAGCACCTTCTGCGCTCCTTCTATACTATTTCGTTCTGGCATCACTCATGTTCTGCGAAAGAAGGAGACTCGCTTTCAGAAATTATGGACAACAGGGCCCAACCAGCGCACGACGTCGTCCACTGCTTCCTGACCGAAGATTGAAAATTAAGTGTCTTTTTCTGTGTGTTTGTGTTTTGTTTATTTTCTTCATTTACTCCGCCTTTTCAAAATGGCGGGTCATAAATAAATTACAGGAGTGTTGCATGAAGCTGCCCTTACTACGGCACCGCCCACCCCCCAATTGGCCATGGTACATGATCCTGCCACCTTGGATCATGAAGCTGCCACCCCCAGAAAAATCATGCAAATTCCAAGAAAACAGCAAATTTTGTTATTTGCAAAAGGTCAAGGAACCTCTCTGACCAAACAGCTGGCCTCTAACTTCACCATGTAGCAAAATACTGTTTTTAGCAAAGTGGGCGACTTCATGATCACTTGGGTGCCTATATTCTTTCGTGTTATTCAGCTTAGCCTTGAACAATTTCAAGTAAACTATGGTACCAGCAGAAAGTGAAGGTTCTAAGCTTCCTTTCAGGATACTCCACTGAATTTTATCTCAACCTTTACTCTTTTTCCCTAAGTCATTTCCCAAAAATAGGAGTTTAGGGTGGCGGCTTCACGCAGCACTCCTGTACTTACTTGCTTGCATCGTGGAAACAGGGGAGATTGTATCTTGTTTTTTGTTGCTGTGTTCAGAATATGAAGTTATTGGAGCCAGCGCTGGTGCACGACTGATTGAGTTATACTAGGGACATTCTCTATCGCTAGTGTCGATGCTATTGGAGTTTGTGTCACTTTTTTAAGTCTTGGCGCTTCTCCCTAGTGTTATTTTGCTCTGTCGTTGTGGCTGAGCGTTCGCTATGGGCTGAGTTCCGCCGTGGCCTCCGAGGGTGAGAGCTCATTCATGCGACGAAAACCGTTTCAGTACCACCATCAGAATTCCTAGCCGGAGTTTCTTCACTTTCATCATGAATTTGAAAAAACCTACTTTTTGAATGAAAGTTATGATGATTCTCTTTTTGGGACAGGGAGAGAGGCTTACCTTATTAATAATTTTTTATGGCGCTTGCCTTCCGGCCAAGTGCCATATACCGATCACTTTTCCGTCGGTCGGTCGGTTAGTCCGGTGTTTGCGAGTTACGGTACTTCCAGATATGCTAGGACGATGAAACTTGGCAGCATGTTAGGGACCCGACCAAACTAAGTTGGAAATAGTCACTTGCCCGATCCGACCATCGTGGGGGGAGGGAGGGGAGCCAGAATCCGGAATTTAGTGGCAAGCATAACTTTCGAACGGGTTATTGGATCTTAATGAAAGTTGATATTTGGAGAGACGTCATGTCTCAGATGTTCCATTTCAAGTCCTGACCGAATCCGATGAATGTGGGAGGGGGGGGGCGCAGGGGGACCGGAAATCATATGACAAGCTTAGAGTGGAGGGATCGGGATGAAACTTGGTGAGAGGAACAAGCACAAGCCCTAGGTACATCATTGGCAGAAGCGGACGGGATTCGTGCACTGTGGTGGGAGTTGGAGGGAGGGGCGGAATTCCGGTGATACGGAGTTAAGTTACTTCTAGTTGGGCTCGGACAGTGAAACTTGGCAAGCGTACCAGGGACCCGACCAAACTAACTTGAGAATAGTCACTTCCCCGGACCACCGTGGGGGAGTGGAGGGAAGGGGAATCCGGAATCTAGAGGTACGTATAACTTTGGAACGGGTGACCAGATCTTAATGAAACTTGATATTTGGAAAGACCTCGTGTCTCGGATGTCCCATGTGAAGTCCGAACCGGATCCGATTATTGGGGGGGGGGGGGGTCAGAGGGGTAGCCGTAAATCTTGTGACACGCTACGAGTGGAGCGATTGGGATGAAACTTGGTGAGAAGAACAAGCACAATCCCTAGATTCGTCAGTGACAGAACTGGATCGGGTTCGAGCACTGTGGGGGGAGGAAGGGGGTTCCGGAATTCCGGTGATCACCAGATAAAGTACTTCCAGATGTGCTAGGACCATGAAACTTGAACATTATAGACTCTACATGATTAGAATATTTTTGCGTCATGGGGTTTTGCTTACAACTGAATTTCTTAAAGTACAAATGATACTTTTGATTAAAATATACATTTCATTCTCCCGATGAGCTCATCATCATTTTTGCTTCAAGAGTTTTGATTACAGATGAATTTCTAGCGCCCCTAAAGTGCGCATCATCACAGCCAAATGTATTACCAAACGATACGTTTTCGTGATTTCCAAGGACCCATTATCTCAAGGGTTTTGCTTACAAATAATCACAACAAACCCACGAACTGAAGAATTCCTACTTTCATCCTCTGACCCAGCCTTAAGTGCCATATGAGCTGGCAGCTCTTGTTTAAGTTCAAGTTCTGTTTAAGTTCAAGTTTAAGCAGAGCATGTGAGATAGAAAAAATGCCTTCCTTCTTTTTGTTTCCACAGTACTGTGTAAAGTACATAGTTGAATCAGGGTCGTAATGGCAGAGCCTCGTGGAGAAAACCAGAGATTTATTTAGATGTGGACGCCACTCTTGAGATGAAAACATAATAAGTAGTGAACTAAAATCCTCTGGCGGGATTCGAACCCACGGCCTTTGGTATTAATTGCCAACGCTCTACCACTGAGGTCCCGAAAGTCCATTTTTATAATCTCCTTTACGTAAATATTAGGGTTGAAATCATGATGAAATGCTTAAAGCAACTCTCGCACTGTTTACGTATCTCAGCTCTATTCGGTCACACTTGGGAGAGGAATGGATTAAATCTTACCAAGCACTTGCAGTACAGTTGCTTGACCCTCTTCAAAGATGTCGAAACCATGCAAGATCTTCCCTGCTAGTATGACAGGTCCTTTCGCAAAGCTTGGTACAATTTATTATGTTCTTTCCGGTTTAAGATAAAGAAGCGCCATGTGAGTTACCAGAAGATTCGTATCCCATACACCCTCTAAGAATCACCGACTACGATGAACACATTATTAAAACTCTATATTTTTCAGGTTCTAAGAGGCATGATTGAGAATATCAGTGAGTTCGTCAAGGCAGCAAACGAAGATACCGAAACTCACGTGACGGAAGAGAGGAGAGTTCGAGTTGGTGGTTCAAAATGATCTACGACCCCCTCTACCATCCCAACATGGATAAACGATACGCATAACTAGACTCACAGAAATCATTAAAGGACCCCTTGTACCTACACTTTTGCACACTTTATTAGAGGGAATCAATGTGTAAGTCCACCTAGAATTGCGGAAACAAAGTGCGCTGCAGCTGCAATAAGATAACCAATCACGTTACAGAGATGGGTAGTTACCACGCTCCCGAGCATGGTAAGCAAATAGTTGTTAGAAAGGTGGAACACGGTCCTTAAGTTCATTCAAGTTTCCACGTCAAATGCTTTAGGTCCTCGTTCATGCTACCACGCATGAGATGAGAGTATTACTCCACTTTACTACCCTAACTGAACGATGATGATGACAGACGAAATCCCTTTTATTCTGCTCAAACTATCATGGCAAAAACCAAATTTGTCGAAATCGTCAATATATACAAATGTAAACGTTAATAAAGATTTAAAATATTTGACGAAAGACGGTACAAACATCTTTTCATACCGTAGCCTACATGGTCACATTTTAGCTGTTGGAGTTTTGGGATTGCCACTGAGGCCGCTCTTGCAGGTCAAGAAATACGTGGGAAAATACTAACTCGTGGGAAAGCGCTCGTACGGTTTCGAGTCTCTTCTCTGTAGCCCGATCATTCCACCCATGCCTTGTTGATACCGTGGGGAGGCGAGGGAGTTGCCAGTTTCAAGATTGGGTCGCGCAGGGGTTTAGAGCAACTCTGGCTTGAAAATAATACTCGTGTTCAGTTAAGTTTTTTCATAAAAATAAAAAACACCATTAAATGTTTATGGCCCCACCATAAGGCCTGACAATGGGAGGGGCTTATTCTTTATTCATATAGACTAAAGGGGAAACAAACCAAAGAAATCAAAAAAGAAAGAAAAAATAAGGAGAGAAAAAAGGAAGAAGAAAAGAAGAATGAAGACATAACAAGCTGACAAGAAATATCCACTAACGAACAATCTTCCATCAACAAAGCGCCCTTGCCCCCCCCCCCCCAAAAAAAAGGAAGGAAATTATGTTTTCGATAAGAAAAAAGACTTGGCCTGTGACTTGAAAGCTGAAAGGGTAGACGCAACCCTTACCTCGTCAGGTATTGAATTCGACAACCCCGGAGCAAAGTGTTGTATTATGAAAGAAGCTCTAGTTGTTTTACGGGGGGCACTCACCAACTGCCGGGCATTCCGAGTAGAATACTCTGGTGAAACAGTAGTTGCTTTTTTGCAGATATCATGATATCTGATACCACGGTCTAAAGTCGTTTTCGAAGTTACCGTGGTATCTGATACCAGGTTCAAAAGGCGTAATTGCAGTTATCGCGGTATCTGATAATCAGATACCACGGTCCGACCCGTGGTGACTGATCGTGGTATCTCAAAAAGTCATCTCACTTTCATCGTTACCAACAATAGAGCCTAGGATTTTGCCAAATTGGTGAGAAAGAAGTAACTGGATTACTGGATATCACTTTATATTTAGGGATGAATTCGGAAAGCGCAATTTCGACAATTGTCGTTTTTGAAGAGCAACCATGGTATCAGATACTACGGTAACTGCAAAAAGGACTAATTGCAACTAATGGTTAGCGTGGAAAGGAAATCAGATGAGTGGCGGAGCCTGTTTTGTTCTGTTTTAGGTTTAAAGAGACGTAGACGCAGTGTTACCAGTTCTTTCGATTTTGTGCAGTAGTCTAGTATCGTATCGATTTTGTGTGTTGTGGGGAGGGCCGTCTTAAGTTGTTCGGCCACAAGATGTTTCAGACAGAGAATGTGCAGATCCTGCCGGCATAGGGTGTGTCATGACCTCGGTCAAGGTTTCAGGTCATAGAGTAGAACAAAGCCATGGGTCAAACAGTTTTGTAACGTTTTTAGATTTTTTATCTGAAAATATAAAGTAGAAAAACATTAGCTTACGAAATAGGCTTTTCAACAGTTTTCTTGCACAGACGGGCGACTAGTCCTGCCATCTGTAGTAGGGAGTTTACACCTTCGGCAATCCGCATGTGGGTATATCCAATTTCCTGAAAATTAAACAAGAGCTAGTAGTTCATATGGCAGTTGCAAGGCTGGTTCAGAGGATGAAATATGGAATTTGCCTTTTTGTGGTTTTGTTCTGATCATCTGCAAGCAAAAACCTTGAGATAAGAATAACAATAACCCTTGGAAATCACGAGAATGTGTTGTTTGGTAAAAAAAAGTATTTTATTTTCGAACTTGGCTGTAATGATGCGCACTTTAAAGGCGCTAGAAATTCATGTGTAAGCAAAACCCCTGAGGCAAAAACTATGATGGGCCCTTGTGGATCATTAATATATATCGTCTCGTGAAAAGTTATTTTCTTCAGTTTTTGGTTAAGATGCGCACTTTAACGGTGCTAGAAATTTATTTTTAAGCAAAACCCTTGTAGCACAATGATCATGGGCCGAAATGTATCGTTCGATCAAAAGTACTTTTTTGACTTTGCGGTTAAGATGCGCACTTTAAGCCAGCTAAAAATTCATTTGTAAGCAAAACTCTTGAGGCAAAAATTATCATGGGCTAATGAGGATCACGAAAATGTATAGTTTGCTTAAAAGTTGTTGTTTTTTAAGTAGTATTTTAAGGGATGCTCAGATTTGGGAAACTATTTCTAAGCCAATCTTGTAGAATTTTCTAATCTTCCAGCCAAGTTTCATCGTCTCGGCACATCTGGAAGTACCTTAACTCGCGCTCACCAGAATTCCAGCCCCCCCCCCCCCCCTCCAACTTCTCCCACAGTCTAGAGCATTTGATTGTAATTCCCACCAAGTTCCATTCCCATCTCTCCAGTCTATGCGGGCCACGCATCCCCCCCCCTCCCCAATAGTTGTTGGATCCGGTCCGGACATGAAAAAGAACATCCTCTGTTCAGTTATTAAATTTGACTGGAATCCGTTCCAAAGTTACGCATGACCCAGTATTCGGGATTCCCCCTCTCTCCAGGAAAATGTGTCTTTTCTAGGTCAGTTTGATCGGGTCCCTTATATGCCTGCAAAGTTTCGTCGTGGAAATCCCCAAAAACCTCCATCACCGGAATTCCACCCCAAAGTGTCCAGATCCAGGCTAATTGTTTAAACGATTTATCTAGAGCAGATGCCTATTCTTCTCAACAAGTTCCACTCCGACGCCTCCATTCTAACTGTTTCTCGAGATTTCCAGTCTCCCCCCCCCCACCCAAATCCCCCACAGCTGCCGAATCCGGTCCGGACTTTAAACGGGACATCAGAGTCATGTCTTCTATTCACTTCTTAAGTTTCATTCGAATCCGGTCACCCGTTCGAAATTTACGCACGAATCAATTTTCCGGATTCCGATTCCCCAGCGAATTCCAACCGTATGGAAAATAAATAAAGCGACCAAAAACCGCACCACAATCTATTCACAAGGCTGCCGGAAAATATTTGTTACATATTGCCGTTAACTTAGCAAGAAAACTCCCTGTGTGGTGCTATAGTCTTCTTCTTCTTAGTGTAGTTTTACTTCTTTTCTTACTTATGTTTCTTTTTGTGTTCTCACTGTTCTATACTCCTCTTTTTTCTCTCTCCTCTATACTCTTTTTTTTTACTATGTTAAGCCCAAATTAGGAAGTTAGCCAAAGGAGTAAATACCTTGATAAATTCCAGCTTCAGATACTCGGGCATCTGTTGGTTTTTACAGACCCGAAAGCAGTTGGCAATTATATCTTCAGGTGCATAGCCAAGGTTCCACAAATGTTCCATTACCTGCAAAACAAGAAAGATCACCGAGCGCAGTTGTAAATCTTGACATGGGCGCATCCGGGGGTATAGGCGTAGAGGACATGTTTGCCTGAAAGATTCGAGCCAAAACTGCCGCATTTTCGCTCGGACACTAACTGGCAAAGTAGCCTAATCTACAATAAGCAACCTCGGATAAGTGGACAAACGTAGTGATATCGAACTTTACGCGTGTTGCGTAGAAGGGTCGCAATCTTAAATGTATTTTGTTGTTGTTTTTATGTGTTGTATGTATGATGGCTCTAGAAGCCGTAGTCGAAGTTTAATAAATAAATAAAATAAATAAACATCGTGGCATAGCGATAGTGCTGAGAAACACATCAATGCAATAGCAAAGTCTTTCAGCTGTGTTTTACACCCTAACGAGCACTTTCAAGCTAATCAGTTGTTCTGACCACCTGCATACATTTTTGTGTAGTAGGCTACCACGGCCTTCCGTCTTAACAATAATAATAATATATTGCAGCAAGAGCTACGAGCTCATATGGCACTTGTACGAGTAGGCTGTACAAGAAAGTAGATGAGAACGTCACAAAATACACCCGCCATCCAAAAATGCGGTTCGCAAATAGAAATAGGATATTTAGTTTCACTCATTTCTGAGCAGTTCCGGCATCGTCTCGATTATCTGTAGCAAATGCACATGACTGTTCAAACTTTCATCCCAATAAATCCATTTGTTTGATCCATAGACGTGTTACACGATGTCCGGTACTCCCTCTATCTCCACCTACCGTGGCCGAATCTGGTTCGGAATAAAAAAAATCCCGTCCCAATCCCTCTGCTTTTAGAGTTTCTTGAGTTCCCCCCCCCCCCATCCCAACAGGTATCGGACCCGACCTGGACTTGACACTGAACGTCCGAGGCGATAGCTCACCAGACAAGTTTCATTCAAATCCGATCACCCGTTCAAAAGTTATGCACGCCACTAGAAATCTGGACCCCCACCCCAACTACCCCACAGTGCCCTGATCCGGTCCGGTTATGTCAATGACGTGTCTAGGACTTGTGCTTGTTCTTCCGACCAAGTTTCATCCCGATCCCTCCACTCTAAGCGTTTCTCAAAATTTCCAGTTCCCTCCTCCAACTCCCCCAGTGTCATCGGATCCGGCCCGGATTTAAAGTGAGATGTCTGAAACACGAGGTCATCCTAAATATCAACTTTCATCAAGATCCGATCACCCGTTTGCAAGCTAAAAATACCTCAAATTTTGGCTTCACCCTCCCTCCACTCCCCCCCCCCCAGATGGTCAGATCGGGGAATTGATGATTTCGTATTTAATCTGGTCGGGTCCCTGACGTGCCTGTCAATTTCCATCGCCCCAGCACATCAGGAAGCACCAAACTCGCGGGATCACTAGAAATTCGGACTTCTCCCCCCCCCCCCCAACTCCCCCAAAGTGAGCGGATCCGTTCCGGTTAAATCAGTCACGTATCTAGGACTTGTGCTTGTACTTTCCACCAAGTTTCATCCGGATCCCTCCACTCTAATTGTTTTCCAAGATTTCCGGTTTCCCCCTCCAACTCCCCCCAATGTCACCGGATCCGGTCTGGATTTAAAATGGAGGGTCTGAGACACGAGGTCCTTCCATATATCAAGTTTCATTAAGATCCGATCACCCGTTCGTAAGCTAAAAATATCTCATTTTTCCTAATTTTTCCGGATTCCCCCTCCCTCCACACCCCTCCAGATGGTCGGATCGGGGAAGCGACTATTTCTAATTTAATCTGGCCCAGTTCCTGATATGCCTGCCAAGTTGCATCGTCCTAGCTTATCTGGAAGTGACCGAACTAGCAAAACCGGGACCGACTGACGGACAGAAATTACAATCGCTATATGGCACTTGGCCGAAGGGCAAGTGCCATAAAAACAAATAAGGCCACAAAGCCTCTACAAAGTTCTTTTAAACATTTAGGGTCATGCATTTGGGAAAGAAACATTTCATGAATTTCTTTCTTGAATCGGCTCAGAGTTTGCTGTTTCTTCGGACAGTTGATTCCAATGGAGCGGCACGCGGTTTTTGAAACTCCACCGACCAATATCTTTGCAGAACTTCTTCAGTGTAAGCTACAAAGCAGTACCTACTCACCTTATAGGCTTCGTCGATGTTGGCTTTTTCGCAGTGAGACAACATATCCTTGATGAAGAGCGGATGAGGCTCATCACACACCTGCTCATAAGATGGAGTTAGCTTAGTAAAAGAATCCCAGTCAGAATATCACTCTATATTCTATGACCAATACGAACCTGACAAATATCCACCGCTAGCTAACCACCGGGATACTCATCAAAAATATGTAGAGAATGACTTTTGGCCCAAAACAGAGAGTGAGTTGGGAGTGAAATTTATTTTCATGAAATGTTCACTATTGGTCGGAATCGCCTCTGTAAAAATGAAAAATCTTAATTTTACTTCATGAAAAAAACTTGGAATAGTCAGTTCCGGTCGGAATCCCTGCTGTAAAAATGACACACTTGGTAATGTTCTGAAATAGAGTGATTCATGTGGCAACCCTGGGGATACTACCTACTGTTGCAAGTGCAATACGAAGTACTCTAAGCAAGCGGGATTGGATGGTTCTGTCGGAAGCCACGCCCCATCATCATGATTGGTGCTTTCGCTTTGACGCCATCAAGCTCGATGGTCATTTCGCTTCAATAGCTCGATGGGTGACCATCCAGCTGAATGGGTGTCTCCCGTTCAACAAAGCTCCTAGAGCTCTGTTGAACCAAGAACAGAGTCATTTAACAAAAAAAAAAAATCATTTATTAGCATTACAGAAGAATAATTAAAAAAGGTATGGTAAAAAAAAAAAAAAAAAAAAAATATGCTTAGGAATAAAATAATAACGTTTTTGGGATCACAAAACGTAAGTGGAGGGATACCTATGACATCGCAAAAGTTGTCAGTCTGTCGGTCCGTCCATCTGTAAGCACGATAACTCTCGAAGGGAATGAGATATTTTGATGCAACTTGGTGTGAGGATTCGTTGGGTCGTCGGACCAGTCGAGTTCGTAGATGGGCTTTTTAGCCCTACATTTAGGGGTGGGGGAGAGGGTTCAAATTAAGGGCAAACAAAATATTTTGAAACAGCTAATGTGATAGTCGATTATAGGGTAAGAAGACATACTGAGCAGGATGGTGAAAACCATTTTGTCATCGGACGAGTAGTTCGCCCGGAATCTGGCCAAAACCGGAAAATTTGTTAAAAGCAATAAGTTAGGTTAGATCAACATAATCGACATCATAGCTGACAGCTAATTTGCCTTGCTTCACTATACTAAATAACAAACAAACACAAAAAAAAAGGGAAAATATCACTCGGCTTTGTTTAGCAAATCCGTAAGAACAAGACCAAAGGTGTCGATGGGATCCCAAAAATCTAATATTTGATTCGGACAATCGAGTCTTGTCTTCGCCAGATCCAGTCTTGGACAGGCTAATCATCAGAGAAAACCAAGTTCAGATATACCTCTATAAGCCATATCTATTTTGAGGATACTGACCGAGACTTCCTGCCGATTTCCGAGGAAACTACTAGTCCAGCAAAAAAAAAATAAAATACAGAAACAAAACCAGCGTACCTCCTTATCCCTATAAAGAAAATCTAATCAACTTTGAATAAAAGTTTGACTTTAAAAAAAATCCGGTTACAACCGGATTCCGGAATATATATGTCCGGGTAAAAAAACATTGTAATAAACCGACTCAGCCTCTCTTCTTACCCCTTAATCTGTCATCTAACCGAACTTTTGCTTTTAACAAGTTTTCCGGTTTTGGCCGGATTCCGGGCGAACTAGTTGTCCAGCGAGAAAATGATTTGGCATGTCTTTTTACCCAAAAATCAAACATTTAATCAACTTCAGATTAAACTTTTACTTTTAACCAACTTTCCGGTTTTCGCCGGATTCCGGGCGAACTACATTTCCGGGTAGAAAATTGTTTTCACATAAGTGTTCAACATGTCATCTTGCCCTAAATCGAACATCTAATCAACTCGAAATAAAACTTCTAATTTTAACAAACTTTCCGGTTTCGGCCGGATTCCGGGCGAACTACTCGTCCGATGACAAAATAGTTTTCACCCTCGTGCTCACATGTCTTCTTACCACATAATCGACTATCACATTAGCTGTTTCAAAATATTTTGTGTGCCCCTTAATTTGAACCCCCTCCCCCACCCCTAAATGTAGGGCTACAAAGCCCATCTACGAACTTGACTGGTCCGACGACCCAACGAATCCTCACACCAAGTTTCATCAAAATATCTCATTCCCTTCGAGAGTTATCGTGCTTACAGACGGACGGACCGACAGACTGACAACTTTTGCGATGTCATATGTGTCCCTCCACTTACGTTTTGGGATCCCAAAAAGGTACAAACGAATTTGCGTGGCGGTTCGTTCGCGAAGCTACTGGAACCAGTTTATTTTGGTGACGCGTACGATTGTTGGGCAGTGCAGGGGATGGTAAGATATCTCGATGCTGGGGTTTAGAGAGAAGAAACGTCCCAAACCTCACGATAATCTGCTCGTATCTTTGGGCCAACGTGGGGAGGTCGAGTTTAACAAGCGCTTCACAATAAGATAGCTGTCGATCGCCAATAATAATGAACGCGGCCCGCTTTTGCACCGACTCAAGTTCTTGGATGAGGCGTTTTTAGCGCGCATTCGCTCACAATTGTATTCGGCCAGACCTGATTAAGGTTACGATTTTTGTGGACCTTACCTTAAACACATTTTCACTGTTCACATGCCCGAAACCCTGGAATGTGGATTGCAAGTTGTTGATTCCCTGTCGCATATCACCTTGTGCTGTGAAAATAATTGCTTCTAAACCATCATCAGCATAGCTCACCTAGAAGAAACAAATGTTCTTTAAATAAAATAAAATATTTTATTTTAATTTATTTTCTCCGTATTTCAAGAACGGCGGTCAGAAATAAATTAATTTCTTATCACTCTTGCTTATTCTGTGTTTTATAATATACCTAGCTCCCATACAGAATTACAAGCTTCTAAAATCCTCACCCTTCTCCACTGTCTCGTTCTGTGCCTATGAATTTTTAGCGCTTTTTTTGGCCTTGCCGAGTTTTGCCCTTCACACAAAGAAACTTTTGCCGGAATTTTCATCGTCCGCTGACAACTCTTTCACAGACAAGGATCGCAGAAGCTTCTGTTTATTACTTCTTTTATTTGCTTAGTTTTCCCGCTTTAACCACGACGCGTTCAGTTTTCAAATATTTTGCGCCCAGCATCGGAGAGCAGGAAGGCTGGACATAATCGAAAAGCGCTAACAAGAAAATCAGGCAATTTTGGAAAATAATCGCATATTCGAAAACGTTTTTTCTGATCCATTTCATAGGGAAAAGATCATTTCTAGTAAGAGTTGTGCCTTAAGATACGTGATCATTTATTTCACTTATTCTCTCACAAGCCTTTCGTTTATTCGTCCTATGATGATGACACAGACTTGACATTTTTTTTAACTGATAGTAGTCGCAAATTTATTATGATAACCACGGGATCGACTGTGAAACAAAATTTCTATCTATCTATTTACTTTCTAATGTCTGGACTGGCGATCCAATTCTCCGGAAAATGTCCACTAAAGCAATTACCTACCGTGCCTTTAGAGCTTGGTCACACTGTGCTCAAAAACCAGCCTATTCCACAAACAACTGAAAATCCCTAGGGGACGTGAGATTTGATAAGCTTTGTGGCAGCCCGGGGATAATCAGCAGACTGCAGTTAGGGGTCAAGTAGGGTTCCTGTAACATAATACACTATACGACTAAGTCCAAAACACGCCAGTGATTCTCAGGAAGAAGTAGTAAACGTGTCCGTAACGACTCAACTCAACGACTCAAATCCTGAGTCAGCGCAGCTGTGACACCGTTTCTTCCTTTCTTCCGCAGGTACCCGGAGATTCTGCATCGGAAGGGAGAGATAGTAATCAAGAGTACTATACACGCTGTTTTGTTGTAACGTTCGTTAGAACAGACAATTTCTCCGTGATATCCGATAGCGAGTACTTAGAGTACTTAATAATTTTAGAATTTCTTTGCCAAGGAGGGAGAAAAAGAAATTTACAAAAACGAAAGTAAGAGGATCGCATAGCTTTAATATCCTTTTTCTTTAAAACAGGATAAAGACCAGACGAATACTGATTACAGAAGGAAGAGTATAGCTTGCCAAGAGGTTGCCACAACTTGGAACAAGTCACTGTAACGTTACCTAAGGTAATCAGGATGACTCGAATAGGTTACCCAGGTTTTAGCAGAAATTCCAAAAATTAAGCGATTTTGCTTTTCACCCGAATTCATACCAATAAAGCTCGTCTCGCAAGAGTACCCTGTCGTGATTTCAAGGCGGATCCTTAAAGTTTAACTGAAAAGACAGCTTGCTTTTGTGTCATTCGATTGAATACACTAAAGTATTTAGATTCTGCAAAGGGATTTTTCCACTATCTGCTCTAGTTATGAACGAGGGGTTGCCCACTCCCCGGCACCGGCTGTGCACCCCGACTCGGGCACCGGCAGGCACCGGCGGGCACCGGCTTTTTTAACCTGTTTAAAACAAAATGTTTTCACTAATAAGGATTCGTTCACCATGGGTAGCCTATTCAGGATTTTAGTTTTCGAAATAGCGACCGAAGCTATTTGTTTCAGAAGAAAAAGAAGAAACGTGAACCTTGAAACAACAAGGAGACCTGAGGAACTCCGATACTCCCCCTCAGTCTATAGCAAATCCCCCTCCATTGACAACTAGCCTATTTGATCTGAAGGACTAAGTATTGTAAGATAATAAGTGTCATTTCGTCATCTTAACCCTTTCAAACCTAAATTGTTTTCTTCGTGATAAAATTATGATTTTGCTATTTTTCACGAGGATTATGGCCCAGAAATGTCCGAAACTTATCTCAGTCAGTTTCGGTCACTCCTTCTTAGAAAATCAGAGGTCTGTCAAATGACGGGTCTGGGTAGTAAAGGTAGAAATGTCGCTTCGGTCATTTGACACACTGCGGACCAACAGCACCAATATACTCCAGTTGAATGATTGTACTCATCATTAAAAAATGAGAAAAAAGCAAATACAACGCTAACGATGGTGAAATCTATTGAAGCAGTTTCGGTCCTTGTGGATAGTGGTGCGTGAAATGGCAAAGTAGTAACGTAGCTGTTAAAAAATGTACTTGCCCACGGTTCCCTAGAGTCGCACCCAGGGGCGTCCCGATACCTTCCTGATAAGGGGGGGGGGGGGGGGGGGGGGGGGGAGTGCAGCTTCGGAATTTTACCGAAATTTTCTGAAGTTTTACCGGAATTTTTGCAGGTCAATTCTAGAATTGTTGAAACTCTAATGTTGTTCTCTGACTTCTATTGAATGAATGAATGAATGAATGAATTTATGACGCACTGCCCAAGGGCGTAAGTGCAGTAAAAAAAGATAAAGAAATATAAAATAATCGCAAAACACCCAACAAACATTTTCCATAAAGGTTCACTAATTTAGAATCACTAATTATGTGTTATAAACAACACAAAATAGGCGCAGTAAAGTTTTACTGAAAAGGCAGCTTATTTTTGGGATCCTAAAACGTAAGTAGTGGGATACCTACGACATCGCAAAAGTTGTCCGTCTGTAAGCACGATAACTATCGAAGGGAATGAGGTATTTGGATGAACCATTCTTTGGGTTAATGGTAAGGTCAAGTTCGTAGCTGGGCTCTGTAGCCTATGTTTAGGAGTCGGGGAGCGGGTTTCAAATTAAGGGTAAAAAAAAAATATCTTTTAAAAGCTATTTAGATAGTTGATTTAGGGGTAAGGAGACATGCTGAATCCGAATACGAAAGTTATTTTCTTGCCTGACAAGTAGTTCACCGCAAATCCAGCAAAAACCGGACACAAAATTTGTCGACCAATTTTCGGTAGCAGTCCCTACCCCTTTATTTTCAAACCTGCAAAGCTCTGCGCGTTGGATGAGGACATTCATTTGTTTATTCTATGGACGTCGGAGAGATCTAGTGTAATCGAAGGTCGAAGGGGTTGATATATAATGTTCGAACGAGGAAATATGTTGTTCAATGAGGATTTACTGGTAAAGTACAGCTCAAGTTCGTAGATGGGTCCTTTAGTCCTATCTTTAGAGGCAGAGGAGGGTATCGAATTTACGGTAAAAACATGTATGTTTTATAAGCTAATAAGATATTCATTGGGGGTAAGGAATCCATATTTAAGCTTAGTTTTCTTGCTGGACAAATGGTTCATCACGAATTCAGCCGAAGCTGGAAATTTGGTTGAAGCTCAAAGTTGTTTCTGAAATCGATCAGAGATTCGGTATCGGGGCAAGGAGACACGCTGAATCCATTTTTGAACTTTATTTTAACAGTAAAAATATTCAAGGAATCTGACGAGACTGAACGGCGAAGACATGACCCAGTTGTTAAATCAAATGTTAGATTTTCGGGATCCCATCGAAACCTTTGATCTTGTTTATTTTGATGTTTGAATACTGAAATATTTTGAACACATCTGAGGGATTTTGTAGTTTTCGTAATAACCTTCAGAGCGTGCGCTGCTTACATGGCAAACCAAAATTCATACAGACGCGGAGTATTTGAATTTAAACAAAGGCCTGCCTTTCCAGGGCTGTAGATGTGACGTCGGAAAAGCTACCCCTGTAGAAAAGTAGGAAAATGATTTTAAATATTCCTTCAGCCCAAGCTGACTGGAATCATATTTGATAGTACTCAGGTTGGAAAAAAGAACTTATGGGAAAACAAAACTTGTGGGAAACGAACTTGTTGGTTTTCCCACAAGCTAATTTTTCCAACTTGAGTGGGTTTGAGCCAGAAGACGACCTTTGCCAAGAAGGGCCGAAATATAGCTCTAATAAAATTCAGCTGACGGATCCGTTTTGCACTATCAAATAAGAATGCGATTTTAGGACATGTCTTGCAATGAATCTGATATTTTTATTTGATTTTTCGGCAATGGCTTACATTGCTAGTTGGTGAATATTTCAAGCGTAGAGGGACAAACACATAGAGGTATGACAAATCCGAAAGAATAAGTTCACTCTATTAAATCGACTATCCCTGGATAACGGAGAAACTAAGTAACGCATTTTTATCGGGTTTTCAGGATATTTAAGTGAATAAGTGATATGTTACTCGACGTGTCGGACCTTAGGCCTATCCGGTTAAACTTTAAGATTGTCAGTTTTGTTAGATCGGTTTCAAATGCAATTAGTAACAGATGCTGGTCAGTCAATGTTGAACGCGAAGTGATCTTAAAGTTTAACTGAAAAGGGCAGAGATGGGACAGTCTTTTTACCCCTCACTAATTCACTTAAAGAGGCTTGAAGACCCGATGAAAATGCGTTACTTCGTCGCTCCGCTATTCACGAATAATCAGTTCTCAAATAGTGGAATTTCCCTGTCAGATTTGTGGTACTACCTATAACTTCGTATGCTTGACGGAAAAGATTCATGAAACTGTTTCGTTCCGGCACTAAGCAAACTTCACCAAGCTTCTCACCGCCCACTTAAAAGTCGCGTTTGTGTTCAGATTCAAATATTCCGCGTCATAGTAGAATTTGCGCTGTGAGGACAGCCGTAGATATTCTGAACCTCAGTACTAGAGCAGATAGTGGAAAATAAGAAAATCTCTTAGCAGAATCTTAGCAGTGTACTCAACTAAATGATACGAAAATAAGTTTGCTTTTCAGTTAAACTTTAACCAACACTCATCTTGCTAAAAGGTCTTTCCCCTTTTGCATGTAACAGGGGTTGTCTTGGCCAGCTTGAAAGCTTTCCATACTTAAGAAGACATCTTTCAATTCACGAGGACATTCACGAAAAATTTCGAATATTTTCTTTTTGTTTGTTTCGAGGCTCTTCTGGCGACTTTTGAGATCATGTTGGAACAAGGCTAACTCGTCCTTGAACTAATCACCTGAAAGCTGTCGAAACTGGAGTAGACGGTACCGTGAAACTATTCCTGGAACAGTACTTGCAGTTGGAAATGATGGATTACAGTAGGTTGCCTAATTCTTGAAAGCTACAGAAACTTACGAGATTACCCGAATCACCCTATGGATGTTCCGGTACGCTATGTTGTCTGTCTGCAAGAATCACTCTGGTAAGTTGTGTGCTGGGGTCATCCTGGTAAGCTGCGAGTCTGTTCTTATCCGGTAAGCAACAAAATTCCGGTAGATTCCCTGAGCCAAATTCTTGTTGATTCCGCGGAGCAAAGTCCGATAGGTTCCCTAATCCAGACTCTAGTAAATAGACAAGTTCCGACAGATTCCTTGAGAAAGACTTCGGTAGATTCCTTGAGAACGACTTTGGTAGATTCCCTGAGCAAATGAGCAAAATCCCGGTAGATTCCCTGAGCAAAATTCCGGTAGATTCTCTGAGCAGAACTCCGCTAGATTCCTTGAGCAAAATGTCAATCGATTCCAAAATTCTAGTAGGTAGATTCCGGTAGATTCCAAAATTCTGGTAGATTCCGTGGGCAAAGTCCGGTAGATCCCCTGATCCAGCCTTCAGTAAATTCCCTAAGAGAAGTTCCGATAGAATCCTTGAGCAAGATTTCGGTAGATGCCCCGAGCAAACTTCCGTTAGGTTTCCGGAACAAATTCTGGTAAATTCCCTGAGCAAAATTCCGGTAGATTCCAAAATTCTAGTAGATTCCGTGGGGGTAAAGTCCTGTAGATCGCCTGATCCAGCCTCCAGTAATTCCCTGAGACAAGTTCCGGTAGATTCCTTGATCAAGATTTCGGTAGATGCCCTGAGCTAAACTCCGGTAGGGTCCCTGAGCAATAATTCGGTAGACTCCATACAAATCGTCAATCTTGCAGTATTGCTACTGGGATTAATCTTGTCTTTACTGACATATAATTATCCCTAATTTGGATTAATTTTATCCTAATAGAGATAAAATCAATCCCAGTAGCAAATAATGCATCCTTATTCGGAAAAACTTTTTAAAATGAAGTTCAGATAAATTTGACAAATTTTTACTGGCGCGGCGGGCACCGACGGGCACCGGCAGGCACCGACGGGCACCGACGGGCACCGGCAGGCACCGACGGGCACCGGCAGGCACCGGCGGGCACCACGGGCACCTGCTGTGCACCCAAAAACTGAGTGGGCAACCCCTCGGTTATGAAGTTGAGAATCTCAGCGGCCGTCCCCACAGCGTAAATTCTACGATGACGCGAGAAACTTTAATCTCAACACAAACGTGGCTTTTCAGTGGGCAGTGGTGAGATTGCTTAGTGTGTGAACAAAAAAAAAAATCATAAATCTTTCTCGTAACGCATACAGCAAAAATACAAGCGCATAGAGGTACCGCAAACCACAACGGAAATTCCACTATTTGAAAATCGATCATTCGTGAACGGAACAACGAAGTAACGCATTTTCAGCGGGTCTTCAGGCCAATTTAAGTGAATAAGTGATGGGTAACTAGATTGTCCTATCCCAGAACTTTTCGGTTAAACTCTAAAACTGGGAAAACCAAGCAAAAGAAAAGTAGTCTGAAACGCAAGATGGTCATTGGCACCAGAGGCGTTACTAGCCAAAACGTTGGAGGGGGGGGGGGCAATGCAACCCACCCCTTAAATTCGAGAAACAGAGGTCTTACTTTTTCCTTTTCGCAAATATCCAACAGCTTCTGTAGAACCTGGGCATCTGACAGTTTACCATATCGGAGAACGGCGCAACGGGACTGAATAGGTTCGATGATTTTCTCACTGGTGTTGCAAGCTAAGGCAAAGCGGGTGGTTTTGCTAAAGAGTTCCATGGTTCTGCGCAGGGCCTGCTGAGCACCCTCGGTCATGCTAAAAGATAAGCGTAATTAAAGGTAGTGAGACCTATATAGATAGTCCTTCAGCCTAAGCTGACTGCGACAAGGTGTCCGGGTGGAGTACGTTTTTGTCCTCTTTGCCATGTTGATAGGGATGGTCTGGATACATTTTCTTTTCAGGTGCCAGGAGCTTTCGCATTTCAGGGGTTCATTATTCCTGGAAATGGTGGGCAGCTTCTTGGTATTTTACGCTCTACGTCACCAAGAGTGATTGTTTCTTTTGGTAATTTTGTGCAAAAGGCACTCGAGTTAAGAAGTGCTGTTTCTTAGTTTGTTATTTTGTTTAGTTTCCTATGAGTTATTTATTTATCCTGTATCTGGCCTTTGAATTTTTCAATACAGACATATATATATATATTTCACGGTGCGAAATGAATAAGTCAGCTACATTTTATTAGAGCTATATCTGGAGACAGCTGACTCCAAAACCAAAATGCAGAAGAATCACTACCCTTTTGGCGACCCAATAAAACAGCAAAAACAGCAGCCGTGTCCAGAATGAAATCACAGCACCAACTTTAACTCCAACCAATTTTCAGAGAAGAAGTTCATAAAATCAGATATTTAAGGAAGAATCTTAATTGTGTTTCCACAAGTTTATTGTCCAGCTTGAGCGGCTTGAGCCTGAAGATGACCCTTGCCAAGAAGGGGCAAAATAGAGCTCTAACAAAATATAGCTGACATATCCGTTTTGCACCGTCAAATATGTAGTGAGACCTTCTTTTTTTTGTTTAAAATGTATCAGGACTTATTATTTCAAATATTGTAAATTTTTCTTGTACCTTCCTCGAGGTTATAGGGATTCCCGTATTACTAAAACTTGTTTGCCCTCCGACGCTTGTTCGTAACTAAAAGTAGTGAGACCTACTGATTGGCTCAGACGTTACCGAGACGAAGAGATTTAAAATGTCTATTTTCTAAAGTCAAAGTGCGTTAGCTAAATAAGATCGGATCTGGAAAGTGACAATTTCGAAGCCAATCTTGTCAAGTATCTAATGTCTAAGCCAAGATTGTCGTCAAAACAAATCTTGCAGTATTTGCTACTGGGATTAGGCTAATCTTGTCTCTAACGAGATAAGATTATCTCCAATTCGGATTAATCTTATTCCAGTACAGATAAGATTAGTCCCAGTAGCAAATACTGCAATTAACTTCAATCCTTACTCGGAGAAACTTTGTACAGTGTAGCATGCAGTAGAATGCAGTAACAGCGGTAGCCTTGACCAAGAGTCACGACTGGGAGGGGGGGGGGGGGGGGAGATGCCCCCTTCCCCAAATGTTGTCGGCCAGTAGGTAAAAAATAACCGCGCGATTCTTCGTCAAAACAGTTGATTATTTTCATGAAAACAGTCGGTCTTTCTGAAAATCAGTCGACTTTTTTTCTAAACTGTCGTTTTTTTCTTGAAAACAGTAGTTTTTCTACAAAAACAGTCGGTAAAAATTACCACGTAGTCTCTAAATTCCTTCCCACCTCCCCCAAACATTTTGGCTAGAAACGCTTCTGCCTCGACATAGAATCATGTAGTAGCATCAGCTCGTACTGCATGCTACTTTTTCGTACTACTTCATACTAATATTTTTAAATTATTCATTAGGTACTTACCTATCAGCTTCATCAAGGATCACAATTTTCTGTCTCCCTTTTGGTAACGTCACCTTCTGCTGAGCAAACAGCTTGATCTTATTCCTCACTACATCAATACCTCTTTCATTTGACGCATTTAACTCCAGAACAGCATCTCTAAATGATGGCCCAAGAAGAGCCCTGGCAAGGCATAAGATTGTAGTGGTTTTTCCAACACCCGGAGGACCCTACAGGAAGGAAGTATATTAACTGAATCAGAGAACAAATAACTGAGAACAGATTTATTTGGCAAATGTCACTGAAAGCATGAGACCAGTAAGATATTCCAATCCTTTTTGAAAGTTATTTGGCATAACTAATTTAAGGACAGGCCGTAAATTGTTCTATAAGTATACTAAGTACCTACCCGGCCTTCCCCCATGGGCTCTTAACCGCAAAGTTACGCAGCTTTACGGCGTTACTGACCCATTTGTGGCTGTGGCCCCACGCCGTGCCCAGTTTGACTCTTCTCTAGGGAGATGCCATCCGTATTACAGTGCGTTTGTATAGCCTAGTCATTTCGTTTAGTTTAGTCTGGTCTTTTTCTTTCCTTTGTTGTTTTTCATATACTCCGGTATGGGCATATTCTGAGCTTTTTTTTTATATGGGTTAATAAAATAAAAACTCCTTAGTAGTAACGGCAACTTGCTAAAACGCGGGAATGTTAAAAAAGGCCTGAAAACGATAAAAAGCCAAAGCTGAAAAGGGAAAGGCAAAAGCCGAACAAAAACGCAACTATTGATTTGAGTAGTTACGGACACTTTTACTCCTTCTTCCTGAGAATCACTGGCGTGTTTCGGACTTAGTCATATAGAGTATATGGTTAGCACCCTGGACTCGTAGGCGCAGGGGTGCTGGTTCGAGCCTCAGTGGTGGGACGGGGGTTAGTGGCATGACGCTGTAAAACAAGCCAAAGTTCGCCCGGATCCAAACTGTAATAGGGAGAAGGAAACAGAAGGGTGTGCGAAAGCACCAGGATGACAAACCGCCCGCCGATGACCTTCCTGGACGAGGTCAAAGAACAGCAGGGCAAGTTATCAATGCTGATTCTGATATCTTACACATTTGTTACCTTTATTACACCTCTAAGGCGTATTCTCGCCGTTCCCCGAGGACTCCACTTGAGGAGTCCCCGCGTTTTTGTTTGTCCCGTGGACTCACTCCCCTTATTCTCGCGAGTCCCCACGGACGGGGAATGCTCGGATTTTCATCACTATCATTAAAAGGGACTCCCTTTCATATTCGGAGGGAATCAATTTTTGCTGGTGTTGGTGCAATATAAAATTAATCAAACAGTCAGAAGAAACAAAACCAAAATTAAAGTGGATCAAGACTAATTTCGTCAACTGCATTTTTTCTTTCGATCAAAATCCGTTTTGGAAGCATTCCCCGTGTTCTCGCTGTTTTCTGTACGCGGAGTCCGCCCGCGTTGAGTGAATCCCTCTATTCTCGCCGTTCCCTCCGATCCCCCGAGGAGTCCTCCGGCGGCGAGCATACGCCTCTAGTCGGCCAGCCTCTTTGGCTCTTTTTTGTTTGTTTGGCGTAAGTGGGGGAGGTACGGGAACCAACTTACAGCAATCAGCATATTTGGCACATTTCCCTCTCTTGAAAAGGCCTCAAGGCGACTAATCGTCTCATCATTTCCAACAATGTCTGAAAACAAAACTGGTCGATATTTCTCAATCCTGCAAGACAAGCGTTTGCATCAGTTTTGGGTATGGGTATGGCGATAAGGTTAGGTAGGAAGGTTTTGGGTGCCGGAAGGACGGTGTAGTGGGAGAGAGTGGAAGGAAAGGGTTTTCACGGGCTTCCTTCTCCCCATATACTACACCACCTCGGCCGAGTTGGTCTAGGGTCGGAGTATATTACTATTCTCGCCCGAGAACTACCCGGAAGAGGTCCATTCGATTCTTGAGAAGCAAGGAAGAAGTGGAAGTAGGAAGATTGGCCAACAAAGCTCGCCAGGTTTAAAAAAAAAAAAAAAAAAGTATATATATATAGATAGGCTATATTTTAAATATATATTATATTTAAGAAATATTGGTGAAGTAAGAGAAAAAGTTACAAGGGTCAATCTTAATATTCGTATGAGAACCTCGATTTAGGACAGAATCATAGGCCTAGTAGGATGCATTTGTCGGAGAATAAATGTTTGTGTCCAGCTATACAGGTTTTCCAAACCCATTCTTTTTTTCAAGTCTAGCCTGGACTTTACGTAAGACAGTCCCGCCTTTAGAAATACCCACGGCAACAGAATACTGAAGGAAATAAAGTTAGGAGATCCTGGAAAACATTTCAAAGTTCAAACACTACCATACAGGAAAACATGCAAAATAGTTGAAACAAAAACTTTAAAGGACCCCTCTCACTATTTACTCTTCAACTTACGGTATTTTAAAATATTTGAATACTGTAAAACTATGTTCTGCTTTCAGCAAATAACTCACGGTTTTCACTGTTTTAAGCCTTTTCCGAGACCCGTGACTTTTCCGAGACCCGTGACTTGTAGAGAAAACAGGGAACCAATTTACATAACCGGTTTTTCTGATGGAAAAACTTCTCGCAGACATCTGTCGACCGTGATACACATCGAAGGTAGCAAAACACGAAAAGTGAGAAAATCAGCGTGGATTTTATGTTAGAATGTACCGTACGAAAAACTGTACCGTTAGAATGTACCGTACAAAATTGGGGTCTCCGGGTTTAGAAATACATGAGTGATTATGGAAGTAGGTTGCATTAGTATTATAGGTAAGACAGATTCTTTAAGGCCTAAATTGACGCCAACAGCCTGGCCTCAGATTTCTTTGCCATATTTGGGGATTTAGGTTTCATCCCTGTGTTATCATTCGAACATATAGGCCTACTTGCAGAAATACATCATCATATTAGTTGGCCATGAATGCATACCTTGTTAGATGACATACGTCTACTGAGACCTAAAATGTCTCAAAACCCAACACAACAGACACGAATGCTTAAATATGCTAGTTTTTAATATTTAAATTTTTGAATCTTCTCCTTTTCGGGATACTTTCGGCAAAACCGATGTCTTGGTGACAGAACCAAAATTGTGATATCCTGCATACAGCCCTTAAAACTGTCGTTTTTTTCTTGAAACCAGTTCTTTTTCTGGAAAAACAGTCGGTAAAAATTACCAGAAAGTCGGCAAATGCATTGCCCGGATTGCCCCCCCCCCCCCCAAAAAAAAAAACATTTTGGCTAGTAACGCTCTGGGTGATGTTCCTGGCTCTTTGCAAGGTACTCAGGTGACATCAAAAATAATGTACCTCTGTGGAGCATAACAGATTCATGATCGAACTTATTCACTCAGAAGCAGTAATACACAAATGGCATGGTGCTCCAATATCGGCATGGTACAGATCTGCTGGACTCAAATTTGCTTTTTCAATTCAATTCAATTTTCAGTTCAATATGATTTTAACATTCCTTAACACTCATAACATTCTTTCGAACAGATTGTTACGAGATTGCTGTGCCCTTGCCCAGGGCATGGTGCCCCAATAAATGAGCACTAGTACTTATAGTCATAAATTAGGGCATGCCTGACACTGGAGCACCATGTCCAGAAACTGAAGATTTATTTAGTCTATGACTGCTCCAAAGAAGAAGAAGTGCAAATTAACTACAGTAGATATAGATGTAAAATTTCAATACCTCCATTTTATTGTGCGAAAATTGTGAATATTCGCGGAAAAACCGGAAGAATTGCGAAAAATTAAAAAGAAAGCGGAAAAATAAGATGCTGAGCTTGATTATGGTGTCTGTACAAATTTTCGTCTGTGCCAGAACAAAACCAAGGAACTCAGTCAAGATTATGCTCTCAACCCGTATAACTTTATCAGAAGTATCTCTCTGCAAGTGAGCAGATCAACCCTGTGGCAGTGGTTTGCTAACACTCCCATCACTTCCCCTTCACAAAGGGTTCAGAAAATCCTGAACATTGGCGGCTAGATGAATTGTTTTTATGCAGAATGCCTTTCTTCTAATCAGAATCCGTTTGGTTGCCACTTCTACAGTTTTCAGTCAACGAGAGATTTTTTTACACATAATTTCCGTGGAAGAAATTTTACAATGCGTAAACATAGGAGTTTTGAGCCCCGGTGTCCCCTCCCCTCCCTCCCCCTTAAGAATAATGAACAGACCTAGTTATAAGTCCTTATTCCAGACTGGTCCCATTGCTTCACTTGTGAGAAGTTCATGACTTTTTCATGTGTTTATTCCACTATAATGGCGGGTTTTCATAAGAAATGAAAGTAACAGACGTAAAACAAGTTCACATGAATGAATGACTCACTTGTAGATCTCCAGCACCCGGTAACATCCACTGACAGCGCAGAATAATTATACCGCACATAATTTTTTTTTAAAGTGAGAAACCCCTCTTAATATGCCAAACATCCTTTCTGCTAAGCTTAATCTACAGAGGAGTTAAAGGTAGGTTATTTCTGATGTTGGACAAGCTCAATCAGTAGATGAATCTAATTTGCAAGACAAACAAGAATTTCTGTCTTCCGGATGTGAAACCACGGCCCCTCCCCTGCCAATCCTGTTTTGTCTAACCGAGTAATCAAATAAAATATAATCAACAGTTACAAAGAAAAAACTCTCATACGTATCCTTCGTATCTAAATCACGCTATAATTGCCTTCAAATGCAATGCAACCCTTGACTAACATGACTCATCCACAGTTATCCATCAAAGCTGCAAAGAGTCGCCTTCCTACAAACCTGTTGGACATGATTGCATAGTGAGGGGGCACAAACTCCCAAAACTTGCAGCGAAAATTGCGTTTTTTTCTTGCAAAAATTGCGAAAATAAAATGCGTCATATTTTTAAATTTTTTCATATTTTTTAATTATGCAAAATATGTAAATTTTTCTGAATATTCACAATTTTTGAGAGGCCTCCGAATATTTAAATTTTGCGAATATTCAATTTAGTTTTTTCCCTAGTTACATTTATAACAGTAGAGGTATGAGGTATGCAGTAGAGATGATTGTATGGACTCGTGCTGAGTAATACATTTTTTTTATTATTCATTATTATTTATGCTTATTTGAATGTTTGTTGACTTTGAAGATATATTTGCTCCGAACTGCTCCGTAAAAGAAGCGCAAATTAACTACAGTAGAGGTATAGCCTACAGTAGAGATGATTGTATGGCCTCGTGCTGAGTAATAATTTTTTTTATTATTCATTATTATTTATGCTTATTTGAATGTTTGTTGACTTTGAAGATTTATTTGCTCCGAACTGCTCCGTAGAAGAAGTGCAAATTAACTACAGTAGAGGTATAACCTACAGTAGAGGTGATTGTAATAACTGTAATAATTGACTGAGTAATAAATATTCTTTATTATTTATTATTTTTTATGCTTATTTGAATGTTTGTTGACTTTGAACTTTGCCATTTTCATGCACTTCCTGTGACTAAAGTCAACAAAGAGTTAGCCAAAGTATGTAAGTAATGGTCTCTGAAAACACCTGAACTTTTTGTTTATCTTCATTCTACCATTTAGCCCAACACTGCACTGTTCACATTTAAAAGCATGTTCCACCCTTCTGACAATAGTAATATTAGTTACTATTTCTGTTCCAAGGCCTGTGACAAGTTACTAGGCCTATGCTGACCGTTCCAACCTTGACAACCTTGTCAAAAGGATATCCACTATTCAGCTAAAGTAAAATTTGGTCATTTATATATATAAGAAATGCATGTAGCTGATCATACTATACTACCAAAAGTTTGTAGCCAGTTAGTTGGCAACTGTTGGTGTTCCCTATGCAAACAAGCTTAGTAGCCAACTAGTTGGCTACACATGTCCATCCAGAAACACTCTTAGTAGCCAACTAGTTGGCTACAGTTGTCCCCTCCAAAATACTTAGTAGCCAGTTAGTTGGCTACACATGTTCCCCCAGAAACACTCTCAGTAGCCAACTACTTGGCTACAAGAGTAGCCAACTAAGTGGCTACGAAATTTTGGTAGTATAGTATGATCAGCTACGTACATTTCATTTATATATAAACTGATCAATCTTAAAATAGCTGAATGGTGGTGTCCCTTGTCAAAATAGTAATAGTAACTATTTACTTATCAAGCTCACGGGGTAGTAAGCATGGTGACTAGGAATCTCTTGATTGGCCGGAATAGCCAATGCATTCCAGCCTTGATGCCGAAAAGGCAGAATTTGTGACATCATGCATAGTAGCTGCAGTAAGTAGGGTGGAACACACTCTAAAATAAACATACCTGTACTATCAGGGGTGTCCGGACACCTTCCTGATAGGGGAGGGTGCGACCTCAGAGTTACTTCACCTAATTATTTAAGGTGACTCGTTCAAATCTCATTCACCACCAAACATAAACCTAAGAAAAGTAAGTTCTTACCAAGGAGCATTTTTATTGCTCTCTTTAGCTGCTGGCTTATTTGATTCCGACATTTCTAGGCCCAGCAATAAATATTTCCAGCTTCCTTACCACGGTCCCGCTGAAATTCAAATTCCTCGCGTAGAATGAAGAAGTTTGGGAGAGCTCACACGTTTCACAACTTACAAGAGTCCTAGAAGTACTAGAACAGATCACTTGGCGAAAATTAAAAAAACAACATTCATTTTGCTCGTATGAAACAGCCTTTTTTAATTTTTTACCAGCTAAAATAATGTACATTTGCGACGTATCATCACCGATCAGTTGAAACGTTACTACAACGTGACAAACGTCCACTTCTCGGCCGATTCCGGACTGATTCTTTCTACATCCGTGATAATCCGAGGAATACGGCAGCGCTTCTCGAGAATCAAGGACTTGCTCATCGACCAAGTCCGTGCTTCCCTGCAAGGTGCTGCAGCGCTGCCGCTTCAACCAGAAGAAAGTGAATCCAAAAACGCATGTTGTGCAAAAGCAAAAAAGTGCTACAGCAGCGATGCGGCAGCGCTATTGCAACAAAAACGAGGCTCGTATCTCTTTCCCCAGGATGTGGCGGATAACTCAAATTTTGACAAAATTTTGAAAAGTCTTAAGAATACCCATTTTCGGCCATTGGTGTGTTTCCTAGACTTCATGATCCAGACAATCGGATCTAACGAATTTGCAGAAACCTTGAACTTGCAATTTGTCCCCGAAACCGCGCCGAAAGTTGGCGGTGCGTCGCCGAAAATAGCTCAGCGGGCCGCCGATGGGGTCGGCGGCGGCGGCCCGTAGGTAAAATTCTGACGCAGAATATTTTTAAGCGATATGTATCTGATTTTCTGTCCATGGAGCTTTATCCTCCTAAGGCTCCAGGTTGTTCTTCTGTTTTTGTCACCAGCGTTCACTAACAGAAAGAGTCTTAGCTTGTGGCGGCAGTGCAGGAATGACAATTTCTACCAAAAGTTATAAGTTGGCTTCAAACCGTGTAAACAAATAGCCAAATAGCATTCGTGCTACCTGTCTGTTGGTCCATCTGCCCAACCTTAGTTAGTTCAGATACTTCCAGACAAGCTAGGACGGTATTGCTCGATTGCTGGACGATTCCCAATTCCCTAAAAATACCCTCGGTGTCTCACTTTGCTAGTTCCGGCATTTCCAATAGGTCTATACGAAGGACTATAAAGGAACCGACCAATACTCAACGAAACCTTCTTTTCCGGATCCGACCATCCGTGTGTGGGTTGAGGGAAGGGGAATCTAGGACCTTGTGAACTTGTGACCAGCGTGCATCGCGACAGCTGTCGTGGCTCCTAGACAGCCCGGATTTGGACCCAGGACCTTCTGGAGAGCTTATTTGTCACGGCAAAGTCACTTCAGTAGTACTCCATCCAGAGCTGGTGGACTCGGACTCGGGACTTTTTCAAGGACTCGGACTCGTCTTTCACGGAGCTGTCCAAGGACTTGGACTCGTATTTGCTGGACTCGTAGCAACTCTGAGTCCATCTACATAGTATCTCCGGTCGAGATCTCAATCGTCACATCCGGACAGTGGTGTCGCAAGGGGATGCCCAACATTTTACAAAAACTGTGCGCTATTTTTTCGATAGCAGAACTATTCGGTATATTTACGGGGATTCGGTGGTTATACAGAATCCTAAATAGGCTATCGGAACAAATCTATTCGGTATAATGGTTGGGATTCGGTATAATTACCAGTATTCGGTACTTATCACGAACTCGGTGTGAGAATTTACTGAAATTATTTGGTAATTTTTCGATGCCAGAACTGTTCGGTATATTTATGGAAATTCGGTAGTTACACAGAATCCCCAATAAGCTATCGGTCCAAAATTATTTGGTATCATGATTCGGATTCGGTCATTTATTCGGTGTAATTTTCAGGACGGTAGTTACCAGGAATCCCGACTTTTGTTCCAGTTTGACGAAATTATACCAAATATTCGGTAGGATAACTGGGAATCGGTAATTTATTCAATAAAGGGTACGGTTGTTATACATATCCGGAACATGCTATCGGTCTAAACTTATTTGGTAGAATAACTGGGAATCGGTAATTTATTCAATATGATTGCCTGGATTCGTGAATTACCAAGAATCTCGAAACTCGGAAGAGGTCGATTGAATCACTAAGCAGACAGAAGGACTGATCTATGACTTCATCGACAGTCCTTACTTTTATCTTGGATCCCAAAAAGAAGATTTAATCATAAATGTTTTGAAAGTTCCCAATGCAGCGCCAATATTCTCTATTTTGTGGAAGGGCGCGTCCTGGGCGCGTCATTTGCCTGGGCTTTTAAGCGAGGTTTTAAGCAAGTTTTAGGATGGGGATTTGGAAACATTAAAGGATAATATTGACTAGACTAGACTAGACTAATATACGTGTAGCGTGTACCCGAGCGGGTTGGTACATATTAGACTATACCGGTACTCTGATCTTAATCCTCGAAGGGTTGGTTCTGTGGAGGGGGGAGTTCGGACGGTGGGTCCTAGGTCCTACATTCAAGACACAGTGGTTAGAAAACACACTTACTTTTAATATTGAAGTTCTGCATACATCGAGTACATCTGTTAATCCAACGATCACCGAACAATGCTGACGCTTTAATTACCCAGTACTTATTCACTTAATTAGGCTTGAAGAAGCAATGCATTGGTCCCCAGTCTACAGATATCGGATTTCACTGAATGAACTTTTTCTTTCGGATTTGTAGTACCTCTGTGTACGTGTTCCTTGTATGCTTGAAACATTTGGTAGATTTAACGGTAAACAAGTTCGAAAAATAAATCTTTTCAGAGTCACACACAATATCTGACTGTCTTCAGAAGTGTCCTTACAATCTGAACTGAATATTACCCGCAAGCTTCACGTCTTTAAAGGACCCCTCGCACTATTTACTCTTCAACTTACAGTATTTTAAAATGTTTCAGTACTTTAAAACTAGACAAATAACCCACGGTTTTGGCTGTTTTGCGAAATCAGTGAAACAATTTACATAGCCGGTTTCTATGATGGAAAAACTTCTCGCAGACAACCGTCGACAGCGTGATACACAGCAAAGGTAGCAAAACGCGGCAAGTGAGAAAATCAGCGAGGTTCTGTTAGAGGGGTTAGAATGTACAGTACGAAAGTGGGGTCTCCGAGTTTAGAAATATATGGCGTGATTACGGAGTAGGTTGCGTTAGTATTAAGCTATAGGTAAGACAGGTCCTTTGACCATTGAAATGCACACTTTTGTTGAAATTCAATTTCTCCGCGTCTAAGTGAACTTTGTCCTGTCGGGGCAGTAGTGCATATTCTGAATATCCCTAGTACAGCCGAAGGTGAAAAACAAAAAAATCGCTTAGCAGAGTTAAAATAATTCAGTCGGCTATATTCAAATCTAAGATTCGGTTAACGTTTTAAGGCAGATTTCTGAAATCCTTTCGCTAATAAGTAATGAAATATATAATCAGTGCAACTGAGCAAATTAGGCGACAAGTCAGCGAATTCTTTTCTTTCGATGGTGGGATTCTCTCCGGTGGACATTCCTAAACGTGTCCAAACGCAGATCCATTTGGTCACTGTTGTATTTCCGAACACCTAACAAAGCTATCTCAAGCGTTCCGCCTAATGATTGTTGTTGACAAAAACATTGACCAATTTCGAAAGTAGGTTACGAAAATAGATGGCTACGGCAGAGCAAATATTGTGCAATTCTGGAATGGTGGCTCAGTGTTTGTTGAAAAATTAAGTCTTCATCATTGAACCCGATCATTATATTTCTCAGTCTAAGATATCCAATTCCATTTACGAACCTTTGGGGCAACGATATTTTCCAGGATCCGAAAATCCGTCTGGTGTTGGAGGGATGAGGAAACCAGTATCTCGTGACACAAGTAAACTTTGAACGGGTGACTCGATTCAAGTGAAACTTGATTGACGAATCATGTGCAAAAGATGATCCCCTTATGTATCGAAACCTGATTCGACCGTTGTTGGAGGAGTTAGAGGGGGTCAGCGGGAAGTTCTGTGAAATACGTAGGAACTAATGGGAGATTAGAGTGAAACATGGACAGTTCATAGGTCATGGATCCTAGATATTTTGAGTTCCGGACGGAATCGAGCTTCAGCAACGAAGGGAGATGGAGGGTTGTTGAAGACATTTTCCTGGGAATATCGGGGAATATCACAAATTCCAGACTAGAAATAACATCCAAGTAAAACTTGACAGCATAGGCAGAAACTAGTTGCGTTTTTGCTTGCCTTGGACCATGCCTGCGGAACGCCGTTTTGCTTATAAGGCGTTTTCATACTTCTTCGGCTTTAGCCGTTATGCTAATAAGGTGTTTTTGCTACAACGGTCAAAGGAAAAAGTCCCAAGCCAGCGGCCAACGGTCAACGGGCTCCTCTTCCCCTTTTTCCTCTGACCTTGGCCTGTAGGAACTAGTCAGATAGAAAATCGAATAGCTCCATTGGAAACCTGTATTTTTTTGCATTTGAAGTGGGAACTGGAAATGGCGGAAGGAATGGAAGAAGAGAAGTTTTTGGAAGTACCGAAGTACGCAAATAAACTCTTTACTGTGAGATGTAAACACTTTTGATTTTGTGTTCTATGTTGTACAGGAGAGCCCACAAAAGTTGGACCGTTTCAAATGTCAGACCCCTTGGAAAAAAGGGTTGAATGCAATTTTAATTTGTTTCAAACATGGGTCAGTGACTAAAGCTTTTGCCAAACCTACTTGCGAGTTGCTTATAAGGCGTTTTTGTGTTACAAACCCCAAGGCCAAAGTCTAAGGGCTAAGGACTGAAAAAACGCCTTATAAGGAAAACGGCCAACTGCTAAGGTCAAAGTCCAAGGCAAGCAAAAACGCAACTGTAAATTGAATTTCAACAAAAGTGTGCATTTCAATGGTCAGAGGACCTGTCATACCTATAGCCTAATACTAACGCAATCTACTCCAGAATCACGCCATATCTTTCTAAACTCGGAGACCCCAATTTCGTACGGTACATTCTAACCCCTCTAAACGAACCACGCTGATTTTCTCACTTGCCGCATTTTGCTACCTTTGCTGTGTATCACGCTGTCGATAAGTTTTTCCATCAGAAAAACCGTTATGTAAACTGTTTTCGCAAAACAGCCAAAACCGTGGGTTATTTGTCTAGTTTTAAAGTACTGAAACATTTTAAAATACTGTAAGTTGAAGAGTAAATAGTGCGAGGGGTCCCTTAAAGGCGTGAAGCTTGCGGGTAATATTCAGTTCAGATTGTAAGGACACTTCTCAAGACAGACAGATATTGCATGTGACTCTGAAAAGATTTATTTTTCGTACTTGTTTACCGTTAAATCTACAAAATGTTTCAAGCATACCAGGTACAGGTACACAGAGGTACTACAAATCCGAAAGAAAAAGTTCATTCAGCGAAATCCGATATCTGTAGACTGGGGACGAATGCATTGCTTCTTCAAGCCTAATTAAGTGAATAAGTACTGGGTAACTAAAGCGTCAGCATTGTTCGGTGAAACTTTAAGCAGTCTAAGGTTTGTGTCAAAATTGGGATATCCTTCGGTAGACAGGTCTAGACTTGCTAGAGGATTGGAAATGAGGTAGATACAGAAATGCTTTATTTTATTTTTTTTAAGTAACGAATTTATTTCAAAAAACCACTATCATGGCAATTTCAAATTTGGATATTACGTCAAGTATAATGCACATTTATAGTCTATACAGTTAATCATCAAATCGTTATCACAGACCTATTATAGTATATAAACAAAAACCAAAAACAGAACACGGACGTTGGGATAATATCACAGACAGCTACCACCATCATTATAAATTTTGGTGAAACTTGGAACGAAGCTTTTTTGGTACCGCGTATGTGTTGCAGGTACGGGGGACAACTTTGGAACCTTTGAACTTGCGACCCTCTCCTGTCGGTTTCTTGTGTTTTCATAAGGAGGGGGAAGGATATCGGATAGAACAGGATGGTGGAGGAGCTTATGACCAACCGCTAAGCTCAGCTTTATCTGAATAGTATTGAGTAACACAGACATGTCGAAGCATGTTTCGGTGTACCTTCGTATTTAAATTAACAAACCCAAAGGTTTCAATGGGATCACAAGGGGTGTTGGATTTCGTAAGAGTGAGAAAGAGGTATAAAAGTATGGATAAATATGTAACTCGGTGTTTCGAGTCTAATGCTTTTGTCTATCTCTCTTGACCTACGGGCACCTACAGGTACAGTATGTTTCTTTTCCAGGTTCAAATCGACCTTACTTTCACGTCTACTAAATTTCCGGTATTGGCTGGATCATGGGCGAAATACTTACCGGCTAGGAAATAACGTTCGGATACTGTTTCCGCGTTTACTTTTAGCCCTTCAAATAGTCTTTTTAATTCCGCAAAATCTCCCATTTTGGTTGGATTCCGGACCAACTCCTTGGCTGGCACGGAGATACTGAAAATTATTCTGGTTTAAAGGTCTACAAAGATCACTAAATCGCCAGACTCAATTGGTTGTTCGTTTCTTGATTTAAACATATACTTTTAAATATAGCCTACAAAGTCCCTTAACAAATTTGACCCGTCCCAAAAGACATTTCAGCTGTCTGGAGAAAATCTATTTATAACTCGCCTTCTGATTGTTTGACTATCCACCCTGTTATTGCGTGATCTCTT
Source organism: Branchinecta lynchi (assembly GCA_023053575.1). Classification (NCBI taxonomy): domain Eukaryota; kingdom Metazoa; phylum Arthropoda; class Branchiopoda; order Anostraca; family Branchinectidae; genus Branchinecta; species Branchinecta lynchi. Next base: position 3,989,371 of record JAKZAP010000022.1, on the reverse strand, counting down.
GACCTTGTCTAAACGTGTTTATTTCAGCTACGGGTTTGTGGAAACCCGGATGTTCTATTTATAGCTCTCTATTTCCGGATCCATCTGGGAGAAACCCCCAAAAATCTATTTATAAGTCGCCTTCTAATTGGTTGACCCCCCCCCCCCCCCCTTATTACGTCATCTTTTTAACGTGCCTGGATGTGTGGACTTGTTTATTTCATTTACAGATTTGGGGAAAACCCAGATGTTCTATTTTTAGCTACCTATTTTCGGACTATCATGGGGAAAGTCAAATAATCAATTTACAACTCGCCTTCTGATTGGTTGACACTCCCTCACTTATTGCGTCATCTCTTGAACTTGCCTGAACGTGTTTATTTCAACCTTAATTTTCTGGGAAACAAAGAAGCATTCGACACAATTCGTTATTTTGTATCAAAATAAAAATTTAGTTTTTTCATCATATACTCTATATCTTGCTGACGGTCACGAAAGGCGTAACTGTGGCAAAAATAACACACGGCCAGATGATTCATTTGATGGTATTTCCATTTCACGGCTAGACAGTCAAAACAGGTCGGCTGGATGTTACTGTGATTGTGACAAGAGGTATGTAAACAAGAGGCACAATCGAGAAGATCTGGTTTGACTGAAAACACATTGCATTGATTTTGAGAAACTATAGCCTCGCAAAAACAACATTTATAACTTTCTTGATTCATTCTTGAATACTTACTAAAGTAGTACAAGACACAAAACATCCTTTTATCACTTCAACTCTCGAGCTAGCATAAAAAACCTTAAAGCACTCATCATAGGGTCTCCTTAAAGCACTCATCACAGGGGTCTCCTTAAAGCACCCCTCACAGCTAATAGCGTGCGGTTTCGGTTGCCCGGCAGAATTCCGGGCCCCACCGCGCGCTCGGACGGAGGCTGCCGGATCAGCTCGCTGCATTCTCGCGCGACACCCGGCCAATTTCCGGACTACGGCGCGCTCGGACGGAGGCTGCCGGATTCCAGATCCGCGACCGAGGCTTGCGTAGTAATGAGTGTAGGAGGCAGGTAAATCCGTCCGTATCTTAGCACCTTGGCTTGGTAACAGACGGACGCTCGGATATAGGAAAATGTGCCAGTATCTTAGAGCCTATAATCTACTAGTAGATTATAGGCGCTAAGAAGAAGATGGGTTTGCCTATGTCTGACCGTCCGTCTGTTACCAAACCAAGGCGCTTCCCTATCCCTGCCCCTCGGACCATAGCCCCGGATCGCACGCGGGATCCGGCCGCCTCCGTCCGAGCGCGCAGTGGTGGTCGCGAATCCGCCAAACACGGCAAACACATCTTCTGGGCGAGAAGGTCGACCTCCGTTTGAGAACGCCGCGCGCGGATCCGGCAGCTTTCGCCCGAGCGCGCGGTAGTCCGGATTTCCGCCGCGTTAACGGAAACTGCACGTGATTGGCCATGAGGAGTGCTTTAAGGAAACCCTATGATGAGTGCTTTAAGGTTTTTTTATGCTAGCTCAAGAGTTGAAGAGATAAAAGGATGTTTTGTGTATTATACTACTTTAGTCAGTGTTCAAGAATGAATCAAGAAAGTTATAAATATTGTTTTTGCTAGGCTATAGTTTCTCAAAATCAATGCAATGTGTGTTCAGTCAAACCAGATCATGTTGATTGTGCCCCTTCTTTACATACCTCTTGTCATAATCACAGTAACATCCAGCCGACTTGTATTGACTGTCTACCCGTGAAATGTAAACACCATCAGATGAATCTGGTCGTGTGTTATTTTTGCCACAGATACGCCTTTTGTTCGGAAGACCGTCAGCAAGATATAGAGTACATGATAAATTTTTTTTTTATTTATTTTGATACAAAATAGCTATTGAATGGTCTCTTGTTTCCAGGGAAATTAGGGGTGAAAATAAACACGTTCAGGCAAGTTCAAAAGATGACGCACTCAGTGGAGCGTCGACCAATCAGAAGGCGAGTTGTAAATAGATTTCCTAAATTTTCGCAACCTCATTTCATATAACATATAACATATAAGTTATATTCATATAACACGCTCTTGAGAATAGATCTGTCATCATTCAGAAAATGGAAACGACACCGATTGAAGATATTATTGACAGTTTGGTAGGAATGGTGTTCTCCACCAAAACGAATGACAACTGAAGAAACGAGTCAAGTTACAGATGTAGTATGGCTGGGGGATTTCCAGGTTGAAGTTTCTCCAGTTTCGCCTCCACTACCACCAGCTGAACCAACTGACGTCGAATCACCACCGGCTCAACTGACTGAACAATATGGTGCAGGATTGCCCAGTCAACAAATCTTTCAACCGTCGGCGTCCACATCGTCATACCATCAATATGGTGTAGGATTGCCCAGTCAACAGATGGAAGAACCGGTTGCGGCTGGTCCGTCCCAGCCTTCACCAATTAACTTACCTCTTTTTCAACTGGAATAACATATCTTCAGGGGATGTCTGCAAACATACAACATGGAGTCGTCGCAGGCACTGCAAGGTCCAGTAAATGACTTTATTGCAAGGACCAGGGACGCAATGGCCGACCTACTACTTGTCGTCCAATCGGAGAGGGAATCTACCATACGTGTACAATGTGTGGTAGAAGCAAACTTCGTATGTGGAAGCGATCCTCCACGACAGGTACCAATCGTTAGTTTTTTAGAAAGTTTTTATTTAAAATTCCAATGTGCAAGACGTTATTGAGCGTTGGTTTGCAAAAATTCAAAAGTCAATCAGTCGGTACGCTGAGCTAGGATCAGGCTACATTTTCCTAGGGGTCAAAGGATTACAGATTCATGTGGCTCAATGCAAAGTAGAATTTCCCCTGCCAATTGGTAAATTGGGTCCTCCAGTGCCCAAGGCACTGGTCACGATAAAAGCAGTGGTACGGCTACAGTTTGATCAAAAGCAGAAATGTTTTAAATGGTCAGTCCTGTGTGCTGATCATCAGCTATTGCGCAAGGAAGCACGAAAAGAACAAGACTAAAGGTGCCGATGGGATCCCAAAAATCTAATATTTGATTCAGACAATCGAGTCTTGTCTTCGCCAGATCCAGTCTTGGACAGGCTAATCATCAGAGAAACCAAGTTCAGATATACCTCTATAAGCCATATCTATTTTGACGATACTGACCGAGACTTCCTGCCGATTTCCGAGGAAACTACTAGTCCAGCAAAAAAAATAAAAAATACAGAAACAAAACCAGCGTACCTCCTTATCCCTATAAAGAAAATCTAATCAACTTTGAATAAAAGTTTGACTTAAAAAAAAATCCGGTTACAACCGGATTCCGGAAATTATGTCCGGGTAAAAAACCATTGTCATAAGCCTCTCTTCTTACTCCTTAATCTGTCATCTAATCGAACTTTTGCTTTTAACAAGTTTTCCGGTTTTGGCCGGATTCCGGGCGAACTAGTTGTCCAGCGAGAAAATGATTCGGCATGTCTTTTTACCCAAAAAATCAAACATTTAATCAACTTCAGATTAAACTTTTACTTTTAACCAACTTTCCGGTTTTCCCCGGATTCCGGGCGAACTACATATCCGGGTAGAAAATTGTTTTCACATAAGTGTTCAACATGTCTTCTTGCCCTAAATCGAACATCTAATCAACTCGAAATAAAACTTCTAATTTTAACAAACTTTTCGGTTTCGGCCGGATTCCGGGCGAACTACTTGTCCGTCGAGAAAATGCATCGTCTTCAGCATGTCTTCCTACCCCTAAACCGAACATCTAATCAACTTCAAATAAAACTTTTACTTTTAACAAACTTTCGGGTTTTGGCCGGATTCCGGGCGAACTACTCGTCCGATGACAAAATAGTTTTCACCCTCGTGCTCACATGTCTTCTTACCACATAATCGACTATCACATTAGCTGTTTCAAATTATTTTGTTTGCTTCTTAATTTGAACCCCCTCCCCCGCCCCTAAATGTAGGGCTAAAAAGCCCATATACGAACTCGACTGGTCCGACGACCCAACGAATCCTCACAACACGTTTCATCAAAATTTCTCATTCCTCTCGAGAATTATCGTGCTTACAGTCGGATGGACGGAAGGACAGATGGACAACTTTTGCGATGTCATAGGTATCCCTCCACTTACGTTTTGCGATCCCAAAAACTATTAGCCTTAAACAAGCAGGGATTAGATGTATGTAACGGTCAGGCAGGAATTTTTCGTACGGTAACTCTTGACTGCTTTAAGAACCACTGGCCAATTCATCTGAAAGATATTGCTCGTTGGGAGGAAGAAGATATTGCTCGTTGGTTATGCCAACGATGTATCTAGGACTTTTGTTTGTTCTTCCCCATCAAATTTCGTCACGATCCGTTCACTCTAAGTGTTCCCCAAGGTTTGCACTCCCTCCCCCCTTCCAGCTCCCCCCACCCAAAGTCACCGGATAATGTGTCTAGGGCTTATGATTATTTCCCCTACCAAATTCTATCTCGACTCCTCTACTCTAAGTGTTTCACGAGATCTCCGGTGAACTCCGAAAACTCCCCCCCCCCCCGGACCTCAATTAAAACATCTGAGACAATAGCTCTTCCCACATGCCAAGTTTCATTCAAATCCGTTCACCCGTTCAAAAGTTATCCGGGTTCCCCATACCATCCACCAAACGACTATTCTTAAGGTAGTCTGTTCGGGTCCCTGAGATGCCTTTCAAATTTCATCGTTGTAGTACCGAACTCGCGGGATCACCGAATTCCGCCCCTCCCAACTCCCACCCGCAGTACCCGGATCCAGTCCGATTATGCCAATGATGTACCTAGGATTTGTGTTTTTTCTTCCCACCAAGTTTCGTCCCGATCCCTACACTCTAAGCGTTTCCCAAGATTTCCGGTTCCCCCTTCCACCTCACACATAAGTCACCGGATCCAGTCTGGATTTTAAATGGGTCATCTGAGGCACGAGGTCTTTCCAAACATCGAACTTCATTAAGATCCGATCCCCCATTCAAAAGTTATAAATACCTCAAGATTGAGTATTCCCCTCCCTCCACGATGCTCGGATCGGGGAAGTGACTATTTCCAACTTTATCATTTGGAGTCCCTGACACGCCTTCCAAGTTTCGTTGTCGCAATTATGTGGAAGTGCCCGAACTAGCAAAACCCGGAGTGACCGACCGACAGACAGATATTGCGATCGACGGAACATCTGAGACGATAGCTCTTTCCACTTGCCAAGTTTCATTTAAATCCGTTCACCCGTTCAAAAGGTATGCATGCCACTAGAAGATCATTTGGGGTCCCTGATATGGCTGCCAAGTTTCATCGTCCTAGCTTGTGTGGAAGTGCCCGAACTAGCAAAACCAGGACCGAGAGACAGACCGACGGACGGATAGAAATTGCGATCGCTATATGGCACTTGCCATATATTGCAAAGGGTAAGTGCCATAAAAAATGATGGATGGTTTCTGATCGATACTCGCCGACATCTTTCATGTAGTCATCTAAATTATCGCTCCTGATGTGCTTGTTTTGTTGCCGACGACGACCTTTCGACTGAACAATTAGAAGACGAAGTTCTAATGAACAGCCTCGAAAGCTTTTTTTGACTATACAATGCCCTTAATCTGTTCCCGTCTATGGCGGATTGGATGGGTCGCCAAATTTCGTACAATAAAGTGCAGAAAATTGTCAATTTCTGTGATTACGGAGATTGCACAATATTCACTTAGTAACAAGGGAAGTGAACAAAATTAAAATAGTGAAGTGTCGTATGTTGTCTCGATTTAGAGATAAGGATTCTGTCCAGAGAAGAGGATGTTCTTTACGAAAGCAAGGACCATTAAAGAAGTTGTCTGAAAAGGAGAAAATCTCAATAATTTCTTTTTATTTTATAAATATTAGAATAGTAATGACACTTATGACAAATTATTTCTGTAACTGTTTTCAAGACTTTTCATTTTAATTCGCTTTCGTATTTAGATGAATTGTATTTTAGTCTGTGAACTGTATATATAAATCATGGGTTGCAATTGTAAATACATCCCTTGCCTTGGTTGATCTTTTTAACCGTATTGAGATGTCCAGCACTTTTTTTTGTTTGTAAAAGATGTTTATGGATAAAGAAACCGAACTGTATAAAAAAAAACAAAAAAAAACATAATTAATCGGTAGGATTTGATTCCGAACAGAATAGAATCCGGACAGAATGACATATCTACTAGTCCTGGACCTCGAGTGTTGAGCCGCCAAGGGTCCGGACAACGGACCCCCAGCACCACAGAATCAGGAGTTACGCCACCAAGGATCCGGAGTTACGCTACCAAGGATCCGGAAATCCATAATTGGATCTCGGACACTTTATAGCCGTGAAGAGGTCATTGATGGAATCCAGAACATGTCCTGGCTAAGCTTCAGCAGGGGTACACTATTGCTATAAGATGCTGCAGTTCCCGTGGTTTCTGTGCCTGGAGGGAGGGGGCGGGAGAAAGTCAGTTAGCAAGTATATAGATTTATTTACAAATGTTTTTATAATTTATCAGTTTTTGGTGTCCTCAGCTTAAGGGATGCTTTCTCATTTATTCCCTCTTGTAGTGACGGGTGGCGATGATGCTACCCCTGGTGACAACCTAAAAATGAAACAAAAAAGGAAAAACAGATGAGGAAAAAGAAGCAGAAAGATAAAGTTAACAATTGTAAACTAGTAATCGCTCACAGAAATAAGAAATATTTTCGTGAAGACAAAGACGGATGTAAGTAAAGTCGATGACCGACGTTCTTCATTAGGGAAAACGTAAAACTTTTGTATTAGTGCGGGCGTTTTGAGGAAGGATACAGAGACTCACAAATTCATATATTTTATTTCTTAGCAATTTTTGGGTTATTATTAAAATCATCATTATTTATTTGAACCCTTCAAAACTGAAAAGTAGTGTATAAAAAGGAACAACAACACGTCACTCAAACTCACACACACTTACCTACTAATAAACAGCTGACCGTTAAAGATAAATTTGCCTACTAAATCTACAACGAAATACAATGGAAATTCAATCTGTATAAGCTGTCAGCAGCTTTTGTTCTTCATTCAGTTTCGTTCTGTCGCGACCAAAGTTTTTCCTGAACTTACATACTCTATTTAAGATTCCAACCGGCCAAGTGCTAACAAGCTCTTCACCTCCTATGTAGAAACTCGGCGCGACAGTAAGCTTTCGGGGGTAAGGTGCTTTTCATGTCACCGTGGAAAAAGACGAACAATTTCTTCGTCTCCATCCAACTCCTCCGTCCCTCGTCCATAGCTTAAGCTATTACCACCACACACTCCGTACAGAAGGCCAATATAAGGACCGTTCAAGCTTACGTTAGGCGCAGAATTCCTGAATTATACTTGCTATCCGCGAATGTCTGTGATAAAACTTTCATCCCACCATGCTTGGTGTAGTAAAATTAATAGGAACGGGTTGTATTTTGTGTGTTAAAAGTTATATGTGACCAATCACAGCGAGCGTTTCCATCACATGACTGCCAAGGAAGAAAGAGAGAAACCGATAAGGAGAAATATTTGTAATATAATTAAAACTGAATGAGCTCTCTGAATGGAAAGTCCGTCATACTAAACTGCACATCTAATTGTACTTTGACAACAACAAGCTTTTACCTTATCTGAAATAATTATTGGAATCCTGGTAGGCTCAAAACCAAATCGAGGAATCTACATTGGTCCACAGACACAGCAACGGATATTATACTGAATTTGAACAAAACGGGTCGAGGCTTATCTGGCTGGAATACCACATTTCAGGATGTTCAGTGCCCCTAAAGTCATCAAAGGTTAGGTTCTCTTGGGATTCATAGTCAGGCTCCAGGCTCCGTGTGGTTAATCCGCGTTGGCATATAACTTGCTTTTGAAGTTGAACGGAAGAAGAGGATAAGGCTTACAAGGCGAAGTATTTTTATTCATGTTACAACACAAACGTGAATGGTCCTATAACGTCGCTCTGTTCCGGTGTTTTGCATCATCGGGATGCCAAAATTCCGGCCATTAGCATAAAGACATACTGTATTTAAAGGACCCCTCTTACCTATTCTGCCTTTTATAATATACTTAGCTCCGATATGGAATTTTAAGTTTCTAAAATCCCCACCTTTTTCCATTGTTTTGTTTCGTAACTACGAATTTTTCGCGCTTTTTCGGCCTTTCCGAGTTTTCCCGTGATCCAACGAAAAGTTTGCCGGAGTCTTCAACGTCCGCTGACAACTCTTGCACATATATGGATGTGATAATCTTCTGTTTATTACATCTTTTATTTGCTTAGTTTTCCCACTTTTTGACCAAGACACGTTCAGTTTTCAAATGTTTTGCGCCCAACCGCCGCGTCGAAGAGCAGGAAGGCTGGATGTAGTCGACAAGCGCTAACAAGAGAATCGCTAGTTTTAGGTGGAAAGTAATGGCACTTCAAAAAATATTTTTTTCTGATTCATTTCATAGGGAAAAGATCATTTCTAGTAAGAGTTGTGCTTTAAGTGTTTTTGGGATCCCAAAACGTAAGTGGAGGGATACCTATGACATCGCAAACGTTGTCCGTCTGTCCCTCTCTCTGTCTGTTAGCACGATAACTCTCGAAAGGAATAATTTGATGAAACTCGGTGTGAGGCTGGTGTGAGGATTCTTTGGGTCAAAGGAAAGGTCGAGTTCGTAGATGGGTTCTCTAGCCCTACATTCAGGGGTGGGCGAGGTGGTTTAGATTCAGGGCCAAGCAAAATATTTTTAAACAACTAATGAGATAGTCGATTAAGGGGTCTGAAAATATGCTGAGCACGATTATGAAAACCATTGTCTCGCCGGACAACTAGTTCACCCGGAATCCGGCAAAAACTGGAAAGTTTGTTAAAGTGAAAGCTTTATTTGAACTTGACCATATGTTCGATTCAGGAGTAAGAAAGCATGCTGAAGACTTATGTGAAAATTATTTTCTACGAGACCAAGTAGTTCTCCCGGAATCCGGCCAAAACCGGAAAATTTATTAAAAGCCGAATTTTTTTTTAATTTGATTAGATGTCCTATTTACGGGTAAGAAGAGATGCTGATTCCTATTATGACAGTCATTTTACTCGGACATATAGTTCACCCGGAATCCGGCTGAAACCGCAAAATTTGTTGTAATTTAAAGTTAATTAGATGACCGCAGTACCCCGATCGTCTATCATAGTTGCAAGCATCCCATCGGAGAATATGCAGACGCAGTGCGTTAGCAACGCACATCAAGAGACGGCACAGCTTACCGTCCTAGTAGATTTTTCTAAAGACAATAGCTGCATTCTTTGTCACGGGAGTTCTCACCGGTGGTCTCCGGTTATTCTTCTAAGCCGTTTTTGTATCCATCGGTGACTACCCACCAGTCTTACAACCCGTTTTATCTGACCGGAGCGGACTACCAGAACCTGCTCGGCAGCACGGCTTTACGGAGAAGTTAGCAACTTTTCGTCAACGTTTGACGGGGCCGAATTCAGGCCGTTTTTGCACTCATCGAGGACTACCAACCGGTGAACCAAAAAACGCGTTACAAGACAAGAGCCGGACACCGGTGACAAAACAATAGAAGACAGCCCAGAGTGCAACGAACGCAGCTAATTTAGTCATTGGCTGACAAGTGGAAATCCTGATGGAGAACGAGAGGATCGACTTACGACGGTGAGTTCATCTCCATTGAATGTGCGGACGATCTTGGTCTCTCTCTTGGAGTCCTTCTCGATCTGGGTCAAGACTTTGCCGTCAAGGGTGTAGATGGACTAAAAAGAAGGTACAAAGTATGTCAGAATTTATGATGGAGTACTGCTAGTCCGTCATTCCACTTTGAGACCCCGAAAAATAAGTGGAGGGATACTGTTGTGTCGGTCTCAATGTCAAGTGCTTAACTAACTATATGTACATACCGAAGTGAACTTGATCCTTTGGTACTTCGTAGAATCTAATTGCACAAATGACGACTCAGAACTAAACAACATCCTGTTAAACTGAAGTCCACGTCAGTTGGATATTGCTAAATTCCATACTACGTCGACATCAGATAGTTTCCGGTCAGGAAGCTAAATTGTATGTTACGTCAGGACCTTCACTTGTGCAGTTAGGAGTATATAAGCTTTTTCCAGTCTTAGCGCTGGGTCTTTCGTCATTCATATTTTGTAAGTCACACATGACTTAGTCTATTATCGTTATCGATCGTGATATTATTCACCCGGATTGGGATTACCTTTATAAAGAGTAAGTCAGAAATAAAACCACTATATGTTAACGTAAACCTTGTCTACTACCGCCCTTACTTACCAGCCACCTTACACGCTACGGTTACGCTACCTCAAGCGGTAGGCTACTACTACCCTCTCTACCCTACGCTCCATTTCAGTTATAACAATACCACTGACATCGCAAAAGTTGTCCGTCCGTGTGTCAGCACAGTAACTCAAAGGAATGAGATATTTCGATGAAACATGGTGTGAGGATTCTTTTAGATCAAGGGAAGGTCTATTTCGTAGATAAGCTCTGTAGCCCTAGATTTAGGGGTGGGGGTTCAAATTAAGGGGCAAAACAGCTAATAGATAATCGATTTAGAGGCAAGAAGACATGCTGAGCATGATGATGAAAACCATTTTCTCACCAGACAAGTAGGTCGCCCGGAATCCTGTCAAAATCGGAAAGTTTGATAAACGTAAAAGTTTATTTGAAGTTGATTGGATGTTCGACTTGGGGATAAAAAGACATGCTGAACACATATTTCCCTTAATTGTTAGCCTAGTGCTATTAGGGTTGAAAATAAAACTGATTGATTGATTGATTTGTGAAAATCCTTTTCTACCTGGACAAGTAGTTCGCCTGGATTTGTAATTTGTTAAAAGCAAAACTTTTATTAGAAGTTGATTAGATGTCTGGCTTAGGGGTAAGAAGAGATGCTGGATCATTTTGCTGGAAAAGTAGTTCGCCCGGAATTCGACCGACACCGAAAATTTGGCAGAAGTCAGACAGGAAATTTCGATCAGTTTCGTCAAAATAGATACGACATAGAGGTAAACACACATGCTGAATCCATATCTGAACTTGGTTTTCACAGATGATTAGCTGTTTGGCCCTAATCTGTTTCTAAATTTACATACTAAAAATATTCAAGGAGTCTGGCTAAGACAAGACCCAATTGTCTGGATCATATATTAAATTTGGGGGATCCCATCGAAACCTTTGGTCTTGTTTGTCGGGATTTTATGATGCTTCATCAAAACGTAATTTCTCGTCTTTGATCAGTGCAGGTATTATTTAACGGCCATTTAGCCTTTCTCGCGGATCATATTCTGATTTATGTTATTCCGCTGTGAGCATATTTTAGCCCTAGAATCGCTCGGGCCATGCAATTACGATGTCCGAAGGTTAACAGGGGGAAAGGGCTAAGTACCTTGACAGTGCGTCCGTCCAAGGTCTTCTCTTCCTGCTCAGCTCCGAGCTTGAAGGCGAGCTTGTACTCCTTGAGGCCAGAGGTGATGATGTGGTACGTGTCACCATCTACCTTATATTCGACGGATGGTGTCCAGGCCTTGGCAGCGGTCCGGGTGACAAAGTCGACTCCTGTAAGAAGAGACGGACGGTTGGGACTGTCACGACGACACAGAAAATGTATTTTCTGTGAAGGTGCACTTTCAACCTGATGTTACGGCGAGGGGTGTAATAGGCCGGACAAAAGATGGTAAAGGATCTCGATAGCCTAGGGTGTTGGGATGGCCTACTACACTTGCAGACTTCACGGGTTCATTATGGATTCCCCATGTCAATTGACGCTATGGTTTGCATACTGAACCACGATAGGCTATAAACCACCGTTCATACACTAGGCCTTACAGGCCAGTCCAGTCTAAGGAGCATTAAACAAAACTCATAAGAACGCCCAAGTCCGTAAGTAAACAAAAGGTTTTATTGTCTGGTGTGTACTTACAAAATAAACAACCTTTAAGTTAAAAGGGTTGTTGCCCGGTAGAGGCCCGGAAAAGAAGTGTAGAAGAAGGTAACTCATGGCCCTGGCATGAGTCATAAGCTGCGTTCGTTGCACTCCGGGCTGTCTCTGGTGTTTAGTCACCAGTGTCCGGTTCTCCCCCAAAGAACGCAGCTATAGTAGCTAATAGTTAACAAATATAATACAAGAGTACGGATTGCAGACAGTATAATAGATTGAACGTAATAACGGAAAGGGAGTAGCGCTGCCTAACGGCAGCAGAAGTTAGCAGCGCGGGTTGCAGATAGTACCACCGTAACAGGACCGTGGCGTTTCTCTGTTTACTTTGTTGAGTCTACTTCGGTATCCTCCAGTAGTAGCCTGTCTGAGGTAAACGGACAAAGTAGACAAACAAGCCGCTGGCGAGAAAATGCTTGTTCACACGTACTTGTCGAAGATTTATTTTGTGCTTCCGAAATCAGGGCAGGAATTCTAGTCTGCGTGCTCGACTCTGACCGTCTTTTCAAGGCATGACAGAAGCAAGACTTGTAAATATTTGTAGTAGAACCACCGTTTCTCAATGTCTGTATTGGAATCGTGCGTGATACAAAAAAAGACGCATAAGGCCCGACACTGCTCAGCGGAAGAGTAACCAGGCTTCAACTTTCATATTTGAAGCTTCCTTACAGTCAAGCCAGCCAGTACTGTTTTTTCTGAAAATGATGGTAACTAATTTTGCTATTCTTCAACATTTCCTGGATGTCCCTTCAAACATTTGTCTCTCAATTACGACTGTCGGCCACTCTTTGTTCATCTTCTATTCATTCATTTGCATATTTATTATGTTCTCTCAGATTGCTTCTGACACCCAGATTTCCTGACGTTTAGTGGTGCTTCACCATTCTAATCCATTTTGCCGAGTATGGATGTCTGGAATCCGTTAGAATGAAAACTTTGGGGGCGGTAATTATCAATACTTGTGAGGTCCCCGAACTTGTTCTTTAATAGAGGTACGATCGTAACCTTAATCAGGGCTGGCGAAATGGCTACCTATCACGAGACGCGTTTTCACGAGATAAGTCTATCACGGGACAAAAATTTCTAGACAAATTTTCGCTAGACAAGTCACTCATTCGGCAATTTTTCACAAGACAAATTACAAGGAGACAAATTATCACGAGGCAAACCTTGCTTAAGACAAATTTCCGTGAGACAAATAAGGCATAAAGACGTTCTATAAATTCAGCGACTGAATTTTATTTGCTCTGTACACACACACAAAACTAAACTAAAACACGAAGTAGGAGATTAAAATATAAATAGATCAAATGCCGGAGTACCGGGATCGAACTTTGTCGTTGACAGTCAATGCGGGGTTACATATGTGGTTGTGGTCAGCCGTGGAAGTTAGAGTAAACCTGCCAGTACATTCTTTCCCTCGTAGCCTACTGGACAGCCTTTGTCAGAGCATCTGTAGTAGTTGCTTTCTGAAGATGTTGAAAACATAACGAACTTGTAGCCACTAGTATGGACTGCAGTCCCTCCTCTTGCAGTTTTCACCATTTCGAACTGGACTTTGGTTGAAGTTCTGTTTCCAAAATCAAAACTGACTACTATCCTAACATGCACCCTCTACTATGTATACGGTAGCTCATTCTAAGCTGATTGTCTTAATCCTACTTTTTTTTAATCCGGGTTGTCTCGTGGAAGGGTTTTCTAATGAATAGTTGCCTCTCGAAGATTTCTCTAATGCTCTGATTGCCTCGTGCGGACTTGCGTAGTGACACTTGTCAAAAGCCAAATGTCTCGTGAAAACTTTTATCGTGATACGCTCCCGGCGAAATACAACTGTGAGCGAATGTGCAAGTAAGGATACTTAAAGGAAAGTGCGCAAGTGCTGCCAGTTACTATAATTCACATGGTCGGCAGACAGACTGTCATTGCCGGCTACTTTATTCGTTTTCAGTTCCTTCGTAATCACTTCATCAGTTTAATTACTCGTAAAACTAATTCTGTTAACTTTTCAATTCAATTCAATTCAATTTATTTTAAAAATTCCTTCACGGGCAAGCCGAACATTGAATTTTTCGTCATAAACATAATAACATCAACACCTTTGTCATAATTTTGTCATAAATAATAAACTTATATACAATTCGAATCACTGTAAGTGATCATTTAAAATTACACTTATATTAGAACTGAAATTCAAATCACTATAACATAAACAAGAGTTACAACGAATTATGCATTTCGACGAATGACGTCACGTTAAACGTATGTAAGAACTAGGATTCAAACAATTATAAAATAAGCACGAATTACGATGAATTATACAAGAATCACGATGAGTTATACATTTCGACGAATGACGGTACGAAGCTTTTTCTGTATCGGTCATGAGATGCAGAAAGGGGATGTAACTTAGGAATCGGCTGCGAAACCATTCGCGCAGGTCTAGGCCTAACGGGTTCAAACTCAGGCGGGAAAATGTCTCGCAGACGAGGATTCTCAAGCGTCTTAACTCCAAATTTAAGGCACATTTTTTCCCGACGTTGGGCCAAAGATTCCAGCTTGAAACTCCGAAGAAGCTCAATGTATGGCACCTTTGGCGATTTGGAAGTAACAAGGAGGGCTCGGAATTGCAATCTCTCCAACGAATTCGACTGATCCCGTGTCAAACCGAAGTGCCATACCTGACAGCAATATTCTAAAGTGGGGCGGATAAAAGACAAGAAAATTTTTAAAAGGTGCTCGGTAGGGACACCGTAACGGGATAATAATTTTAGGGATCGGATTGCCATATTACCCTTTTTAAGCATGCTGTCCACTTGTTTGATCCATTTTAAGTCATGGGTAATATGGATTCCCAGTAACTGTATGTGTTTCACACACTGGGCAGTGGGGAGGGGAGGGTAAAAGTCCGGCATGCTTTTTAAAAATGATATAGTTAGCACCAACGATTTATCCATGTTGACGACCATGTCATCCATAGCTGCCTCATCACAGATATCATCGATGATAACCTTAGCACTGCTTTTAATATTTCTTCGCAGTCGAAGTCATTAGCACAGCAAGCTGAATGCTAATCACTATAGGGACTGAACTGAGCACATCACTGAAATGGGAACGCCATCTTACCACTATGTTAGACTCTCTCGCCTGGCCATCCAACATGGACGCTAGCGGTAAATAGGAGTCGGGGTCGGGATCGTCTAAAAAGAGGCACGGCTCGGCACGGCATTACGCAGAGGCACCATAGAACTAAAAAGAGATTGGCAAGTAGCAGAAGTAGGCAAGTAAGTGAGAGTTCTTGACTCCAGATCTTAAAAGGGGGCACATTAGAACATTGTTCCTACCCCTCACTCTGAAGCCTGAAAGGGCCTTTTTAGTTTTCGTGCCTCTTTTTGCAACCTTGCCTCCTACACTATGTCGTGCCGTGCCGTACCTCTTTTTAGTCGATCCGTTTCACTCCTATGGACTCCCCCATTGGACTCTCCCACCTGGCCACCCAACGTGGACGCACTGTGTAATCATATGGCTTATATAGAATATCAGTAAACTCACCAATTTCTTTCATGTACTCATCCATACCCTCGCTCTTGACGATTTTGTACTTTCCGGCAACGACCATTTTCGAAACTTGTGAATTCTCGGCGGATAGAAACTTCAAACTAATTTGTAACAGGATAAGCCTAATATATATATCCTAATCCCTCGCCCTAATTCTCTAATCTTTCTTGCTATGTGGAGGGAAACTGTTTTGTTAGTATCTGTTATCAGATAAAGTCCATAGCTCGAAAAGCAATACAAAATCTTGGCTTCTTAATCCCACTCTGACCGTAAAAGTACTCTCATTCTATCTACTGTTTGCTTTCCATTAGAGTAACCAGGTTATGCTTTTAAGAGATTCTCCAGATTGTTTCAGCTTTTCTCTTAGCCCGTTGCTTCTAGAAAAAATACGGGAACAAATTCATGACTGTTTTGGGATCCCAAAACGTAAACTCCCCCCCCCCCCCCCCCACCCACCTAGTTCAAGGGCAATCGGGCCCAGATTGTCCAGATCGTGGAGTTCATTACTAATGAACCATGACAGGCATGAATTTGAAATTTGGTATTATTGTTGGGACTAGGATCTCTTTGTACTTTTTGTGGTCCCAAATCCCCACACTCACCCGGTTCTGGGGCAATTGGGCCCAAATTGCCCCGTGGCTAAGATCTTAACTTTACCACGGCTGGAGCTAGATCTTAACTCTACCACGGCTGGAGCTAAAATGACGAACTATTCTGTACGTACATCCTCTGGCTACGAAGAAAATCTTGATGCTGCACCTTCCCACCGTCCCCGTCATGGGCAACTGGGGCTGAATTGCCCATGATTTGAGATTTTGTGAACCGTTACAGGTATCAAATTTAAAATAGGTATAGCTGATGATATTCGGGCCTAGTTTAAAGTTACCCCCCCCCCCCCCTCCCACACACACACAATCTCACAAACCTTCACTATTCCTTGATTTCAGGGGCAACTGGTACACACACAATCTCACAAACCTTCACTCTTCCTTGATTTCAGGGGCAACCGGTATCAAGCTGAAACTTGGAACGATTCGACGTTTAGACGTGTCCGTTCGCAAAAGGGCGCCCACGTTCGTTAACGATGACATACGTCAAATTAAAATCTGGTAGACTTGTACACAATACTTTTCGTAAGATGCGCATTGTGTTCATTTAATTTCATGTTTGGCAAAGGATTTTGGCTGTCAATTAGTCACAACATGTGTTTTCGCGTAAGAAAAAGAATAATGAAATGGGATCTGAAACTTCCTGACTTTGATATTAGTGTGTTTGAACAAGGTATGATGAACGCAGTTCATTTCGAGTTCGATGAAAGCCAGTGGTGCCTTGAAACAAGCCTAGTATATTATTCTGACGCGCGGAGAGAACCAAACAAATCAGTTGCTTCATGACATGAGACGGGGGAGGCAGAGATCGTAGAACGGTAATTCGGAATGTGTGAGAGATGAACTAACATGTGTTCTCGGGGGGGGGGGGGAAGGTGTCAGATGAGACGCACTTCGAATATTTATGACTTTGACACGTGGGGTGTTTGAGCAAAGTAAGCGAAGTGTGTTGGAACAAACCTTCAGTGGTCATAGCGAGCATAACTGATTGCATGAGAGATGGCCTGTGCTGTGTTTGGAGATTCTTCGAGAGCTCAAATGTTGGTTTCACGGATGACTGTGCAATAGGAATATTAAGCGTTACGGGACGGGGAAGTTTGAGTCAATCCATTTCATTGTTTTACACTCCACGTCTGAGCGCTTGCGCACTTGTTACATAGTTCACCACTTGAAGTCCTAATCCGGAGCTTCAGTAGGGTTGTATTGTTGCTAGAAGTGTGTGATAGGGAGAAGGGGCAGGGAGAAAATCAGTTGGCAAGTAATAATTTAAAAAAAAAAAAAAAAAATTCACGTCTTGTTTCAACCCAAAAGTCTCAAGAAGTTATCAAAACATGATTTGCACTCAGCTGGAAGATCTTATTTATACCTTCTTGTAGCGGCGGACGGCGACGATGCTACCTCTGCTGACGGTCTAAAAAAGAAACAGAAATTAGAAAATAGGAATAAAACTACACAAAAATAACAAAAACATATTTACTTTTTATACAAAACAAACAAAGAGAAAGAAACGTAAGGATAAATCTTATTCAATACTTTATTGTAATCCCCAATACTTAATCCAAAAAAATGCAGAAACGGAAAGTTTGCTATGATGTTATTTTTAAGACGATGTTTACCTTTTCCGCTAACTTGCCGTTTTTATCTATTGTTCAATATGTTTCCCAGTCTGCTTGGGATAAAGGAGCATTAACTAAACGTTATTCAAGCAGACAGCACTAAAAGACAAATAGATGGAGGACGTTGAGTCAATAACCGACGTTTTATTTGGGGGATGGGGGGTACACCTTCATTATCAGTACGAGCGCAGATCTGCAGGCTTCCATTTTTTGTTTATCAAGAATTTAACTGTGTATAAGCTACCATATCTTGTCGTAACTCTCAACTGTATTTGCCGCAAGGAATAAGGAGTATTCTCGCCGTTCCTCGAGGACACTTCAAAGAATCAAGGGGAACATCGAGAATAGACGGAGTCATTCCACTCGGACTCCGCGTACGGAAAACAACGAGAACACAGGGAATGCTTCCTGAATGGATTTTGTTCGAAAAAAAAATATGCAGTTGACGAAATTAGCCTGGATCCACTTTTATTTTTCGTTTATTCTGATTGTTTTATGTTAATTTTACATTTCACCAACACTACCAAATTTGATTGCCCTTTGAATCTGCTTTAGTATGATTGTGGTGATAATCGGAGCAGTCCCCGTTCGTGGGGACTCGCGAGAATGCGGGAGTGACTCCATGGGACAAACAAAAACGCAGGGACTCCTCAAAAGGAGTCTTCTGTGAACGGCGAGAATGCGCCTGTAGGCGTTAACGTCGTCGTTAAAGGGGTGATTTGATCTGACGTAAAATGGCTGAAACCAATACTAATTGACAGGTATGACTATTTACAACAGACCTGAACATCTTCCTTTCGAAACATGTAGCACCAACCAAAGTAATTCGCATCACAAATTTTATGACATGAGTCCATCCGCGCGAATAAAAATGCAGTCGGAAGCATGGTCACCAGCCATTCAACATTCCTGCATGAATGTTGGTAGAAACGATGTAAAACAAAACAAAAAATGGAAACAAATTATTAAAAAAAAACGGATACTGTCAAGCTTGTAGCTTTTGTTTTTACTTTTCGCTGCTAGATTTTTTCTCTTTTTCTCTGATCTTCTGTTCTCAGTCTAGTTTGACTTTGTCCATGTGTGTGCTATTGAGTTGGTTGGAACTCGCGTTAGTGGTGTCCTACACACTAAAAATGCTATAGTGCCTCCGACGAAACCCTTTAAATTTAAAGTAACAGGCGTTAATCTCGTCGTTAAAGGGGGGATTTGATCTGCCGTAAAACATCTTCAAACGATTACTAATTGACATGTATGATTATTTGAAACAGCTTTTGTAGATTTTCCTTCTAAAATATGTAGTACCAACCAAAGTAATACGCATCCAACATAAAAACTAATTTCTCCCCCCCCCCCCCCCCCCCCGCGTTTATGACATAGATCATAAAGTCATTGACCAACTGCTGTCTCCTTGAATAAAATTAAGTTAAAACTCCCAAGCTGACAGAGAATCATACTGTAACATACATACCTTCTCTACTGCACTTACGCCTTTGGGCAGTACGTCGTAAATCCTTGATTCATTCATTGAACAATTACTGAAAACGGCAAGTCAAAATGGAAAAGGAAACATCGACTAAAAAAATCAGGAAACATCTTACCAGACTTGCCGTTTTATCCATTCTTTTAAATGTTAATTATTTTCGTTAAGCTATTACAGTAAAGTATATGCTTTATCCTCACATTTCTGTCTCTTTATTTGTTTTCTTAAATTTCGTTCTGAGCTGATGACAGCTTACACTATATGTATACAGTATTTAAGTTGCCAAATGCTAACTAAGTCTTCATCCTCTGTGCAGGGCGTCCCGAGACGTTCTTCATTGGGGGGAGGGGGGGGGGGCACACTCTGTAAAAATTGATATATACGTATAAAAATTGTTTCTAAAACACAGCCAGTTGCCTTCAAGAAGCTATACTGTAAAAAGTTCCATAGTATGTACAAAATCAAGTCTAAAGAGAAAATTTGGTGTGTTTTTGCGCTCTTCCACTTCTATTTTTTTTCTCAAGAATACACTGTCACATAGCCTTTTACCTTCGGGGGACGTCCAGTTTTGCCAACAGAACTTGCAAACACACTTGCTGCCAAGCGACAACGTCGTTAATAGCTGTACCCAGGAAAAACTAAACCACCGCAGGGAAAAGTTTTTGAATCCGCCTTTTTTTCTGGCAAGTTCTAGCTTTTAATGTGGTTCAAGCTCCCCCAAATTTGAAGCCTCAAACGTTCATGAGTACTGGAAACACTCATGATCAAAGTGCCTTTTTGAGATCCCAGGGCTGCCTATTGAACCATTGAACCCTGCCTCTCTGTGTAAGAAACTCGACACAATTTTGTGGGTAGAAGTGGGAGGTAGGCTATACTTACAGCGATAAGTTCATCTCCCTTGAATTCGCGGACGATCTTGGACACTCCCTTGGAGTCGGTCTCGATCTGGGTCAAGACGTTGCCGTCGAGGGTGTATATAGACTAGAAAGTAGAAATTAATGTCAGAATTTTGGTACCCTGTATGACCAAGTCCAAAACATGCCAGTGAATCTCGTAAGAACAAGAAACGTGTCGCTCAGACCAAGACTCATTTCTTATGATAACCAACCAACGGCGTTCGTTGGGGATAGCTGTGGTGACGCTTCCGGCTCTTTTTATTTATTTTTTTTTTTTTTTTATTTATGACCCGCTTTTTGCGTAACAGCGGAGTATGAATAAAATACAAAAGTAAAGTCCTAGTCTTCCGCTAGGCGTAAGGTGATTCTCATCGGCACAATGACATAGTCATCATGAGTATTGCCTACTAGAAGGCCGTCATTTGTACAATTTGTGTGGATTGTCTTTAACAAGTATTTTCTATTTAGCCTTTCTCGGTGATTTTATTCTAGTTTATGTTACAGTGTTGGCGTATTATACTTGTCCCGACTGTCGGATACAATCTGTGGAAGGGGAAGGGTTTCAAATTAGGGGTGAGAATTATATTTTCTAAGCTAATGAGATAGTCGATTTAGTTAATAATTTTCTCGCCGGACAAGTAGTTCACCGGGAATCTGGTAAAAGCCGGAAAGTTTGTCAAAAGTAAAAGTTTAATCTGCAGTTCATTAGAGGTTTGACATAAGGATAGGGAGACGTGCTTAATCCAAATAGGAACATTTTGTTCTCGCCGGACAACTAGATCGCCCGGAATCCGGCCCAAACGGGAAATTTTACTATAGCTAAAGTTTTATATGAATTTCATGAGATATTCGATTTGAGTTAGGAAGACATGCTGAATCCGTATATTACGATCATCCCGGAATCCGACTGAAACCGGAAAATCTCTTAAAGTAAAAGTTGTATCTGAAGTTGATTAGAAGTTCGATGTAAGGGTTAGGAGACATGCTGAATTCGTTTTTTGAGCCTTAGTTGTTTGTCAGACAATTAGTACTCGCGGAATCCGGCTGAAACAAGAAATTTGGCAGAAGTAAGACAGGAACTTTTGATTGATTTCTTTAAAGTAGATATAACGTAGGCTATAGGAGCAAACACATGCTGAATCCATGTTTAAACTTGGTCTTTTCGGATGAATTTTATCTGTTTCTAACATTTGTAAAATGTTCAAGGAGTCTGGCGAGACCGAATATCTACAAGGGCCACTTATCTGAATCAAATATTAAATTTCTGGGATCCCTTCGAAACCTTTGGGATCCCCCAACTGATGTTTACCATCAGCTCGAAACTTTTCTTTCAAATCCCTTTTTGCGGGTGGAAGTGACAGTGGAAAAGAGGAAGAATTACACACTAATGGCCAAAGGGGGGTGGGGTGGGGGCTAAAATAATCTGTAGACTGTGAGTCCTGTTCTCAGATAAATCGGCTAGATGCTCGGGACTAATCGGTGGAGGGTACGACGTACCTTGACAGTGCGTCCGTCCAAGGTCTTCTCTTCCTGTTCAGCTCCGAGCTTGAAGGAGAGCGAGTAGTCCTTGAGGCCAGTGGTCTTGACGTGATAGGTGTCACCATCTACAATGAATTCGACGGTTGCGAGTTGGGACGCGGCCTTGGCAGCGGTACGGGTGACAATGTCGATTCCTAGAAGAAGACACGAACAGTTGATACACAGTGGCATATGAGACGTATCAGCTCAACCCCACACCCGAGAGAAGCATGATCACAATACTCTTGATGACCAACTGTCCTTGCCGATGCAAAATCGCGGTGTACCTAGAGGAAGAGCCGGAAGCTGCGCCACAGCTGTCCCCAGCGATCGCCGTGATTGGGTGACACAGGATTGGAATTGTTGACTTTGAGTCGTTAGGGCGACGCTTTCTCGTTCTTTTTGAGGGCCATGGGCGTGTTTTGGACTTAGTCATATAGAGAGCGTGTTCCACCCTTCCGTTCAAACTCGTTCAAACCTCATCAAAAGTTACTACGCTGACCGTTTCAGCCTTCTCGAAATAGTAACTATTTGCTTACCACGCTCGGGAGCGTAGTAAGGGTAGTAACTACGGATCTCTGTAACGTGATTGGTCGTATTCGCCAGCGGCATGATATTCTGCTGGAAAATAGAAAAATCGTTCCAGCCTTGACGGCAAAAAGCCAGAATTCGAGACTTCATGCGTAGTAACTACGGTAAGTAGGATGGAACACGCTCAGAGTATCTGCCATTGTGTGCGGTCTTCGGTCTGAGGGCAAAGTGTTTGGTGTTTTCTGACAATTTACGTGTTTGGTGTTTTCTGACAATAGTTTATTTTGCGCTTTCACCAAACCGTCTTAACAAGAGTAAATGGCAAAAGAAATCTCGAGATAGAGCTTTGAAGTAGAGGCAGCATTTCTTTAGCTCTGCATACATATTTTGGCATCGGTAGTAGTACGGTAATAGGAATTCTAGGACTCACATACTGCCAATTGTTTTTACCATACTATTCCCTTATAATGGTCATAACCTCCGCTATTTCTTTACTTTGTTTTTCCTTTTCAAACAAGATCACTTCATTTTAACCTTACCTCGACTGACTTACACAATGATGAAAAATGCAGTGTTGGCAAAGTCAATAGCCAGAAAATCCCTTTTCAAAGCAGCTTCAAAACAAAGAAAAGCAACAGAGTTCGATTATTTTTGGACAAAAAAAGCCATATTTTGCCTCTTGACTGTCAGGACAGCATAAGTAATCAGGACCTCCAATACGTCTCATGTCAAATTACAAATCCTTTTTGAAGTGATTTGCCGCAAGCTAAACCATAGCCTCGTTTTTGTTGCAATAGCGCTGCCGCATCGCTGCTGCAGCACTTCTTTGCTTTTGCATAATATGCGTTTTTGGATTTACTTTCTTCTTGGTTGAAGCGGCAGCGCTGCAGCATCTTGCAGGGAAGCACGGACTTGGTCGGGGAGCAGGTCCGTGATTCTCGAGAAGCGCTGCCGTCTTCCTTGGAAGCGCTGCAGTGCAAAAACGGATGTAGAAAGAATCAGTCCGGAATCAAAAACGAGGAATGCAACAAAAACGAGAACAACGGAATGCAACAAAAACGAGGCTCATGTCGCGGATCGTTCTAAGATGTCAGTGAAGAGAGCACAACCATCGTCCCCACAAAACCAGAGCAAAATAACACTAGAGAGTAGCGCCAAGACCTATGCTTGCCATGCTTTGCAAACGGGTCATAGTCATAGCGCCGCCTATTACGCTTACGGCATTTAAAGCGAGGCAAACCTGCGGGTTTATAAATTTCTAGTAAAGCTAAGATGCGGTCTCACACATCGTGGAAACCGGGGAGGTTGTATCTTTTTTTTTAATGTGTTCAGAATATTATGTTATTATAGCTAGTGCTGTTGCACGATTGATTGAGGTTCAGTAGGGAAGTTCTCTATCGCTAGTGGTGCTAGTGTCGCTGCCATTCCAGTGTGTGTCACTTCAGTTCTTGGCACTACTCCGCAGTGTTATTTAGCTCTGACCAAAACCAAGATAAGGAAGCTGCTTGACATCGTGAGCGTGTTCCACGCTTCTAACAATAGTTACTAATAGTTACTATTTCCGTTCCATCCTCACGAAAAGTTACTACACTGACCGTTCCAACCTTGTCGGAATAGTAACTAATAGTTACTATTTGCTTACCATGCTCGGGACCGTAGTAAGCGTAGTAACTACGCATCTCTGTAACGTGATTGGTCGGATTCACCCCTAGCGTGAGATCCTGGTGGAAAATAGAAAAATCGTTCCAGCCTTGACGGCGAAAAGCCAGAATTCGTGACGTCATGCGTAGTAACTACGGTAAGTAGGATGGAACACGCTCCGTGATTCGTTATTTTTACGAAGCCTTGGAAAGAATAATACAAAACTCACCGATTTCCTTCATGTAATCATCCATACCCTCGCTGGTGACGATTTTGTACTTGCCGGCAACGACCATTTTCGGAAATTAGTAGTCCTCGACAGATAGTCAATTCAACTGATTTATGAAAGTCCCGTCCGCGTTTTTATATCTTTACCAAAGGTCGTGATTCATTAATTTATCTTACTTTGTTCCAAAGTAATAACTTGGTTACTGTGTGTAATCAGATAAAGTGCGAAGTTCGAAAAGAGAGATGCATATTTTAGTGCCACCGCGGTTTTTCGCAATATCTTATTTTTCGCATCCGAATGTAACGCAAGAGGTAAAGAAGGGTAAAAGCAGATTATCGGTAAGTCATGAGATTGCTGCAAAAGTTTCCAAAGGATATGAAGGATTGGCTTATGAGCAAAAGCTAGAAGCACAAATGGCACTTGCAAGGTTGGGTCGGACGATGAAAGGACTAAAGGACCATCTACGAACTTGAGCTATACTTTACCAGTAAATCCTCATTGAACGACATATTTCCTCGTTCGAACATTATATATCAACCCCTTCGACCTTCGATTACACTAGATCTCTCCAACGTCCATAGAATAAACAAATGAATGTCGTCATCCAACGCGCATAGCTATGCAGGTTTGAGAATAAAGGGGTAGGGACTGCTACCGAAAATTCGGTCGACAAATTTTGTGTCCGGTTTTTTGCCGGATTCCGGTTGAACTACTTGTCTGGCAAGAGAATAACTTTCATATTCGGATTCAGCATGTCTCCTTGCCCCTAAATCAACTATCTCAATAGCTTTTAAAAAATACTTGTTTTGCCCCTTAATTTGAAACCCCCTCCCCCACCCTTGAACATAGATCTACAAAGCCTATCTACGAACTTGACCTTACCAGTAAGCCAAAAAATCCTCACAGCAAGTTTCATCCAAATACCTCATTCCCTTCGAGAGTTATCGTGCTGACAGACGGACGGACAGACGGACAACTTTTGCGATGTCGGAGGTATCCCGCTACTTACGTTTTGGGATCCCAAAAATAAGCTGCCTTTTCAGTAAAGCTTTACTGAGCCTATTTTGTGTTGTTTGTAACACATAATAGAAGTCAGAACACAACAGTAGAGTTTCAACAATTCTAGAGTTTCTACAGAGGTGGTCATTAGAAGACTTTCCGGTAAAAACCTGAAAAAATCCGGTAAAACTTCACAAAATTTCGGTGGCTGCACCCCCCCCCCCTTATCAGGAAGGTGGCGGGACGCCCCTGGCCTTGACTCTAGGGAAATGTGGGCAAACATGCTTTTCTCAGTACATTTTTTTACAGCTACGTTACTACTTTGCCGATTCACACAAGGACCAAAACTGCTTCAATAGATTTCGCCGTCGTTAGTGTTGTATTTGCTTTCTTTTTTTTATTTTTAATGATGAGTACAATCATTCAACAGTATATTGGTGCTGTCGGTCCGCAGTGTGTCAAATGACAGAAGCGACATTTTTACCTTTACTACCCAGACCCGCCATTTGACAGACCTCTGATTTTCTAAGGAGTGACCGAAACTGACTGAGACAAGTTTCAGACATTTCTTGGCCATAATCCTCGTGAAAAATAGCAAAATCGTTATTTTATCACGAAGGAAACAATTCAGGTTTGAAAGGGTTAAGATGATGTCTTAAACAGGTTCGAAAAGCCGGTGCCTGCCGGTGCTTGTCGGTGCCTGTCGGTGCCTGCCGGTGCCCGCCGGTGCCTGCCGATGCCCGCGGGTAACGAGTCGGGGTGCACAGCCGGTGCCGAGGAGTGGGCAACCCCTCGTCCGCTTCTTCCTGAAAATTCCGCATAAAATGCTGCATCTTCGCAGCATTTCTCACGACATTTTTCGCGGTATTAATTGCACGTAAAATTTCACAAAAATTCTAGTCCGAAACCAAAACATTGCAAAAAGTGCAGACTTAATGTAGCATTTTCTGTTCAAAAGCTGAATTTGGACACGCTCCAAGTGTATTTTAGGTGACACAAACCAAGAGAGACACATGGGCCTGAATGCGCACTAATACAAGTTTTGGGATCCCAAAACGTTAGTGACGGGATACCTATGATTCGTAAAGTTTGTCTGTTCGTCTGTCTGTTAGCACTATAACTCTCCAAGAGGTGGAGATAGTTTGTTCAAACTTGGTGTCAGGATTAATTGTGTAGCAAAGTACAGGTCAAGCTCATAGGTGGGCCTCGTAGCTTTTAGGGGCAGAGGCTTGGTTCAAATTAAGAGGCAAACAATTTTTGTTTAGAGATAATGAGGTAGTCGATGAGGGTAATGCAAGTAGGTAAGTAATTTATTCGGAGCCCGCCATTTTGAAAAAGCGGAGTAAATGAAAGAAAATAAATAAAACACATAACGACACGGAAAAAGACACTAATTTTTCAATCTTCGGCCAGAAAGCAGTGGAATGATAACGAGAAACGCTGAGTAGGGTAATGAGTTATAGATAAATGTGTCAGTTTAAAATTACATTTTGTTGACTCTTCAAATAGAAATAAGCCTCCGTGTTTATTTAGTAGATATAAACGAACTGGGAATCATAAATCTTGAATTCGGCTTGGGAAGTTTCCAGATCAGTCAAACCAAAACCGATAAGTTAGAAAATTTCATTTAAACGTCTTTGGCGTCTATAGTAGGCTAGCAATCAAGTAGTGGTAGTAGCTATCCGAGCTTTCCAAATGTTGTTTGTTACCGAATGCCTTCAAAAGGGCATGCCACACCGTATTTTTCAGTACCTAAAAAGGGAGTAGGAGAGTTATCCAAAAGGCGATTTTGAATCCGGCTCCGATATATTTTCGACCTAGGATCCCGCCGAAACTAGAAACCTTGATTTTAGCATTGCGAAAATTTTTGGGGATCCCTAAACGTAAGTGGAGGGCGGCTGTGACTTCGTAAAGTTTGTCCGTCCGAACATCTGTTAGCAGGATACCCCTCGAAGGAAATGAGATATTTTGATGAAACTTGGTGTGAGGATTCGTTGGATCAAGCGGCAGTTCGAGTTCGTAGATGGGCTCTGTAGCCCTGCATTTATGGGTGGGGGAGGGGGTTCAAATTAAGGGGTGAACAAAACATTTTTAACATGCTGAACGCGTATATGACAATCATTTCCTCGACAGACAACTAGTTCGCCCGGAATATGACCAAAACTGGAAAATTTGTTAAAAGTAACAGTTTTTATGGCACTTGAGCTTACTCAAGTGCCATATAGCGATTGTTATTTCTGTCCGTCAGTCGGTCTGTCGGTCTGTCGGTCCCGGTTTTGCTAGTTCGGGCACTTCCAGATAAGCTAGGATGATGAAACTTGGCAGGCATATCAGGGACCGGACCAGCTCAACTTAAAATTAATCATTTCTTCAATCCGACTTTCCCCGGATCCGGGAGTCCGGAAACTATAAAGCAAAAGTGGAGCGAAAAGTAGCAAAAAAAAGGGCTGCCCGAGTGCGGGAGCGAACCAGGAACCTCTGAGTTACAAGTCCAACGCTCTACCAACTGACCACGAGTCCATGTATGAGATAGCGAATGCGGGACTACAAACAAAGTGGATAATCTAAACAAATTACATTGTTAGGATAATGAAACTTGTCAGGAATATTGGATGTATTAGGGAGCGTATGCGGGAGTATATGTTGTTAAAAGATTGACGACCTGATTAACCTGGACATAGTCAAGAAACATAAATAATAGTTTGGGCACTTCCACGCAAGCTAGGACGATGAAACTTCGCAGGCAGATCAGGGACCCGACCAGACTAAGTTGGAAATAGTCACTTGCCCGATCCGACCATCGTGGGGGAGGGGGCGGAATCCGGAAAATAGGGACATTCATCACTTTCGAACGGGTGATCGGATCTTAATGAAACTTGATATCTGGAAAGATCTCGTGTCTCAGATGTCTCATTTCGAGTCCGGACCGGATCCGATGAATCTTGGAGGTGGGTCTTGAGGGGAGTGGAGGGACGGGGAATCCGGAAAAATTTGGAAAAATTAAATATTTTAGCTTACGAACGGGTCGTCGGATCTTAACGAAACCGAGGGGTTGCTCACTCCCAAAAACGATGTACACCAAGTGGCGCGTGCCGCGGTGCCGAGCCGGTGCCTTGTCGGTGCCGCGGTGCCGTGCCGGTGCCGAGCCGGTGCCGAGCCGGTGCCGTGCCGGTGCCGTGCCGGTGCCAAGCCGGTGCCGCGGTTTTTTTACTTCAAATTACAGTATTGTGATAAAGCACGATTTCTGATGTACATGTAAACAAATTTCATCAGATATTGGCCGAGAATGAAGTCGGCAATGTGTGTTGAATACAAGAGCTAGCAGCTCATATGGTACTTGCAAGGCTGGGTCAGAGGATGAAATTTACGAGGGGTTGCTCACTCCCAAAAACGATGTACACCAAGTGGCGCGTGCCGCGGTGCCGAGCCGGTGCCGCGGTGCCGTGTCGGTGCCGCGGTGCCGAGCCGGTGCCGTGCCGGTGCCGCGGTGCCGTGCCGGTGCCGCGGTGCCGTGCCGGTGCCGAGCCGGTGCCGTGCCGGTGCCGCGGTGCCGTGCCGGTGCCGCGGTGCCGTGCCGGTGCCGAGCCGGTGCCGTGCCGGTGCCGAGCCGGTGCCAAGCCGGTGCCGCGGTTTTTTTACTTCAAATTACAGTATTGTGATAAAGCACGATTTCTGATGTACATGTAAACAAATTTCATCAGATATTGGCCGAGAATGAAGTCGGCAATGTGTGTTGAATACAAGAGCTAGCAGCTCATATGGTACTTGCAAGGCTGGGTCAGAGGATGAAATTTAGGAATTTGTAAATTCTTGGGTTTCTTGTGTTTAATTATAAGCCATACCCTTGAAATAAGAATGAATGTGGGCCCTTGGAAATCAAGAGAATGATCTGGTGAAAAGTATTTTATTTTTGCACTTTAAGGGCACTAGAAATTCATGTGAAAGCAAAACCCTTTAGGCAAAAGTGACTATGGGCTCATGGGGATCACGTAGTTGTATATTTTGCTCAAACTAATGCAACCTATAATACTAATGCAACCTACTTCCGTAATCATTACATATATTTCTAAACCCGGAGACCCACGTTTCGTGCGGTACATTCTAACCCCTCTAACAAAACCTCGCTGATTTTCTCACTTGCCGTGTTTTGCTACCTTCGATGTGTATCACGCTGTCGACGGTTCGAGACGGTTGCGCGACGGTTGTCTGCGAGAATTTTTTCCATCAGGAAAATCGGTTATGCAAATTGTTTCCCTGTTTCGCTAGAAGTCAACGGGTCTCGGAAAAGGCTTAAAACAGCCAAAACAGTTATTTATTTATTGAAAGCACAGCATACTTAAAGTATTCAAATACTTTAAAATACTGTAAGTTGAAGAGTGATTAGTGCGAGGGGTCCTTTAAGGGAGCTGGAAATTCATTTTGAAGCAAAACCCTTGTTTCACAAATAATCATGGGCTCATGGGGATCATGAAAATATATGTTTTGCTCCAAAGTATTTTCTGTACTTTGTGGTTATGATGAGTACTTTAAGGAATGTGGTTGGCTCTATAAAAGAATTTATGAACCAATCTTTTCCTTCCTTGACTACCTACTTAGGCTAACTGGTACATATATTTAGCCACAGCAAGTGCATGAAAATGGCAAAGTTCGAAGCACGAACGTTCAAATAAGCATACCTCTATTGCACTCCCAGAGTGTCTGATGGGGAAATTGACTTTTTCCAAGTTAAATATGCCTGCCAAGTATCATTCTTAGCACATTCTACAAATATAAAAAAAAGATTGGTCGCCACTGAATTACCTTCACCAGAAGCAAAATATACTGAAGCTGACTCAAGTTTTGGGCGATATTCGATACCGATAACGATATATCCATGTATCGGACAAAATATCGATATCGAAAGTAAATATCGATATCGATAACGATATTTGTTCATTCGTAAAGATTGCAATTAATCCAACATAACCCACACTTATATATACGAAATTGGAGCAATGTGTATTCCGCAATTCCTTTCTTATTTATCCGGAGTTCGAGATGATCCAGTATGCGATATATCGGATATCGATCGATCGATATATCGCACCAAATATCGATATCGAAACCTAAATATCGCTATCGAAAACGATATTTGTTCATCGTAATTATTGTAAATAATCCGAACTAACCTACACTTATATATCCGAAATTGGACAATATGTTTTCCCTAATTCATTTCTCATTTATTCTGAGTTTGAAATGATCCAAGATGCTATTTAATGGAAATTTGGTTCTTAGATTTCGGCGAAACAAAGCATGGTAAGCAAATATCAATATCGATATATCGATTATCGAATATCGAAAGTGAAAATATCGATATATCGATTGTTGAATATCGAAAGCGGAAATATCGATATATCGATTATCTAATATCGAAAGTGAAAATATCGATATATCGAAAAATCCAAGTATCGCCAAGCACCAGTACCAAACCATGGTTGACCACTTTGCGCATTTGGTCAACAGCATCTCCTCATATCTAGTTCAGCTTCTTCTTCGGTTGCATGTTTTCAATAATTCTTTCATTCAAGTACCTTCGTTATTGGGCGCCAGATACCAGATACCAGATGGCGAAGAGTAATCTGCAGAAAATTTGTCCGTGGCCGGAAAAATTGTCGCCGGTGCCGTGCGGTGCCGTGCCGGTGCCGTGCGGTGCCGTGCGGTGCCGTGCCGGTGCCGAGCCGGTGCCGAGCTGGTGCCGCGGTGTTGCGCCGTTGCCGTGCCTTTGCCGTGCCGGTGCCGTGGTGCCGTGCCGGTGCCGCGGTGCCGTGCCGGTGCCGTGCCGGTGCCGCGGTGCCGTGCCGGTGCCGTGCCGGTGCCGTGCCGGTGCCGTGCCGGTGCCGCGGTGCCGCGGTGCCGTGCCGGTGCCGTGTCGGTGCCGTGTCGAGGTGTACACCGGTGGCGGAGAGTGAGCAACCCCTCGGAAATTTAGGAATTTGTAAATTCTTGGGTTTTTTGTTTTTAATTATAAGCCATACCCTTGAAATAAGAATGATTGTGGGCCCTTGGAAATCAAGAGAATTATCTGGTGAGAAGTATTTTATTTTTGCACTTTAAGGGCACTAGAAATTCATGTGAGAGCAAAACCCTTTAGGCAAAAGTGACTATGGGCTCATGGGGATCACGTAGTTGTATATTTTGCTCAAACTAATGCAACCTATAATACTAATGCAACCTACTTCCGTAATCATTACATATATTTCTAAACCCGGAGACCCACGTTTCGTGCGGTACATTCTAACCCCTCTAACAAAACCTCGCTGATTTTCTCACTTGCCGTGTTTTGCTACCTTCGATGTGTATCACGCTGTCGACGGTTCGAGACGGTTGCGCGACGGTTGTCTGCGAGAATTTTTTCCATCAGGAAAATCGGTTATGCAAATTGTTTCCCTGTTTCGCTAGAAGTCAACGGGTCTCGGAAAAGGCTTAAAACAGCCAAAACAGTTAGTTATTTATTGAAAGCACAGCATAGTTAAAGTATTCAAATACTTTAAAATACTGTAAGTTGAAGAGTGATTAGTGCGAGGGGTCCTTTAAGGGAGCTGGAAATTCATTTTGAAGCAAAACCCTTGTTTCACAAATAATCATGGGCTCATGGGGATCATGAAAATATATGTTTTGCTCCAAAGTATTTTCTGTACTTTGTGGTTATGATGAGTACTTTAAGGAATGTGGTTGGCTCTATAAAAGAATTTATGAACCAATCTTTTCCTTCCTTGACTACCTACTTAGGCTAACTGGTACATATATTTAGCCACAGCAAGTGCATGAAAATGGCAAAGTTCGAAGCACGAACGTTCAAATAAGCATACCTCTATTGCACTCCCAGAGTGTCTGATGGGGAAATTGACTTTTTCCAAGTTAAATATGCCTGCCAAGTCTTAGCACACTCTACAAATATGAAAAAAAGATTGGTCGCCACTGAATTACCTTCACCAGAAGCAAAATATACTGAAGCTGACTCAAGTTTTGGGCGATATTCGATACCGATAACGATATATCCATGTATCGGACAAAATATCGATATCGAAAGTAAATATCGATATCGATAACGATATTTGTTCATTCGTAAAGATTGCAATTAATCCAACATAACCCACACTTATATATACGAAATTGGAGCAATGTGTATTCCGCAATTCCTTTCTTATTTATCCGGAGTTCGAGATGATCCAGTATGCGATATATCGGATATCGATCGATCGATATATCGCACCAAATATCGATATCGAAACGTAAATATCGCTATCGAAAACGATATTTGTTCATCGTAATTATTGTAAATAATCCGAACTAACCTACACTTATATATCCGAAATTGGACAATATGTTTTCCCTAATTCATTTCTCATTTATTCTGAGTTTGAAATGATCCAAGATGCTATTTAATGAAAATTTGGTTCTTAGCTTTTGGCGAAACGAAGCATGGTAAGCAAATATCAATATCGATATATCGATTATCGAATATCGAAAGTGAAAATATCGATATATCGATTGTTGAATATCGAAAGCGGAAATATCGATATATCGATTATCTAATATCGAAAGTGAAAATATCGATATATCGAAAAATCCAAGTATCGCCAAGCACCAGTACCAAACCATGGTTGACCACTTTGCGCATTTGGTCAACAGCATCTCCTCATATCTAGTTCAGCTTCTTCTTCGGTTGCATGTTTTCAATAATTCTTTCATTCAAGTACCTTCGTTATTGGGCGCCAGATACCAGATACCAGATGGCGAAGAGTATTCTGCAGAAAATTTGTCCGTGGCCGGCGTATCGTGCTAGAGGCGCGCCGGTGCCGTGCCGGTGCCGTGCGGTGCCGTGCCGGTGCCGTGCGGTGCCGAGCCGGTGCCGAGCTGGTGCCGAGCTGGTGCCGCGGTGTTGCGCCATTGCCGTGCCGGTGCCGTGCCGGTGCCGTGTCGGTGCCGTGTCGAGGTGTACACCGGTGGCGGAGAGAGAGCAACCCCTCGAACGAAACTTGATATATGGAAGGACCTCATGTCTCAGACGCCGGTGACATTGGGGGGAGTTGGAAGGGGAAACCGGAAATCTTGAAAAACGCTCAGAGTGGAGAGATCCGGATGAAACTTGGTAGAAAGAACAAGCACAAGTCCTAAATACCTGACTGACATAACCGGAACGGATCCGCTCACTTTGGGGGAGTTGGGGGGGGGGGGAGTCCTAATTTCTAGTGATCCCGCGAGTTCGATGCTTCCTGATGTGCTAGGACAATGAAAATTGGCAAGCATGCCAAGGACCCGACCAGATTAAATAGGAAATAGTCACTTCCCCTATCTGACCATCTGGGGGGGGGTGGAGGGACGGGGAAGCCAAAATTGAGGTATTTTTAACTTGCGAACGGTTGGTCGGATCTTCATGAAAGTTGATATTTAGCATGACCTCGTGTCTCAGACGTCCCACTTTAAATCCGGACCGGATCCGATGTCACTGGGGGGGGGGGGGGGGAGCTGGTGGAGGGAACCAGAAATCTTGACAAACGCTTAGAGTGCAGCGATCGGGATGGAACTTATTCGGCCACGGTAGGTGGAGATAGAGTGAGTACCGGAAATCGTGTAGCACGTCTAGGGATCAAACAAATGGATTTATTGGGATGAAAGTTTGAACAGTCATGTGCATTTGCTGCAGACAATCGAGACGATGCCGGAACTGCTCAGAATTGAGTGAAACTAAATATCCTATTTCTATTTCCGAACCGCATTTTTGGATGGCGGGTGTATTTTGTGACGTTCTCATCTACTTTCTTGTACAGCCTACTCGTACAAGTGCCATATGAGCTCGTAGCTCTTGTTATTTGAAGGGATGTTTCATTTACTGGTAAGAAGTCATGCTGAATACGTATATGAAAATAATTTTCTCGCCGGGCAAGTACTTCGCCCGGAATCTGGCCAAAACCGGAAAATTTGTTAAAAGTAAAAGTTTTATCTGAAGTTGATTAAATGTTGGATTTTGGGGTAAGAAGAAGGGGATCGCCTAAAACCGGGAAGGGAAGAGAACGCAAGAAAAGAAGGAAGGCATTCTAAAGCCAGGAAGGTCATACTAAAACGAGGGGGCTGTCGCCAGAATTCAATGCTGCTAACAACTGGAAAGCCGCACCGTTCCCTTCCTCTGATTAGTATTCTCGGCAACTTATTAAACTCAAAGTTCACCATCCCTTCCTCTTTTTCGTATCCTGACATGGGTCGGCATTAAGCTCAGTGAGGGGTGGACAACTCTCGAAATTGTAATTCATCTTTTCATTTCTCATTCTGACGGTAGGCTACTAAAGTCCAGCGAGTGCTCGGCAACTAAGATTATTTCAAGTCTACCATTTCCTTCCTCGTTCTAGTACTTTGAAAGTACTAAAACGAGGAAGGATACTTCTTTGAGGGGTCGGCAACTATCAAAATTCTTAGTTCACCGTTCCCTACCTCGTTTTAGTGCTTTAAGGGATCGGAAGCTATAATACTCAATCCAGCGAGGGGTCGGCAACTAAAACATTTCATGTCCACCATTTCCTTCCTCGTTTTAGTACCTTGAGAGTAATAAAACGAGGAAAGATATTGGAAATTTTAAATTATTCTTCTTTGAGTGATCGGCAACTATCAAAATTCTTAGTTTTAGTGCTTTGAGGGGTCGGCAACTAGAATTCTCAGTCCAGCGAGGGTCAGCAACTAAGATATTTTAAGTCCACCATTTCCTTCCTCATTTTAGTACCTTGAGAGTACTAAAACGAGGAAGGAAATAGGGAATTTAAAATTATTCTTCTTTGAGGAGTCGGCAACTATCAAAATCATTAGTTTACCGTCCCCTTCCTCGTTTTAGTGCTTTGAGGGGTCGGCAACTAAGACATTTCAAGTCCACCATTTCCCTCCTCGTTTTACTACCTTAAGAGTACTAAAACGAGAAAGGAAATGGAGGACTAACATCTTAGTTGCCGACACCTTGCTGGACGTCAGAACGAGAAATTAAAAGGTGAATTACAATTTGTATAGTTGTCGACCCCTCGCTGGACTCGGAGAATTTTAGTTGCTGATAGTTGCAAAGAGGAATAATTTCCTTCCTCGTTTTACTACTTTCAAGGTACTAAAAAGAGGAAGGAAATGGTGGACTTAAAATATCTTAGTTGCAAACCCCTCTGGACTCGGAGGATTTTAGTCGCCTACCGTCAGAACGAGAAATGAAAAGGTGAATTACAATTTTTATAGTTGCCGACCCCTCGCTAGACTCGGAGGATTTTAGTTGCCGAAGTTGCAAAGAAGAGTAATTTAAAGTGTCCAGTTTCCTTCCTCGTTTTAGTACTTTCAAGGTACTAAAACGAGGAAAGAAATGGTGGACTTGAAATATCTTAGTTGCCGACCCCTCGCTGGGCTTAATGAAGACCCATGTCAGATTATTAAAACGAGGAAGGGATGGTGAACTTTAAGTTTGAAAAGTTGCCGACCCCTCGAAGAATACTAAACAGAGGAAAGGAACGGTGTGGCCCAATGGACAAGCCGGATCAGTATGTCCTCACTTTCCCCCCGGTGTAGGAGGGTGCGCTGGTGTAGCCGGTGCCCTCAATAGCATCCGTTGTCCCCGCTGCCACTCTGCCGCGGTGCCGGCCGCTTCCCGGTGACGCCCGTTGCCGGTCACTGCCCGCTGCTCAGTGTGTGTGCTTTTTCTATTGACAGCCTGACGACAACCCTTGCGAAGAAGGTCCGAAATATCGCTGATGAAGCATCGTGGCTGAGGTGTCCGTTGTATACATTAATTGTATAGAAATTTAGCAGATACGACGTATTTAAACATATCGACCATCGGGTGTAATTAACCCCTCCCGTCGATTCGCCCACCCGTCAATACGCCAACTCCTAAAACCCGTCGATTCGGCCACCCGCTTATTCACCCACCCGTCGATTCGCTCATGGACGAATCGACAGGATCCAGCCGCGCTGGATCAGAGGTCAAGTTTTTGTTTGGAAAAAGTGGGGGTTGATATGGAATTATTGAGCAATATGCCGCTGACGCCGCTGACCCCATATCTGAACTCGGTTTTCTCAGATGATTAGCCATTGACATAATATTTACAATACCCAATTGTATGCAACAAATATCTAAAATTTTTGAGCCCATCGAAACTTGTGGTCTTGTTTACCTGAGATTGGCGGAAACACTGCAAAAAGAACAATACATATAGTAACAGCTATCCTAACAGCGGTTCAGTCTATTATAGATATGTTGACTCTTTCCAAAAGAGCCTCCACTCCATAGTTTAACCCTAGGAAAGAAAAGGGAGTTTGATCGTAGCTCACTAATTCGGCTTCTGTCATTTTCCGGATCAGAACCCTTTAGAAGTTTTAAATTCCAACGTGAATTTAGCATTGCGAACCCTTTTCGCCGGAAACTTGCTACTGCCGAAAGCAGTTATTATATATATTTTATATATATACATTTTCATTATTATATTTCGGCATACTTCGGCTACTGCCAATCATGTCTAGTCACGCTGGGTATGGTTATCGGTCGAAAAGCGCATTGCAAAAACCGGATCGAGCTATCTAGCTTTCAGTTTGAAATTTCACATTTTCCTATACTGATGTGAGTGTCCGAGGGAAGGGGGGTTAAAATGTCCTGCTGAATTTTAATTTTTTTTTCTAAGCGCCATTCGTGTAGATGTAAGACGGGAGCGTAACGTTATTACAGCTGTGCGTCTACCCAATTTATAACTTATCGTCCGTCACCTGTTGTTTTTAATCGAAATTATCATTTTTTGGCTACTGCTTAGGGCATAAGTAAGCTAGAACTTACTGCTCGGAGTCACTTCTGAAGTGGAAGAAAACTTGACCAGCTGAACGTACTAACATAAAATTTTGGGCACTTAACCTGACATGGTCATCTTTGAAAGAGTTTCGCTCACCCCGAAAACACAGTTCAATTCAATATTTTTTTCAATTTTTCGTAGTTATGAGCTGCAAACCCTCATCTGCATCTCAGTCAATGTATGCTTTTTTGCCAGTTTTCACTGGCCAGTAGTGTTAACCATCATATCGTATGTTAGAACAGGTTGTGGATATTTTTATGGCACTTGAGCTTACTCAAGTGCCATATAGCGATTGTTATTTCTGTCCGTCAGTCGGTCTGTCGGTCCCGGTTTTGCTAGTTCGGGCACTTCCAGATAAGCTAGGACGATGAAACTTGGCAAGCATATCAGGAACTGGACCAGATTAAATTAGAAATTGTCGCTTCCTCGATCCGACCATCTGGAGGGGAGTGGAGGGAGGGGGAATCCGGAAAAAATAGGAAAAATGAGATATTTTTAGCTTACGAACGGGTGATCGGATCTTAATGAAACTTAATACATGGAAGGACTTCGTGTCTCAGACCCTCCATTTTAAATCCAGACCGGATCCGGTGACACTGGGGGGAGTTAGAGGGGGAAACCGGAAATCTTGGAAAACACTTAGAGTGGAGGGATCCGAATGAAACTTGGTGGAAAGTACAAGCAAACGTCCTAGATACGTGACTGATATAACCGGAACGGATCCGCTCACTTTGGGGGAGTTGGGGGGGGGGGGGAGAAGTCCGAATTTGTAGTGATCCCGCGAGTTCCGTGCTTCCTGATGTGCTGGGATGATGGAAATTGACAGGCATGTCTGGGACCCGACCAGCTTAAATAGGAAATCATCAATTCCCCGATTCGACCATCTGGGGGGGGGGAGTGGAGGGAGGGTGAAGCCAAAATTTTAGGTATTTTTAGCTTGCGAACGGGTGGTCGGATCTTGATGAAAATTGATATTTAGGATGACCTCGTGTCTCAGACACCTCACTTTAAATCCGGGCCGGATCCGATGACACTGGGGGGAGTTGGAGGAGGGAACCGGAAATTTTGAGAAACGCTTAAAGTGGAGGGATCGGGATGAAACTTGGTGGGAAAAACAAGCACAGGTCCTAGAAACGTCATTGACATAACCGGACCGGATCAGGGCACTGTGGGGGAGTTGGGGTGGGGAACCGGAAATTTTGAGAAACGCTTAAAGTGGAGGGATCGGGATGAAACTTGGTGGGGAAAACAAGCACAGGTCCTAGACACGTCATTGACATAACCGGACCG
Organism: Branchinecta lynchi; assembly: GCA_023053575.1. NCBI lineage: Eukaryota > Metazoa > Arthropoda > Branchiopoda > Anostraca > Branchinectidae > Branchinecta > Branchinecta lynchi. The sequence continues at coordinate 3,951,207 of JAKZAP010000022.1, read as the reverse complement.
GATCAGGGCACTGTGGGGGAGTTGGGGTGGGGGTCGTGATTTCTAGCGATCCCGCGAGTTCGGCATACTTCCTGGTGTCCTAGGGCGATGAGACTTGGCAGGTATGTCAGGGATCCGAACAGATTGACTTGAGAACAGCCGTTTCCCCGACCCGACCATCGTGGGGGGAGTGGGTGGATTGGGAGTCCGGAATCTAGTGGCGTGCATAACTTTTGAACGGGTGATCGGATCTTGATGAAAATTGATATTTAGGATGACCTTGTGTCTCAGACACCTCACTTTAAATCCGGGCCGGATCCGATGACACTGGGGGGAGTTGGCGGAGGGAACCTGAAATTTTGAGAAACGCTTAAAGTGGAGGGATCGGGATGAAACTTGGTGGGAAAAACAAACACAGGTCCTAGACATGTCATTGACATAACCGGACCGGATCCGATGACACTGGGGGGAGTTGGAGGAGGGAACCGGAAATTTTGAGAAACGCTTAGAGTGGAGGGATCGGGATGAAACTTGGTGGGAAAAACAAGCACAGGTCCTCGACACGTCATTGACATAACCGGACCGGATCAGGGCACTGTGGGGGAGTTGGGGTGGGGGTCCGGATTTCTAGCGATCCCGCGAGTTCGGCATACTTCCTGATGTCCTAGGGCGATGAAACTTGGCAGGTATGTCAGGGATCCGAACAGATTGACTTGAGAACAGCCGTTTCACCGACCCAACCATCGTGGGGGGAGTGGGTGGATGGGGAGTCCGGAATCTAGTAGCGTGCATAACTTTTGAACGGGTGATCGGATTTGAATGAAACTTGTCTGGTGAGCTATCGCCTCGGACGTTCAGTGTCACGTCCGGGTCGGGTCCGATACCTGTGGGGATGGGGGGGGGGGAACTCAAGAAACTCTAAAAGCAGAGGGATTGGGACGAAACTTAATGGATGGAACAAGCATTAGGCCTAGATGAAATTGACGGAGCCAGATGGTTTCGGGGCTCTGTGGGGGGAGTTGGAGGGGGTTTCCTGGAATTCCGGTAGTCGTGAGTTAGAATAGTTCCAGATGTAAAACGACAACGAAACTTTGCAGGCATATTAGCGACCCGAATTATCTTGACTTAAAAACCTGACACAACATACCCCCGGAAACTTCCGTTCCTAGATCCGAGCATTTTTGGGGGAGCAAGAGAAGAGAAATATGGACTTCTATAAATTGCGAACGAGTGGTCTGATTCGAGTGAAACTTCATGGATGATACGAATCGATGGCCTCGACATGTAAAACATGCGTTCGAACCATATGCGACCACGATTAGGGGAATTGGGGGTGGGGGGAATTTTGACATGCACAAAAACCAAACGGATGTACCGAATGAGATGCAATTCGACAGTGCCGAGTTTATGCGGCCTAGATTTGTTATTTGGCGTCTGGGCCGGATTCGGCCAAGGTAGGGGGGGGGGAGGTACTGGAAACTTGCAGATAGGCTATGCTCCAATTTCAGTCAAACTTGATGAGGGAATTAAGAGATTGGGCCCGAACCGGCTCCGATAACGTTGGTGGGAAGGGGGGGGGGGTACCGGAACTTTCCAAAAATGCTCAGATTCGAGTGAAACTTGGTAAATGGTATAAACGAAGATGCTTTAGGTGGTCGATTTTTTTTTTATTCCGAACCAGATTCGGCCACGGTAGGTGGAAATAGAGTGAGTACCGGAAATCGTGTAGTACGTCTAGGGATCAAACAAATGGATTTACTGGGATGAAAGTTTGAACAGTCATGTGCATTTGCAATCGAGACGATGCCGGAACTGCTCAGAAATGAGTGAAACTAAATATCCTATTTCTATTTACGAACCGCCTTTTTGGATGGCGGGTGTATTTTGTGACGTTTTCATCTACTTTCTTGGACAGCCTACACGTACAAGTGCCATATGAGCTCGTAGCTCTTGTTTTCTTACTGGCTTCAATTCTTCCTCCATTCAACTCCCTTGAGCGACCTGCTGATCGTGGGTGACCAAGCTATCTTGTCTGCTCCACGATTGGTATGGGGACATTCGCGAAGTCTGGAAAGCTTCTCGAGCTTATACGCCGGCTTTTTTGTGACTTCGGCTGAAATTTACCTAACTTTCCATAGCTGTTCTCGCACTTCACTGTAGTGTAGAGTGATTTGAGCAAGTCAGCGAGAAGTTGTAAATGTGCAACTGAAGCGCAACCACTTTCCATTGGTTCTTGCGCTCGGCGGATGCTCGCTCTGCCTTTTGGAAAGCGAATCCAAGAGATCGGCAGAATTGCTCTTTAGGACAGAGGCAATCAACTTTCGGCATGCAACATCTTTCCCGGCCAGTGATAAGAAGTTGCACTCTTTGGTTCAGCAAGATCATCCATGCGAAAAATCAATCATACTTCCCACTTGCGAGACCGGATGAAGGTACGCTATAAACTCAGAAGCTGGGAGATTTTATCAACTCCGCCTATACTGTCTACCAGTCTTTTGATGACATCTGGTTTTCAAACTTGAATGTAGCTACCCTCAACTCTAGACCACCTTCGTGCATTTGCAGCTTCCGTAATTCCGACCAACCTCGAAGCCACAAAAACTATGTCAAACCACCATACTACAAACTGTCTCAAGACACCATACTCCAACCAGCCTCTGTACATCTAACAGAAACTCTTCATTACTCCTCGTCCCTGTTTCTTCATCTATTTTTCGGACATGGCAGGGACCGACCATTCGGATTATAAGGAATTATAAGTTTCAGAAACTGTTCGGAATTTTTTGGGATCCCGTCGAAACTGTGGTCTTGGTCTCATTTATCTAGTCGTGTCAGACGAGGAACGTGATTGATTGAATGTCTAATAGCAGGTAGCCTACTTCTCCGACATTGATGAAAATAGATCACATTTTTTGCTAGGGACAACAAAGTTGGTTTCGAAGCAAACACTTAGATCAGTCATGGGACATGCACTGCTCGACTCGAAAACTTTGTGCTGCATTGCAGCAAGATTGCAGGAACGGACAAAACGAAACAACGGCAAATCACGGGGGTTCCTGAAACTTCCAGATCCACCAGTGAGGTACGGATAGTTTAAAGGACCCCTCGCACTATTTACGCTTCTACTCATAGTATTTTTAAATATTTGAATACTTTAAAACTGTGCTGTGCTTTCAACGAATAACCCACAGTTTTGGCTGTTTTAAGCCTTTGCCGAGACCCATCGACTTGTAGCGAAATCAGGGAAACAATTTACATAATCGATTTTTCTTATGGAAAACTTCTCGCAGACAACAGTCGACAGTGTGATACACATAAAAGTAGCAAAATACGGCAAGTGAGAAAATCAGCGTGGTTTTCTTAGAGGGGTTAGAATGTACCGTACGAAATTGGGGTCTCCGGGTTTAGAAATGTATATAGTTATTATAGAAGTAGGTTGCATTAATATTATAGGTTAGACAGGTCCTTTAAGGGAGAATGAGCACGGTCCTTTAACCAGCATCATGATGGGAAGAACGCCGCAGAGGGTCCACTCTTCATATAAGATATACAGTCATTTCTGGAAACGTAAGTGGAGGGATACCTATGACTTAGTAAAAGTTGGCCGCCTGTCCATCTGTCAGCCCGATAACACTCGAAGGGAATGAGATGTTTTGATGAAACTTGGTGTGAGGACTCTTTAGGTCAAGGGAAAGGTCCACTTCGTAGATGGGCTCTGAAGCTGGACCGGAAAACTTGTTAAAAGCTAAATTTGTGTCTGAAGTTGATTGGATGTTCGATATATAGGGGCGAGGAGATAGGCTGAATTCGTTTTTGAGGTTTAGTTTTTGCAAGTCTTTCGCCGGGAATCCAGTCGAAACTGGGGATTTGGCAGAAGTAAGACAGGAAAATTTGATCAATTTCGTCAAAGTAGATATGACGTATAGCCGAGGGATAAATACATACATGCTGAATCCATATCTGAGCTTGGTTTTCTCAGATGATTGCCATTTGCCTTCTTCTGTTTCTAAATCGCAATAATAAAAGTGTACGAGTCTGGCGAATACGAAATAATTACAAGACTCTTTTCTCTGGATCCAAAATTAAATTTTTGGAATCCCATCGAAACATTTGGTCTTGTTACATAGGACTATCAATTGAGGCTCTAATGCGAAGCTTCAACAGGCTGTTGTTCAGCAGCTAGTGCTACTGTACGGATGGCACAGTTCCCAGGTGTGTATTTACAGAGGGAAGGACAAGGAGCAAATCCGATAGCGAGTAAATGTATATTTACAAGTTTTTAACAGTTTTTTTTGACGTCTGGTTTCGCTCCAGGAGTCTAACGCGGTTCAAACATTATTTGCACTCAGCTGGAAAATCGTATTTAAACCTTCTTGTAGTGGCGGGTGGCGACGATGCTACCTCTGGTGACGGTCTGAAAAAGAAAGCGACTTTAGAAAATAGGAATAAAAGTAATAAAATAAATAATACAAACCAAATAAGAAGACGCGTTTCCGGAAAGTACAAGTTTAATCTGCAGTTGATTAGAGGTTCGATGTAAGGATAGGAAGACATACAGAATCCGAATATGAACATTTCTTCCTCGCGCGGACAAGTAAATCACCCGGAATCCGGTTCAAACTGGAACATTTGTTATAAGCCAAAGTATTATATGAATTTCATTAAAAGGGACTTTAGAAAATAGGAATAAAAGTAATAAAATAAATAAAACAAAACAAAGAAAGAGACAGAAATGTTAGGATAAATAAAATACTTTATTTTAATAGGTTAAAGAAAAAAGTTAATATCCGTTTTTCTTATTATATGGATATATGTTTCAAAGTCAGCTTGGGCTCAAGGAATAAAGTAATTAATATTTCAAAAAAAATGGTTAAACGATTTTCCTTCTCCGTTTCGACTAGCCGTTTTCAGGCATTGTTTAATGTATGTTTCCCAGTCAGTTTGGGCGTATTAAATTAATTTTATTCAAGAAGACAGCAGTTAATCAATGACTGACGTTCTGTCAGCCGATGACCTACGTTTGTTATTGGGGAGGGGCTTTATTATCAGTAAGAGCATCCTTAAGAAAAGATTCACCGATTTTCAGGCTTCCATTTTTTATTTATCAACATTATACTGTATTTGCAGCAAAAATAGGCGATTACTAATTGACAGGTATGATTATTTGAAACACCCCTGCACACTTTCCTTCTAAAAAGTGTAGTACCAACCAAAGTAATTCGCATCCAACGTAACAAGACCAAAGGTTTCGATGGGGGCACAAGAATTTAATATTTAATCCAGACAATTGGATCTTGTAGATATCCGGTCCTCGACAGACTAGATTGTCATATGCTGATCCAGTATGTCTTTTTACCCCAAAATCGAACATCTAATCAACGTGAAATAATGCTTATACTTTTAAAAAAAATTCCGGCTTTTACCGGATTCCGGACGAACTACTTGTCCGGCGAGAAAATAATTTTCATATTCGGGTTCAGCATGCCCTCTTACCTCTAAATCGACTGTCTCATTAGCTGTTAAAAACAGTTTTGTTCGCCCCTAAATTTGACCCCCCCCCCCCCTAAATGTAGGGCTACAGAGCCCATCTTCGAACTCGAACTGTCCCTTGACTCAAACAATCCTCACACCAAGTTTCATCAGAATTTCTCATTCCCTTCGAGAGTTATCCTGCTGACAGGTGGACAACTTTTACGAAGTATAGGTATCCCTACACTTTTACACTCCCTACACCTACACGTTTCGGGATCCCAACAACTAGCTCCTCACCCCCTTCATGACCCGGGCACATTCGCACCACTAATCTTCTTTTCTCAGTCTAGTTTGATCCAGTTGGTTGGAACTCGCGATCTTCGTGGCCTACATACTAAAAATACTATAATGTCTCCGACGAAACACCTATAACTTTCAAAGTAATAGGCGTTAATCTCGGTATTAAAGGGGAGATTTGATCTGACATAAATAGCTTCAAACGATTACTAATTCATAGGTATGATTATTTCAAACAGCTTTGCACATTTTCCTTGTAAAATGTGTAGCACCAACCAATTCGTATCCAACATAAAAACTGCTCCCTCACCCACTTTATGACATAGGTCTGAAAGTCATTGACTATCTTCTGTCTTCTTTAATAAAATTAAGATAATACGGCAAAGCTGACTGGGAAACATACATACCGTACCTTTTCTACTGTACTTACGCCCTTGGGCAGTCATAAATCCTTCATTCATGCAGTAAACAATTACTAAAAACGGCAAGTCAAAATGGAAAAGGAAACATCGACTAAAAAAATCCGGAAATATCTTACTAGACTTTTTACCAGACGTTTTTTACCATTCTTGTAAATGTTAATTATTTTCTTTAAAGACCTAATCCGAACAACCTGTTTACCTTCTCTTAGTGATCCCATGCCACCAGTTTGTTTAGATTTGAACTCGATGCTGTTTTGGCTCGAGAAAAAACCCACGCAGAACGTCTTCTTTTCTAGATGACGAAATTTTCCAGGATTGATTAGCAAATAACTATAAGACCTAACTGATAATTTTGTATGTCTTCAGAAGTACCACACTGGTCTTGGTTTTTTAATTTATTTATTTGTATTTGTAATAAACAGTTGGAGCATTAGATAGAAATTATTATTTTGATCCATGGCTCCTTTGGCTGAGATTTAGTCCAGACAGAATTATTTCAAATTATTTCAAACCTAGGAAATTTGGTGGCTTTTTTTAATTTACTCATTGTTTGACGGTGTTTTTTGTGGTTTTGAACATCATAGTGACAGTAGGGATGGTTAGCATTGTGTGTGTGGTAGAAACACCATTTCTTGTGCCCCGCTTTAAGCTATTACAATAAAGTATTTGCTCTATCCTTACAGTTCTGTCTCTTTATTTGCTTTTTAAATTTCCAGACAATTGTCCAGACAGAATTATTTCGAACCTAGGAAATTTGGTGGCTTTTTTTAATTTACTCATTGTTTGACGGTGTTTTTTGTGGTTTTCAAATCATAGTGACAGTAGGGATGGTTAGCATTGTGTGTGTGGTAGAAAGACCATTTCTTGTGCCCCGCTTTAAGCTATTACAATAAAGTATTTGCGCTATCCTTACAGTTCTGTCTCTTTATTTGCTTTTTAAATTTCCAGACAATTGTCCAGACAGAATTATTTCGAACCTAGGAAATTTGGTGGCTTTTTTTAATTTACTCATTGTTTGACGGTGTTTTTTGTGGTTTTCAAATCATAGTGACAGTAGGGATGGTTAGCATTGTGTGTGTGGTAGAAAGACCATTTCTTGTGCCCCGCTTTAAGCTATTACAATAAAGTATTTGCGCTATCCTTACAGTTCTGTCTCTTTATTTGCTTTTTAAATTTCGTTCCCAGCTGACGAAAGCTTACAATATAAACATAGTATTTAAGTTACTAAATGCTAACAAAATCTTTATCCTCTATCAGCAAAAAAAATGACAAAATTTTGGTGGGTATAAGTAGGACGTATACTTACGGCGATAAGTTCATCTCCCTTGAATTCGCGGACGATCTTGGTCACTCCCTTGGAGTCGGTCTCGACCTGGGTCAAGACGTTGCCGTCGAGGGTGTAGACGGACTAGAAGGTAGGAAATATGTCAAAATTTTTGCTACCCTGTACGACCAAGTCCAAAACACGTCAATTAATCTCGGAAGAACAAGAGCATCGCTCGGCCGATTACTCATTTCCTATGTCAACCTACCAACGGCGTTGGTTGGGGATAGCTGTGGTGACGCTTCCGGCTCTGGAGATTGGACGATGCCACAATAAATCGCGATTTCCCGTTTTTAACAAATATTTTCTTTAGACTTTCTCGTGGGTTTTCTTCTAGTTTATGTTACAGTGTTGGCGTATTACAGTTGTCTCGGCTGTCTGATACAGTCTGTCAGTAAACTGTTCTTCAGAGCCGTAACTTACGTCAACAAACGGCAATACTGCATTTACTCATTGCGTTATTTTTGTTGCTTTAGGTTTCTCAGCCGCAAAAACAAGCGTAAAACACGTTCGCGTTTGAAATACATCCGGATTTATGCTAGGTATAAGAATGATGTTTTGGGGACCCGAAAACGTAAGTGGAGGGGTACCTATGACTTTGTAAAAGTTTTCTGTCTGTCAGCACGATAGCTCTCGATGGTCATGAGGTATTTTGATGAAACTTGGTATGATGATTCTTCGAGATTAAGGGAAAGGTCGGTTAAGGTAAAGGTCGAGTTCGTAGATGGGCCCCACAACTGTACATATAAGGGAAGGGAGTGGTTTCAAAGTAGGGGCGAAAATGTATTTTTAAAGCTAATGACATAATCGCTTTATGGGTAAGGAGCAATGCTGAAACAGAATATGAAAATATTTTTCTCGCCCGACAAGTAGTTCACCTGGAATCTGGCAAAAACCGGATAGTTTGTCAAAAGTAAAAGTTTAAACTCCAGTTGATTATAGGTTCGATATAAGGATAGCGAGACATGCTTAATCCGAATATGAATATTTTGTTCTAGCCGGATAAGTAAATCGCCCGGAATCCAGACCAAAACCGCAAATTTTGTTTACAGAAAACCTATAAGAATTTCATTAAATATTCGAATTAGAGGTAAGAAGACATGCTGAATCCGTATATGACAATCATCCCGCAATCCGACTGAAACCGGAAAATCTGTTCAAAGTAAAAGTTTTATCTGAAGTTGATTAGAGGTTCGATGTAGAGGTAAGGAGACCGGCTGAATCCATATTGAACTTGGTCTTTTCAGATGAATTTTATCTGTTTCTAAACTTCTTTTGTAAAATGTTCAAGGAGTCTGGCTAAGACCGAATATCTACAAGACCGAATTGTCGGGATCAAAGATAAATTTTTTGGATCCCGTCGAAACCTTTGGTCTTGTTTTTCATCAAGTTGAAACTTCTTTATTTCAAATCCCTTTTCGCAGGGGGAGGGGGGGCTTTAAGAATATGTAGACTGTGAGTCCTGGATTTCGATAGGATCAGTTCGATGCCCGGGACTAATCGGGGCGAATCGGGGGAGGGTGCGACGTACCTTGACAGTGCGTCCGTCCAAGGTCTTCTCCTCCTGCTCAGCTCCGAGCTTGAAGGAGAGCGAGTAGTCCTTGAGGCCAGTGGTCTTGATGTGATAGGTGTCACCATCGACAATGTATTCGACGGTTGAGAGTTGGGACGCGGCCTTGGCAGCGGTACGGGTGACAAGGTCGACTCCTAGAAGAAGACACGAACCGTTGAGACAGTGGCAAATCAGACAATGTTCAGCTCAACCCGCATCCGAGAGAAGCATAATCACAATACTCTTGATGACCAACCGAGCGGAGGAGCTGGAAGCTCGAGTGTACCGAGCGGAAGAGCCGGGAGCGGCACCACAGCTGTATCCAGCGATCGCGGTGATTGGTTGACACAGGATTTGAATTGTTGAGTTTGAGTCGTTAGGGGACGTTTTCTCGTTCTTCTTGAGGGTCATTGGCGTGTTTTGGACATAGTCAGACAGAGTTTCTGCCATTATGTGCAGGTTTTACTTTGCTCTTTAGCGAAATGTGATCTACCCACGGAGTGGGTAAGTCTCTCGATTAAGCCCTACCCTTCCCCTCGCGTCGATTTGTATTGGTTCAGTTGGGATTGTGGACTGTGCAAACCAATCCGAGACAAGATTTGTTGGCAATTTTAGGAAATACTGCGTCTAATAGGTATGGCGTTTTTGCAGTGGAGAGATATCACAAAAGTTGGAAGTTGGAACGACAAGCTCGTCAGTGGATCTTTAAATATAGACTGAAAAGGGGCTTGTTTTTACATCTGATATTTGAGTACAATGAATTATTTTGACCCACCTAAGGGATCTCTTATTTTTTCACCCTCGGTTCTGTTCTAGTAATAAATGTTCAGAATGTTCGCTGCTTGCACGACAACCCAAAATTTGTAAGACGCGAAGAATTTGATTTCAGCCTGCATTTCCACGTGTGACGGAGGCTGAGCTAGGAAAAGTTACGGCTGAAGAAAGTAGGAAAGTGATGATAAGATGTCTTAAGTGAATCTTCGATTTTTAGCTTTTTTCGGCAATGGCTTACAATTGTAGTTGGTAAATATTTCAAGCGTCGAGGGACAAGCACATAGAGGTACCACAAATCCAAAAAAAATAATTCATTCGTTGGAGTCGAGTGTTTGTGAATAACGGGTAAACGAAGTAACGCATTTTTTTTAATTGACTTTTCAGGCCAATTTCAGTGAATAAGTGATATGTAACTAGACTGTCAGATCTCGGCCCTATTCGGTTAAACTTTAAGAGTTATAAGCCTGCCTGAGATAATGTCCTGGCTTTCTTCCAGTAGAAGAACAGACATACAAGTAAGCCAACACCAGCAAAACAGGGGAGGCCTTTGTCGTTCAAACTACGTATGTCTCATGTCAAATTACAATCATTTTAAAAAGGGACGTGTCGCAAATGATTCAGAATGTTTCCGAAAGCTCCGAAACGAACGAAAATGCTGAATTAATTCAGGATTTTATGCAGCATTTCGATTTCGGACTTTAATTTTCGCTCAGTTAATGCAGAATTAATTTAGCATAAAATTCATGGAACAATTCAGCAAAGATGTTAAATTTTACGCTGAATTTTCACGAAGAAACTGGGGAGCACGGCGATTCTCCTAGTATCTTCCTAGAACTTTTTTCTTTCTAGAATAAATTGTCACACACAATTTTCGTAATGTTATCTAGGTCGAATTCCTGTCTGGGCGGCGACAAACTTTACGGAGCATACTTTGCGAAAAACTTTACGAAGTCTGAGTCGTCCTTTATATAGCTAACTCTCTTTTTCTTCTTCTTCTTCCCAACTGAAATTTCGGTATTCTAGAAGTGTCAGAGAAGAAATAAAGGTAACAGCTTTCGGACAAACACAAATAAATATGCAGCCTTAAATGCAGCATTTTACAGCACTAAAAAGCTTTCGGACACGTTCTCAATGTCGCGGATCGTCTAAGATGTCAGTGAAGAGAGCACAACCAATAGCTGCGTTCTTTGTCACGGGAGTTCTCACCGGTGGTCTCCGGATTTTCTTATAAGCCTTTTTTGCATCCCCCGGTGACTTCTCACCAGTCTTATAGCCCGTTTTTGAACTAACCAGTGTCCGGTTTTATCTCACCGGTGCGGACTTAACCAGAACCTGCTCGTGAGCCCTGCTGCAGCGAGGAGTTAGCCGGTTTTCATCAACTCACAGGTGAACCAAAAGAACGCGTTTTAAGGGAAGAACTGGACACTGGTGCCTAAACACCAGAGACAACCCGGAGTGCAACGAACGCAGCTAATGTCCCTAGCAGAAACCTGAGAGAGAAGCTCCTTTGGATCATCAAGAAATGACTTCGTGATCCGTTCTTTTTACAAAGTCTGGGATAGAATAATACAAAACTCACCGATTTCCTTCATGTACTCATCCATACCCTCGCTCTTGACGATCTTGTACTTGCCGGCAACTGCCATTTTTTGGAAATTAGTAGTCCTCGACAGATAGTCAATTCAACTGATTTGTGAAGCTCTAATCCGCATTTTTATATCCTAATCCGGTGATCTATTTGTCTTATCTCTCTTTGCTCTGGTTCAGGGTCACAATTTGCTAGTTTAATTGGGACGAGACAAAGGTTGAAATCGGTATCGGTATCGAGCTAAACTACGGAGCAAAAGACACGATGACTGGACGCGGCAATATTAAATTTTATTTTAACGTTCAGTTAATCGAGATTTTTGTATTTCTCCAGCTTTTACCCTCCATTTGTATTACTTTTGCACAAAAGTGGGTTTTAATTAAAACATGTTCACATTGTAATGTTTTTTGCTGAAATTTTATGGCACTTGCCTTCCGGCCAAATGCCTTTGCTGGGAAGAAAAAGCATCTGCACCAGATAAATCGTTTACATGATTGGATTGGATCCGGACCCCTTGGGGGGGGTGGGGGTGGAGGGTAGTTTCCCTGAATTCCGGTGATGTCAATTTTCGTGGTTTTCTCAACGAAACTTGGGAGGCATATGAGGGATCCGATGAAACTGACTTGTAAATACAAATTTACTCGATCCGATAGTCGTGGGGGAGTGGAGGTAGGAGGAATCCGGAATACTGAGCTATGCGTAACTTTGGAAGATTTGAGTGAAATTTAATAATTGAACAGAGGACATGTCTCTGGTGTTTTTTTTCATGTTCGGACCTGATCTGACAACTGATGGGGGGGGGAGAACACGTGACAGGCTGATACTGGAGAGATCGGGATGGAACTTTGTGCGAATAACAAACAGATGCTCTAGATAAATCTTTTTCAGGACTGGATTGGCTCCGGCGACTTGGGGGAGTTTGAGGGGGGGGGGTCCGGAATTGCGGTTAAGGTACTTCCTGATGTGGTAGGACGATGGAACTTGGCTGGTATATTAGACATTCAACAAGATTGTCTTAGAAATCGCTACTTTCCGAATCCGACTTTGCCTTGAAGTAACAATCTTGACCACAAAGTAAGAAACATACTTTTAAGCGAAATATACATTTTCATGATCCCCAGAAGCCCATTATCGTTTTTGCCTCAAGGGTTTTGCTTACAAATGAACTTAAAGCTCCCTTAAAGTACGCATGTGTGCAAAATTTGCAAAAAAAGTGCTAAGTCGAAAAGTACTTTTTATCAAATGATTCATGGCAACTTATGATAGCGGATTCAACAGCTATGGGAGAGTTGGGAGGGTGTGATCGGAAATCTCAAGAAACGGTTAGAATGGAGGGATCGGAGTTAAACTTGCTGGGAAAAACAAGCTAGATAAATCGTTTGCACAATTGGACTGGATCCGGACACTTGGAGGGGGGGGGGGGTGGAGGCGGGCCTTCCGGAATTCCTATGATGTCCTTTTTCAAGACGAAACTTGTCAGTCAGATGAGGGACCAGATCAATCTTACCTACTACATAAAGTAGCAAGTGCCATATGAGCTTACAGCTCTTGTTTAAAGTAAAGAACCTGAAGCTGAACCTTAATTGGAACCCCTCCTCCAACTCTAAATATAGGCTACGGAGCCCATATACGAACTCCACCTGTCCTTTTGACACATAGAAACCTCACACCAAGTTCTAACAACACATCTCATCTCCGTCGAAAGTTATCGGGCTGATATACGGACGGACAAACGGCAAGTTTTGCGAAGTCATTGGGATCCCGTCACTTACGTTTTGAGACCTCGAAAGACGACCCGCCATTGGTATTCTGTCGAAAAAAAAAGTAAATAAATAAGGCGATAAATAAGCTCTTTGGAAGCAACGTGCGGGATCCTGGTTTGGCTCGAAAGGAGTCACGTAGAGAGGATCCATCGACTAAAACATCTCACCCTCTCCAGTTTCTGTAGGAACACACCCAGTAAGATGTGTCATTGTCAATTGCTTTCTTCTGCTTGTCGCATTTTTCTTAAATTGTTACAAAATATTCATTAAGTCCGTTTCTAGAAAATGATTTAAGAGGCCAGCCGGCACGTGCCTTTCAAAGGTAGCATTACTAACCTTGGTGTGCGTGTGTTCGCACTTTTACGCAGAAGTAGTTGTGTTTTTGCGGTAACCAGGTTTCTCTTACTCTCACGAATTGTTGTTTTCGGGTATTTGTTACCCCGACGGATTGTCGTTTTCTCAGTCACCCAGCAACATGTTAGTAACCCTGGCATCTGGTAACGAGTACCCCTGCTGATGCCGGGGTTATCGGAATTCAGTAACCTAACAGTAACCAGGTTTCTCTTACTGTCACGAATTGTGTTTTCGGGTATTTGTTACCCCGACGGATTGTCGTTTTCTCAGTCACCCAGCAACATGTTAGTAACCCTGGCATCTGGTAACGAGTACCCCTGCTGATGCCGGGGTTATCGGAATTCAGTAACCTAACAGTAACCGGGTGTCTGAAGAAAAGACAAGAGTGCACTCAATTACCGGGTAAGAGTAACTCTAGGCTACCGCAGAAACGCAACTATTGTCTGGTCTAGCAAAAGTGAGACAAGAGGGACCGACATAACGATCACTACATGACATTTACCGAATGCTGCAGGTGCCACAATAGCACTGAATATGTGGGGGGGGGGGGGGTGCAAAGGTTTGTGGCAAATTGAAAAAACAACTGAAAAAGATGCTAAAAATGGAGTAAACGCCGATAAATCGGCGACGCGCCGCCAAACATTTTGTCGGCGCGTTTCCGACACGGCTTCGGGGACTACTCCAGAAGCTAGGGCCACTCCTCATTTTTCCGGTATCTCGCGGGTAGCTCGTCGAATGGCGATCTTGAATTTGGTCTCGACAAATTTCTGGGTTCGTATCTGACAGGAACAGGAAACACGTTTTTGGGATCCCAAAACGTAAGTGGAGGGATACCTATGACATCGCAAAAGTTGTCCGTCTGTCCGTCCGTCCGTCCGTCCGTCCGTCCGTCTGTCCGTCCGTCCGTCCGTCCGTCCGTCCGTCCGTCTGTAAGCACGATAACTCTCGAAGGGAATGAGATATTTTGATGAAACTTGGTGTGAGGGTTCGTTGGGTCGTCGGACCAGTCAAGTTCGTAGATGGGCTTTGTAGCTCTACATTTAGGGGTGGGGGAGGGGATTCAAATTAAGGGACAAACAAAATATTTTGAAACAGCTAATGTGATAGTCGATTATGGGGTAAGAAGACATGCTGAACACGATGGTGAAAACCATTTTGTCGTCGGACATGTAGTTCGCCCGGAATCCGGCCAAAACCGGAAAGTTTGTCGAAAGTAAAAGTTTTATTTGAAGTTGATTAGATGTTCGATTTAGGGGTAGGAAGACATGCTGAAGACGATGGTGTAAATTATTTTCTCGACGGACAAGTATTTCGCCCGGAATCCGGCCCAAACCGGAAAGTTTGTTGAAAGTAAAAGTTTTATTTGAAATTGATTACATGTTCGGTTTAGGGGTAGGAAGACATGCTGAAGACGATGGTGAAAACTATTTTCTCGATGGACAACTATTTCGCCCGGAATCCGGCCCAAACCGGAAAGTTTGTTGAAAGTAAAAGTTTTATTTGAAGTTGATTAAATTTCGATTTAGAGGTAGGGAGACATGCTGAAGACGATGGTGGAAACTATTTTCTCGACGGAGAAGTATTTCGACCGGAATCCGGCCCAAACCGGAAAGTTTGTCAAAATTAAAAGTTTTGTTTGGAGTTGATTAGATGTTTGATTTAGGGCAAGAAGACATGCTGAACACTTATGTGAAAACAAGTTTCTACCCGGACACGTAGTTCGTCCGGAATCCGGCCAAAACCGGAAAACTGTTGGAAGTCAAAGTTTTATTTCTAGTTGATTAGATAAGCGATTTAGGGGTAAGAAGAGATGCTGAGTCCCTGTGTGACAATCGTATTTTACCCGGACATATAGTTCGACCGGAATCCGGCTGGAATCGGAAAATTTGTTATAAGCTAAATTTCTATTTGAAGTTGATTAGATGTTCATTACTGGGGAAAGAAGATACCCTGATTTCGTCTTTGAGCTTTCTTTTTTCGCCGGACAAGTAGTTCTGGAGTTCGGCCGGAACCGGGAAATTGGCAGAAGTGGCAGGAAGTTTTCGTCAAAACAGATATGACTTATAGGGGTAAACACACATGCTGAATCCAAATCTGAACTTGGTTTTCTCAGGTGATTAGCTATTTGGCCTTAATCTGTTTCTGAATTTTAATTGTAAAAATGTTCAAGGAGTCTGGCGAAGACTGGATCTGGCTAAGACAAGACCCAGTTGTCTGGATCAGATATTGAATTTTTGGGATCCCATCGAAACCTTTGGTCTTGTTTTCTTCCAACTTGGACTTTTGCGTTGCGACCCCTTTACTGCCTGAGACGTGCTTCTGCCGAAGGTGGTTATTATTTTACATCCAGTCATCGCCAGTTTTGGTTTTCCGGCCGAAAAGCGGATTGAGGAATCCAGTATGATCGATTAAGTCCTAACTGGTACCATGTTAAATTTTATTTTCGGGATCCCAAAACGAAAATGGAGGGATAAAAAATAGAAATTCTATACCTATGACATCGCTAAAGTTGTCCGTCTGTCCGCCGGTCTGTGAGCATGATAAATCTCGAAGGGAATGAGATATTTTGATTCGTGCGAGGAATCTTTGGGTCAAGGGAGCGGTCGAGTTCGTAGATGGACTCTATAGCCCAGCATTTCGGGGTGGGGGAGGTGGTTCAAATTAAGGGGCAAACAAAATATTTGTAAACAACTAATGGGATTGTCGATTCAGGGGTAAGAAGACATGCTGAACACGAATATGATAACCATTTTTTCACCGGATAAGTAGTTCGCCCGGAATCCGACCCAAACCGGAAAGTATACCCGGACAAGTAGTTCGCCCGGAAGCCGGTCAAAGCGGAAAATTATTTTAAAAGCAAAAGTTTTATTTGTAAGCGATTAGATGTCCAATTTAAGGTAAGAAGAGATGCTGAATCCGTATATAACAATCGTTTTTTACCCGGACATATGGTTCGCCCGGAGTCGGGCTGAAACCGGAAAATTTGTTAAAAGTTGAAGTTTTATTTGAAGTTGATATAGAGGTTAGGAGGCTGAACCCGTTATCGAGCTTTTCTTTGACGTTAATCTGTTTCAAATTTTAATAGTAAAAATGTTCAAGCGAGTCTGGCGAAGACAAGACCCAGTTGTATGGATCAAATATAACATTTTTGGGATCCCATCGAAACTTTTGGTCTGGTCCTTATGGTAGGATGGCCTTGAGGTCTTACGTGACAAGTTTTCAGCTGATAAATCTGCATTTTGTTTCTAAGCATAGAAACGGTCACAGATAAAAGTAACATCTGCGAATGTCTAGACGCAAAATCGATTTTTGCACTTGAACCCTGGCCGAACGCTTTCAGCGAAAATAGGAACACTTATCATGTTTGAATAAGCGTTGTGCAAATTATGCGATCTTCAGAAAAGATAGGGAACGTCTATGTACAGAAGACCTTCGATCGTCTGAAAATTTATCTACTCGTCTGTGCAAACAGTATTCGTGATAGTAGAGGAAATTGAGGGCGCGCAGCACCTAGTACCATCATATTAGTCGAAGGATAATATTACTGTGTATATTCATATAATGGTCAGCTACAATGCTTTGTCAGCGATATTTCGGCCCTTCTTGGCAACGGTCCTTGTTAGGCTCTCAAGCGTCAGGAACTACGTTGGGAATGGACGAAACAAACCTACAATAAATAATAAGTTACTCATAAATAATCAGTTATACTATAACATTATTCGTTTCTCCTATTCCCCAACATTTTCCATGACGTTCGACAGCCTGATGAGGACCCTTGCCAAGAAGGTACAAAATATCACTTCCAAAGCATCGCAGCTGACGTTTCCGTTTTTTTTTTCCTTGTATGATTATTGGTTCCCAGTCACCTCGGGTTCAAGGAGTATTTATTACTGTGTAGTATTCGTGCACCATTTACGCAATTACCTACCTGAATAAGCGACATCACTGTAACCGAAATTCTGCAATCGCATGTCTCTACAAGTCCGGTAGGCTAGCACGGTGACATAGTATACCTGTTTTACTGCACCGGATAATGCACCATACTTTACTGCACTTACGCCATTGGGCAATACGTCATACGTTCTTCGTTCATTCATTCAGCGGGTCTACAAGCTGTACCGATGTAAGCGGTCTGAATGAAAATAATGAAAGGTTGATGACGTATTGCCCAAGGGCAATACAAGAATCCATCGAGCACCAAAATAAACGGAAAGTCGTTGCGCCTTTACCATTTATGGAGTCCTTTTTCCGCGTAAGAAGTTGATTCACATTTCAAGTTAAATTTCCAAGACCAGCGGAGGTCACAGCGTCCTCGGAAAGCGAATCGAGTTTTAGACGCAGTTGCAACGACACACGGCGGATAAGCCAGCCAAGCTTTCCGGATCGCCAGAATCGGAAAATTGTTAAAAGTTAAAGTTTTATTTGTAGTTGCTTAGATATCCGATTTAGGAGTAAGAAGAGATGCTAAATCCGTGTATGACAATCACTTTTTACCCGGACATATAGTTCGTCCGGAATCCGGCTGGAACCGGAAAATTTGTTACAAGATAAAATTTTATTTGAAGTTGATTAGATGTTTGATACAGGGGAAAGAAGATACGCTGAGTTAGTTTTTTAAGCTTTCTTTTTTCGCCGGACAAATAGTTCCGGAATCGGCCGAAACCGGAAAATTGGCAGAAGTAAAAAAAATCTCAAAACAGATATGACTTATAGGGGTAAACACAAACGCTGAATCCATATCTGAACATGATTTTCTCAGGTGATTAGCGATTTGGCCTTAATCTGTTTCTGAATTTTAACAGTAAAAATGTCCAAGGAGTCTGGCGAAGACTGGATCTTGCGAAGACAAGACCCAATTGCCTGGATCAAATACTGGTCTGGTTTCTTTTGCATGGATGGTGACAGAAGAGGCCTTATTTTCTAATGGGTGCAGTTTTCCAGACTTGATAGCGGACGTTCTCGTTCGTTTCAAATCGAATATTAAAAGCTGAACATTTTCAGGTCAGGTACCCCCCCCCCCCCCCCCCCCCCCTCCAACATATCCCAATGAGGTCGGTTGCCCCCGGTACCCCACAAATGTATGAGCTTTCTACCGTTCAAGTTTAATACCAATTATTCCATCCGCTTGCTCCCTATGTGTGACAAAGGATTGTATGCCCCCACTCCAACTCTCCCCACCTCGACCGAAGTATTTTGGACACACAGATTGCAGATCTTGATCATATAATCTTAAAAAATGTTTTCACTCAAAACAGGGCATTTTGTGGAGATATTTGGTCCCCCCCCCCCTCCGTGCAACCATTGGGTCGGATCCAGCCAGTACCCCAAACATGTGTAACTAACGCAAATGATCTTTGTATTTTTTACTTTTTTGTTTATCCTTTTTGTTTTGTTGAACGTCAACCCGTTTGTTCCTTACGTGTGCCATCCAGTTTCCAGGAGGACACCTCCATTTGGACACATAAATGGAACATCTGGAGCATCTCTTCTCGCAATCGATCAAGTTCCACTGGAATCGGAGCAGTTTAAGATAACTGTCCAGCACCCGCTCCTTTGTCCATTTCCGACCTAGACCCTAAGTGCTAACATCGAACGCATGGGACCTCTGTACCGTCCCAGTTTCATCACAATCGCTCCATTCGTTTGGTAAGTAGGCGCGCCGCAAAATTTCTCCCCCCCCCCCCCTCCAACTCCCCCCTCTGTGGTGTCGGAGCGCAGAAGAAACAGATATCAAGGATATCCATTAGTACCACCCATCAAATTTCACTCGAATCGGATCCATCGTCCGCAACGAGTGTCACAAAATATCGGGTTCCCCCTACACTGTAAAAAAAAATCTTGCAGTTGTTACTTATCTTGTCTCTAATGAGATATAGCTATCTCTAATCCGGATTAATCTTACTCCAAGAGAAATATGATTAATCCCAGTGGAAAATATCACAGTTAACTTTAATCTTTACTCGGAGAAACTTCCACCCCACCAATGATCAAACACGGGAAAGGAGGGTTTCTCAGAGCATTGTGTCGGACCATTTATGTGCCTGTCAAGTTTCACTAGCTTATCTGGACCTTCTGGCCAAATGGTTAGCACGTCAAACTCCCAACGAATGGTTGGCACGTCAGACTCCGTAAGCGAAGGGTCGCTGGTCTGAGTCTGGTTTTGCCTTTAGTTTGGTTTGGGGCGGGGTTTGGGGCGTCAGTTTTGAGGTCAAAATGAGGTCAGTTTTGGCATACCAAGCACCAGAAAAAACTTAATGTAATTATGTCAACCTATTTCGCAGAAAAGTGCAATTTTCTATGTGGGCCGATTTTCTTGAAGGAAAGTCCGATCTTGAAATAGAATCACGGGCTGATACCGAAAATGGAATCAGTTTGGGTGTCTACTGTGTCTGAAAGAAATTTCGTAACCATACATATGTGATCTTAACGATTTTCTAGTAAAAACATAAAAATTATTAAGAAAGCTTTTCAGTTCAGTTCACAATATTTACAGAACAAGAGCTACGAGCTCATATGGCACTTGTTACTAGTAGGCACGGCTCGGTTATGTCAATGACTTATCTAGTGTTTGCTAGGTGTCTTCCCACCAAGTTTCATCTCGATCCCTCCACTCATAGCGTTTTCCAATCTTTCCGGTTCTCCCCTCCAGCTCCCCCCAAAAGTCACCGGATCCGGTCCGGATTTTAAGTGGGTCGTCTGAGGCATGAGGTCTTTCCAAATATCAAGTTCCATCAAGATCCGATCACCCGTTCAAAAGCTATAAATACCTCAAGATTCCGGATTCCCCCTCCCTGCACTCCCCCCACAGTGCCCAAATCGGCTCGGTTATGTCAATGATGTATCTAGTGTTTGCTAGGTGTCTTCCCACCAAGTTTCATCTCGATCCCTCCACTCGCAGCGTTTCCCAAGATTTCCGGTTGCCCCCTGCAGCTCCCCCCAAAAGTCACCGGATCCGGTCCAGATTTTAAGTGGGTCGTCTGAGGTACCAGGTCTTTCCAATTATCAAGTTCCATCGAGATCCGATCACCCGTTCAAAAGTTATAAATCCCTCAAGATGCCGGATTCCCCCTCCCTCCACTCCCCCCACAGTACCCGAATCGGCTCGGTTATGTCAATGATGTATCTAGTGTTTGCTAGGTCTCTTCCCACCAAGTTTCATCTCGATCCCTCCACTCATAGCAGTTCCCAAGATTTCCGGTTGCCCCCCTCCAGCTCCCCCCAAAAGTCACCGGATCCGGTCCGGATTTTAAGTGGGTCGTCTGAAGCATGAGTTCTTTCCAAATATCAAGTTCCATCGAGATCCGATCACCCGCTCAAAAGTTATAAATACCTCAAGATTCCGGATTCCCCCTCCCTCCACTCCCCCCACAGTGCCCGAATCGGCTCGGTTATGTCAATGAAGTATCTAGTGTTTGCTAGGTGTCTTCCCGCCAAGTTTCATCTCGATCCCTCCACTCATAGCGTTTCCCAAGATTTCCGGTTGCCCCCTCCAGCTCCCCCAAAAAGTCACCGGATCCGGTCCGGATTTTAAGTGGGTCGTCTGAGGCATGAGGTCGTTCCAAATATAAAGTTTCATCGAGATCCGATCACCCGTTCAAAAGTTAAAAATACCTCAAGATTCCGGATTCCCCCTCCCTCCACTCCCCCCACGGTGCTCGGATCGGGGAAGTGACTATTTCCAACTTAATCATTTGGGGTCCCTGATACGCCTGCCAAATTTTATCTTCCTAGCTTATGTGGAAGTGCCCGAACTAGCAAAACCTGGACAGACCGACGGACGGACAGAAATTGCGATCGCTATATGGCACTTGGCCGAAGGGCAAGTGCCATAAAAATACAACTTATCCCAAGTTGTAGAACCTTTCGACGCAAAATAGGACCTTTTCGGCTCTTAGTGCCCTTTCCAAGGCCGTATCCAGGGGGGGGGGCTTAGGGGGTTGACCCCCCCCCGGAAACATACAAAAAATTTAATTTTTATAGGCTTTTCCCTCTGATTTATGTCTTTTTTGCACTTTTTTGTCCGACCCGCAGGCACCCCCCCCCCACCCGAAAAAAATTCCTGGATACGGGCCTGGCCCTTTCTTACGTTTTAAGAACAAAAATTAAAATTTTCGTGGTCGTCCATATTTTTGGGGGGACTGAAGCATTGGTACATCTTGCATTTATCTTTCATTATAGCCAGCATTTATTATCCATCAAAATGGTAGACTGTTGGAAATAAAAACGAAAATATATACCTGAGCTGGTCATTAATAGCAGAGCCTTCTCGAAGACCACACAACAACACATCCTTAGAAGAAGGCCCAAAAACGTCAATACAGTCGGATAGAAAATTAGTTCTGATAATCAAAGTGGTAATGAACGTGTCCGAAAGCTCCGAAACGAAACGAATTTTATGCAGCATTTTAAGCAGCAATTAGCTTTTGGACTTAAATTGTCGCTCAATTAAAGCAGCATTAATTCAGCATAAACTTCATTGACAAATTCAGCAAGAATGCTAAATTTTATGCTGAATTTTCAAGAAGAAACTGGGGAGTACGGCGATTCTCTCAGTGCTTTCGGTGGCAAACATAAGAAATTCAAAAAGACAACTGACAGTTCGGCAAACATTCCAAATTCCAAGACAACTGGCGATCATGGCCAACGAAGAATGGAAAGATAAGAAGATAAGAAGGTTGGATCAGTAGCTGATCCATTTTATCAGCTTTATACAGCTAATTCTTTTTTCTTCTTCTTCTTCCTGAATTAAATTTTGGTATTCTAGAAGAAAAAAAGGTAACAGCTTTCGGATATTTTTTTTGTTCGACATCTATCCGAGATCTATCTACCCTACACTGAATTTTATTACATATTTCTGCGATATCGGAATCTACTAAATTTATTCGAGCAAACGTATCACAAAATTTCTACGCGTTATAAATCCGATGATCCGATACACCGCGATCCGAAATCGAAAATTCTTCGATCCGAAGGTTTTGGAGAACTTCAAGAAGCCATCGACTCTTTACTCGAGTCTTGACATCATCTGACTTTATTCCTGATACCCAAACCTGGGTTGGAATGGAACACAGCAATCACGTATGGTCGGGAATCACCCAGGGAAGTAGTTTACTCTTTTCCCTTCAATGATTGACCTTCGAGCTATTGACGACACATCTATTTACTCGGTTATGCTTTTTGGGATCCCAAAACGTAAGTGGAGCGATACCTATGACATCGCAAAAGTTGTCCGTCCGTCCGTCCGTCTGTAAGCGCGATAACTCTTGAAGGGAATGAGATATTTTGATGAAACTTGGTGTGAGGATTCGTTGGGTCGTCGGACCAGTCGAGTTCGTAGATGGGCTTTGTAGCCCTACATTTAGGGGTGGGGGAGGGGGTTTAAATTAAGGGGCAAACAAAATATTTTGAAACAGCTAATGTGATAGTCGATTATGGGGTAAGAAGACATGCTGAAGGCGATGGTGAAAACCATTTTGTCATCGGACGAGTAGTTCGTCCGGAATCCGGCCAAAACCGAAAAGTTTGTTAAAAGTAAAAGTTTTATTTGAAGTTGATTAGATGTTCGATTCAGGGGTAGGAAGACATGCTTAAGACGATGGTGAAAACCATTTTGTAATCGGACGAGTAGTTCGTCTGGAATCCGGCCAAAACAGGAAAGTTTGTTAAAAGTAAAAGTTTAATTGAAGTTGATTAGATGTTCGATTTAGAGGTAGGAAAACATGCTGAAGACGATGAAGAAAACCATTTTCTCGACGGACAAGTAGTTCGCCCGAAATCCGGCCGAAACCGGAAAGTTTGTTAAAATTATAAGTTTTATTTCGAGTTGATTAGATGTTCGGTTTAGGGCAAGAAGACATGCTGAACACTTATGTGAAAACAATTTTCTACCCGGACCTGTAGTTCGCCCGGAATCCGGCGAAAACCGGAAAGTTGGTTAAAAGTAAAAGTTTAATTTGAAGTTGATTAAATGTTTGAGTTATGGGTGAAAAGACATGCCGAACACGATGGTTAAAATCATTTTCTCGCTGGAGAACTAGTTCGCCCGGAATCCGGCCAAAACCGGAAAATTTTTTAAAAGCATAAGTTCTATTAGATGACAGATTAAGGGGTAAGAAGAGAGGCTGAGTCGGTATATGACAATGGTTTTTTACCCGGACATATAATTATTCCGGAATCCTGTTGTAACCGGATTTTTTTTTTCAGTCAAACTTTTATTCAAAGTTGATTAGATGTTCTTTATAGGGATAAGGAGATACGCTGGTTTTGTTTCTGTATTTTTTTTATTTTGCTGGACTAGTAGTTCGCTCGGAAATCGGCAGGAAGTCTCGGTCAGTATCGTCAAAATAGATATGGCTTATAGAGGTATATCTGAACTTGGTTTTCTCTGATAATTAGCCTGTCCAAGACTGGATCTGGCGAAGACAAGACTCGATTGTCTGAATCAAATATTAGATTTTTGGGATCCCATCGACACCTTTGGTCTTGTTATCCCAGACCCGGCGAGCTGACATATACTTACTCTCGATGTAACCTTTGAACAACCCCTGTGGTCAAAAGTCATGAAAATGGTCGAAGCAGCTTCGCCAGGAAGTGGGCTTTCAGAGTTCGTCCTGAAACATCGAGGATTCCATACCATGACTAGCTTATTTGGAGCATTGGGGTACATCCTGGAGGAGTCAGGACTCGGAGATGTTCGGAGATGGATCCAGGACTCGGAGATGTCCTTCACCTCTCAGCGGAAATCGATCGCCAGAACCATAGTCTACGTGGCCATGTACTGATTGACGCTGCCCTAAACTCCATTCTGCTTTCCAAGACTACGATCTGAAGAAATCATGGAACTCAATAGCTTGTACACGAAACTGGTGAAAAAGGAAGTAATGTTGAGGATGTAGAAGGTAATCTTAGAAAAAATACGGGAATTGAGCAGAACTGCTCCAGTATCGATATCAAAGCTATGGTTCCAGTATAGGTATCACGAAACTTCATAAGAAAAGTGAACGATCTGGATCATGGGAAGTCAAAACTTCTGGTGATGATGCCTCGAAAGGAGATGACCTGTAAGCTCCAAAGGAAAGATGTCGAAAAAAGTGACAACGACAAGGTCGTCTGTTCAACCAGGACAGTCACCACCAATGGTTGATATAGCAAAATAACGCAGCTACCGATGACTTGTTTTTGTTTTATTTTCTTCAAATTTAGGTTATGAACCGGAGAGTTTGATCATCAATTGAGAATGGAGGAAATGGGGATGGAAGAATGAAGATGACTTCTTGTACCAGTTAGCAAATGACCTTCCACAAGCTCCCCGCATCCTCTTAATGACTGCAGTAGTGTAATCCAGAAAGGTGTAGCCACCTTTAACAAGACCAAAGGTTTTGACGGGATCCTAAAAGTCTAATATTTGATCCAGACAATTGGGTCTTGTCTTCGCCATATCCAGTCTTCGCCCAGTCTAATCACCAGAGAAACCAAGCTCAGATATACTGACCGAAACTTCCTGCTTTACTTCTGCCAAATTCCCGGTTTCGGCCGAATTCCGAGGGAACTAATTGTCCAACAAAAAAAGAAAATTCAGAAACGAATTCAGCGTATATCCTTATCTGTATAAAGAACATCTAATCAACTTAAAATATAACTTTAACGTATAACAAAAAAATACGGTTACAACCGGATTCCGGAGGAATTATACTTCCGGGTAAAAAATGATTGTCATATACAGACTCAGCGTCTCTTCTTACCCCAGAGTCTGTCGTCTAATCAACTTCAAATAAAACTTATTACTTTATATTTGACGGTGCAAAACGGATAAGTCAGCTACATTTTATTAGAGCTATATTTCGGCCCTTCTTGGCAAGGGTCCTCTTCAGGCTCAAGCTGGAAAATGAACTTATTACTTTTTGAAAAATTCCCTGTTTTGACCGGATTCCGGTCAAATAATAAACTTCAAATAAAACTTATTACTTTATATTTGACGGTGCAAAACGGATAAGTCAGCTATATTTTATTATAGCTATATTTTGGCCCTTCTTGGCAAGGGTCCTCTTCAGGCTCAAGCTGGAAAATGAACTTATTACTTATTACTTTTTAAAAATATTCCGGTTTTGACCGGCTTCTTGGCGAATTAGTTGTCTAGGTAGAAAATCCTTTTCACAAAAGTGTTCAGCATGTCTACTTACCCCTAAATTGAACATTTAATCAGCTTCATTATCAAACTTTTACTTTTAACCAACTTTCCGGGTTTTGCCGATTCTGGACAAACTACTCGTCCGGCAAGAAAAGGATTTTCACCATCGTGTTCAGCATGTTTTCTTACCCCGAGATCGAACATTTGATCAACTTCAAATGAAACTTTTACTTTTAACCAGCTTTCCGGTTTTTGCCGGATTCAGGGCGAAGTACTTGTCGGATGAGAAAATGTTTTGCATGTTCGTGTTCAGTATGTCTTCTTACCCCATAATCGACTATCACATTAGCTGTTTACAAATATTTTGTTTGCCCCTTAATTTGAACCCCTCCCGCCCCTAAATGTAGAGCTACAGAGCCCATCTACGAACTTGACCTTACCCTTGACCCAAAGAGTCCTCACACCAAGTTTCATCAAAACATCTCGTTCCCGTCGAGAGTTATCGTGCTAACAGACGGACAGACGGACAACTTTTACGATGTCATAGGTATCCCTCCACTTACGTTTTGGGATCCCAAAAACGATTTGTTTCTACTCCAGCGTGCAGAACCAGGGGACAATGTGTTCCGGCTCTATAAAATTAACAACTACTATGATGCAGGAAACCCAAAAGCTTAATCGGTAGCCTAATTCTTTCCGAAGGACGAAGCTGTCAACACTACACTGTGATGATGATGATAATGAAATTTTATTTACGCACTTAAGAAGAGGAAAATAGTGCAGTATAGACAAAGAAAAGGAAAAAAGAATACACTGAGCTTTCAATAATGTAGTAAATGCACGAGATCATAAAATAAATATTTAAAAAAAAAGAAAGAAAAGGGGACTAATCGGGTCTATAAAATCTTCTTCCTGTCACTGTCAGAAGTTTCATAACAGATAACACGAGTATGCGCTGTTTCAACAGATTTGCGTAACAGATAACACTTCGTATGTTATCTGTTGTGTTTCAAAATGTTATGCATAATAAGTGTTACCATCAGGAAGAACCGAAAAATGGCCAAAAAGCATCTGCTGAGTTTTCCGACATCATGACGATAAGGAATAAAGTCAGTAGATACTTTTTTTGGGTCTTCCTAAAATAGCTTGTTATGCATAACATTTCATGTATAACGTTTTCAAACACAATAGGTAACATCCGAACTGTTATCTGTTACGCATATCTGTTGAAACCGCGCATCCTCGTGTTATCTCTTATGAAACTTCCGACAGTGTAGTTAACACTAACTGCAATTTGATCATCTTTTCTGAAAACAGTATATAAGGTGCACGAAGGGTGTTAAGCACGATTTTGAACATTGAAAGTTGATTATGAAACTTCTATCTGGTACATTAGACACCCAGTTTGATTCAATTTTCAGTCTCAGCTCGGGATTCTATGTTAGGATCGCACTTTAATTTAAGAAAATCGGACCAGTACGAAAAATTTACTTTTTTGCAAAATAGGTTGAAAATATGACCAAGTCTGACTTCATTTTTGGTTTCAGCTTGTCATTTCGCATTAGATTTGAACTTCAGTTCAAGAATAACGGACAACCTAGAATGTTTTATATTAAATATGTAAAAAAATGGCATTAAAACCCCCAAAAAACTTATTTTGCGTCGAGCCAGGATACGCAACTTTGGATATGTTGTTCAGCTTCTTTTTTTTTCTCGATAAGATGGTGTAAAAATCAGTTCTGTTGCAATTTGTTTCGGGTCAAACGTCCATTTGCCTGTACTACAAGTCGTGATCACCGGCATTCCGGAAATCCTCTCCAGCTCCACCCAAAATGCCCTGGTCCGGCCCTGTTCTGTCAATAATGTATCTAGGGTTAATGCTTATTATCCCGACCAAGTTCCCTTCCGAGCCATCGGCTGTAAATGTTTCTCGAGATTACCGGTGCGCGCCTCCAGATCTCCCCCCCCCCCCCCTCACCAGCCAGTTATCAGATCTGGTCCAGAAACTGAACTTGTTCTTGAGTCATGTCAAGATTCATTCACGTACGATCACCCGTTCCGAAGTTATGAATGTCACTAGATTTCGGATTCTCCATCCCTCGACTTCCTCCCCGATGAACGAGTCTGGGTAGGGACTATTTCTACGTCAGCCTGATTGGGCCCCTAAAATTCGCGCCAACTTTCGTCGTCTTAGCACAGTTGGAAGTACTTTAACTCCGAATCACCTGGATTCCATGAAACCCTCTCCAGGTCCCCCCACTGTTACATACGATCCGGTCCTGTTTTGTCAATACTGTATCTAGGTTTTACGCATGTTCTTCCAATCAAGTCCAATCCTGATCTCTCGACTCTAAGCGTTTCAGGAGATTCCTGAAACGCTTAGCTGAAATATGCGTGTCAATAGATTTCGTTCCACTCCACTCACGATGATCGTATCGGGGAAGGGACTATTTTTAAGCCAATTCCATAGAGTCCCTAGCAAGCCTGCCAAGTTTCATGGTCATGGCACATCTGGAAGTACCCTAACTCGTGATCAACGGAATTCTCGGTAACCCCCTCCAACTCCCCGCACTGTAACACGATCCGGTCCTGTTTTGTCAATAATCTAGGTCGTATGCTTGTTCTTCCCTCCAAGTTCCATCCCGATCTCTCGACTCTAAGCGTTTCACGAGATTTCCGTTGCTCCCCTCCAGCCCCCCCCCCCCCCCCCCCCCAGTTATCGGATCCAGTCTGGGTTTGGAATTGATCTTCTGAGACACTTTTTCCTGATGCTTGTCAAGTTTCATGCACGTCCGATCACCCGTTCCAGAGTTACGCATGTGACTAGATTCCGAATGCCCCATCCCTTCACTCCCCCCCCCCAAGATCATCGGATCGGGGAAGGAACTATTTTCAAGTCAATCTGGTAGAGTACCTAATATGTCTGCCAAGTTTTATGGTCCTAGTGCATCTGGAAGTACCCTAACTCGTGATAATCACCGGAATTCCGGGAAACCCCTTCCAACACCCCTCACTGTGACACGATTCGGTCCTGTTTTGTCGACAAAGTATCTAGGTTTTATGCTTGTTCTTCCCTCCAAGTTCCATCCCGATCCCTCGACCCTAAGCGTTTCACGAGATTTCGGGTGACACCCTCCACCCCCCCCCCCCCAGTTCTTGAATTCGGTCAGGATTTGAAAATGAATATCTGAGACACTTGTTCTTCACACTTGTCAAGTTGCATGCATGTCCGACTACCCGTTCCAAAGTTATGCATGTTTCTAGTTTCGAGATTCCCCAACCCTCCACTCCCCCCCCCCCCCCGATGGCCGGATCGGCGAAGTGATTATTTCCAAGTTAATCTGGTTAGGTCCCTGATATGCCTGCCAAGTTTCATCGTCCCAGCTTACGTGGAACCGTTTCACGAGATTTCTGGTGCCCCTACTTGTTTTCACGAATGTCCGATTACCCGTTCCAAATTTATGCATGTTAGTATTTTCCGGATTCCCCATCCATCCACTCCCCCTACGATGGCCGGATTGGACACGTGATTGTGTCCGAGTCAATTTGGTCGGGTCCCTTCTGTGCCTGCCAAGTTTCATCGTCCTAGCTTAGGTGGAAGTGCCCAAACTTAAAAAGACCGACAGACATTACGATCGCTATATGGCACTTGAGTATGCTCAGTATGGCACTTGAGTATGCTCAAGTGCCATAAAAGACGCAACTTAGGCCATAGTTATTCTGCCTGGGGTGGCTCAGTACTAGCCAATCAGAAATTCTGCAGAATAAGCTAATCGGCTAGTACCCTTGAAAGTTAAATTGTATCTCCGGTCTCAGCAGGTTTCATACTCAGCTGGTACCGTCACATGGGTCACTTGTCTATCTAGTGAATTGAGTGTAACGATAATTCGGAGACTGAAAATTCTGCGAAGATTTTTCGCACTAGCGTGAGTTCCTTACTGAAAAGTCGAGACTTTTCTCGAGTTTCGCGGGTGGCAGTCGTAAAAAGTTAGGAAAATTGGACGGTAAGACCTGATCGTTTGTACGCACCATAACAACAGCATCATGGACAAAGATGCTCTTCGAAACTTCAGATAATAAGTTGCGCAATCACCAGACTCTACGAATACTCGCCTAGCAACATGATTGCATTTCAGATAGTACTGGCGGAGTGATCTGTTCAAGTTGTGAAAATATTCTTGCGTCAAAGTTTAATATTCGGTAGGTTTCTGGAAGTTAGTTGACTTGTACTTTGCAGAGACAGTTCGCCATATTCCAGGTTCAGCGCTTCCAAGCGGACCAGATTTTTGTCTCACTATCAGCACTTGTGACAGACATAGTAAAATTGATCCAGAGGTTGATGACTAAGAAAATCTGCAATCTGCTTCCCAAGTGATGGAGGTCTTACGTCTCTGTTGCCAACACTGTTGGTCAAATTGACCACCAACTGGAAGTGTTGTTGATCGACTCTCGTTTGTCAACTTGTGGAGTGAAAGCGAGGCTTCACCGTCCAGATTTTTCTCCCAGATTTCAGACAGCCATTTTCGTCATGACGGATCTGGAATGTGAAGCCGGGCCAAAAACGTCTGGAAGTCCGGGATGTTGGATACCCAGATTCCGGATGTCTGGAAGGTGCCATAGAGGCAATCAGTTCGAGAGACACAACACATATGCAAATGTAGGAAGAAAAGGCAAAGTAATTGACAGTTGTGATTGGGATGCAAGAGATATTTGAAATGTAAAGTCGACATCTAGCACAGCAAATTTATCTGTCATCGTTATCATAAAAATCTGAAAGGGTCGGAGCTTGACTATGCGGAAGCCCCAGACGTCTGGGAATTTGCCATGTTTTTCAAACAGAGCGTTTTGGCAAATATTCACCTCTGTTGATGAACAGGGACTTTTGCCTTTGCTGGTCAACAGTCGTTCGTTGAGCAACATTGTTAGTGAACAGAAGAACCGCCAAAAAATTCCTTGCCTCTATCACAGTTGTTGATTATGAGACGATGGGGGAATAACGGAAACTTGTCCATTTTATGTGGTGAACTGGAATACGGCGGATTTGTAGGCTGAAGTTCTCGGCTAGAAGAGACCTAGCAGCAAGGCCGTATCCAGGGGGGGGTAGGGAGTTAACCCCCCCCCCCCCCCCCCGAAACATACAAAAATGCTCATTTTTATAGGCTTTTCCCTCTGATCTATGTCTTTTTTGTACTTTATTGTGCGACCCGCAGGCAACCCCGCCCCCCCCCAGAAATAAATTCCTGGATACGGGCCTGCCTAGCAGTATAGGCTTCATACCAGTTCAGGGCTTCAAGCGGATTAGTCTCACTTTGTCCCCCTTGCCTCATTGTCGGTATCCATTAAGTACACAATCCACTATAATTCCGTAAGTTAATGAATAGAAAATAAAGGTTCCACTTTTTGGGATCCCAACCTTCGATATTTTGGCGACGAAAGGTATTTTGACGACGAAAAAAAATTGTATCACTGTTTTTGTTTTTCTCGAAATATCGTCTGCCTTTATCACAAATATTTTTTCTGTTTATCCATGTGTCATTCTTTTTCAGCTGGGACAGCCTTTTTAGGACACATTGGGAAATATGGACGTGAAGTTTGAGCCAATAGTTGGCGAGACAGGCGAAGCCATCCGCGCAGCGTTTCCCAACTATACAGATGGCTTAGTACGGGGAAATCCTGGAGAGTTTGTCATATCCCCCGGTTTCATCAAGCGCCAGAAAGATGTCAGACAATTTCCGATTGACCCGCTAGATGTCTGGATTGTCACTTTCCCGAAATCTGGTATGAGTAAACTATGGTTGCGTTCCCGAACTTAGCGATCGCGGTCGTTAACAAATTGTTAACAGTTATTAACTTTTTGCGTTCCACGTTTCTAATTTCGAAATTTAAGCTCCGCCCACCTACAATTTCCGTTCCAGAGCTTAACGATTGTCAACTATTTTGTAACGATGGTCGGTGAGCATCGTTACAAAATAGTTAACAATTGTAGAACTGGGAAAAGTTAACGATCGTTAAGCTACAGTTAGCTCCCACCCCGAAGTAAAGTTAACGATTGTTAACAATTGGTAAGTTTGGGAAACGCAAACTACAGCTGCACTTAAGCCACTTTCACATTGACACGTCGTTGCGATGCGTCGCGTATGCGTCTATCTTACCTTGCGTACAGGTTGCGTAGTGTATGTTTCACACCTGCGCGAGAACATGTCACGCTGGATGCGTATTTACGTTTTCCTGTTTCGGTTTCTGCCAAATTTCTTTCAACAATTATAAAGTTTTTAATCATTATTAGTAGGTTTGTCTTCATCATTAGTAGGTTATTCTCCAGTTTCTCTTTAAAGCACAACTCTTACTAGAAATGATCTTTTCCCTATAAAATTGATCAGAAAAAATGTTTTCGAAAATACCATTACTTTCCACGTGAAACTAGCGATTCTCTTGTTAGCGCTTGTCGATTACATCCAGCCTTCCTGCTCTCCGACGCGGCGGCTGGACGCGAAAGATTTGAAAACTGAACGTACCTTGCTTAAAAAGTGGGAAAACTAAGCAAATAAAAGAAGCAATAAACAGAAGATTATCACATCCTTCTGCGTGAAAGAGTTGTCAGCGGACAATAAAGATTCCGGCAAATTTTTCCTTGGGTGAGAGGAAAACTCGGCAAGGCTGAAAAAGTGCTCAAAATTCGTAGTTAGGAAACGAAACAATGGAGAAAGGTGGGGATCTTAGAACCCTATAATTCCATATGGGAGCTAAGTATATTATAAAAGGCAGATTAAGCAAGATGGTTCCTTTAAAAGCTTTAATTTTTCGCTGAAAAATCTGATGCGTAACGCGTTGATGCAGCACAAGAATATAAGTTGGTTCTATCTTGCGTTTCGTTTTCTTTGTCTGCGTAAGTTCTGCGTTTGCGTCGCCACAACCGTAGCGCAGAGGTTGCGTTGGTTCGTGTGAAAGCCTCTACGCGTCAAGGAGAAAGCGGCTTTTCTTACCGATGTGTCGCGGTTTCAGGTTCAGGTTCTTTTAATAATAAAATAAAGAACAAAAGGTCCAGAGCCAGGCTGAGAAGACAGATTTGTTCCGCATGGGACGGAAAGACTTCTTTAACTAAACACAACATTTGTAACTCAGTAGATGCCATTCATGCTAATGGAAATCTGTGTGATCTCCCGTCAGCACCAACACGTCCGGCAAAATAATAACTTGGAAGTCCTCAATAAATCTGAAAACATTTATACATTTATTGTTCTTTTCGTGTTTCATTGCGTATGTCTTGTTTTGCGTTTATTTATATATATATATTTTATTTATAACCCGCCAAATACAGAATGTGGTAGCGGAGTAAAGGGAATAACGCGAAATAATACAAGATATATAACAGTATTAACACACACACAAATTTAGACATAATTACCAACTGGGCCTGAAAAATTCATGAAAAACATCATGTACTCGAAGACCAGGATGACGAGAGTCCTAGGTACATCACTGAAATAATCGGACCGGATTCGGGCACTGTGGGGGGAGTTTGTGTCAGGATACTAAAAGGAGGAAGGGATGGTAAAATTTGAATTTGAAAAGTTGCCGACCCCTCAAAGAATACTAAACAGAGGAAGACACGGTGCAGCTTTCCAGTTTTTCGCTGCCTTGTTTTTTTCTGTATGTACTGTGCAAAAACCTTATTACTAGGCTGCATGTAATAAATTCATTCACCCATAGGCTACATGTTTCGTGGTCCACTCAGAATCCGTTCTTGCCAAGTCCAGGCAGAATTTTGGATGTCCGGGGGAATTGAAACGAAGTTAGCAAGTTTTCTACCCAGATATTCTAATATGACAACTTCCGAAACACGCTAGTGAACCTCGGGAAGAACGAGAAACGTCGCCCGAACGATGACTCAAATCCTATGTCAACCAATCAAGGGCAGTTGTTGGGGACAGCTGTGGTGACGTTTCCGGGTCTTCGCTGGGCAAACCGCGACTCTTCATCAGCACGAAGATTTATGGCCGGGCCACATTCGGTCCCATCTATACGTAATTTCGTTCGTTAATTTGGTTATTACCCACTCTTACGTTTCATCCCGGCCACACATGGAACAAAGAAATTCAAGACGTATTACCACCATCATCACTCAAAGCTAAACAAAACTGGCTGAAGTCAGCTGACTCTGGTCTGTGATTGGACCAGACACTTGAAAGATACGTTTCAAAATGGCTGAGATGGATTTTTCCATCTCGACTCTCTTACGTTTTCATCGTCTTTTCTTCCCAATTTCGACCGTAAGACGGTCTTATTACCGGCGTTATTACCAGGTGTGACTATAGTGGGGCGGGCATTAGTCATCAGGAAAATACATTAACCGTTTCTGAAACTTGCGTGCTTGTGCACTAACTGACGGACGGAATAAAGAAATTACGGAGCCATAGTTATCCCGTTACAGGATGTTTTTTACGTCATGTTCTTCGGAACAGAGCCTATTGGACACCCACGAAATTCTATATTGTGTTGGTGTCATTATTATACTCATGATACAAAGACGTAGTATTTAAATAAGAAACCAAAGAAAAATAACGTAAATGGCAACAACATTTTTCATCATTTAAAAATTGCAATATATCCATTTGCCCGGGAAACGCTGAAATGGTACATTACAAGAGCAAGAGCCTATCAGTACAGAATTTAAATAGTATAATGTATGTATTTGAAAATGCAAAACGGACACGTCGCCGAAATTTATTAGAGCTACATTCGGCCCTTCTTGGCAAAGGTCCTCTTCAGGCTCAAAGCCGC
The DNA here is from genome assembly GCA_023053575.1 of Branchinecta lynchi. Taxonomy (NCBI): domain Eukaryota; kingdom Metazoa; phylum Arthropoda; class Branchiopoda; order Anostraca; family Branchinectidae; genus Branchinecta; species Branchinecta lynchi. Next base: position 3,916,774 of record JAKZAP010000022.1, on the reverse strand, counting down.
TCAGGTTCGATAAAGGAACTTGTGGAAAAACACTCACAAATTCAGCTGACGTATTCGTTTTACATTGTCAAATAGGAGTTTTTACCGTTCGTTTTTAGTGGAGTGTTCCTTGGAACAATCCACTATTGCGAGTGCTGTAGCAGCTTTCAGCTTTCGGTTTTCGGTTTTTACCATATTTTGTGGAGCTCATAACTCGTGAACTAGTGCAAGTATCAATTTCAAACTTGGCGGGTATTGGGGTCTGGTTGTGCCTTTTGAGGCCCCCCCCCCCCCACATCCAACCGGTTCAGGGGCAAATGGGCCCAGATTGCCCAGTAAATAAAGTTCTACCTTGACCAGAACTGGACATAGGACGATGAAATTTCTTGGACGTGTAGCTCCTAGGGATGGGAAATTGCCTTAAAAGTTGCACCTCCCCCACCCACACCATTCATGGGCAACTGGGCCCAGATTGCTCAGGAGTAAAGTTCGTTCCCCTTGCCAGGAATCAACAGGTATCAAGTTGAAACTTGGTAGGATTGTGAGCATTGGGGTCTCTTTTTACTTGTTGCGGGTCCCAAGCCCCACTCCCACTTGGTTCAGGGGCAATTGGGCCCAGATTGCCCATTTTTTTAATGTTTTTAATTTGACAATAATTGGAGATAAGGCGATGAAATTCCTTTGTGCTTTAGGATCATAGGGACCGGGGAGAGTTGAACCCCCCACCCCACCCTCCCCGTTCATGGGTAAGTGGGCCCAAAATTGCCCATGAAGAAAGTTTTTGACCCGTTACTGGAATCAAACTCTAAGCTCGTATATTTGAGGGAAAAAGGTGTAAATACGGTTTTGATCGGTCCCGACCGTTCATGGGCAGCTGGGCTCTGATTTCCCATGAGTTAAATTAGTCTCTGACTCTTGTATATTTGGGAAGATATATCCATGGATGAGGATTTGGAGTTTTTACCGTTCGTTTTTAGTGGAGTGTTCCTTGGAACAGTCCACTATTGCGAGTGCTGTAGCAGCTTTCAGCTTTCGGTTTTCGGTTTTTACCATATTTTGTGGAGCTCATAACTCGTGAACTAGTGCAAGTATCAATTTCAAACTTGGCGGGTATTGGGGTCTGGTTGTGCCTTTTGAGGCCCCCCCCCCCACATCCAACCGGTTCAGGGGCAAATGGACCCAGATTGCCCAGTAAATAAAGTTCTACCTTGACCAGAACTGGACATAGGACGATGAAATTTCTTGGACGTGTAGCTCCTAGGGATGGGAAATTGCCTTAAAAGTTGCACCTCCCCCACCCACACCATTCATGGGCAACTGGGCCCAGATTGCTCAGGAGTAAAGTTCGTTCCCCTTGCCAGGAATCAACAGGTATCAAGTTGAAACTTGGTAGGATTGTGAGCATTGGGGTCTCTTTTTACTTGTTGCGGGTCCCAAGCCCCACTCCCACTTGGTTCAGGGGCAATTGGGCCCAGATTGCCAATTTTTTTAATGTTTTTAATTTGACAATAATTGGAGATAAGGCGATGAAATTCCTTTGTGCTTTAGGATCATAGGGACCGGGGAGAGTTGAACCCCCCACCCCACCCTCCCCGTTCATGGGTAAGTGGGCCCAAAATTGCCCATGAAGAAAGTTTTTGACCCGTTACTGGAATCAAACTCTAAGCTCGTATATTTGAGGGAAAAAGGTGTAAATACGGTTTTGATCGGTCCCGACCGTTCATGGGCAGCTGGGCTCTGATTTCCCATGAGTTAAATTAGTCTCTGACTCTTGTATATTTGGGAAGATATATCCATGGATGAGGATTTGGTGTAACATCAACAAATAAGACGACGCGACGTACTTTATCTTTAATGAACAGATGAAAACTGGACTGTTTTGTCATATGATCGATGATATGCCGTAGTTGTTAATTTTGACTAAGGGGGCATTAGTCTGCTATGAATTGGTTTATTGCACTTGTTATTACCTTGCTAATGAACAAGAGGTTTGAAGGGTGGGATTTGCAGGCAGACCATTCAGTGTTCGAACAAATGCTATTCGTTCTAGATCTTCAACATTTCGTTGGATTTATACTGGCGGTTTGTTTACATTTAAAGCTTTTCAAGGGGGGGTGATTACACGGTTATTTCAATACTTGTTTGGTTATTGGGGAAAAATGTCTTGGTTCTAAAGCTGTTTGTATATAATGTGATAAACATTTACTTTTACACTCCACGTCTGAGTGCTTGCGCACTTGTTCCATTTTGAGCCGCTTTGAGCCTGGAGAGCCAAGTAGGGTCGAAATATCTCTTTAATAAAATTCTGCTGACGTATCTTTCTTCCGTTGTCAACTATGGTTCACAGTCAGCTTGGGGTGAATGAATATTTATAATGTATGTTGTAGGGTATGGTATTAGTTCTTTACAAGAGCAGTTTATAAGATTTATGGGAAGCCTACTTATGAACCTATATTCAAACAATGGCTAAAAGTGAATATGTCAGCTAAGAAGCTTTGGGACCACTATTTTGATCCTTCTTGGCAAGGATGTTCCTTTGGCCCAAGCTGACTGCGAATCATATTTATAAACGATGGAACATTTATCATCGAAGTACGGAACTAGTCACCCATACATGCCGCCAACAAGTATCCATCTTAGCTGGAAAGAAGAAGAAGAGACAGGTGACTCTAAAACCAAAATGCAAAAGAATTCCTATCCTTTCGACGATCCAATCGAACAACAAAAACAGTAGCCGAGTCACCAGCTTTAACTCCAACAAATTTTCAGAGAAGAAGTTCACAAAAGCAGATATTTAGGGAGGATCTTTGATTGTTTTTCCGCAAGTTTATTTTCCAGCTGCGGTTTGAGCCTGAAGAGGACCCTTGCCAAGAAGGGCCAAAATATAGCTCGAATAAAATGTAGCTGGCTTATCCTTTCTTGGCAAGGGTCCTCTTCAGGCTAATGATTGTCAGGGACAGTATCGGGGGTTGGCAGAAACGAACCTGCAATAAATAGCTGAAGCTGAAAAATAATCATATTTTAGGCAATTACTTTTTGTAAATCACTGTCGGGGAAAAGTAACGCTAAGGACTGAGGTTACATTTTGGCACGGCTGCTGTTTTTCTTCTCGATTGGGGCGAGACAGGAAAGCTTTTTTTGGAAATCTTTGTCGGGAAAATCTAGTGCTTAGACTTCATTTTTGATACGGCAGCTGTTTTTGCTGCTCGATTGGGACGAGACAGGAAAGCTTTTTTTGGTCAGTGACTTTTTGAAAATCTCTGCCAGGACAAACTAGTGCTTAGATTTCATCTTTGATACGGCAGCTGTTTTTGCTGCTCGATTGCTGGGGCGAGACAGGAAAGCTTTTTTTGGTCAGTTACTTTTTGGAAATCTTTGTCGGAAAAAAAAAGTGCTGAGATTTCATTTATGACATGGCTGCTGTTTTTGCTGCTCGATTGGGGCTTTGCCAGGAAAGTTTATTTTCGCTTTTTTTTTTTTTTTATTAAATTCAGTTTTATTACTAAAGACCTGAGGTTTAAATTTTCTTTCAGTAATAATGCGTAGTTTATGCCCGCTTAGTTTTTGGGATCCCAAAACGTAAGTGGAGGGATACCTGACGTCGCAAAAGTTGTCCGTCCGTCCGTCTGTCCGTCCATCTGTAAGCAAGATAACCCTCGAAAGGAAAGAGATATTTTGATGAAACTTGGTGTTAGGATTTTTTGGGTCAAGAGTAAGGTCGAATCCGTAGATGTGCTTTGGGGCCTTATATTTAGGGATGGGGGAGGGGGTTTCGAATTAAGGGGCAAACAAATAGTTTTTAAAAGCCATGGAGATAGTTGATTTAGGGGTAAGAAGACATGGTAAATCCGAACGTGAAAGTTATTTTATTGCCGGACAAGTAGTTCACCCGGAATCCGGCGAAAATCGGACACAAAATTTGTCGACCAATTTTCGGCTATAGCAGTCCCTCAAACCAGTATAGCTCTGCGCGTGGATGACGACACTCATTTGTTTATTTGACGTCGGAGAGATCTAGTGTAATCTAAGGTCGAAGGGGTTGATATATAATGTTCAAACGAGGAAATATGTTGGTCAAGCGAGGATGTTTTTCAATGAGGATTCACTGGTAAAGTAAGGGTCCTCTTCAGGCTAATGATTGTCAGGGACAGCATCGGGGGCTAGCAGGAATAAACCTGCAAGAAATAACTGAATACATACATTATATGAATATGAATATATTTAATAGCCAATTGGCCGTACAAAATACATAAGTTACAATACACTTTACATCACTCAATACTTATCTTTATTTAACTAGTACACTCTTTAAGAATTGGGATATTTTAGTATCTTAGCTTTATTTTTTGTTTCAAGAATATCGGGGAACTTGATAGTATACCCATTAAGAAAGTGTCTCCTGAGGTCTGAGAGTTGCTCGCATTCAACCAGAAAACGGCCCTCTTCCTCTGCATTAAAACACAGGGGGCATTGTCGCTTACTATTTGGGATCTTAAAATCCCAATTACTCCGACTATTTAACTTCTGTACTGATAGGTTCTTGCTCTTGTAGAGTACCACGAAGGAATATCTAGCATATTGTGGGCTGAAAGTCTTTCTATCCATTTGTCAATACATGCTTTTTCCTGCATTTCAGGAACTACGTGGACTCAGGAAGCAACCTGGCTCATCGCCAATGACCTGGACTACGAGGGAGCGAAGAAGGATCTAAATTTCCGAGTGCCGTTTATTGAGTAAGTGCCCAAAAACAGGACATAATTTAGACGAAGAAAGTTGAAGCTACGGTGCACTTTACCCTTTTTTGAATGAGAACAAAGATCCAGATCTTCCGGTAGAACAGGAAACTTCTTGTTGGGAAATCGGCAGCGTTTTTCCGTACGGCAAGCTTTATCATTCCATTTCTGATACAGACAAAGCCCTGTCGGTAAATCAGGAAATGTCTAGTTGGGAAACCGGCAGTGTTTGTTGGGCAGATTCAGTTTTCGGTACCGAAAAGATCTCTGACGAACATCTTCCTCATTCCGTCGCTGATACCGACGAAAGCTCTGTCGGTAAATCGGAAGGAAATCATTAGGGAAATCGGCAGGGTTTGTCGGTGCGCGGATTCCGTTTTCAGTACCGACAAGAGCTTTTTATCTAAATCAAGAAACTTCTTGTTTGGAAATGGGCAGCGTTTGTCGGTACGGAGACGGTGCGCGGATTCCGTTTTTAGTACGGCAAGGGCTCTGACAAAACACTTACCTCATACCGCTTCTGATTATCGACAGAAGCTCAGTCGTAATAATAGTAACTATTAGTTACTATTTGTCGTTCCGACCTTATAAAAGGTTACTACGCTGATAATTCCAAGCTTCTCGGAATAGAAAATATTTACTTACCACTCTCCGGGACATAGTAAGCGTGGTAACGACGAATCTCTGGAACGTGATTGTCCAGATTAGCCCTTGGCATGATATTTCGCCAAAATAAGAAAAATACGTTCCAGCCTTGACGCCAAGAAGCCAAAACTCGTGACGGCGTAGTAACTATGGTAAGTAGGGTGGAATACTCTCAAAGAGTTAGAATCTCTATTCCTTTTTTGTTTCTCATGTCGGATTTGGAAAGAAACAAATCTCAGGTTGTGGCAGCTTTGATCGCCAACTTACCGTCAATAAGTTTGACGGTAACCCCAATCCCAAAAAAAGGATGTCCAAATGATTTTACGGGAGTGAGACCAATTACTATGACTTCAATTTTCAGCAAGATTTATGAATGATTTGTTGCAATATGGTTGAAAAAACACCTCCTTTCAATGATTGATAAAAAACAATTTGGGAATTTACCAAAAACTTCGACAACACATTACCTTGTTAGCTTGATTGATTTTATTTTGAAAAATTTGGATTGCCCAGGGAAGTGGTTAAATTTGATTGCAATAGATTTTAAAAAAGCTTTTGATTTAGTTGATCATAATATTTTATTGGAAAAACTGAGACAGAAAAATATTCCGGATTTCATTTTAAAAATTGTGCTTGGTTTTCTAACGGAAAGGCAGCAAGTTGTAAAATATAAAGGCCTTCATTCATCTACTAGTGCTATATACTGTGGTGTCCCACAAGGAACCGTGTTGGGACCTCTTTGTTTTTTGATTATGGAAGTACGTGGACGATTTGTCACTTGTGGAAGTATTGCATCGATCTTTTAAAAGCCAAGCAATGACAATAGTCCAGGATGTAGCAACGGAAGCAAAAAATTCACATATGGTTGTAAATGCGGAAAAAACAACGGTTTTGACCTTTTCTTTTTTATCGGATGAGCCAAGTTTCCACCCTGAGTTAGATGATGGCCTCCTCTCGGAGGAAATTAATCTCCTTGGAGTCGTCGTTTCGTCTGATCTCTCGTGGAAGAAAAACACTGATAGCATGATTAGAAAAGCTAATGCGTCTATTGTTATGTTAAAAACACTAACTAAATTTAAGGTCCCTGAAAAAAAGATGTTGCGTCTGTATTGTACGTTTGTTCGTCCTCTTGTGGAGTATGCTTGTCCGGTTTGGCACTATGGTATTACGAAGGATGAATCTGATCGTATAGAGAATATTCAGAAACGTGCCCTAAGAATTGTGAACAGGGGCCCTAAAATACCGTACTCTGGCCTTCTTTCTTTATTTGGACTGGATGCGCTGTCTAATAGGAGGCAGAAGTTGTGTCAAAATTTTGGACTAAAACTCCTTGAACACCCAACTCTCCGATCCCTTTTACCCCCGGATTTTGAGGTTGAACGCCCAAGGCCACCAAGGCAAGTATCCACCAAAGTCCCGAAGCTCATGCCGATCGCATGTAACCGGGAAAGATATTGTAATAGCTTCATTCCGAAATTTGTTGATTTTTACAATAATGTTATTGTCTTAGTTATTTTGTTATGAATTTTATTTCGGTTGTTGACTTCAATGGTTTACCTTTTATTTTGATTACGAATTTGATTTTAACAATTGTTGTATATATTACTTGACAAAGGTCAAACAATTTGGTTGGACAACTACGAAATTTTGTACCTGAATTATACAATAAATCATCTAATCTAAGTTTCCTAATTTATCAGCGGATTTTTTGCATCCCCAAACGGAAGTGACGGGATACCTATGCTTTCGTAAAAGTTGTCCGTCTGTTAGCACGATAACTCTCGAAGGGGTTGAGATATTCTATTCAAGCTTGGCTTTGACTATGGGTCAAAGTATAGGTCAATTTCGAAGACGAGCTCTGTAGCCTTACAAAATATTTTTAAAAGCAAATGAGATAGTCGATTTAGAGGTAAGGAGACATGATGACTCCGAAGTTGCAAATTGTTTTTTCACCGGCCAAGTAGTTCGCCCGGAATCCGGCCAAGACCGGAAAATATACAAAAAGTAAAAGTTTAATCTGAAGTTGATTAGAGGTTCAATTTAACGGTAAGGATATATGCTGAATCCGAATATGGAAATTAGTTTCTCACCAGACAAGTAGTTCGCCCGGAATCCGGTTAAAACCGGAAAATGTGTACAATGTGAAAGACTTGATTAGATGTTCAATTTAGGGGTGAGAAGATATGCCGAAGATATATATGATAATCATTTTTTCCCCGGACGTACAATTCGCTCGAAATCCGGGTGAAAACGGAAAATTCGTTAAAATCTGAAGTTGATTAGATGTTCGGTGTAAGGGTAAGAAGACATGGTCAATTCGTTTTTAAGCTCTAGTTTTTGCAAGACAAGTAATTTGCCGGGACTCCGGCCGAAACCGGAAATTTGGGAATGCCGGAACCCCTAAGTGATGTTCTGTATTTCCGATACTTTGCAGTCGGGAGGGGGGGGGGGGGTCAGTCAACCACAAATCCCTGATTTTTGGATACCCTATGCCAAACGCTGGATATATCTAGGCTTTGGCATAGCCTATGCCTAACGCTGGATACCCTTTACCAAACGCAGGATAGCTGTTTGGTACCCTAACCTTTACTTACCTCACCACAGATGAATTTTGATTGGTTGATTTCTCAGCTTCACGCAAATCATCAATATTTTATTTGGTCCCAGGATCCAGCATTTGGCATAGTGTATGCAGCGTTAGGCATAGGGTATACCAAACGCTAGATAAACCCAGCGTTAGGCATAGGCTTTCCCAAAATCAGGGGTTTGTGGTAGACAGGGGCGGGGGGGATTTGGTATCAGTAAGGCTGGTTTTTTTTAGCGGGGTGCGTGTGTGTAAACCCCTATGTCGGAAGGTCCTCCTGGTATTGTTAGGCTGGACGAGCGGAAACCTCGGTGGAAACTGTTTTATGGTCCATTTACACTGCGTAAAATACGACCGTATTTTGAATTCCGAGCGTATTTTACGCACGTTTTGAGCTTGAAAAGATTTCTAGCAATGCGAACGTATTTAGATACAAAACGGACCGATTTCTCAAATACGTCCGTATTGCTAGAAATTTTTTCAAGCTCGAAACGTGCTTAAAATACGCTCGGATTTCAAAATACGCTCAGATTTTACGCAGTGTGTAAACCCACCATTAGCTTTAGAGTCAATCTTCATCCACTTTTTAGAATGACGTCACTTCCGCCTGAGTCCGTTTTAGAAGAAGCAAAAGCTTTTGCGGAAAAAGAAGGAAAAGGAGGTGACCTCCAGATAAATCTTGAACCTTCGGTACTAGCGGCACAACCTTCTCCTCGATACATAAAGACGCATCTTCCCTTATACCTGCTAAATCCCAAGCTCTTGGACACGTGCAAGGTAAGAGCCTTTCTATTTATTATTTATTCATTTAAAAAAATATGTATAAAACAGAACTGTGCCGAAACCATCTGGTCTATTCAGTGATACATAAATACTATACAAAATACAGACGATTTCGACAACTAAATTACAGTTGTTTACGTACTATATTATTCACTTGTTAAAAAATGGGTACAGGTTGTGGGCTGCTGAAGCTTTATTATAAATGTTGGTCATCTTTTTCTTCAAAGTTAAAACTGGGTCTTTTACTTTAAAATTAGAAACCAATTGCGAGTTACTGAAAGAAATGGGGAACCCAATCATTCTGGAAACATATCACCTTCTAAAGGAAGCGGCTGTCAATAATTTAGACCTTCCGGAATTACGTTACCGACGAAATACGCTTCCGAAAAATTGTTGGGGAAAAGTGGAATTTTTCTTTCTTCCCGTCGTCCGTATGTCATTGTGAGTGGACGCCAGTGTTGCCACTTATTCCGCATTTCGCGGTGTAATGCCGCGATTCTGAGGGAAATGCCAATTACTATTTCGATTATTCCGCATACCGCGAAATGGCACTTCATATTATAGAAGGATAAATTTTAATATGTGGAGCACAGCAAAATAACCTACCTATCACGTGTTTTCTCGCATTTACGGCAGGCTATACCGCATTAAAGTTGAAGGAATAAACAAAGCCAGCAGCTTCAGAAACGTCAAATTCATACTCTCTACACTCTCCCAGAAATGCAAAAAAAATCGCGTCTTTCGAGCATACCGCTAAGTTTACCGCATTTTGGTTGGAGAATCGTGCATGTATAGGAGCGGCACCGCGAAGCTGTGACGGTCTAGTAGCAACACTGGGCGGTCGGAACCCCTCTAATCTTCTACCTGTCCATTCGTCCACCCGTCATTTCGCCAAAAAGATCCGTCACATCATTCACTTTTTCCGACAAGTCGTCCGACCTTCGCATAACCCAAATATCTGTCGATTCGCCCACCCGCTGATTCGTCTACCCGTTGATTTTCCTACCGTCAATTCGCTCAACGTCCGTTTACTTAAGCGTCGAATCGACAACACCTCAAATCCGTCGATTTGCCTACTTTAAAAATTGGTCCATTTCCCCGCTCCTAACATCCATCGACTTGTCCACTTCAAAGTTCGTAGGTTCGCTAACTCTTGAAATCCGTCGATTCGCCCACTCCTAAAATTTGTCGATTCGACCACTCTTGAATTCCGCCGATTTTCCAACTCTTAAAGTTCACCGATTCGTCGATGAGCCACTCGTCCACTTAAACAAGACCAAAGGTTTCGATGGGATCCCAAAATTCTATATTTGATCCAGACAATTGGGCCTTGTCTTCGCCAGATCCAGTCTTCGCCAGACTTCTTGAACATTTTTACTATTAAAATTCAGAAACAGATTAAGGCCAATAAGCTAATCATCTGAGAAAACCAAGTTCAAATAGGATTCAGCATGTTTGTGTTTACCCCTATAAGTCATATCTGTTCTGACGAAAACTTCCTGCCTTACTGGCAAATTTCCCAGTTTCGGCCGAATTCCAGAACTACCTGTCCGGCAAAAAAGAAAGCGAAAAAACGAAGTCAGCGTATCTTCTTTCTCTTATATTGAACATCTAATCAACTTCAAAATAAAATTTAACTCATAACAAACTTTCCGGTTCCAGCCGGATTCCGGGCACGGAACGGACACGGATTCAGAATATCTTCTTACCCCTAAATCGGATAGCTAATCAACTACAAATACTTTTAACAATTTTCCGGTTTGGCCAGATTCCGGGCAAACTACTTGCCCGGCCAGAAAGTGGGTTTCACCATCGTGTTCAGCATGTCTTCTTACCCCTAATCCGAACATCTAATCAACTTCAAATATAACTTTTAGTTTTAACAGACTTTCCGGTTTTGGCCAGATTCCGGGTTAACTACTTGTCCGGCATAAACGTTGTTTTCACCATCGTGTTCAGCATGTCTTCTTACCCCTAAATCGAACATCCAATCAACTTTAAATAAAACTTTTACGTTTAACAAACTTTCCGGTTTTGGCCGGATTCCGGGCGAACTACTTGTCCTGCGAGAAAATGGTTTTCACCATCTTGTTCAGCATGTCTTCTACCCCCTAATCGACTGTCCCATTAGATGTTTAAAAATATTTTGCTTGACCCTTAATTTAAACCCCACCCCCAAATATAGGGCTACAAAGCCCATCTACGAACTCAACCTTACTCTTGATCCAAAGAGTCCCCACACCAAGTGTCATCAAAATATCTCATTCCCTTCAAGAGTTATCGTGCTTACAGACGGACGGACAACTTTTGCGATGTCATAGGTATCCCTCCACTTACGTTTTGGGATCCCAAAAATGCGTCAATTCGTCGACTTCCAGATCCGTCGATTCGACCACCTCCCAAAACGACCTCTGATCCAGCGCGACTCTTATCATTGAAGTCGGTAGAAGAAAGCGACCAAGTCCCAGGGGAGTATTTAAGTAATTAAGGGGAGTCCCAGGGGAGTAATTAAGTAATTAAGGGGAGTCCCAGGGTAGTAATCACATGTAAATAAGGGGGAAAACTACAGCTTGAACCAGAATGATCAAAAGCATGATATAAGACCTTGGTGCTGATAATGAAAGAGGAAATAAAGATGATGGATGTAAGAGTATAATACCAGAAAAAGAGCTACCGTTTTTTAGGTAAAAGATATACCGAAAGAGGTAAGCTACATCTTGCGAATATGTGGTCGGTTATAGGAAAGTATGATGCCACACGATCAATCAAGTCTCAGTAGAGTCTAAGCTTTTCCCACAGATGTCTTCCCACTATAACTCCCCCGCAAATCAGCTTTTAAACTTCCAAATTTCGTTTCAGTTCACAACATGCATAACAAAGCATAATAATGCTTGTTTTTCATAACAAAATCACATTTGCAAAATCATAAGAGATAGTATCCTAAGTGTTTGTTATGGAACTTCCGAATGGGTAGATTATTCTGTTATTTGGCTTACTGACGAAACGTCCCCATGACAAAGCGTCCCTGGATGCCAAAACGCCCCATGACAAAACGTCCCTACGGCGAAACTTCCCCCAGCAAAGATTTTGAAGTTCTACTTGGTCTTTAGGCGCATGATCGAGGTAAAACCACTTCAGAGTTTATTTTCCAGATGAAGGAATATTCTCTATAGTGTTCATAGGCAGGAGAGAGCGGTGTGGGACCAGATGCTTCAGATATGCTTCGTTTACCTTCAAAATATACAGTATAATATGCTTTGCCCTTGCCTCGTAACCGATCAGTAGTAGCTCTGAGTCGTTTGAAGCAACAAGCATACACGGTATTTTTTAATTTTTTTTACCAGTATGCTTCTCGGAGGAGACAAGCGTAAGCCTGGTCTCGCTCAAAAACAGTCATTCAAGCAGAATGCAAAAAGCAGCGTAGTGTTGTATGGTACATACAAATGCCATGGGAAGGTCAAGATCTTGTTTAGTGAACCTTTTATTGCTCGGGATAATATTTATATACCTAGGCAATTTTAGTCTGTTATTCCTATGCTATGGTCGTAATTAGTACGCTTTGGAAGAATGTCGGGTCTGATGTGAACATTGTGCGTGTTCCACCCTTCTAACAATAGTTATTAGTTACTATTTTCGTTCCGACCTCGTAAAAAGTTACTAAGTTGATCGTTCGAACCTTCTCGAAATAGTAACTAATAGTAACTATTTGCTTACCATGCTCGGCAGCGTAGTAAACGTGGTAACTACGCATCTCTGTAACGTGATTGGTCAGATTCACCCATGGCGTGATATTATGCTGGAAAATAGAAGAATTGTTCCAGCCTTGATGGCGAAAAGCCAGAATTCGTGATGTCATGCGTAGTAACTACGGTAAGTAGGGTGGAACATGCTCATTGTAAATTCACCCGAAAAACTATTATCTTATTTTTGTTATTGTTTTATTTTAGCCGGGGACGTTTCACAAAAAGGGACCTTTAGCCACGGAAAGTTTTGTTATGCGGACGCTTCGCCACGGCGACGTTTCGTCATGGGGACGTTTCGCCGGGGACTTTTCGGCTGGGGACGTTTCGGCGACGACTCGTTATTTCGATGTCAGGACATGATCCGGCTTACGTGAGGGTAGTTGGAGGAGGGTACCGCCACAAAATACTACCTTTCAACATCCCAACCACAGGCTGTTGCGGTTGGGACCTAGAATGTGAATAACCTGATGTAAGACTCCAGTGTTATCCTAAGTTGGTTTAATGGGTGTGTCGACCGACAGGCTGAAATCACACATGAAGTTTGTGTTTCGTGCCGTAAAAAACAGCTACAGTCTTGTACAGGTCTTGTAGAATGTTGGTCTGAATCGATTGGACAGGGATCGATTGGACAGGGGCGAGGAAACATGCTAATTCAAAATGTCTTATTTTTTGTCATGCTTGATTGATTCAGCCAAAATCAGGCACTACCTAGAATTCCTGGAATATCGATGAGTCCGGTGAATGTTCTCATAAATATGTTCGGCCAGCTGTTTTGTAAAAAGTTGGTATTTGAACAAAATATCTTTTGAGCTTCAGTTTCCAGCTGTAATAATTTGGAAGAAGAAGTCAGATAAATATCCCATCAGAACCTTTGGTCATGTTACTTACTGAGCTCACTGAGGAGCATCGGTCAAATTTTAATCGTAAAAAAATAGGTTAACGAATGGCCCTTACTTTTGCCCAATGTGTGGAAAGGTGGATGAGGATGTGTTCCACTTTATGTGTGAATGTGAAGGATTGAGTGATTTAAGGGTCGAATTATTTGGGGTGGGAATTACTAGGGAGGAGTGGCTACTAGAAAAAATTGGAAGTACAAATATGGGGATATTCGTAAGGTGGCTAGATTCCTCCGCGTTGGTTTGTCCCATAGAGAGCGATTTTTGTAGTTTGTTGTGTTTTTTCTTGTTTTGTTGCCATGACCCCAAGGGTTTTTTCGTGCAATAAATTCATTCATTCATTCAATTCGTTCATTCATTCATTCATTATAGCAAACAGTTCAAATCTTTCCGGGTGTAAAGCTTAAAAACTGACTAACGTAAACTTTAGGGATTAGATTCAGATTCACATATTCATAGCCTATTCTGGGTCTAGGAGACCTCCCTGGCGACCCCCCCCCCCCCGGTATCAAACTCCCAGGTGAAAAAACCCGGGTACCACCACCACCCCTTTATGCAAGTATATAGGAAATTATAAAAATATGCCTGCCAAGTTTCATCGTCCTAGGTTATGTGGAAGTGCCCGAACTAGCAAAACCTGGACCGGCCGACCGAACGACACACCGACGGACGGATAGAAATTGCGATCGCTATATGGCACTTGGCCGACGGGCAAGGGTCATAAAAACAGTCGTCAAAATGACCAGACAGTCGGTAATACCTTGTCCCCCTCCAAACATTCTGGTAGTAACTGCCCAGCTATACGTGAAGAGGCTTGAACGTCTAAATTATCTGAAAACTTACTGAATGCGGACATCTTTTTTCTAGGTAATATATGTCGCGAGAAACCCGAAAGACGTCGCCGTCTCTTATTATCACCATCACAAACTCATCAAGTTCCATGATGTGACGACAGACTTCGCTGGATTTGCAGACTTCTTCATGCGTAACGAAGGTAGTCCCAATTCTTAGTCCCTTTTTCAGTAATGTTTTTTCCTTTATTTTATTTTTATCCGCTGAAGTCAATGAGTGGGTTACATTACAAAGAAAAACAAAACAAAAGCACAAGAATATGCCAACAATCACGACAATAGGTAGCCTAGGCATCTTTATGTATACCAAGAATAAACCACATAGAAACACGATAATTCTAAATATTCGGTAACTATGGCAACTATTTCAGTATCAATATAACGGAGCCAAGTTATTGCTTAAACAAACGGCTTTTATGTTTATTTTCTTTCTTATTTATAGCAGTTGTCAGATCTTTATATTAGAATCATTAATCTTACTGTGTTGGATTCGTAACGGTGAAAGGTAACGGTCTTCTAGGGCAGTTGGTTGTGTTCCCAAGAAACTTTCTAAAATAAAATAAAACGTACGAATGCTCTATATATTTTATTAAATTTCAAATATTTTAATTTTAGTGTATATACTGTTGATGTAAAATCAACTAGTCGGCTTGCCGCCGTTTCAAGATTTTTAATGAATAATATAAACTGATTGAAATGTTTTTTGGCCAATCAGTAAAAATTCAAACCATGGGGATGCAATTAAGACAGTGGGTAAAATCATAGATCACACACTTAAAAACTCGAGCTAAATTTTTCCTATTAGAAATATAGCGTAAATTAACCAATTTACCGAAATTTCGGCAGATCCTACTCTCAATCGGAGCCCCCGGCTGCGGACCAGGCCTGAAGCGTACGGCAAACTGAAGTATACAAATGAATATATTTGTCATATCAGGATACCTAGGTACTCTGCCAGTTTTGTGGACACTCCAGCGTTCTTTTAATTTTGAGATGTTTATTGTTGTTCCTGAAAAATTTGAAAATGTCGCTTTAACATTTTGGAAAAACACCGTCAAATATGCGCATGTATATAATTCAAAACAAGTAGGCGAGCGGAACGAGGCCAGAACTCAGGTCTCCAAAAGAGGATTGTTGCAGGTCGGAGGGACAACTTGAATTTTTTGGCTTACTTGTAAAAGATGTTTTTAGGCCGTTTCCGCCTTAGGAACATTTGACCGTGGGGACGTTTTCCCACGGGGACGTTCTGTTATGGGGACGTTTCGCAGACAACCTCGTGTATCACCTCGTGTGCGGTGGTAAACCAGGGAGCTTAAGCCTGTTTAGTCTTTCTTCGTAGAGGAGTTATTTAAAGGACGTGTCGTACCTATAATGCCAGTATAACTTACTACTGTGGCCGTAACATCATTCATTAGTTTTAAAAAACGGAAATGCAAATTGCATTTTACATTTTGAACCTGCTAACAACACCTCACTAATCTTTGCACTTGCCACGATTCCCTAATTTCCGTGCGCATTATGCTCCGGACGACGGTTCGCGTATCATGCTATTAATGCGTAAAATCGATGTTCTGAATGTTGCCGAAATCTTGCTAGAAGTCGATGGGCCTGGGAAAAGCCTTAAAACAGGCAAGGCAGTGGATAGTTTTTAAAACCAGAGCCTAGCTTTACAGTGTTCAGATAGTTTAAGAACGTTGGAATATAAATAGTAAATAGTGCGAGGTCTGCTTTAAGATCGTGAGTGTTGCATTTCTCCCTACAAGCTATAGTTGTTTTGTTTTTTTGTTTTATTTTAGTTCTGTTTGCACCCTTCTTTCCCCATGTCATTGAAGCGTGGAACCTTCGACACCATCCCAACATGCTGTTCTTGTTTTATGAAGATATGAAAGAGGTGGGTATTCCTGAAATAGAGGCGGAAGTAGAAAAAAAACTCGTTTGGACTTTAAAGAAGCGACCTGAATGATAACCCTCATTACACTTAGGGGTGTCATTTCGGGGGAAGCAGGGGGGGGGGTGGCTCCCCCTCCCCTGGCCTTTCAAAGGGGTCCAGAGCTACCCAGGAAAATGGAAAAATAGCCAGAAAAATCGGTTTCTCATCAGAATTGTGACATCTAGTTGCGCAGTATCAGTTGACCAAGGTCACTCATGAAAACTGAACCCTTTTTAATCCTAGATCATGACCAATTGTTCGAGGGGACCGTCTAAAATGAGGCACGGTTTAAAAATAAATATTGCATCTTTTTATCTCAATCACTTTTGTTTAAATTCTAAAATAGTAGTGTCACTTATGATGAATTATTTGTGTACCTGTCATTGTAATTCGCGTTCGCATTCTGATGAATTGTATTTTAAACCGTGAATTGTATATATAAATCATAGGTTGCCACTGTAAATATATCCCTTGGTTGATCTTTTTATTTGTAATGACAAGTCCAGAATATTTTTTGTCTGTAAAAGATATCTATGGATAAATAAACCGAACTGTAATTGTAATTGTAGCAGAAGTAAGTTTCCTTAGAAGTTCCCACTCCTCACTCTGAAGCCTGAAAGGACCCTTTTAGTTTTCGTGCCTCTTTTTAATACTTGTGCCTCTTAAACTATGTTGGGCCGTGTCGTGCCTCTTTTTAGTCGATCCCTCTTCGAGCATTGAATGTCTTCAAGGCGCCTGAATATAAAGAGCGTGTTCCATCCTACTTACCATAGTTACTACGCATGACGTCACGAATTCTAGCTTTTAGCCGTCAAGGCTGGAATGATTTTTCTATTTTCCACGGGAATATCATGCCACGGGCGAATCCGACCAGTCACGTTACAGAAATCTGTAGTTACTACGCTCCCGAGCGTGGTAAGCAAATAGTTACTATTAGTTAATATTTCGAGAAAGTTGGACCGGTCAGCGTAGTAAGTTTTGGTGAGGCTGGAACGGAAATAGTAACTATTAGTTACTATTTGTAAAGGGTGGAACACGCTCAAAAAGAGACTACGCCACGTTCGTTTTCGTCGTTCGTCATTCGTCGTTGTCGGTAAATATTTTCATATTAGTGTTTTCTTTGGCACGTTCTATAAACGTCGTTTCACAACGTTTAATACGAACGTTTTTATACGAAAACGTTAATAGTCGAACTAACTTAATATTTGCAACAGTAGCCCATCATAAAGTACTAAAATGGATTTTAAAGTAACAGGCCCACTGTTTTTAAACTTGATTTACAAGTTTAATTTGTTTTGTCGAAAACTTTGAAAATTCACTGACTTTCCGGCACAGTTCGTCGTTTCAGGAACGACGAACGAAACGGCGTCAACCGTATTATCGGCAGTTCAACGTCGTCCACGAACGGCGTTGAAAAGAAAACTCTTGTAGTAGAACGACTGTTGGAACGGCGAACCGAAGGGCGAAAACGAACGCAACTATTGTCATTGCAACAAGGCGTCGAGTATCACTTTATCAGTTCTTTTTTGAATAGTTGAGGGCCTCCTTAGAAATTCAACTGGGGCACCACCTCGAAGGAGCACAAAGTATAGGAGTAGGAAGCGGAGAGGGTCAGCAAACACTCGGTGACTTTTCCACTTAACTCCTTGTTCATTTTATTAAAGGACCTGTCTTACCTACAATAGTAACTCAAGATAGTTCCAGAATGACTCCATATACTTCTAAACCCCGAGACCCCAATTTCGTACGGTACATTCTAACCCCTCTAACAAAACCACGCTGATTTTCTCAATTGCCGCATTTTTATACCTTCGATGTGTATCACGATGTGTATTTTTCCATCAGAAAACCGGTTATTGTAAATTGTTTCCCTGTTTCCGCTGCAAGTGAACGGATCTCTGAAAAGGCTTAAAACAGCCAAACCGTGGGTTATTTCTTGAAACCACAACCTAGTTTTACAGTATTTAAATATTTTAAAATACTGTAAGTCGAAGAGTAAATAGTGCGAGAGGTCCTCTAAGCGGTAAGAAAAGTTTTAAATCTATTTTTAACGTGGGTTTTGGTCATTTCATTTGGAAAGGGTCGAGTTGAAACAACGTCGTGTGCCAGTGTTCAGTTAAATGTCACGCTGTTTATTTTTCACTTGGCTGTGATGATGTGCACTTTAAAGGCGCTAGAACTTCATCTGTAATAAAAATCCTCAAAGAAAAAATTATGATAGGCCTCATCGATATCATGAGAATGAATAGTTTTGCTCAAAATTAATGTTTGTACTTTAAGGGATTCACTTGTAAGCAAATCCTTGAGGCAAAATTATCATGGGCACTTGGGGATAATGAATATAATATACGTGTATTCAAACAATGTTTACAGCGGATACGTCAGCTCAGGCTGTCAATCTACTGGGTAAGCGTCGGGGAAGGAAACCACCTGTAATTACAGGCCAAGAAGGGCCGAAATATCGCTGATGAAGAATCGTAGCTGACGTATCCGTTGTAAACATTGTTGACCAGAGGAACTTAAATGGATGGTGAGTCTGAGGGTGGATTCTCTACCATTGGGGGAATGAAGAAAGTTTATAGGTAAAGTTAAGCTATGTTTTGGTCCTTACTTCTGCCCTATGTGCGGTGCACCAGGGGAGGATATTTTGCATCTGGTGGGTAGATGCGTTGAGTTAAATGATCTGCGTAAAGAGACTTTTGGATATAGTAGGTTGGAGGAGGAGGATTTGGTTAAGGTCATGGGGAAGAACAATTTTGGGGATCTTCGTCGGCTTGGGAGGTTCCTCAAGCAGTCTCGGGAGCGTTTTTTGGAGTAGTGGTTCCCTCCTTTTGGCGCAAACATTGTTAATGAGTGCTATCTCGTGTTTATGTTATTTTCCTGCCATGGCCCCAGGGGCTTTTTGGAAATAAATTCATTCATTCATTCGTATGTTTCAAAGTAAGCTTGGGCTCAAAGAATATTGATACTATATATGGTTTGTTTTTTTGACTTTTCGATTAAGATGCGTACTTTAAGGGAGCTAGAATTTAATTTCTGTGCAAAACCCTTGAGGCAAAAATTATCATGGGCTCATGGAGAACATGAAAACGTATATTTAGCTTAAAAACATTTTTTGTACTTTGCGGTCAAGACGAGTACTTTAAGGGATGGTCAGATCCAGGAAAAGACTATTGCTAAGCCAATCTTGTCAAGTCTTTTATGTTCAAACCAAGTTTCATCGTCATAGCACATCTGGAACTACCTTAACTCGCGATCACCGGAATTCCTGGCCCCCTCCCTCCACTCCCCCTACGATGGTCGGATCGGTGAACTGACCATTTTCAAGCCAATCTTGTCAAGTCTCTAATGTTCAAGCCCAGTTTCATCGTCCAAACAAACCTGGAAGTACGTTAACTCGCGATCACTGGAATTCCGCCCCCCCCCCCCCCACTAACTGCCCCACAGTGTCTGAATCCGGCGCGGTTCCATCACTGATGTATCTAGGGCTTATGCTTGTTCTTCCCACCAAGTTTCATCCCAATCGCTTCTCTAAGTGTGTCGCAAGATTTCCAGTTCCCATTCATCGGATCCGGTCCAGAATTGAAATGTGACATTTGGGACATGAGGTCTTTCCCAATATCAAGTTTCGTTAAGATCCGAACACCCGTTCCAAAGCTAGGCATACCTCGAGATTCCGGCTCCACTCCCTCATGGTGGTAGGATCGGGGAACTGACTATTTCCAAGTTAGTTTGGTCGGGTCCCTGATACGCCTGCCAAGTTTCATCGTCCTAGCTCTTCTGGAAGTACCCTAACTCGAGAATAGTGGTCCCACAGACCGACCGACCGAAAAGTGATCGGTATATGGCACTTGAGCGAATATGCAAGTGCCAAAAAAAAAGTTTCGTCTGATAGCATTTAAGCAATCCACCATTTGTAGAGACTGTTGGTTTTAGTAGCTATGGCACTTTTTATCACTTAGCGCCATTAAATGATCGATTTTCGGACGTGAGTTTTTGAGTTTTTGAAATTTCGCGCCTTGCCTTGAACAGAATTCTTAGCCAAGAAACAGAAAATGCCATATTTCGATCAGCTGCTAGCGTTGTCAACTGAGAAATACGTTTTTCCATGAACTACACTGTAAAAAGTTTCTCCGAATAAGGATGCAGTATTTGCTACTGGGATTAGTCTTATCTCTATTGGGATAAAATTAATCCGAATTAGGGTTAATCTTATCTCAATAAAGATAACATTAATCCGAGTAGCAAATACTGCAAGATTTTTTTTTACAGTGTACCTGCTACACCATAAAGCGCGAGTATCAGTCAGCTGACAAAAATGATGTCATGGGTGCTTTAACTGTGCCATATTTCGATTCCTTATGACATACTTGATAGTCGTAGATAGGGTTGTTCTGTATCGTTTTGTGTTATCCAGATTTATTCCTTCTACCTATAGGACCTTGGCCACGAGCTTCGCAAGATTGCGAAGCATCTAGGCAAAGAGTACACTGATGAACAGATGGACAAGCTGACCAAAAGTCTAAGTTTCGATAGTTTCCGGAAGAATCCGGCAGTTAACAAGGAGGTCGGAAAAGAGTCCGGATTTATGAACAAAGATGGGAATTTCGTCCGGAAAGGTAGGCATAGATTAGGTTTAACTGTGTCTCATCTGAATTTGGGTGATACCTCTTGATTACTAGAGAAACCCAGTGAAAAATGTATATCAAAATATTAGTATGAAGTTGTGCGAAAAAGTAGCATGCAGTACGAACTGATGCTGCTACATGCTTCTCTGTCAAGGCTACCGTGTTACTGCATGCTACTGCATGCTACTATTAGCAAGACTGGATGCTACTATAGCAAGACAGGATGCTACTGCTTAATTTTGGCCCAGTCTGAGGCACATTAAATGATAGTATTCTTTACTATGTAACTTTTTCGTACAACTATTATACAACTACGCGGGGTACAAGTTTTTCATCGGGAAGGTTTCGTGGAGTTTCAGGAATCACTTTCGAGCGAGCTAAGCACATCCCGAAAACTGTGAGAATCCAATTTACATCAGTATTATTGAGTATTGATATTTTATTAATTATTGATATTCATAATAGAATATTGATTATTGATATTCAGTATTATTGATATTTCTACTTCAAAAATGTAGGTCGAAGCTTTCAACTTTCCGCGGAGCTTTCCTCTAACTTCCGGGAATCGATTTCCGAGAGAAAGCTGCTTCGGTTTGCAAAGCTTGAAAACTGGTGCGGGAAGCTCGGCAACTTTCCGAGTCAGCGCAAAAACCATTAATTGCGTTTTTGCAGATACCGTGGTATCTGTTACTACGGCTGCTCTGCAAAAACGACAATTGCCGAAGTTGCGTGTTTCGGAATCATCCCAAAAGAACAAGACCAAAGGTTTCGATGGGATCCCAAAAATTCAATATCTGATCCAGACAACCGGGTCTTGTCTTAGCCAGATCCAGTCTTCGCCAGACTCCTTGAACATTTTTAAAATTAAAATTCAGAAACAGATTAAGGCCAAATAGCTAATCACCTGAGAAAACCAAGTTCAGATTTGGATTCAGCATGTGTGTTTACCCCTATAAGTCATATCTGTTTTGACGAAAACTTCCTGCCACTTCTGCCAATTTCCCGGTTCCGGCCGAACTCCAGAACTACTTGTCTGGCGAAAAAAGAAAGCTCAAAGACGAAATCAGGGTATCTTCTTTCCTCAGTAATGAACATCTAATCAACTTCAAATAGAAATTTAGCTTATAACAAATTTTCCGATTCCAGCCGGATTCCGGTCGAACTATATGTCCGGGTAAAATACGATTGTCATACAGGGACTCAGCATCTCTTCTTACCCCTAAATCGCTTATCTAATCAACTGGAAATAAAACTTTGACTTCCAACAGTTTTCCGGTTTTGGCCGGAGCGAACCAACAAGAGCTACGAGCTCATATGATATTTGTTACGGTCAACAGCACAAGACAGGAAACGAAGACGTCAAAAAAAATTCCCACTCCAACTCCCCCACTCCAACTCCCCCACCGTCGACCGATGCGGTAAAGACCTAGAAATGAGACATCTAGGGCATCTGTTCGTACCACCCATCAAGTTTCGCCCGGACTGGATCGGACTTTCCGGAAAATGTCCGACTCTATTCGAACTCCGTCCCTCGAGGTCGGAACCCACCACTGTGTGTAGTTTATATCTTATGCATGCAGCAAGGCAAGAACCTTTTCGCGAAATGTCGTTATTTTTTGGAAAATTACATTCCTGTGACCAGGGACGTCCTGAGGGGGGGAATTTAAGAACAAGCTCTAGATAAACAACTGACAGAACTGGATCGGATTCGGACACTATGGGGGGAGCTAGAGGGGGGTTCCGGAATTCCGGCGATCCGTAGTTAATGTACTTCTAGGTGGACCAGGACGATAAAACTTGGTAGGCATATGACTGGTCCGACGACCCAACGAACCCTCACACCAAGTTTCATCAAAATA
The DNA here is from genome assembly GCA_023053575.1 of Branchinecta lynchi. Lineage (NCBI taxonomy): Eukaryota > Metazoa > Arthropoda > Branchiopoda > Anostraca > Branchinectidae > Branchinecta > Branchinecta lynchi. Next base: position 3,894,143 of record JAKZAP010000022.1, on the reverse strand, counting down.
TCTCATTCCCTTCGAGAGTTATCGTGCTTACAGACGGACGGACGGACGGACAGACGGACGGACGGACAGACGGACGGACAGACGGACAACTTTTGCGATGTCATAGGTATCCCTCCACTTACGTTTTGGGATCCCAAAAACTAGTTGCGTTTTTGCAAATACCATGGTATCTGTTACCACGGTAACTGGATCTGCAATTAGTCGTTTTTGCACCCGATGAAAAATTTATCTCAGAATAGTACTATGAAGTAGCACGAAAAAGTAGCATGCAGTACTAACGATGCTACTACATGCTTCTACTTCAAGGCTACCGTGTTACTGCATACTACTGTATGCTACTATTAGCAAGACTGGATTCTACTATGGCAATACAGGATGTTACTGGATACTACTACATAAGATTGGACCAGTCTAAGGCACATCAAATGATAGTATTATTTGCTATTACATAGTATTACGTGCAACGTTTTCATACTACTACCATACTACTACGCAGGCTACAAATTTTTCATCGGGCAGTTACCATGGTATCTGATACTACGGTTGCTCTGTAAAAATGACAATTGTCGAAATTGCACGTTTAGAAATCATCACAAGAGAAAAACTGATAACCAGTCGCACCACTAAGTGCCAAACTTCTTTCACAGCAATTTGACAAAATCCTAGGCTCTATTATTGGTGATGATGAAAGTGAAATTAACTTTTCAGATACCACGATCAGTTACACGGTCGGACCGTCGTATCTGAATGGTATCTGGCCAGGTACAACGGTAGGCTAACTGCAAAAACGCCTTTTGACCGTGGTATCAGATACCACGGTAACTGCGAAAAGGACTTTAGACCAAATACGCAACTATTGAAAGGGATTCCGACTTTTCTTCCTTAGGAAGCCGCAGTGACGCTACAGTCACCGCGATCCGGAAAGACCGTTGGACGGAAATGAGTCCGGATTTATGAACAAAGATGGAAATATTATTGGGTCACTTGTCCCTATGAAATGAAAATTTAAAGTCGAATACGAAATTTGTTGATACACGCTTTCCGCGGTTGGCTTTTGCTGCCAAGTAGCTGCGAAGACGTTAAAGTTTCACTGAAAAGCCACTTTATTTTCGTACTATTCAGTTGAATACACTGGATTAGTTGGATCCTGCTAAGGGATTTTTTTTTATTTTCCGCTATCTGCTCTAGTAGTGACATTCAGAATGTCTTCGGCCATCTCCACAAGAGCCTCGTTTTTGTTGCAATAGCACTGCCGCATCGCTGCTGCAGCACTTCTTTGCTTTTGCACAATATGCGTTTTTGGATTCACTTTCTTCTTGGTTGAAGCGGCAGCGATGCAGCATCTTGCAGGGAAGCACGGACTTGGTCGGTGAGCAAGTATGCGATTCTCGAGAAGCGCTGCCGTCTTGCTCGGAAGCGCTGCAGTGCAAAAACGGATGTAGAAAGAATCAGTCCGGAATCGGCCGAGAAGTGGACCTGCAGCATGCAACAAAAACGAGGCTAAGGTAAATTCTATTATGACTCGGAAAATTTGAATCTCAAAACAAACGCGGTTTTCAGAGGCCAGTGGTGAGCTTGGTGAAGACTGCTTAGTGCCTGAATACATATTTTTTGTAATCTTCTTCGTCTAGCAAAAAGCACAGGCACACGCGCATAGAGGTACTGCAAATCCGACAGTCAAAAATCGATTATTCGTGAATAGCGGAGCAACAAAGTAACGCATTTTTATCGGGTCTTCAAGCCCATTTAAGTGAATAATAATAATAATAACAATAATATAATTGCAATAATAAGGCTTTCGCCTCTACTATGTAACTAACTAGATTCCCTATCTCAGGCCTTTTCGGTTAAACTTTAAAAGTTCGCTTAGGCTGAAATACGAAAATATAGTAAAAATATATATATATTTATATATATATATTTATATATAAAAATATATAAATATATATAGTAAGAATCATTTATTAAGGACTTACAAACCCGATGAAAATGCATTAGGCCATTGTTCCTCTATTCCCGAAGATCGATTCTTATTTTCTGTCAGGGATCTTTCAAACTTGGTGGCTGGATGTATGTAATTCAAACATTCAGGATCAGTAGCGTATCTAAATTGAAACAAATTGGTATTCTGCTAGTTCGGAGGCTCTTATAACCTTGTTTTGCAGCCAGCTACAGCAGCGTCTTTGATTTTCTTTCTTTCGCGATTGTTATAAGGAAAAACCTCGTGCTTGATGAAATTCAAATTGCGCGTTCTGACTGTGAGCTTGGTCGTGTTGAGCGCCGATTGTATTCGCAGTGTCACTATAAGCGTGTTCCAACCTACTTATTGTAGTGACTACGCCTGACGTCACGAATTCTGGCTTTTTGCCGCCAAGGCTGGAACAATTTTCTATTTCCCAGCATCATGCCACGGCTGAATCCGACCAATCACGTTAAGAGATGCGTAGTTACCACGGTAACTGCGCTCCCGAGCATGATAAACAACAGTAGTATGACTATTTCGAGAAGGTTGGAACGGTCAGCGTAGTAACTTTTCGCGAGGTTGGAAGGGAAATAGTAATTAATAGTCACTATTGTTCGAAGGGTGGAACACGCTCTAAGGCTCTTTCCCAACCCGATCCACCTGCTTCAGCAGGACCTTTGTTCCCGTCGTCTAGGACGGGCATGGGAGGAATACTCTTAATGACTAACTCTGCGTGCCGACGAAGCGTAACCTGTACCTAGCGGAAGAGCCGGAAGCGTCACCACAGCATCCCCAACGAACGCAGTTTATTGGTTGACATAGGATGTGGGTCATCGTTCGGGCAACGTTTCTCGTTCTTCCTAAGGTTCTCTGGTGTGTTTGGGACTTGGTGATATAGAGCAGTGGTTCCCAACCGGTGGTACGCGTACCCTTGCAAGGGGTACGCGAGACCCTTGCAAGGGGTACGCGGGACCCTTGCAAGGGGTACGCAAAGGTACAAAAATCGGTTTAGACTGTAGCTTCAAAATCTCGCCTCAGCTCATTTTTGATTGCCAAAAGCCTAATATTACCAGCAGATGCATCACAGCTAAAATGTTTTTTGGGCGGCAAGGGATTTTTACCGACTGCGTGACGCCTCTCAACCCCTGCGTGACGCCTCTGATTATAAGCTCGAGTGAAAGTCAATGAAATAATGTTGATTCTAAAACAAGCTAGCCCACTGCAGTAAAGTCTATTCCTGTGTCAAACAATATTGTTTAAAAAACAATCGAAGACATTGCAAGTGATTTTCTTATTCAGGTTGCGAATCAAGCTAAGAAAAATGTTTGCGATGCAGCTTGAGGAAAGCAATGAGAGCATCAAAACCAAACACAGGAACAGGCTGACTGTAAAAAATATTGCCGTTAATGACATCGAGCCGAGATTTGACAAAATTTTGGCTACAAAGCAGCCTCTAGTGTCGATTTTGTATATATTCCTACACATGTGTGCTTTATCATTTATGATAATAAATATCGTCTTTCCACGGTCTGAAAAAGGGGGTGAGCAACCCTTTCGAACCTTTGATTAGGGGTACGCGGTACGGAAAAGGTTGGTATACTGATATAGAGTATACACTGCTCGTTTGAAGCAGGCTTTTGCGTCGAAGACGGGAATGACGCCGTCGTCGACTCCACGCTAAGCTCCACCTTTTTTCTTTAGGTAAAGCCGGCGATTGGCAGATCCATTTCACTCCAGAGCTGACGAAAAAGTTCGACAGTTGGATTGAAGAAAATTCTAGAAACACCGATCTCAGGTTCCGGTACGAGCTTGAAAAACAAGATTGAAATAAATTCTGTTGTGATTTTATTTTGCCTTTTCCCCAGCCCTTAAATGTAGGGCTACAGGGCTCATCTACAATCTTGTCCTTACTTCAACTCAACGGATCCTCATACCATGTTTCTACAAAACTCAATACCTTGGTCACTAACGTTTGGGGATCCCAAAACGTTAGTGACCTGATCCGTATGACTTAGTAAAGTTTCTCCGTTCGTCTGTGGGCCCGATAACTCTCCAAGGCGTCAAGATAATTTTATAGAAACATGGTATGAGGATCCATTGCGTCTCCATTGCGTCGAAGCAGGGACCCATAACATTTCCTGTAATGACTCGCCATTCAGGGGGCATGTCATTTCCTATACTTCTATGTTGCTATGTTGCCCGAGCCTCACCTAGTTCCCAAGAATTCCGCTTGGGTCGAATCTGCGTTCTTGCTGAGAGAGACAAAATTGCCAGCATGCGACCAGGTACCTAAGCTAGGACAAAAGATCCAGGATACTCTTCCATTACAGAGAAATATTCCTAGTTCAGCACAACAGCTGAGAAAAATTTTGTCTATCTGGATAGTCGGGTATTTTATCCCCGTGGGTATTTTTCGAACTATCTGACGCTCGGTCAAGAGCGCATCAGGAATCTCTTATTGACAAGCCCCCTGTATGGCGAGTCATTACAGGAAATTCATGGGTCCCTGGTCGAAGTAAGGACAAGATCGCTAGCAAGATCGTAGATGGGCCCTGTAGCCCTACATTTAAGGGTGGGGAGGTGTTTCTAATTAAAGGGTGAACCAAAATATTTTGTCAAGCTAATGAGATTTAGGGAAGGGGTTTCAAATTAAGGGGCGACACAAATATTTTTGAAAAGCTAATCAGATAGTCGATTAACAAGTAATGCGACATGCTGAACACGAATATGAAAATCATTTTCTCGTCAGACAAGTAGTTCGCCCGGAATCTGGCCAAAACCGGAAAGTTTGCTAAAAGTAAAAGTTTTATCTGAAGTTAATTAGATGTCCGATTTGGGGGTAAGAGAACATCCTGAATCTGAACATGAAAAGGATTTTCTCGTCGGACAAGTAGATCGCAGCGAATCAAGCCAAAACTGGAAAATTTGTCAAAAGTAATCTGAAGTTGATTAGAGGTTCGATTGAAGGATAGGGAAACATGCTGAATCCGAAGATGAAAATTATTTTCTCGGTGGAGAAGTAGTTCGCCCGGAATCCGGCTGAAACCGTAAATTTGGCAGGAGTAAGGCAGGAACTTTTGTCAAAGTAGATATGATGCAGGCCATAGGGGTAAACACACATGGTGAATCCATACTTGAACTTGGTCTTCTCAGATTTTTACCATTTGCCTTAATCTGTTTCTAAATTTTATCAGCACAGGGCTCAAGGAGTCTGGCGAAGACTGGACCTCTATAAGACCCGATTGTCTGGATCAAATATTAAATTGTTGGGATCCCATCAAAACCTTTGGTCTTGTTCGACCGGAATCTGGTCAAAACCGGTTGTTCGCCTGATTCGGCATAGTGGTAATTAGACACGGTGTTTCCGTTTTTTATCTTTACCTCTTTGACAAATAAGTAGGTCGCCCAAAATCCGGCCAAAGCAGGATATTTGGTAGAAGTTAAAGTTTTCTATAAAGTCGGTTGAAGATTCGAAATAGTAGTATAAGAAGACATGATGAATTCATATCCGGACTTAAGTTTTCTCAGCGGATCAGCATTTAGCCTGATCCGAGGAAAACCAGCGCGCCCACTCTTTTTTATGTAACGGCGAGAATAAAGGGAGTCACTCCACGCGAAAACAACGAGAACACTTAAATGCTTCCAAAAGGGATCTTGTTCGAAAAAAAATATGCTGTTGACGAAATTAGTCGGTATCCACCTAATTTTTGGTTTTGTTTATTCTGATTATTTTTAATTAATTTTATATTGCACGAAAACCAGAAAAATTGATTGATCCTAATCTGAACGGGAGTCCTTTTTGATGATGGTGATGCTAACCGGAGCATTCCCGGTCCGTGGGGACTCGCGAGAATACGGGGAGTGAGTCTCCGGGACCAACAAAAACGCGGGGGCTCCTCAAGTGGAGTCCTCGGGGAACGACGAGAATACGCCTTTTGATAAAATTTGTAAGGTGGTGCAAATATAGATAATGAGCATGTTCGATTCGAATATTGTATGAGATTTCAGCTATAGCATTGATAATCCGTAGCAACCTGACTAAAATCTGGCCAATCTTACCCTTTTTGGGGACTATTGACGCGTTTACGGAATCTGAATGCGGAAAACCTACAAGACCGATTTTCTGGATGAAGTAGTCCAATAAATTTTCACCTTTGAGATCCCGTCGATACCTTTGGTCTTGTTCATTGCAACGATTGACAAAAATGCGCGGAATACTCTTGATGACTATCTTACCTTGCCGATGTAAAATCTCCGGCCTCCCTGGGTAGCTAGTGGAAGAAAGGCAGAAGTGGTATCAAAGCTGCGCCCAAAGATAGCGGTGATTGATTGACACAGGGTTTGAGTCGTACGGACAAGCTTACTCTCTCTTCCTGAGGATCAGTGGCGTGTTTTGGCCTTTGTCATAAAGTCATATGGAGTATTCCCTTGAGTTTTTAGACCAGACAAAAGCGAACAAAGTGGTATCTATGAGCAGAAATGTTAACTAATTATTTATCTGGAGATACCGCTAGTGAGCAGACAAACACTGGTAGGAAGAAAACGGACGGACGGAGTTTACAAAACTCGGTACACGTGACTAAGAACTGGAGAAGAGAAGTCTGCTTGAGACATTTTTATGAATGATCTGAGATAAAAGGTACTAGGCATACATAGATAGATACTTTAGAGCCTGTTCATACTACGATCGAAACAGCTAAGATTAGATTTCTGTGTGGATTTCTCAACTGATGAGTCTAGGCTAGCCTACATTGCCTACATTTCTTCTGATTTCTTCATGCAAATAGACTGCAGAGAGTACCAAGAGTGAGTGCATCTTTTGGTGACTCTCTAGACAATCACCAGACTAAATTCCTGTTTTTAAGTCAAAACCTGACCAGTTTTGCAACAGTTGTTTAGGCCACGTTTGATACCTTGCTATTTGTGCTGTTCCACACCCCACAAGGCTGCCACAAGGATCAGTGTGGAACACCAAAATATATCCATGCCATTCATACACAAATCCTCAATTTTTGGGCATGGTGCAGTCTACCACAAATCCCTGATTTTTGGATACCCTATGCCAAATGCTGGATATCTCTAGCATTTGGCATAGCCTATGCTTAATGCTGGATACCCTATGCCTGCCCTATGCCAAATGCTGGAGACCTGTTTCCAATAAGATATTGATGATTTGATGAAGCTCTGAAATCAACCAATCAGAATTAACCTATAGTGAAATAGGTCAGGGTTAGAGTACCAACAGGTATCCAGCGTTAGGCATAGGCTATGCCAAATGTTAGATATATCCAGCATTAGGCATAGGGTATAAAAAAATCAGGGGTTTGTGGTAGACCGGCATGGTGCCCCAATGTATGGGCGTTAGTTGACGTTAGGTGCATGGTGCCCCAACGTCTGGGCATGCCCTAACGTCAACTAACGCCCATACATTGGGGCACCATGCCCTGGAGTATGGGCATGGCACCCCTGTGAAATTTGGTTAAACTGACACTGGCTAGCCTACATACCTAAATAGGGTCTTCCTCCTGTCCTAGATCAAAAGATACCTGATTTCACTTTCTCCAACCTCATTTTCCAGTTTTCACAATGTTAGAGCACTTCAAAGATACAGAGAGTCTTGTGAAAGCCACTTCTTTTCCAGTGGGTTTACTTTGTCCTTTTCCAGGTAGTTGCCATTAGGTTACTCAATCCTTTTCCGTGTTGTCACAAAATTCAGAAGTCAGAGTAAAAAAAAGTAAAAAAAAAATCACTCAAAATAAATACAATAAAAGGCAAACAATCTAAAGAAAATATTTGCTCCAGTGAACAGATTGAAAAGCTTGCCTCATCCATGCTACATAGCAGAAATTTTCTGAAAAAGGATAGGATAAACCAACTAGAAGAGAAGTGGCCTCCAAAAAAATCTATGTATCTTGGAAGTGCTCTAACATTTTGTAAATTGGAAAATGAGGTTGGATAGAAAGTAAAATGAGATATCTTTTGATCTGGGACAGGAAGAAGACCCTATTTAGGTATGTAACCAGTCTCAGTTAAACCAAATTTTGCAGGAGTACCATGCCCATGCTGCAGGGCATGGTCCCCCAACGTATGGCCACCATGCCCATATGTTGGGGCATGCCCAGACGTTGGGGCACCATGCCCAAAAATTGAGGATTTGCGTATGACTGATCCATTCTGACCAAATTTACTGACAAGCGATATTAGAGGACGGCTCAGACGGCATTCGTAAAGTGCGTAAATTCGTTCACAAGCTCGTAAAGTTGCTCCACCAACATACCGCTAAGTACTTTACAGAAGCATGCAAGAAGTTGAACTTCAGTTAACTTTTTTGGTAAAGTTCGGAAGGTTGACCAATAGGAGAAGAGATGGAAAATAAGATATGCAAATAATTTGAAGATGGGGAATAGGAGACTGAAAAATGATGAGATGATGATTCTTGTGGTTATATGATAATAATAATAATAAGATTGAATAACTTGAAATGTTTTTTGCAAGGATAATTATAAACAATTATTTTATTAATTTTGTTGTTCTTGTTGGTTTTTGTCAGGTCAGTTGGGATGAAAGAATTACTTATTGGATTAAATTGTTTTAAAGGGATTTATTGATTTATATTATTTCTATTATTGGCATATTATAATTTATTTATAGGAGGCTCCTTTCTTGTATCTGGATATCAACCATGGCCCATTATGGCTTTTAGTGTTAATAAAGTGTTAATTAATAAATATAATAATAATAATATCTAATAATTAGATTTTTTTCTTTCTAGAAGAAATTCCACAAACAATTCTCGTAATGTTATCTAGGTTAAATTCCCATCTGAGCGGCATCAAACTTTACGGAGCATACTTTGCGAAAAACTTTACTAACTTTACGAACGCCATCTGAGTCGTCCTTAAAGGTTATCCACTTATATACTTCTATTTCTTCTTTGAAGATTGGCTGGCCCAAAACACAGTGGAAAAGGCACAAATAAATGCAACTCAAAAAGCTGGTGCAAATAGTCATGTTCAAGCACTCAACCACCAACCCCTGATTTTTTGACATCCTACTGTATGTCAAATGATGCCAAACGCCGGATAAGACCATCTGACATTTGGCATACCCTTCATAATATTAATGCTGGATAGGGTATGCCAAATGCTGGATACTGGATTACTGGAACCCAGCAAAACATTAAAATAAAAAAGTAAAATGGAAAAGAAAAATAATAAACTTGATATCAGCTAACAGCCAACTATTTCAGGGTTATCCTGGCACAAACTTGAAGTAGAAATTCAATTAACTTTCTTTGATTTTGAATTTACTAAAAAGGTCCTTCCTCTTTGGAAGGCATCTGCAGGTTCTGCCTGCTATCTTCTCCATTGAAGGTGTGTTCCTCGTGCAAAATTTTCAAATTATAAAAAGTAAACCAGAGCCACATTTTTGTGGCAATAGCGTTGCCGCATCGCTGCTGCAGCACTTCTTTGCTTTTGCACAATATACTTTTTTGGATTCACTTTCTTCTTGGTTGAAGCGGCAGCGCTTCACCACCGTGCAGGGAAGCACGGACTTGGTCGGTGAGCAAGTCCGTGATTCTCGAGAAGCGCTGCCGTCTTCCTCCGAAGCACTGCGGTGCAGAAACTGATGTAGAAAGAATCAGTCCGGAATCGGCCGAGAAGTGGACCTGCAGCATGCAACAAAGATGAGGCTCGGGCTGGTGTCAGTTGAGTCATTTTCAGCCGTGAATTAGCAAAAATATTCAAAAAGTGACAAAAGCGGGAGTGGTTATTACATCTATTACAAGTAGGCTATTCATAGTAAAAAAGCCTCGTTTGTGTTTTAGTTTTTTCTTCTGTGATTTTTCAGGTGTTAGCAGACATTCACATAAGCAGACATCTACTGTAGGTCAGGGTAAGGGGAGCAACTCCTATCCAGCATTTGGCATAGGGTATCCAGCGTTAGGCATAGGGTATGCCAAAGCGTTTGGCATAGGGTATCTAAAAATCAGGGATTTGTGGTTGACTGAGCTTAAGCTGTTCAATTAATCCGTTAGCGCAAATCAACCTGCAAACGGTGCGAATGAAAATTAGAAACGGAAGCTGGAGCAACACCAATTTTGCAGTGGTCAGCAGATGTTTAGAAGAAAGGCATTTGGCATCGATGCAACTTAGTTCAATGCAAATGGAAAAAATATTATGTTGCAGAGAACAATTAGAGCTTTCTATCAAGACCCAATTAGCAAGGATACCAAGGTATGTCAACGCATCCTGTATTTGCGCCATCCCTTGTGAAAGAAATATAAGATTGGCATTGCAGTTCCCACCGTTTCTTTCCAGCTTCTACACTTACCAAATGTGTGAAATTGGGCCTTGATTGAAAGTTATATTGTTTTGATTATTTTCATTGATTTCTTTTTTTTTGGTGAATGAAGTTGCAGCATTGCCAAATGTCATTCTTCTAAGGCAGTGTATATCGTTCCCAGACCTAGAACTGATACCTCAAATGGTAAAAGTATATAGGCTACTGCCATGTAGGAGCTGATACCAGTCGAGTAACAAAGGTTATGGGAGCTATTAGTACTCAACTAGTCTAGGATTGGAGCCTCCAGTTCGCTGTTACTACACTGGTCGAGTACTCGTGTGTTTGGAAGCTAAAAGTACTTGACTATATGGAACTTGGAGTCAGACAGGAACAGTTCGAATAATTTTTACCATGGGAGCTATCTTTCCTCGACCATACAAATGAAATCCGTACAGTCGAAAAATCGAGTAACCAGCTCGTTTGGTTACTCGTTTGGTAGCTGTTTAAGTAGGTCGAGTATTCATAGCAGTGGCAACTAGTAGTACTCAATCTAAAAAGGGGGATAGATCGGTCGAGTGTTTGACGTCCCAGGAGCTAATCATACTCGACCTAATATTACTAATATGAAGTCAAGTTTTCAGGTCGGTGACGGCTAAAAATACTTGACCAATTGACAGAGGATTGGTAGGTTGAGTACTTAAGGCCCTAGTCGCAGTTCATACTCAACCTAATTTGCTAATAGGAAAAGTTATCTGTGATTTTTGTCACCAGTATTTTAACCCTCTTGGCTGCCTCTTACTAAGGGTTGTCGTCAGGCTTTTGCTTGTCACAATCTAAATGCTATGAGCAGAAAAATAAAATAAAATCTCAATATCTAGATAATTAAGATAGGCTACTGTAAACAATAAACTAGACTATTTTTTAGTAAAGCTTGATTTTTGCTGTACCCAGGCTGTAGGCTACATAACAGTGAAGCAACTTATATTGGCAGATGGGTCTCCTGATACTCAGAAGACTTTGATTTCCATGGGTCCTTGTTGGAGGCTTTTGTTACTAACTTCTTCTTTCTTGATGGCTAATTTGTTTATCTCCATACTTAGGTTCTTTCTTTCAGGAATGTCGCACAAACCCGTGGTTCTGCCCTTATTTGGGACAGAGGCATTATTCAATCTTGATGGGAAGAAGGTCTACTTTCGACCAGCCGAAGACCCTGTTGGTTTGCAGGTAATGCAGAATGTCTTCTTTTTAACAGGATGGCAAGGGCCTATGATTTTAGCCTTCATCTTCTGATTACAAAGGGCCTTCCATGGGCATGGTTTAGAGTTGTCCTTCCGCTCCCTCCTGTCACCTCTTTTCCACCTTAACGTTTGCGTCCGCAAATACAGTTTGCGGAGCGAGTACCGAAGCTGAAACCCGTTCCTACCGCACGGAGCGGTACCGTAATAGTTTTATCCCTAAATTTGTACATGTTTTCAACAATGAGTCTGTCTTGTGTGTGGTTTACTTTTACGATTTTGTGTTTGACATTTTCAGTTTGAATTCCTTATTCTGTTGCTTTTATTGACATTATTGATTTGATCATGTATCTTGACGTAGTCAGCACGCCATGTGTTGATATTTTGAAATAAACTGAAACTGAAAGTGTTTCCTTGTTTCTTGGTTGATCAAAAGTGTGAGAACAGAAAGGGTAGCATGTGCTTCCACCGTATTCCGCGTATTGATTATTTTTCCTCCTATCACTTATTTACACTATTGAACAGCCTATCTTAAGTATGTTTAAGTTGATTTAAAAAAATCCTGTGATCAGTGTGGAGTTTAATCCCGGTCTCTCGGAGTAGATATTTTTGTCCCTGAATTTAATAATTTTAAAAATTAACAATTCTGCTTGTTTTGCCTGCTTTAGGTCTAAAATACCTAGTTATTTATTTGTTCCTGTCGTTATAGAGACAAGATTTACCCCACCACATGTAGTTTAGGGTCTGTTGGGGCAATTGGCTGATGAAGATCAAGATAAGATAGTTAACTTATTGTCGTTGCTGTTGTAGGTCTGTAAACACCTCAGCTAAATAGTGTTCGACCAGTCCGGTTCTTCTCTATGTATGTATGTATCTATGTATGTATGTATGTATATATTTATTTCCCATCAAAAGAAAACAGATGCAGTACAAGATAAAAAGAAAACGAGAAACACACTACGAGAGAATACACTAATACAGAAAAACAAAGAACGAGATGGATACCTAAATACAAAAATACAAAAGACAGAACTACTGCCTCAAAATGGTTGCCCAAGGATGAGCAACAATACCAGAGTTGTATCTGGCAATCTGAGCTATGATCCCTTCATCAGGGTCGATAATCCCAAATAAATTCTCTGAGATAAATTCTCAGAGAGAATTTATCGATGGTTATATGAGGCATCTAATATTTTGCCAATGTACCAAACGGCTGATTTGTTTCCTAATGATAGAACACTGTTCATCAGTCAGAGTAGTGATTTTGAACGCCGGAGCTCTCTATTTGTACGCTGATCACTCACTTATATCCTCACTGGCGATCGTTGGTTGTTCCAAGCAATAAGATTAACCTTCAGTTTGTGAAATGGATGCTTTTGTGGGGTATTTGTATGGTCTTCGAGATGTGCTTCTCGTCGAAGACTGGTGAAGTTATGTTTGGATTATTTAAAGGACCTGTCTTACCTATAATACTAACGCAAACTACTTCCATAATCACTCCATATATTTCTAATCCCGGAGACCCCAATTTTGTACGGTACATTCTAACCCCTGCAACAAAACTACGCTGATTTTCTCACTTGCCGTGTTTTGCTACCTTCGATGTGTATCACGCTGTCGACGGTTGTCTGCGAGAAGTTTTTCCATCAGAAAAAACGGTTCTGTAAATTGTTTCCCTGTTTTCGCTACAAGGCAACGAGTCTCGGAAAAGGCTTAAAACAGCCAAATACATTTGTTGAAAGTACCGCCTAGTTTTAAAGTATTCAAATGTTTTAAAATACCTTAAGTTGAAGAGTAAATAGTGTGGGGGGGGGCTCATTTAAGAAAACAAACGAACGTGAACTACACCATTTCAGCTAAACTGGGTGCTCACCCAGGGAAACTAAATGGGGGGGGGGGGGGGGCTTTTCATGAATTTTTCAGGCCCAGTTAGAAATTATGTCTAAATTTTGTGTGTGTACACTTTTATTTGTCTTGTGTTGTTTTTCGTTATTCTCTTTATGATTTAGTTGCTTGTTTTTCGCTGAGGACGGTTTGCCGGAAGTGCAGCCGAAATATCCGAATTTATATTTATCCCTCGCACATCATCCTAGAGGGATAATTAGCTGATCAATAAAAAAATACCCGAAAATCACGGTTTTCTATTTCTTTCGTTACTCTGCTACCACCTTGTGGATTTGGCGGGTTTCAAATAAAATATAATATATATATAATTGTGTTTATATTTCCAGGTTACTGTTGGCAAAGCAGTTGAACGGGACTCCAGAAACCATGAGCCGATTCCAAGTGGTCTCTATGACTATCAGCTAGGACCAGCAATGGCCGGAGATGTCTGCCCGATGTGCCAGCGAAAGTGCGAAGGCCATTCGGGCTACATCCAGCTACCCGAACCTGTTTTCAAAGGTCCGTTCTTCGACGATGCCAAAAAGCTTCTGACCCTCCTGTGCCCCAATGGCCATGGTATAAAAGACCCGGATAGGGTCCTTTTTGCCCTGAAAAATCGTGGTGGGGAGACGCCCTTTGAACGCGCGGAGAATGAGAAAATAGCGAGATTTCAGCTGAATGGAAAGCATTGTCGGCAGTGTCAGGAGCTGTTCAAAGGAGCAAGGAAGCCAAAACTAGCGCCGTATAAAATCATCTTGACGATTGGAAGGAGTAAGTCTTATTTATTTTTCCATAGCGCATATTTCTTTCAGGTTTCAGGAAGACAAAGAACATTGAAATAAATATTCTTTGAGCCCAAGCTGACTTTGAAACATATATTCAAATAATGTATACAACGGATACGTCAGCTACGATTCTTCATCAGCGATATTTCGGCCCTTCTTGGCAAGGGTCCTCGTCAGGCTGTCAATCTTCTAGGTCAGGGTCTGGGAAGGAAACAAACCTGTAATAAATAACTTTAGCTTCTACCGACGTTAGGGCAAGAAGGGCCGAAATATCGCTGATGAAGAATCGTAGCTGACGTGTACGCTGTATAGATTATTTGAATAAACACTGAAATTCCAGTGACTACCCCCCACCCGAAGAAAAAATACTAGGAATAGCCTGTCGATGAATAGTATCAGGAACATCAAGAAGTTTAAGAAAAAAAAGTATCAGTGATGCCCCCACCCCAACTCCCAGGAAAAAGTAATAGAAATACCAGGAAGAGTTCCAGAATATGGAATATCAGTGAATTCCCCCGTCCCCCAGATAGAAATAGTGGTTAATAATAGAAATATCAGTGATGGGTTCCGGCTACCCCTCCCCCCCTTCCACACACACGCAGTGTTAATAAAATAAAATATATTTTTATGAAAAGTAGATATAGAGGTGACCGGCCCTCGAAAACCCTTAAGTGCTTGCGGTCGAACTGCAGTTTTCAACAATGTGTTCTATATTTCGTATAGGAGAGACTTGGAGTACTTGGGACGTTTTTTTTAAACGTCACTGATCGCAGACGGTTTTAGCTGCAAGGGTAAATCCTGCTTGGTAATATAGGCAACTACAAGAAGAACGTCTGGCCCGAAGCTCAGCTTTCTAAGTCATCTTGAACTTGACCAAAAAAGTAATTCGGCAGAAGCCCTCAAATGTCCTAAGTATAAAACTAGTTTTAAAACTCAAGTATAAAACTAGTTTTATACTTGGGATAAGGTCGTTTTGTACTTGGGACATAGTTTAATACTTGCGACGCCAGGGTTTCCATCTTTTTTTAAAGTCAGATATAGTCATATAATATTACAAAAAGATACAAAAGTTTACATGTTAGAATTTTTACAATACATTATATACAGACATGTCAATTGGAAAAATGAAGTGTCCGGCTTGGCGTTCAGTTAGTCCAGTTGGTTCGGGCTTCGCAGCTTCTTTGCAACTTGCCACTTCTCAAACTGGTACGAAGCTTTTGTAGCTACATATTTCTGAAAAGGAGCAACCCTTTTAAAGTAGCGGACTTCAACCTCGCTCTCACCTAACTCTCAACTTCTCGTACACTGTAAAATTTCTTTCCTCGTTTTTTCAAGATTTCAAATTCAAGATTTGGTTGTAGATTCTATATTCTGAGTACTAGGGACATATCCCAAGTATAAATTAAGGTGTGTGTTGACACAAAAAAATATAGCTTAGTGTTCACAGTAGATAATGCTGATACTCCTGGCTACACATCATTTCATTGTCCATCGCCATTAGATAGACCTATTTTTCTGGAAGTACCTGCAATGGCGCACTCGCGACTAACTGCACAGATTTCGGAAATCTTAGAAAATATACTTACAAAGTATTTGTAAACCTCTCCCTTGAAAAACACGTAGGTTACTGAAATAAAAATTTATGCAGACGTCATCTATGACGCCAGTTATTCAGGGTGCAAAATACCATTGCGATTGCTAAATGGCATCTTGTAGATGAAGGTGCTGTCCCAAGTATAGAACTGTCCCAAGTACTCCAAGTCTCCCCTATACTAGCATTCGAGGGGGGAGGGGGGTATCCAGCGGTTTTTCGCCAGGCGGTTTTTGGTATCGGTGGGGGGGGGGGTGCCGCTTTTTCAGTGCCCCCCCAAAAAACAAAAATAAATAGAGACTAGATACCTGCATTTCATCTAGAGAGCAGTTGGCCTGCTACCTGCCAGGCACCACCTGACCGTTCATATAGCCTATCCCGTCATACCGATTAGAACAATAACAAACGAGACAAATGATAGGAGGTGGGAATACTCCCTTGGAGGGGAGCCATGTCCTGAAAAGTAGGTCATTTAGGGCACACTAAGCGAAGATACTACATAAGTTTAATAGAAAAGAAAGAGAATGGGAGAGGAGATCCTTATAATCATGACGTATATCTTCTAGTTGTGTTTATATTTGACTGCGCCACATCAGATCAGCTTGAGATTTACTCCACGCTAGGATTTATTGGCAAGGACTTTCCGTTTAGTATAGAAGAAAGAGAATTTTGTATGCTTTTGTCCAGCGTCGGTCGACTCGTCGGCACATCGAGTTCTTTTCGTAAGCAAGAAATAAATCCTGCAAACATTTGTCGGGCAAAACATAGAAGAAATCGAGTTTTGCATGCTCGCAATCAGATTCGCTCTATGATACTCAATCCGCTTGGGTGGAAGGAATATTTGCTTACTATGCTCGGGAGCGTAGTAAGCGTGCTACGCATCTCTGTAACGTGTTTGGTCGGATTCGCCCGTGGCATGATATTCTGCTCGAAAATAGAAAAATCGTTCCAGCTTTAAAGGCAAAAAGCCAAAAATCGTGACGTCATGCGTAGTAAGCACGGTAAGTATGGTGGAATACGCTCATCAATCAATCAATCAATATTTTATTTTCGCCAAAGATAGCGAGTAAAAAAGAAATTAATAGACACTGACAAATTTCGGCTAAACACTATAACTTAAAAACTGCCAAAAGATAGCCTAACTACACTGCCGAAAATACTTAAAACTTATCTACATCTACAATTTAATTACAGTTTAATAACTGACAAATTGAAAAAAAAAAAAAAAAAGAAGAAAAATATCATTCACGAAAAAACCTGCACAGGTTATGTTGGTTATGAGTTAGCTCCAATTGCCCAGGACCTTCACGTTTCTGCCCTTGGCCATTTTTCCACATTCCATCTAGGAAGAAGATTTTTTAGACCCTATTAGTCCCTTTTCTTTTTTTAATGTTTATTTTTTTATCTGGTGCATTTACTCCATTTTTCAAAGCTCAGTGTATTTTTCCCTTTTATTGTCTGTACTGCACTATTTTCCTCTTCATAAGTGCGTAAATAAAATTTCACCATCATCGTCATCATAGACTATCCTTTGTTTAGAGAACGAAAGCTCCGCCAAAGTCCGCGACGTCAAACTCCGTGAGAATATTGAATTCTTCGCTACCGACTTCGAGAAAGTCTACAACCATGACATCTATGTCATGCACAAGGAGATATTCGACAAAATCCATGGTGGCTACTTTGAATTCATAACCCGGCGTGTTGAAGTACTTCCGTCGACTTGCCGACCCCTCTCCAAAATTAAGGGGGAATGGCAAGCCAGTGGACTATTTAACGAGAATTATAAAGGAATTCTGAAGACCATTGGTGCAATGGAGGATTTCGTCAAAAAGCCAAACAAAACTGTGGAAGACTTGAAAGTGTATGGCTACAGAAAGCATGATCTTCAAAAGCAAGTGAACTTGATTTGGGATAGGATCAAGAGTAAACTAAATCGGAAACAAGTAAGATTACATTTATTTGTGTAGCCAAGGCATGTGACAAATTTTATGTGTGTGTGGGGGGGGGGGGGGGGGGGGCTGGTGCAGTCTTCGTGAATACGTTTTAAGAGGTGATCTATTGGAAAACGTGTGGTACCGAACTTCCGAACCAAATTGAATAACGGCATATAGTTTAAAGTACGTATCGGCACCTGACTGGTTGCATATGTAATCACTTGAATCTGGAAATCCAAACAACAGAATGAGTAGAAATTTAAAAAAAATTTCTTCGGTACAATACTTAAAAATCCTCACTGCGTAGAAACCAGCGTGACGTAGGGAAAGGAGTGCGCAAATGAGGTGTGCATGTGACGCAAATGAAGCCGGAAAAATTCGGAACAGCGTCACCCGATATTGATATGTAATAGTAAAGGATACTATCATTTAATGTGCCTCAGACTTGGCCAATCTTAAGCATTAGCATCCAATCTCGCTAGTAGTAGCATGCACTAGAATGCACTTACACGGTAGCATTGACATAGAAGCATGTAGGAGCGTCAGTTCATAGTGCATGCTACTTTTTCGTACAACTTTATACTACTATTTTAATTCTTCATCGGGCGTAGCAGGGTCAGTCGAAGCGTTATTTGTGTCAAACGAGTCTAGCCACACCCCCAAGTATTGATATGTAATAGTAAAGGATACTGTCATTTAATGTGCCTCAGACTGGGCCAATCTTAAGCACTAGCATCCAATCTCGCTAGTAGTAGCATGCACTAGAATGCACTAACACGGTAGCCTTGACATAGAAGAATGTAGGAGCGTCAGTTCATTGCATGCTACTTTTTCGTACAACTTCATACTACTATTTTAATTCTTCATCGGGCGTAGCAGGGTCAGCCGAAGCGTTATTTGTGTCAAATCAGTCTGGCCACACCCCCAAGTCGCACTCGATTCTGTGCAGTGAAAAGTTGTAACTTCTGTACTGCAGCAAAATCCTTAAAATCTCCTTTCGGTAGCCTATGTTATTTTAGTTAGTAAATAAAGAGCGTGTTCCACCCTTGCTAATAATAGTAACTATTAGTTACTGTTTTCGTTCCAACCTCGTAAAAAGTTACTACGCTGACCGTTATTCCAACCTTCTCGAAATAGTATCTATCAAGAAGAGAGAGAAGTATCTAGAAGAGTGGAATATCTCCACTCTTCCGGTGGGGATGCGGAGAAATTATATTGGTAGAGATAGGAAAGGTACTGGTCCATGTTTGTGTCCAATGTGTGGTATTGAAGGAGAGGATGCGGTACATTTTGATGTTGTTGCGAGGAGCAATAACATAAAGAATTAAGAAAGGAAGTGTTTGGTCGGGAGGCTTGGGAGGAAAGGGATTTGGTTTCAAGTATGGGAAGTAAGTGTTTTGGTGAGTTCCTGAAGCTAGCTATGGCCCACCGTGAACTATTTTTATAGAAGTTGATTTTTGGTTTGTTATTCGAGTGTATGATATTTTGTTATTTCTTATTATGTTATGTTTAGCGCCATGGCCCTTTCGCTTTATTGGCAATAAATTCATTCATTCATGCTCGGGAGCGTAGTAAGCGTGGTAACTACCCACCTCTGTAACGTGATTGGCCGGATTAGCCCGTGGCATGATATTTGACAGAAAAAAAAAATGTGGTCCAGCCTTGACGCCAAGACGCCAAAAATCGTGACGCCATACGTAGTAACTACGGTAAATAGGGTGGAACACGCATGGTCGGATTAACCCGTGGCATTATATTTGACCGAAAAAAAAAATGTGTTCCAACCTTGACGCCAAGAAGCCAAAAAATCGTGATGTAATACGTAGTAACTACGGTAAATAGGGTGGAACATGCTCAAAAGTGTCAGGGGCCGATACGTACTTTAACAAACAAAAGATCACGCGCAGCTATCTCAGGTGAGTCACACAGGCGATTAAAAAAAAATAAAAACGGGGAAGGTTACATCATAAAAGGAACGAAGGAAAAATAGGGCATCAGTGGTTTGCAAAGAGCATAAAAAGACAGTTCAGACAGTTGATAATGTGTTTAAGCCTAGAAATAAACGTTTAAGCCTTTCAGTTGAGCTCTAAGATATCCCGACCCTTCCTGGTATCCTGAAGTGTATATCCGCCCAGTCGATTAGCAAGATTTGGTTTGTGTCCAGAGCGCTGGAATATAGAAAGCTCTCGTAGATTAGCTGTATGGTTATTTGCGTTTATGTGCATTCATAATCTGTATTTGTATATGGCCCTCGGGCTTTTTCAAATACAACTATTATTATTATTATTTATTGCAGGGCATGATCCGATCCAACGTTCTTGGCAAACGTATCGACCACTGTTGTCGATCTGTCATCACTCCCGATAGTAACATCGACGTTGATGAAGTCGGAATTCCAGTCGTTCTCGCCAAACGGCTTGAGGTTCCGGAATCCGTGACAAGTCATAATTACAGCAAGATTGTTTCGCTCATCGACTCGGGTACGTCCGGATTTTGTATTCTTATTCATATTTCCTTTCTTCACCTGAATTCATAGGTCCGTTACGGGAGTCATTTTTTAAAATTACAGCAAGATTTTTTCGCTCATTGACCCGGGTAGGGGTAGGTCGGGATTTTGTATTCTTATTCATATTTCCTTTCTTCACCTGAATTCATCGGTCCGTTACGGGAATTTATTTCAGTGATTAAAGAACCGCTCTTGCTTATTCTGCCTTTCATATATATGAATGAATGAATGAATTTTATTGACCCACTGCACTACAGCGAGGACTAGTGGAGTATAATAAAAGAAACTGGAAAAGGACAAAACAAAAACACAAAGTACATGAACAATAACACTTAAAGGACGGTAACTAATCATGCTCGATCACTCCTGGCCGCACATACGGGTGATCCACGGGTGGTTGCAAGAACGAAGGATTCGAGCACGGAGATCTTCCCCCGCGGTAACAGGTTCATTAACTTTACATCTGTTGATTAAATAGGTATTCTGCATATCTATATTGAAAAACCCAAAGGGCCATGTACAGGATAAACAAACAACTCATAGGAAAAAAAAAAACAATAACAAACTAAGAAAAAGCACTTCTCAGCTCGAGTGCTTTTTGCACAAAATTACCAAAAGAAACAATCACTCTTGGTGACGTAGAGCGTAAGTTCAAGTTCAATAGGTTTATTAACAAATAAAAAGCAAATCACACCAGTGTTGCCAACTACGGTACAATTGTACCATTTTGGTACATTTCAACTCGGCTGGTACAATATGGCCCAATCACACTTTTTTTGGTACATTTCCCAAAGTTGATACAAAATGGTACAATGGCATTTTTTGTGTGTATATGTCAAGGAAATCTAACTGACCGAGCAAGCAGAGATAGATTTGTTTGTATTATTTTTATAATGCATATATATTTGATCGTGCAAATATGAACAATTTTTGGACGTGGTACATTTTTTTGCTCAGTCGGTACATTTTTCGGGCGTTTTTTGGTACCTTTTCTTTCGAAGCGTTGGCAACACTGAATCACGCATAATCAAAACACAAAGTCCATTCCTGGATGCCGAGAACCCCAGTCTTTACATTTTAAATATAATACGCAGAGTGGTCACTGCTCCTACTGTCAGACATAACCTTACCTTTCAAAACAAAAAGACTTACCAATTACCTTCCTGCACCTTACCCCAGGGGAAGCCGCCAAGAAGTGATAGTGGTAAGATACCAAGAAGCTGCCCACCATTCCCAGAAAATAATGAACCCCTTGCGAAAGCTCCTGGCAGATGAAAAGAAAATGGTCTTGACTATCCCCATCTAGATGGCAAAGAGGACAAAAACGTACTCCTTCCGGACACCTAGAATCCCACGAACTACCACCGCATAGCGGTAAACAGGTCGATAACCCGAGCTCCCTTATGGGATTATAAGATTCTGCCCCGCCTTTCGCCATTGTTGTATAATGATTCAATGGACTTTTACAGGTTCAAGGTTCAAGGTTTAATTTACACTTCTGTATAAAATCAAAATAAATAGGGTCAAGCCGGAGACACAAGGTCGATTGACAAAAACCCGGTACAATATATAACAAACATATTTTACCTATAACTAATTATATAAATAAATGTTAATAATTCCATGACTCACCACCAGACGGGAACCCGCCCCACAAACCCACCGACACTCGGCAAGATCAACCCGAAAAAAAAATTACATAATGCGCAAGCGAGGGTTACCGATGGCCGTATCTATTAGGGGAAGATCGGGTTCATCTTAGAGAGCGTTTAGGTTCTTCTCATTACAGTACCCACATCTTTTTTGCGCTTTTTCGGCCTAGCCGAGTTTGACAGTCACGCAACGTTCGCCGAAAGCTTCAAGACTCGTCAACGACTCCTTCACAGATAAGGTCATGACAAGCTTCAACGTACTATTTTTTATTTTGGAAGCCATGATTGACAATCAGGAACCTTCTGTTTTGGACTTGTTTTGTTTTGATTGGTTTTCCCACTTTTTTTTTTTTTATCAAAGGCGCGTTCCGTTTTCAAATATTTTGCGTCCAGCTGCCGCGTCGGAGAAAGGGAAGGCTGGATAGAGTGGACAAGCACTCAGAGGCGTTACTAGCCAAAATGTTTTTTTTTGGGGGGGGGGGGGACGAGGCCTTTACCGACTGGCTGGTAATTTTTATCGACTTTTTCTGCAGAAAAACCGACTAGTTTGACGAAAAATCGACCAATTTTCCGAAAAAACGACTGTTTTCATGAAAAAAAAATCAACTCTTTTGACCAAAAATCGCGCGCTGACTCGGTTGTTTTTACCGACTGGCCGACAGCATTGGGGGGGGGGATGCTATGACGCCCCCTCCTCAAGCACTAACAAGAAAATCAATAATTTCTCGTGGACAGTAATGGTATTTTTGAAACGATATTTCTAAGCCATTCCATCGTGAATAGATCATTTCTGGTAAGAGTTGTGCTTTAAGTTAAGATCTGATTATTCTTAATGGCTTGATTTCGCACGATACTGCTTGCATATAAGTAAGTAAGTAAATAAGTAATTATTTCTGACCCCCATTTGAAAAGCGGAGTATTTAAAGTAAAATAAAAGGATTAAATAAAACACAACTAAACAGAACATACAATTTTTCATTCATCGGCCAGAAAATAATGTAGAGTGTCGTGCGCCGGCTGGCCTAGTTGTCCATGATTTTTGGCAAAGCCGACGAAATTTCCAAAAGTATGACGCTTGTATCTTTAACTTGGAATATGTGACGACTGAGAAGGTCGAGTTGCTCCACCGCTTACCCCAGTTATCTGATTGGTCGGCAGAGACGCCCTTCTATCACTTATGATAATGAATTAAGTGTGAAGTGTGATCCTATCCATCCTTCTGTTCTACATAATCCTACATCTTAATTGTTCTATTCGAAGACCCTTTGATTCCAGGTTCACTAGCTTTACTCGTGACTAAAGATAGGTGTTTTGTCCCATGGCAAACGTTGCTAAGTACCTAGCTAGTAAAATCCTAGCTAGTTTGTTACGTTTCAGCAGTTGCGAAACTAGCCCATTTTCCTGGGTGGGCAAGCCCAGATTTTACCCACAAGATTTAATGATTTACCGACAAAAAGCGCCGTTGCCGCTGCGCGGCAACGGCACACGCTCCTCGTGAATGCATCTTACAACCGTTGTAATAGTTAGTTGTACATATCAACTGAGATGCTTTTCTAATGAAAAATAGTGAATTCGCCATTAACTTCCTGGAAAAAATGGTTATCACATAGAACCAGGAACATACTATGCAGTCAATAGTATTGCAAACCAGAAAAGTAGTGATAGACAATGCAACAGATTACTTGACTGCTTGAGGATTTACGCGGCTGTCTTTTTCGCTTGTAAACTAAGCGGCTTTTGGGGGGCTAAAAAGTTAGAACCTACGAGTTCGTAAAGTTTGTCTGTCCGTTTGTTACTATGATAACTCTCGAAAGGGTTGAGATATCTTGTTGAATTTGGTATGAGGATGCGTTGGATCAAAGTACAGGTGAAGTGAACGGGCAATCCAGTTTTATGGAAACTTGATGGGTGATGGGAGCAGATGCCCTAAATTTGCTGCTTCTGTGTCCGAACGAAATCCGACAACTGAGTGGAAGGTAGGGGTCAGAGTAACTTTGTGATACGCCTCAAAAACCAAACAGGTGCATGGCCTTAGATTTACCTAAAGAGCTCTTGTTGGTACTGAAAACGGAATCCGTGAACCGACAGACGTGCCAATTTCCCTACAACAACTTTCATGATTTACCGACAGAGCTTTCGTCGGTATCAGAAACGGAATGAGGAAAGTGTTCGTCAGAGCTCTTATCGGTACCAATCGAATCTGCACCGTCTCCGCACCGAGAAATGCTGCCGATGTTTCAAAAAGAAGTTTCCTAGCTTATCGACAAGAGCTTTTGTCGGTACCAGAAACGGAATGCTAAAGCGTGCCGTACCGAATAACGCTGCCTATTTCTCAGCAGGAAGTGTCCTGTTTTACCGACAGAACTTTTGTCGGTTTCAGAAACGGTACGATAAAATCGTTTGTCGGTGCTTACCGACAGGATTTTTCGTGGGGGGGGGGGGGGGGGGCAGCTTCCCCCCTCCCTCACGCCCCCCTCTAGTTTTGCCATTCCGTTCCAGTCAGTCCTGGCTGCAGAGTCCCTTAGCGTTTTATAGTATTATCAAGTTCGTGGAAGCTTAGAGAAAACTCGGACTACATTCGTAAAGCTAGCAAAGTTCGTAAAGCTGTTTCCATAAAACTGCGTAAAGTTTGTGACGGCATTAGGCAAGAAGTTCTGCTGTAGTTAACTTTTTTTCGTAAAGTTCGTTAGGTTGACGAAAAGGAGAAGAACTCCAAAGTGAACTGTTTGAATAAATGTAAAAATGTGGAATCGGGAAACTGAAAATATGCTGATCGAAAAATTTGAAGATTTTTTGGGGGGAGGATAATTTGCCACACAAAATTTGTTTGTATTAACAAGGTCAAATTGTCATATGAGCAGTATCAAACTTTACGGAAATACTTTGAGAATTACTTTAGGAACTAATCGAATGCCGCCTTAGCCGTCCTTTATTTTCTATTATTTGTCTCGACTGATCGAATGAATGTTAACCAAAAGATTAATTTTTTCCGACTCAGCTTTCGGACCACAGCAAAACGAAGGAGCTCAGACTGTTATTTTTTTTTTTTTGTATTTAGTAATAAAGCAAAAAATATCTCTCGTGGGCAGAGCCCAAATACGATGTCTTTTTAGTCATAAACAAAAATAAAATAAGTTGTCAACAGATAATTTAAAAGAAAAAAAAAAGAAAATAACAGGGCAGAAAAATGCTAAACATCATCATACGACCTTACGAAGCTAGGCACAAAGCTTCTACTGTAACGCACAGTAGATTGGAGTCAGTTTCGGAACCTTCTCAGCGACTTCTCGGGAGGGGGGGGGAGGGGGACGAGATCTTACAGGAACAAAAGGTGGAGGAAGGAATGAACGGTACACCGGTTGCTGGAGAAGGGAGGAGTCAAAGTTGCGGCATAGTTTTTC
Organism: Branchinecta lynchi; assembly: GCA_023053575.1. Classification (NCBI taxonomy): domain Eukaryota; kingdom Metazoa; phylum Arthropoda; class Branchiopoda; order Anostraca; family Branchinectidae; genus Branchinecta; species Branchinecta lynchi. Next base: position 3,868,906 of record JAKZAP010000022.1, on the reverse strand, counting down.
GCGGCGGGAAGAAAGGGATTTATTTTAAATTCTTTGAGGTAGAAAGAGTATAGTAGGGGGGAACCGCCATAGATAATTTGCAGTGGTCTCTTCTGAACTCGCTCTGTTTTTATCTTAAGGGCATTAAGCTAGCTGGCGTAGGCCTAAGTTATAGACGTAGTTATCATTATCATTATCATTCAACCGCCTTCTTGCCCATTGCCCAATGCGCCAGCTAATGCATTAAATTTATTGTTATTTTCGTTATGCGTTGTGTATTTCTTGTTTTGCGTTTATTTATCTTTTGTCGTTGTAGATTTTGTGTACCCTCTGTGTTTCTTGTTAAGCTTTCATTTATCTTTTTTTCTGTATGTACTGTGCAAATGCCTTATTACTATAGGCTGCATGTAATAAATTCCTTCATTTTCATCATTATTTTCATTTGATAGGAAACATCCACTACTTGCTCTCAGAAGATGGCTCTCGGAGTATGCTAAAGCCAAGAGGCCCAGAATCGGTTAAGAAGAAGCTGAGGAATCCAGTCGACTTCGTCGAGAGACCGTTCATTAAGAACTCATTGCAGGTTGTTATCAGGTAAGACGCCTCCCACCTCGATTATGCCCGGGCTCCACCCCGATGAAAATTTTTCAAGAATAAGTCGTATGGAGTTGTACGAAAAAGTAGCATGCAGTAGTAACTGTTTTCACTACATGCTACTACTAGCAAACTGGATACTACTACGGCAAGATTGAATGCTATCGGATACTACTACTTACGGTTAACCCAGTCGGAGGCATGTTAAATCAAAGTATTTCTTACGACTACATATCAGTACATGAAACTTTTTCGTAAAACTACACAGTCAAAGAATTTTTCATCGGTACTACGGGCACACCTGTTTGTAAATCGGTCTTGACCCGTTTTTAAGACCGGTTTTTAGCGTTTTTTTGACGTACCTCCTTTAACCCGTTGATAAAATCTGGGATGGATAAATCCATCTCCTGTTTTTAATTTGTTATGAACAACCAATGAGAGACGGGCGTCCTAAAACAGTTTTAAAGACCGGTCTTTTAAAACGTCTAAAAACCGAGGTGTGTCCGTAGTGGGGCCCGGGCATTGAGGTAACAAGAGTAAGCGCCATCTATGATTAGTTATGTAAACTGTTGTTCGTGACTTGAGTAAGCGGACTACACTTACGGTTACCTTGTGGGGTAATTGACGGCTATGCCTTTAGTATAGAATTTGCATCTCTTGTTGTGCCGTTCCTTCACAGATTGTCTATTAATTTTTATAAGTATTGAACTGAAAGAGAAAAATGCTCCTCAGCCGGGATTTGAACCCAGGTCCCATTAAAATTATATATTTGGTTTTTATTTGGTTTTCACCATGGGATCCCCGCCTGGTATGTCTACGTGGCTCCGAGTTTATCGGTCACGGTACAAGTCTCTTGTGTATAGTGCCATCTGTGTATTATTGTCTGAATGCGCCATAGGATTAAAGCACAACTTACTAGAAATAATCTTTCACGATACAATTGTTCAGAAATACTGTTTTTTGAGAACACCAATCCCCAATCATTTTCTTCTTGGCGCTTGTCGACTCTGTCCAGTCTTCTCGCTCTCGAAGTCTCTGAAACCATCCAAAAGAGAGCCCTGAGGACTATCTACTGTCGGTGCAAAGTGCCTTATTCAAATTCAAATTCGTTTATTTCCATGATATCTTTTAACAACAATAGTGGTGGATCGTCATACATGGTCGACATAGTCATAAAAATCACATATATATTACAATTTTAAAATTTTAAAACACAATCCAACAACAAACGGATTTACAAAACATGTCAATTTAAAATTCGTAATTCCGATCCGTTAAAAAACTTCACAAAATAGGGAACAAATGACTTGAGATACCGCTCATTAGATTTTACGTGCGGTTTCTTGAGTTGTGTCTTCCTTTCTTCTTTGTGTCCTCCCCAAGGAATTCCTCCTCCCAACCCTATCAGCTCGGGAACGACCTCTTCTTCTTGTATTCATTTATGGCATCGGGACAGCTGGGGAGCGCGACCCTTTCCGCCTTCCGGTTAATCTTCTTCTGAGATGTTGATGAATCGGCCTATGGCAGCTCAACTGGGATCGCCGCCCAGGATGAATTATCCTCTTCTTGGTGGAGCTTGTAGAGTTATTATTGGCACCTCGACTGGGATCATAGCCCAGGAGGAATTACCCTCTTCTCACTGATGGTGGTGCTGATAATGGAACCTCAACTGGAATCAGAGCCCAGGAGTTCTCACCCACGTTTTCGATACCTATTTGTAGCCCCATATTACCCACCAAAAATACCTATGTGTTAGCCCCGTCTTACCCACCAAACCTCGATGACTTTGAGCTATAAAGCACAGAACTCCCGTTTCTTGACCCGATCAGTTCAACACCCAAACGCCACAGAACAGCTTTATGCCGTTGAAATCTTGAATAAATGTCACCTGCAAATTTGCAGTTGCAGGCGAAAAGGATTTCTCCTCAAGTCATGCGTGCTGAAGGTGCTGGTGCTGAGTTCTATGGAAGGTTTTATTCGAAGTGTTTGTAAAATATTGTGGAGTTGGCCGTTTTCTGGGTAAAAGCTTCTGCGCTTTCCCAGACGGATGGTTATACATACAACAGTAAATTGTAAATATACATAGAATTCACAATTGTATATAATCACATATTTGTACATATACACTTTGAACACGCACATTTTATCTTTCGTTGTTTTACTTTTATCTGCATGTCGTCCTTCCAGTTTTTAGTTACATGTTGTCTGTCTTATTGTTTGTTGATTCCACATCGTTTTCCTGTTGTTATTCTGGTGGGTTTTATGATTTAGTTTTTTTTTCGCTGAGGACGGTTTGCCGGAAGTGCAACCGAAATATCCCAAATTTTATTTATCCATCGCACATCATCTTTGAGGGATAAGTAGCTGATCAAGAAAAAAAAAACCGAAAATCTTGTTTTTCTATTATGTCTTGTTCAAGTTTCCAGTAAGTAAGAAAGTAAGTAAGTAAGTAATTTATTTCTAACCCGCCATTTGAAAAGCGGAGTCATGAAAATAAGATAAAAGAATTAAGTAAAACACAAAAAATACTGTTCCTGTCTATATCCATATTATATGACATACAATGTACAATTTTTCATTCATCGGCCAGAAAAGAATGTAGATTGTCATATGCTCGCTGGGCCCTGTTGTCCATGATTTTTGGCAGATCCGACGAAATTCCCAAAAGTGTGACGCTTGCATCTTTAACTTCGAAACGCTCCGTTAGCATCGAGGTTAGCATGTGGCTGTGGTATACTTTGGCAAATAAAGCAGGTGCTTCACATACTTAAAATAGCATCTTCTCATCTTGTACGACACCAGAACGAAATAAAATGGATGGAGCACAAAAGAGCTGTATATGAATTTCCTAAAGCTGAACCTCCAGTTGAATCTCCATGATTGCCTGACCACTCCTTCTAGATGTTATTCAAAGTATTTGTTGTTTGGCAGGTTACAGTGGAGTCTACTAGTGCGTTCCACAGGTTGATTGGTCTACTTGTGAAGAAGGTCTGTGCATGCCGCTTCATTACAGGTCTCTTAGTCAGCTTGTTTGGGTAGCCCCTGGTAGTTCCTCCTGTTGGATGTGTTCCTGTTATGGTTGACCAGCGACTCTCCGCACCGCTCGGGGCGCTTCAGCACTCCACGCGGACGCCGCGTGTGGAAAACAACGAGGACACGGGGAATGCTTCCAAAATTAGATTTTGTTCGAGAAAAAAAGCAGGTGACGAAATTAGTCTGGATCTACTTCATTTTTGGTTTTGTTTATTCTGATTAATTTTTATTAATTTTTACACTGCACCAACACCAGCAAAAATTTATTTATTTATTTATTTTATTTCAAATAAGGCCAACATGGGCCACAATATAACAAAAACACACTAAACAAACAAACAAATGTAAATACCAGATCACTTACGTGACTCCTGTCAAAAGCCCCGCATACAACTCACGAGTCCACGCAAGCCATACAGGCAGAGAAAGCCGCATCTGAGGCCCACAAAGGATCCTAAGAAGTGGGCTAGGGGATCGGAGGATCCTGGTTTGAAGGGAAAGAATTGACCGCCTCCGAAGTTCACCAAAAGATGGAAGCCCTTCACCAACAAACATTCCCGATGCACTACAATTCCAAGGAAGACCGTGAAGCCACCGAAACGAATTATTATACATTACCCGAAAAGAATTCTCACATTTCACACTAACATTACAAGCAAGAGGAAGGCAGTAAAGTGGCGTGCAGTAAGCCCTGAAAAGAAAGCTCTTTACCGGGGCCTCGCAACTACCAAACCTCCTTATCAGTATATTTGCTCTAATAGATAGAGACCTCATAAGCGAAGAAACGTGCGCTTCAGCAGTCATCGAAGATGAAAACGTGAAACCCAAGTATTTGAAATGCTGGACGACTTGAATCTTTGAACCAGATAGTACAGCATCTGGGATAATCTTCAAATGAAGACCACGTGGAATGAATGCCATACACAGCGTTTTCTTCGTGTTGAATACGACTTCATGCATCAAAGCAAATTCATCACATACCGCCAGTAGCTTATTCAGTGCTGCTACTGTTGGGGCAAGAACGGCTAGGTCGTCAGCATAACTAAGGTTGTTGAAACACAGCCCTTGTATGAAGCAACCAACTCCAGTTCTAGCCAACAACAAATTCAAATCATCAACATACAGGTTATACAATAACGGAGACAGCACACCTCCTTGGCGAACCCCATTCAACACTGCGAATGGCTGGCTAATTACACCACTCCACTTTACTCGGAACTGCTGTGTCTGAAACCAAGCAGCTAGGGTTCCAGTTATCCTAGGGTCAATACCCCTCGAGACCATCTTATTCAGAAGCTTCTCGTGGTTAACCCTGTCGAACGCGGCCTTGGCGTCAATAAAACACACAAACACCGGGCTAGAAAACATCCAGAAATACTGGATCACCGCCTGTAAAATAAAAACACAAAAATCGGTTGACGATTCTTCTTTAAACCCAAACTGGTAATGTGAAGACCGAAGCTGGGGTTCAAGAATAGTGTACAAACACTTCTCGAACACCTTCGACACAACTGCAGCCAGTGCAATTGGTCGGTAATTCGAAACTGCAGACATATCACCGGAACTTGTCTTCGGTATGGGAACAAGACATACTTCAGTCAAAGCCTCCGGGACAAAATGATGATTCAGAAAACCATTAAATAACACAGACAACATGCAAGTCACAGTCGGACCGGCAAATTTAATGTGGTTAGCTGTAATACCATCAAGCCCACCAGACTTACTACCTGCAAGCCCAGACACCACGCGAGAAATACTCTCTACGGATATCAGCTGCTCACCAGGGTTAAGCTGGGAGTCAATAAAGGCCTGACGCCTCAGACCACTTACATCCGATTCTACCGAAGAAAAAACTTCGCTGAAGTGTCCACGCCATAACTCGGCAATCGCAACAGGGCCAATCGCTGTTCCAACTCTTTCTGCCGCTTTTGGCACCGATACACGTTGAACCTTCGCAACACACTTCCAAAACGCATTAAACCGAAGTGTCCCAAGAGCCCTTGCAAGTGCCGTAGCCCGAAGTTGCAGAATATGCTTCTTGCACCAACGAAAAGAACTACGAAATTTACAGTTTAAAAGCCTTCGTATCCGATCAAACTCATCACCAATCCGTCTACCATGAGACACCCAAGACAAAAATGCTCTTTTAGCAGCCAGGTAATGTACCTTCACATGACTACTCCAACCAGGCACGACCCCTGCCCCCGAATCAGACCTGGGGCCATGTAAGGCAGAAGTCGGTAAAGTTTCACATGCAGTTAGTAACAAAATACCAAGAATTGTTAGATACAAAGACTCTAGTTTTCTACAATGATCAGGGTTATTACAAGGGTTTAAACTACAAGAGTATTGAGAGGAAGGCTCCAAACTCATGATTCTCCTCTCAACCCCTTTAGCATAAGACCCCTTCTGGGCCTCACTTACATTCTCCCAATTAATACGCGGAGGATTAACCACCTTTGGGGAAGAAAAACTCAAATTATACGTATGCGGTAATGGGCACACAAACTCAAATACAAGCGGGAAATGATCCGACCCGAACACGTCGTAACGTATCCTAATATTTGATAACAACAAATGCATTGCTTGTGAACACAAAATATGGTCCAGCCAAGACGTACTACCAGTATGGCTCATGAACGTAAATGACGTAGCTTCCAGCGCCACTACATCAGACAAAATAAGGTGGTTGAGCGCTGCATACTCAGCGATCTCCTTGCTAAAAACCGTATCAGAACAAGAATTAGCATTAAAATCCCCAACGAAATTCCGGGTCATTCACGATGCTACGCATGGTCGCAGGCACCACTAGCTTAAACGAAGCGCAATTTTGACTCTTAGACTGTATTTTAATACACTCCACCCGACACTTCAGCCGCTTCCTGAGTTCATTTTCCAGAAACTTCTGATCCGTATCAGGGACAAACCTGCTAACAAACAGACGAGACACCTTTGTTTGTAGTACAGACTTTAATGCCGTGTTCTTAGTATTCGAACTAACAGTTATCTTAGCCGTAACAGTACCTGGGGGAAGCTTACTTTTCTTCGCCTGTCCATTCCTTACCACTGTCGCAAAGCTCTTATTCACTGGCCGTAAATCCGCCTCATTTCTAATTGCTATGACGTCGTTTGTAGCTGGGCGCACATCCGCCGAGAGCAGCTCTTTCGCAGAGTTGTTTTTCACTGGCCGTGAATCCGCTTCATTGCTAATTGCTGTGACGTCATTTGTTGCCGGGCGCGCATCCGCCGAGAGTAGAATACTGCCAGCCGCGCCAACACTGGTACCACAGCGTCCACAGCTCTGAAATGAATTACTGGCCGCAGTAACCCGTTCGCTCTGAGGTAAATCACAAGGGGACTTAGGGAGCGATTTAATTTCTGAGCGCAGCAGAATAACTTCAGCCCTCAAAGAGCTCAACTCTTTCTCGAGCACCGAGTAAGAAACCATGACAGCGGCTAGGTCACAGCTTGCAATAGTAACGTGCGGAAGCCTATTCAAATCCTTAACAACAAAATCCGGTAAGTGACTACGGTCACACTGCAACAGGATCGAGAACATATCCTCCAAAGCAAGGCGTTTAGCACGCCGCGTCGGATTCAGCTGGTCAGAAAACTTTGCCCTATCACTGGCACACAAGGCCTGGCAAAGCTTATTACGGCTCGAAGTAACATCCTCAGGCGAGTACATGTCCTGGCAAAGCTTTATTACGATATCCTTCGGTGTAGAGTCCATCCGGTGGATCAAGAAACAAAGTAGCTCGTCAACGACAATAGACATCTTGTTTTGATGGTCAAGAGGCAACAAGCAAAAACTTACTGGCAAGGGGGGTGTTTAACTACCCCCCAGCTTCGATAAAACGCAGTATTCAGCAACGGTATCCAGAGCTCCAATTTACAGAATGTAATCACCGGCGAGCAAACGTTGATGCACACAGAGTTTATCAATGCGACCTGACTCCGTGAATGCCAGTCAGCAACTGATTGATTTCCTTGATTTCCTTCCGATATTTGACGGTGCAAAACGGATAAGTCAGCTACATTTTATTACAGCTATATTTCGGCCTTCTTGGCAAGGGTCATCTTCAGGCTCAAGTGGCTCAAGCTGGAAAATGAACTCGTGGAAAAACAATTGAAGATTCTTCCTTAAATATCTGATTTTATGAACTTCTTCTCTGAAAATTGATTGGAGTTAAAGCTGGTGCTCTGATTTCATTGTGGACACGGCTGCTGTTTTTGCTGTTCGATTGGGTCGTCGAAAGTGTAGAGATTCTTCTGCATTTTGGTTTGGAATCACCTGTCTCTTCATCTTCTTTCCAGCTAAGATGGATACTTGTTGGCGGCATCTATGGGCGATTTGAAGTTCCGTACTGTGGTGACGTACTGTGGTGGACTATCTATTCCCTTCCGAATCTGAAAGGGAGTCCTTTTGATGACGGTGTTGATAATTGGAGAGTTCCCCGTTCGTGGGGACTCACGAGAATACGGGTAGCGAGTCCCTGGGACAAACAAAAACGCGGGGACTTTTCAAAAGGAGTCCTTGGGGAACGGCGAGAAAACGTCTCTAAAGAGACATTCACCATTTCCTACAGTTTTGCTTGGCTCTCGCGTAGACCCTACACTACAGTTTTGCTTGGCTCTCGCGTAGACCCTACACTACAGTTTTGCTTAGCTCTAACGTTAGGCCCTACACTACAGTTTTGCTTGGCTCTCGCGTAGACCCTACACTACAGTTTTGCTTGGCTCTCTCGTAGACCCTACACTACAGTTTTGCTTAGCTCTAGCGTTAGGCCCTACACTACAGTTTTGCTTGGCTCTCGCGTAGACCCTACACTACAGTTTTTCTTGGCTCTCGCGTAGACCCTACACTACAGTTTTGCTTGGCTCTCGCGTAGACCCTACACTACAGTTTTGCTTGGCTCTCGCGTAGACCCTACACTACAGTTTTTCTTGGCTCTCGCGTAGACCCTACACTACAGTTTTGCTTGGCTCTCGCGTAGACCCTACACTACAGTTTTGCTTGGCTCTCGCGTAGACCCTACACTACAGTTTTGCTTGGCTCTCGCGTAGACCCTACACTACAGTTTTTCTTGGCTCTCGCGTAGACCCTACACTACAGTTTTGCTTGGCTCTCGCGTAGACCCTACACTACAGTTTTGCTTGGCTCTCGCGTAGACCCTACACTACAGTTTTTCTTGACTCTCGCGTAGACCCTGCACGGTCAGAAGTTTCGTAACATTCAAATCAATCAATCAAGTTTATTATCCAAATAGCTTTCAGCTAGAAGTGGATACAATATTTACGAAATACACAGACTCCAAACAAAGTAACTAATACACTAGTGTAGGGCCTAATGACCAGAAATAAATGATGGGATGAACCTACGTAAAAATTGGGCAGAAGAATACTCTTGATGACTAACTCTTCTTGCCGATGCAAAATCGCCCTGTACCTAGTGGAAGAGCCGGAAGCGGGGTCACAGCTGCTCCCAAACATCGCCGTCATTGGTTAACACAGGATTGAGTTGTTGAGTTCGAGTAGATAGTGCCACGTTTTCTCGTTCTTCCTGAGGATCAGTGGCGAATTTGGGACTTAGTCATATGGAGTATTAGCAGGATATGAAGAAAACTGATTGCCAGTTTAGGATGTGCAGTGTCGGCAGATAACAGATAACAAAACATACTATCTGTTGGGGAGGGGGCTGCTTGTGGAGGCGGGTTGCTAAAGGCCAACCAAAATACTGAAAAACGAAGTGAATATTTTGGGGGGGACAAACGCCTCCCTTCTTGAACGCTGACAGAGAATTTCGAAGAAAGATGCAAAACTGCATGAAGATCATCAAACGAAAAAACACCAAGGCAGAGTGGATAATCAACCAACTACCGAAAATAAAAACCAAAGCTGAAAGAATAAAAAAAAAAACTAAATTTGACACGAGCGACTCACTAATACCTTACGAATAACAATTACAGTCGCTCGGTGCTAGCGAGTGCCTCGCTGGTACCTCGCTAGTACCGAGCGAGAACGGTTTTATAATCTTTATTTGTAGGTATTGGTGAGTGGCTCGTGTTACATGTATTTTTTTTTTTTATTCTTCCAGTTTTCGTTTTGAATTCTGTTTTTTTTTGTTGGTTCTCCGCTCTGTTTTGGTGTTGTTTCGTTTGATGGTCTTCGTGCACTTCTTGGCATCTTTCTTCAAAATTCTCAGTTGGTGCTGAAGAAGGGAGGTGTTTGTCCTCCAGAAATACTCTCTACGTTTTCATTATTTTCTTAGCCTTAAAAAAAATGGCCTTTAAAATCTTCGTCTGTTTTCTTCTCTTTTCTTGCTAAAGGGGACCGCTATTTCGCTGACAGTCTCTTGCTGTTTCAGACCTGTAATGGACGGTGACATCGTATTCATCAACCGACAGCCAACCCTCCACAAAGCTTCGATGATGGCCCATCGTGTACGAATTATTCATGATACGAATTTCACCATCCGTCTCCATGTGGGTGCTTGCAAGCCTTACAACGCGGATTTCGATGGTGATGAAATGAACGTTCACGTTCCGCAAACGCAGCAGGCCATGACTGAAGCCCGACTTTTAGGTAAGCCCGCAGTCATACGCAGATCCTAAATTCTCGGGTATGGTGCTCCAATGTCTGAGCATGGTGCTCGTGTTAGGGCATTCATGCCATGCACCAAGGGCATGTTACCCTCTTAAAAGTCTGTTTGAAATCATTAATTGTAAATAGTTTTGAATATTTTGTGTTATGTTTGACAAGTCTTTGTTATATCCAAACTAGTGTAGAATTGGGTCATTCCAGCGAAAAAGCCAGGCAGAAAAATCGATTTCTCAGATTTTGACGAAAATTTCTCAGAATGATCTACAAGGGTCCAGGACCTTCCCCAATTTTTTCGGCGAAAAAAATTTTTTTCGGACGAAATATTCCATTTCTGATCAAAGTCGATATTTTTCAAAAATTTGACAAAAATCAGGGAAATTCAACACGACCTTGAAATTTTTTGAGCTTCTTACCTACTCTTAGGACTTCAAATATTGAGATTTTCAAGTATGTAGGTAGGTACTCTTCTTTCCTTTTTACGGTCATTTTGGCAAGGTACGGTAAAAAAAAAGTGGGTCTTGGTAGATCCACTCCAGGACAACAGGCCAGATTGCGAAAATTCTGAGATTCCCCATCGTAGTAGAGTGAAAAACGTGCTAAATTTCTGCATTAGCACTTTTGTGACTATCGAGCCAGAAATGGTCTTAAATAGCGATGTTAGAAAACTGAAATTCTTGGGGAAATGCATTATTTTTATGACAAAATGAATTAGTCTCACAATCTAAAAATAACAAGTGCGCAAGCGCTCAGACGTGGAGTGTGAAAGTAAAATACTGATCACTTTTTATATACAAACAGCTTTAGAACCACGACATTCACATCCCAAGTAACCAAACAAGTATTAAAATAACCTAATTTGTAATCATCCCACTTTGAAAGCTTTAAATGTAAACACTTTTCCCACCTTACCTTGCAAAAATTACCGTAAAAAAGAAAGAAGAGTACCTACATACTTGAACGTCTCAAGAATTCGAAGTCCTAAGGGTAGGTAAGAACCTCAAAAAATTTCAAGGTCGTGTTGAATTTCCCTGATTTTTGTCGAATTTTTGAAAAATATTGACTTTGATCAGAAATGGAATATTTCGTCCGTCATTAACAACGGAATATTTCGCCGAAAACTTCAAAAATTCGTCAGAGTCCGAACAAGTTTTGGGAAGGTCCTGGACCCTGGTAGATCATTCTGAGAAATTTTCGTCAAAATCTGGGAAATCGATTTTTTTCGCCTGTCTTTATTTCTCTGGAATGGCCCGATTGTCTTTTGTATATAGTTAGTGTTAATATGGACAAGAACCACCTAATCGGCTTGACTGTTCTATCGGTTTTGGAAATAAATTGAATTGAAATTGAAAAGCAAATTTCCAATTCGGATTCTCAGTTCAACAGTTGACAAAAGATTTTTATGGGGATACCATGCCCCTGCTGCAGGGCATGGTTCCCCAACGTATGAGCACCATGCCCATAGGTTGTGCATGCCCAGACGTTGGGCACCATGTCCAAAATTTTAGAATTTGTGTATGACTGGCTAAGCCCCTCAGTCAGTCCGTTTAAAGCAGAAATGAAAACTCCATCGAAAAGAAGAACCCGTTTACTTGCCTGTACAGAAACGCGGTTTCAGCAAGCTAAACGTGCATTACCTGTTACCAGAAATCGTGACTGATTTTCCTGAAAACCACCTCTCCTTGAACCAATCACAGACAATGCTTCGACCATGAGTTGCGTTTTTGACAATAACCAGGGTATCTGTTACCACGGTAACTGGATCTGTAATTAGTCGTTTTTGCAGTTACCGTGGTATCTGATATACGGTTGCCCTGCAAAAATGACATTGCCGAAATTAATTACCATCAGCTACCACGATAATTGGCCATATACCACGACAACTGCAAAAACGCCTTTTGACCGTGGTATCATATTGCAAAAACTCGACTATGGTGTCTGTCTACTGCGATAAAATTCTGAGTGGAAAGATTCAGTTGGACTTCATAGCGGAACCTCTAAAATAAGTTTGAAAGGAAACTTGAGACTTTATGGGCTGTTGGTGATAATTGTAATGAAGTGAAAAGAAAATTGGCAGTGCAAACAAAAAACTAGCAGTGAAAACCGAGGAGTAAAATTTTGGTTGGAGAATCAAGTTAAAAATAGTGCTACTCATAAGTTCAGGATAAATGAGTATTTGAATATATCTCCAATATGGAACATGTCCATTAAAAGATCTAGGTGATGTCCCTTCACACTGCGCTGGGAATGCCGAACTAATAACGGGAATCGTTTATAAGTTATTAGGTTATTGAAGATTTGCTTTCCAGAACATTTTCTGAACCGGTTTTAATTTTTTAGCGAGTATACAACGGCAGTACTTCTCCCCTCGAGACGGCTCTCCTCAGATCGGTCTCATTCAGGATCACGTGGTCTCCGCTTTGAATCTAACCATGCGAAATACCTTCCTCACCCGAGACGAAGCTCAACGACTTCTTGCGTCGGAAGCTGTCCGCGTGCGTGGCTTTAAGATGCCGCCACCAGCAATTGTAAAGGCGCCAAATTTGAAAGAGGGGTTATACACGGGAAAGCAAATGGTTTCGATAGTTTTACAGAGTTACTTGAGGGATGAAGCAATCCAGAATGATGAGGAAGTTAGGTTCTTCAACATGACCTCGAAGGCGAAGATTGATGCTGTGGTGAGTACCATTCCCCTCCTGCCCGTCATAGGGAATATGGGGAAGAAAGTAATACTCTTTAACCATGTTACGGGTCCGTTCCAGCCTCTAGCGTGTTCCACCCCTCTAACAGTAGTAACTATTAGTTACTATTTTCGTTCCAACCTCGTGAAAAGTAACTACGCTCACTGTTCCTACCTCCTCGAAATAGTAACTATGTGTTTACCATGCTCGGGAGCGTAGTAAGCGTGATAACTACGCATATCTGTAACGTGATTGGTCGGAGTCTCGCATGGCATGATTTTCCGCGGGAAAATAGAAAAATCCTTCCAGCCTTGACGGCAAAAAGTCTGGATTTGTGACGTCATTCGTAGCAACTACGGTAAGTAGGGTGGAACACGCTTGACAGCCTGACGAGGACCCTTGCCAAAAAGGGCCGAAATATCACTAAATCATCGTAGTTATATACATTATTTGGATATATGTTTCAAAGTCAGCTTGAGCCCAAGGTATGGTTCATCCTGCAATTGAGAGTAACCACTACCGACTTTTACCAATCAACAAAACCATATTATGGGTGCATTTCGACCTCCTTGCAGTAGTAACCACCACTGTCGTCCAACCCGAGCTGCGGTGAAAGTTAACATTGTTGACCTTCTCCGGAAACATTTTAAATAAAACCGGTTATTTAAATTGTTTCCCTGTTTTCGACACAAGTCAACGGGTATCGGAAAAGGCGTAAGACAGCCAAAACCGTGGGTTATTTGTTGAAAGCAAAGCATAGTTTTAAAGTATCCAAATATTTTAAAATTCTGGAAGTTAAAGAGTCTATAGTGCGAGGGGTCCTTTAAATTAAAGAACCTGGATCTGATCCCAACCAGAACATGTTTGTTTCTGTTAGGCTCGCTAAAAATTTGGTTAGAGAAGTTTGTGATGGCATGTGTTCTAAAGTTAGTGATACGAACTGTCTAAATCATTTTTAAGTTCTTTCACTTTCGTTTCTAACAGAGCTGCTGCGAGTCCAGCAAATCCGGGTCCGAGACAAGTCCGAGTCCTTGAAAAAGGCGTCTCGAGATGAGTCCAGAATCCGAGTCCACACACCTATGGCGGACGGACTGTTCCGTGAAAGACGAGTCCGAGTCGTTAAAAAAGGCGTCTTGAGACGAGTCCAGAGTCCGAGTCCACCAGATCTGGTTTCTGATGTCCAACCCATAAAATTAAATTGTCAATTTACACGCATGGCTTTTATAAGAAAACTTCGGACTTCCGACATCACCTTCGGCGATATTGGCTTCCAGATTCCCAAGTCTCAAGTGTTTAAGCCAGGCTTCACCTTCCAGATTCCCAGACGTCCGGGGCTTGCGCATAGTCAAGCCAACCCTTCCAGATTTCCATGATAATGATGACAGCTAAATCTGCTGTTCTTCAACATTTCCTAGGTGTCCCCTTTACATTTCAAATATCTCTTGCATCGCAGTCACAACTGTCAATCACTTCCCTTTTCTTCCCCCATTAGCATATTTGTTGTGTCTCGCGAACGGGTTGCCTCTATGGCACCTTCCAGACACCCGTAATCTGGGGTGTCCAACACCCCGACTTCCAGACATTTTTGGCATGGCTTCACCTTCCAGATCCGTCTCGACGAAAACGGCTGTCTGGAATCCGGAAGAAAAATCTGGAAGGTGAAGCCTCACCTTTCGATTCCTGGTCAGGACAACCAATTTGCTAAAAAATGTGTAACGGTAATAAGAAAGATTGATGCGATTCCTGGTAGGAACCCGGATACACGTACTTGAAAATGAGAATTTAGCGACTGAAATACACGACCAGACTGGAGACAATAAGTAAATGGGCGTAGTCACTGGGAGTGCTGCTTTAGATAGATAGATAGATAGATAGATATCGCTTTTATTCTTGTCGAACTATCCAGGTGAAATCCAAATTTGTCGAAATCGTCATATATAAACATACACTCATATATAAATATGTCAACGTCATATATAAAAGTAAACACTAAATAAGATTTAATTTTAACGAAAGACGGTACAAACTACAAACGTCTTTTTATTCCGTACATGGTCACATTGTACGTTTTGGGATCACCACTGAGGCCGCTCTTGCAGGTTGTTCGCGAGCAGTATTGAACGGTGGCGGAAGTATATATATACTTATGGATAGGGTGCTCAAGCATTTTCTTACCGGAAGCCATGCACAGTTTCAACCTACGGGACTTGAGTTTAAGTTTCTGAAGGAGCTCGTTGTAAGGAATTTTGGGGGATCGTGACATATTAGTAGGGGACTTTTCTGTATTTTTTCAATCCGATAAGCCTGGTCTTCAGTAAAGCCAAAGTGCAAAGCTTCCACCAGGTATTATAACCCTGAAGGTATAAAAGAAACATACAAACGGACCTTTTCTTCTATCAATTAGTTTATTGCAACCATAATAGTCCTGGGCTAACTGAGCAAAGAATGGAGAAACGCTAAAGAAAAAAAAAGAATCACAAAAACACTTAAAATGCTTGATAAAATACGAGGCGAGTGACCTCAGATACTCTGACGATTTTCGGCTAATTTGTTACATTCCTGATTATTTTTGCTTATTATGATTCGTGTTTCTGATTATTCTTGCTTATTCTTCTTCTTCTTTCACAGCTGTTATTCGACGGCGACAAGGAAAAGGTGGCGGTATCTGACAAACTTCATCGAAGCGAACACAAAATGAGGGATAGTGAAGTGATCATCAGAGAGGGAGAGTTGTGCGTGGGAGTTTTAGACAAGAACCAGATCGGTACTGAAAAGTTCGGCCTCATCCATACGTTGTTCTGGGTAAGGATATTTTCATCCGTTTATCTGTAGTCTAATGGCAATCAGTTTCACCAAGAACAGATAATCAGATAGAACCTCTATAGTACCATCCAGCGACAATGAATACCCCGAAAAAACTGAGCGGACTTACAGGTATTTACTGTAGCTTTTTACCGGTCTAATCTACTTCCGTCTTCGCCTCTCATCGCAGAGAAAGAAAATGCAGGAGGCGTACTCGGCGCGCTGACCCGCTCTGGAGTGCGTCCGGAGAACCAATCAGCTTTGACTTCTACTTTTCCTCTACGCGGCTTCACAGCGATAGGTATTTGTAGAAGTAACGGAACGTGATGTGCCACGAAGCTACTAACCTCCGTTCGTTCATAGCGGAAAAGGTACGGGGAAATACTCGACTCCGCATGGTCATATTAGAGACGGAGGTTCTATCTGATTATTTGTTCTTGGTATAACTAAGGGGTTCAGTGTTCAGTTTAGCCTTATAAATTTTTTAGAGCAATTCAGCTTTTTATTTTTTTCTTGGTTGGACGTCCCTAACCGTTTGTCAAGCTCCTTTCTTTCTTTCTTTTCTTTCTTTATTTTGTTTCAAGTCTTTTTATTTCTGTCTTACTGATAATACTAATGCAACCTACTTCCATAATTACTCCGTATATTTCTAAGCCCTGAGACTCCAATTTCGTACGGTACATTCTAACCCTCTAACGAATTCTCACTTGCCGTGTTTTGCTACCTTCGATGTGTGTCACGCTGTTTACGGTTGTCTGCTATAAGTTTTCAATTAGAAAAAACGGTTAAACCAATGAGGTTCTTCGCCACTTGTTGTTATTTCTCTTTATACTCTGATAGGCGGTTTATGTCCGACTTGAGAACATTATAGGGTAGCGTTCGAGCGGCGGCAATATGAAGGTGTATTTGGGATCGTAGTCTTTCGTTTCGGGAGGTCTGTTCCTTTTCTTTGATACTTACTTTATTAATTCCTTAGATTATAACAGTCAGCACAGTCAGCACGTAAGATTATCTCAAATACAGACATACGTCTCGCTACAATAAACTCACATAAGCATCTCATAATTCAGTCTACGAATCGTCTCCGGAATCATCTAGCAACCGTCTGCTCACCTCGGGCTTCACATCAAATTCCTATTTTTCTTACTGCGTAGGAGCTAACCTTTAAAGTTTAACCGAAAAGGGCTAGGACACGACAATCTAGTTACCCATCACTTGTTCACTTAAATAATCTTGAAAACCCGATGAAAAAGCGTTAGTTTGATTTCCTGATATTTCCAATTAAGCGATTATACCACTGTGCTTGCCGATCTTCCCGTTTTTGTGATAGCTCTATGGTGCCTGGAACATTTGGCAACAACACCAGCAACAAACAAATAAATAAACGGGTGGCGACTAATTGTGACGGAATTCCATACAAACGTGATCGTGTACCAAATAAACAAAATAGTGTCTGCTAGCGAGGTGTCTTGTGTATTGATATTGGCTGCCCGATTTTCATCATCAGCAACTGTTGCGTCAGATGGAACACCTTCAGCAATGTCTTGGCACCTTTATTACAGGGTTGGTGGGAGATACAGTGTTTAATTAAATTACTGGTCTCTCTCAACCTTGTGGTTACGGACCAACATTCGACAAACCTTTCCCACCTATTACTTGTCTGAGGTAAATCCTTCCTTATTCCTTTGAATCACTAAGAATGGCCGATTCAGTCAGGATTCAGGGGGACTGTATGGCCTAACATTGTCGGAACCACTCTAATAATAAGATTTGTTTTCTAAAATATGGAAAGTAGTCAGTAATCACTAGAATTAGGCTGTATCAATGTACAATGCAGGGAAAGGACCTGACCTCATTTTACACTAACTCAATTTTTGTAGCGAAAATGTTTAAATGAAATGTACATGCTGTCTGACAGGCAAGAGGTAAAATATGACTTTTTTTGAATAAAAAAAAAACTTCTGGCTCTTGGGCTCGAACCCTTATTAATGTGTTCAAAATACTCAAATTCTGTGCCTTTTCTTTGTTTTCAAGCTGCTCTGTAAAGGTATATTCGGGCCATTGACTTTGGTAACTGAATTGATCTTTTCTGAAAAGAAAATAATGTTTAACTAGAAATACTGAAGCAATATTTATCTGTCCATTATGTAAACCATTCAATTAGCTTCAGTCTAGTATGTTTTTCATATTTGTTCGTTCCGTTTTAAGCCAGATAGATTATTCTGAAGGAAAGACTTTTCTGGAAAATTGAATTCTTTTCTGAGATAAATATTCTTTGAGCCCTAGCTGACTTTGAAACATTTATTCAAACAATGTTTACAACGGATACGTCAGCTATGATTTTTCATCAGCGATATTTCGGCCCTTCTTGTCAAGGGTCCTCGTCAGGCTGTCAATTGGCTGTCAATATTGACAGCCTGACGAGGACCCTTGACAAGAAGGGCCAAAATATCGCTGATGAAAAATCATAGCTGACGTATCCGTTGTAAACATTGTTTGAATAAATGTTCTTGTCTGAGGTTGTCAACCCCTCCTTTAATGCAGAGCTATGCGATTCAACGCCTTCCACATTTTCCCCCCTAACTTTGCTGTATTCCACACTTTCTTGCTTATGAAAAAGTTTTTTTTACGCAAATTCAAAACTCTACCTTCTTTCATTTGATGGTTTAAATGAACTAGCAGCAACGTAAAATAATTTTTACGAAGTTGTCGGCTAGTTTGGGTGTCTGACCTACCAGTCAAGGAAAAAATCTGATTTTTTACATATTGACAAAAATATGTTAATTTCCAGACTGTTATACGTTTGTTTGTGAATGCTTGGAGCTTTGAAAAAAAACAGAGCCGAAAATATTCAGTGGGACTGCATAACCTTGTCAAAACCATTCGGACCCTATACTATAAATTTTCTGTTCTATTTCCCACCATTCAGTAATCCCTAGGATTTGCCTGTACAATGCAGATAGAACAGTAGCAGCATGCTTATTTGGACACCTCTCTAAATTTTCCATACCTTGGCCCTGTTCACAAAACAGTTGACAATATAGTGTAATATCAAACTTCATATCAGTAAACAGGAGTCTCTTGCAGCAATTTTCTTGTCAAAAAATAAAAAGTTGTTTCTACCGACATTCTTTGAATTTAAATTTTTCCTTTTTTAATTTGCTGGTTTAAATCGACCAACAGTGAGGTAAACAAGAAAAAAAATGGAATGAGTTGTCTGTCGGTTTGAGTGCTTGAGGTATCTGTGAAGGAAAAAAAAATTTGATAAAGTATGTACACGCTTGTTACCTACTGACAAAAATATGTCGAGTTTCAGACTGTTGTGTTGTTTTGTGAAAGCTTGGAACCTTGAAAGAAGAAACAGAGCAAGGGGGAACAGAGCCTAAACTGTTCAAGTCTTGGATGAAACCTGGGTATGAAACCTAGCAATTAGTACATATACTAGCATTTTGGCACCTTTGTTACGTTGGGTGCAGTATTGATATTTGATTTGAACCGCTGGTGTCTCTCAACTTTGTGGTTAAGGACCAATATTTAGCGCACCTTACCTGAACAATGTTTTAGCACCTTTAGCACCCACCATTCTAAGCACATTCCAGGTTTCACCTTCAGCTGAGTTTGCCTTCCATCCACTGTGTCCAAACCCTGACAACCATCAACATGCTAAAAAATTGTATCAGTCTACAAACTATGTTTGTCCAGACAAGTAGCCCATTTCTTAGGCTAAACTACTGAAATGCAGCTGCTCAGAATAAAGACCAGTCTATTTTTTTTACTATTTTACGCCAAAAACACAATGAAACACTCAGAATAAAACCGTATATCTCTTTATTGTAAAGCCTATTATGCTTCACTAAATTTCATCAAATCAGGTGCAGTTTCGACTGATGATGACCAACACAGCTGTTCCAATGTAACTGGCACAAGCAAGCCTGCAAGGCTGAACTCGCCAGGTCCATATTATCCTGAAACTAATCATAAAATTAGAATGCAAGTTTATGTTTGTATATAAGGCTTCATGCTACTGTTTCCCTATGGCTTCCCCGTTTTCTTCTTCAAATACACAGCTGTCTGAGCACTGAGCAGTCCTCACATAGTTAATTACCCCCCAAAATACCCTGTTTATTGGTATATAGATTATATTATTTTCAAAATACTGAAAACAGTAGTTTCATAACAGATAACGCAAGGATGCTCAGGTTTAATGGACAACACTCAACAGACAACACCTTGAATCTGTTGTGTTTGAAGCTCGTTATGGGTGAAATTTTATGCATAATAAGCATTGCCAGGAAGAGCAAGAAAGGGAGTAAAAGTGAAAGAAGTATTACATAATTTTAGTAAGGACGAAGCAAACCTGGTCATCCTGAACCAAAATACAACGTTTCAGGTATGAAATATTTGCTTTCAAAGTAGATACTAGTTTTGGACAAGAAAGGTAGTATGAAGAAATGTATGATTTTCGTGAGGATGAAGGGGAGTTAGTTTCGACTTACACCTTGACAGGGGCGTAACTAACATCCTGGGAGGGGGAAGGGGCTATGCTAATTAGCAAGCTTCAAAGATTCAATCTTAGCTAACAAATTCTTGCCATTAGCTACTGGCATGATAGTTACCATCTGCAAACACGTAGGTGAATAAGGGCTTTTTGAACATCCAAGCCCTTGTAAGTAAGCTTCTGAGGTGTGAACACTCAACTCGCAATTGCCTTACACCAGTTCAGCGCTCCAAGTGGATTGGTTCTTCCAATCCCCCATTGTCTCGGAATCAATACTCGTATAGACACACTAAGCAGTCGGATCCATAAGGTAGCGGGTAACTTTCAGTTTCTGCGACATGTCCATTAGGGACTCAGATTGCAGGTTTTCTGCTCATGAACCTGTGGATCTATTTTACTCTGTCTGACACAACTGCGGTGGTGCGGTAGAGGGCGATTTACAGAAACTAGTCCGCTTAGAAGCGGTGAACCGGAATATGGTGAATTTCCGAATACTGAAGTTTCATTTGTAACAGGGGTTGCATTTTTAACCACTGACAGAAACAATTAAAACTCATTTTGCATTCTTCGCATATATCCCCTTATTATGTCTTAAAGGACACCTCGCACTACAGAGTGTTTCTGCTGTTTTGGGGTATATGACTACTTTACAACTTAGCTTTCCTTACAGAAAATTACACAAGGCTGTAGCTTTTCTTGGCCTCTCCTTACAGCCCCTCACCCTGGATGGCAAACTCGGCAAAATTTGCATAACCAGTTTTCGCACCAATGAGCTAACAGTATTGGCCTGTTTGACTATCCTCCCATTTTATTTGTCCCCCTGCTAACACCCCCAGAATACCAAAAAAAAAAAAAAAAATTCTTATACCTGTGTAACAATCCCAATGCAAGATCTACAACTGAAAAGCTAGAAACCTACCTAATGTGATACTCTTCTTCATCAAGTTGGTTCAAACCAGCTGTTACCAACAAAGCTTCTAGATGCGGCGCAGAAAAGTGATTGCCTTTAGTCACCTGTGTCCTCTGATTGCTCGGTGGTAGTAACTATGGGTTGATCTTGGAAGGGTGTTCTGGATTTCTCAAGGCTCGACTGCACTTCAACCTAAAATAGAAACAGTTTTCAAAGGATGGAATTTCTAGCCAATTACACTGTAAAAAGTCTCTCCTACATCGGTCTTTAGAGGTTGCACATCACCAAGTCGGTGATTTTTATTTCGAATTCGGAGAGTTACAATCCGAATTCGGAGAGTTAAAGTCCGAATTAGGAGAGTTCAAGTCCGATACAGGATTAAAATGCGAAATGCTGCAGATTAAGTTATCCTACTCTGCAGTATTTTGCATTCTAGCGTTTTAATCCTGTATCGGAATCTAACTCTCCGAATTCGGATTTTAACTCTCCGAATTCGGAAGAAAATTGCCGAATTCGATGATGTGCAACCACCAACGTCCGATGTAGGAGAGACTTTTACAGTGTAGTTATCTTGTCACAGTTCCTCCAAACATTTATATGTGGCCTCACCAAGAAGTATGACTAGATAGTTTCCTTGAAGAGCCAGACCATTTTTTTATATGCTACCCAAAAGTCTCAAGCAGTAAGACTGGTTTGGTCTCAAACAGGGAGCGGCGAATCAGCATGGTACCAGATATACATACCAAAGTCACCCCTGTTGTTTGTATGGTTAAGAGTCTTGATTACCTCCTAGTAAACCAACCATTGCTAATTTTTTTCTCATAAAAACCTGACATGTGTAATGTATATTTTGATGGCCTAGCCTACTACAAAGCGATTATTATTGGGTTTTTTTTTATCAAGAAAATATTCAATAGTTACCCATGAGTTGCGATTCTGCACGTTGACATTCTGCTTCTGCATGATCTATGTTGGTATACTGTCTGTGCAGATGGTGCCATTATGGGCTTACTGGTTAGTTTTGTTTGTAATCCTGTTCATTTACTGATTTCATTTGTGAAAATAAAGCAAACAAGAACATAGAATATGCACTGTGTAGGACAGAATCCACAGTAGGTATCTGCAAAGGCAAACAGTGCAAGGATTGCTGTGATGATCGAGTATTTGCTTGGTGTGCTAGCTTTTTGCAAGGGACCTAAGGCTGACTATGTTCCAGGCTGTCTGGCATTGCATTCCCTTTTTGGCTCTTTTCACATGGTACAGGCAGGTCGATGCCAGTCCATTTTCTTCAGAAATACAGAATTGGACTGACATTCTTGTCAAAGTACATTGAGGCTTGCTTGTTTCATATTTGAAGGCAAAGCAACAGACTTCTCTGTTGCAGTGTGTAAGATTATAGCTGGTAACAACAACAACAAGTATGCAGACAAGATTGTAAACAAGATGTAGGCTATTTCCAGAAATCACAGGAACTGCGAAGGCAAAAAGTCCAAGGATTGCTTCTGGGATTGACTATTTTCTTGGTAGGCTAGCTATTTGCAAGGACCTAAGGCTGAATATGTTCCAGGCTGTATGGCTTTCTGTTCTCCATGGCTTTTTTTCACAAAGCCAGTCATTTTTCTTTGTAAATATAGAATCGGAATGTCATTCTTGTCGTAGTATATTGAGACATGATATGAACTTGGTCTTTTTAGGTTGTGAGAAGCCAAAGGACTAATTTGAATTAATAGGTGTGTGGTACTACATATGTGGTGTATTTGCTCGGCTTTAGTTCTATTTATTCATTTTTTTACCTTATTTTTTTGAAAAGCACAAGGGTAAAAAAGGCTTTCTTCTTTGCAACTCTTTGAGGAACCTTGAGTGCGCAATTTACTTGGATTAAAAGTGACTTATTTGCAGATGACTTGACTTCGCTACGCTAAAGTCTAGTTAATTTTTAGCCAGTTTAGGTCCATCACTAGTTTGTCCTGCTTCTTCAGTATTATTTGAAGGTGCTTTACGGAAAATTGGTATAAGAGTATTCTACAAACCTGTAAAGATTCTGTCGATCCGTCGTTCCAAGAGGACCATGTGAACTTCATAAAAATTCCTCCATTGACTCCACTCCGTTGAAGAACACTGGAAGATTTCCTTGACACCGCAAGTCTTCTGGTTGTTACCCTTGTCAGTAGGCAGTCTTCTGAGCTGTTTTTATAATCAAGGATTGAGCGACGACTGATATTTGCCATATCTGACCTCGACCAAAATATGAGCGTGAAAAATCACGTTTGGTCGATATTTTAAAATTTCGCGGGCGAATTGTGGACGGATTCACCATGGGAAAGCGTCCACATTCCCAACGTCCCTACTGAAGACTACTGTGGACAGAATGAAAATCCCTAATGGGTGTTGTAATAATTCAATGTGTTTGAATCTAAGATGTAAAAATAAGTTGCCTGTTCAGTTAAACTTTAAAGTTCACCTAACCACAGTCGCTAACATCCACGAGCTAAAGTCAAGATAAGAGTCTGGAGAAGCGACTTTAGGATGTTGGAAAAACACGAAAGATTAATGTTACTAATACTGATCCCAAAAGCTCGAATTATTCCAACTATTAAGAAAGCTAATTTTAATATTATATATTTAAAATCGTTACGCGGTTGTGTAAATTGCTTTCCTGTCTTCGCTACAAGTGAACGGGTCTCGGAAAAGGCTTGAAACAGCCAAAACAGTGGGTTATTTTTGAAAGCACAGCACAGTTTTAAAGTATTCAAATATTTTAAAATACTGTAACCGTAAGTTGAAGAGTAAATAGTGGGAGGGGTCCTTTTGGGTATTTACTCCCTTATAGTTTGCTTCAGGGCACTGAAGAGTTCGTTTTCTTTTAATAAACCCTTATCCTTCGTCTCTAAGAACCTTCGTAGAAGAAATAGAAGTTGAAGAGTGAATAGTGGGAGGGGTCCTTGTGGGTATTTAGTCCCTTATAGTTTGCTTCAGGGCACTGAAGAGTTCGTTTTCTTTTAATAAACCCTTATTCTCCGTCTCTAAGAACCGTCGGAGAAGAAATAGTTGAGACATTTTTATTCCATTGTTTTTCTTTCTTGCTGTATGTAGACAACGCATATGAATCTACTACTAATAATATATGATAAAAGGCTTTGCCTCTACAAATATCGAAGATAAGATAAGATAAGATTTATTCCGTAAAAGCACAGAGGGCCATGGAAACAACACCAAAACGAACCGTAACCTCAACAACATAACTAACCACAAAAAACGTTCCCTGTGGACCATAGCCACCTTGAGGAGTCTTCCCAAATTTCTAACATATGAAACTTCTACTTTTCAATTTTTTTTTTTTTTTCCTCCCCCCACACCACTTTCCCAAATATTTCCTTCCTCAAATCTCTTAACTCCTTACATTCACCCATTATAATAATAATAATAATAATAATTTATTAAAGCCAACAAAGGGCCATACAACCGTATTCATTATCGCACTTAACTAACAAAATTGACCTTCAAAATTACATACAATAAGATCACTTCTTTTTACCCTTCTAGTATTCGCCAAATTACCTCCGATCTAAACTTCCAGTATACACTTAAAATCTTTACATACCGACCGAATTACCTGACGATTTGTCGACTTCATAATACCAGGAAATAGTATGGGCACCCCACCAAAAAAACTATCTCTAATTTCCTTCACCCCCGGACAATCTGTCAGCAGATGGCATAAACTCTTTTTTACCTTACCACAAAATCGGCAAGCACACTCAGCCACTGACAAAGACCTATTCTTTTCATGGAAAATACATTCATCCATTTTCCCGCACATGGGACAAGTAAGGACCACAAGTAAGGACCACACAACATTCTAACCTTAATACTTTCTTCTCGATCCTACCGGTAATTAATCAATTAATTAATGGGTAATTAACCCTCAGGCTAATTAATTAAATTGTGAATGGTTCTGAGCAGGAATACTGACGACTTAAACTTTTTTTTCAGCTGTATGCTCCCGACGTCGCTTCCCGAATCGTGTCAGCCATGGGTCGCGTTTTCGACGAATACTTGATGAAGAAAGGATTCTCTGTCTCGACCACTGACGTCATGCTTGAGCCTGTAAGCGGTGCCAGGATGAGAAACGCCCTGAGAGACGCTGAGGAAGTAAGTAAAAATCGTGGCGACATGACCGCCTCACTGTCGAATCGACAGGTTCTAACTAAGAGCGCGTTCCACCCTACTTACCGATGTTACTACGCACGATGTCACGAATTCTGGCTTTTTGCCGTCAAGTCTGGCACGATTTTCTATTTTCCAGCAGAATATCATGCCACGGGCGAATCCGACCAGTCACGTTACAGAGATGCGTAGTTACCACGCTTACTACGCTCCCGAGCATGGTAAGCAAATAGTTACTATTTCGAGAAGTTTGGAACGGTCAGCGGAGTAACTTTTTACGAGGTTGGAACGAAAATAGTAACTATAATAGTTTCATTGCTTGAGGGGTAAGGCAGGCTCAGAGTTACTACTTTTGTTTCACCCAGGTAGCGTTCCAGCAACTTGTTATTAGTAACGATCCGTACGATTCTTGTTATTATTGCCGTTCCAGTGCTCGCCGTCATAAGTATTGGCTCCTCCCACTTATTATTTTCGTTCATTGGCTGTTATGTTCATTACAATTTACTTATGATGGTCGTGAGCATCATAAGTGATAATAACTATCGGTTCTGCAGGAACTCCTTTAAGAGAAATAACGTACGTTCGCGTTGTTATTATTTTCGTTCCAGAGAGCGTGATAACTACCGCAATACGGCGCTCGCACCTCCTCTTATCATCGTAACTTTTAATAATTTCACTGGAACGCTACCCCAGATGCGTCTATTGTGTTTTTAGCGCAGACCCGTTAGTGTAGACTTTCAAGTGCAACGCTAAGTCGTCCAGTCGTACCGTTTTGACGCAGATTGCAGAAATATACAGTTTCATCGCAAGAAAGCGCAGCTAGGCATGGGCACTGTTCCTGTTTTCTGTTTCTATTTCTGTTTTTTTCCTCCTGTTTTCTGTTTTAGGGACCCAAAAATAAACAGAACAGCTGTTTCGAAGCCAGCTGTTTTTTTTCTCACCTGTTCTGTTCCGTTTTGATGTGTCCTGTTTTGCCCTGTTCCTGTTTCTTTTTACCTGTTTAAACAGCTAAATCTGTTTTATTGGGCAATCCAATTAATCAGTCGGCTACTACAAATCTTTCAAATGAAGATTTCTATCATTTCGAAATGCCACGTTGAAAAAGAGGCCAATTTGTCAACCTTACCAGTACCCATGCGGAATGAGGATGCGATGACGGCTGCGAAAAATATTTAGCAAGAATCAAGTAATAGTAGGACCAACAGCAAAAAATAAGCTTATTTATTTGAAATCTGGAAATATTGGAACGTTATAGAGCTACCGTAAATTTTTATTCAGCCCGAGCTGACTGCGAATCACCTTTGACTGAGCTAAATGGATGCGTAGTCAGCTAAGTCTTAGGCTACTGTTGCAGCATTCACTCTTCGTGGCAGCGGCCGTCTTTGGGTCCAGTCTGAACAAATGCGCAAGCGCTCAAACGTGGAGTGTAAAAGAAAATAGTCCGGGATCCAGACGGCGATATCGTTCAAAACAAGACCAAAGGTTTCGATGGGATCCCAAAAATTCAATATCTGATCCAGACAACTGGGTCTTGCCTTAGCCAGATCCAGTCTTCGCCAGACTCCTTGAACATTTTTACAATTAAAATTCAGAAACAGATTAAGGCCAAATAGCTAATCACCTGAGAAAACCAAGTTCAGATTGGATTCAGCATGTGTGTTTACCCCTATAAGTCATATCTGTTTTGACGAAAACTTCCTGCCACTTCTGCCAATTTCCCGGTTCCGGCCGAACTCCAGAACTACTTGTCCGGCGAAAAAAGAAAGCTCAAAGAAGAAATCAGGGTATCTTCTTTCTCCAGTAATGAACATCTAATCAACTTCAAGTAGAAATTTAGCTTATGCAAATTTTCCGATTCTAGCCGGATTCCGGTCGAACTATATGTCCGGGTAAAATACGATTGTCATACAGGGACTCAGCATCTCTTCTTACCCCTAAATCACTTATCTAATCAACTAGAAATAAAACTTTGACTTCCAACAGTTTTTCGGTTTTGGCCGGATTCCGGACGAACTACATGTCCGGGTAGAAACTTGTTTTCACATAAGTGTTCAGCATGTCTTCTTGCCCTAAATCGAACATCCAATCAACTCCAAATAAAACTTTTAATTTTGACAAACTTTCCGGTTTGAGCCGGATTCCGGTCGAAATACTTGTCCGTCGAGAAAATAGGTTTCACCATCGTCTTCAGCATGTCTTCCTACCCCTAAATCGAGCATCTAATCAATTTCAAATAAAACTTTTACTTTCAACAAACTTTCCGGTTTGGGCCGGATTCCGGGCGAAATACTTGTCCGTCGAGAAAATAATTTTCACCATCGTCTTCAGCATGTCTTCATACCCCTAAATCGAACATCTAATCAACTTCAAATAAAACTTTTACTTTCAACAAACTTTCCGGTTTTGGATCTAGTTGTCCGATGACAAAATGGTTTTCACCATCGCGTTCAGCATGTCTTCTTACCCCATAATCGACTATCACATTAGCTGTTTCAAAATATTTTGTTTGTCCCTTAATTTGAATCCCCTCCCCCACCCCTAAATGTAGAGCTACAAAGCCCATCTACGACCTTGACTGGTCCGACGACCCAACGAACCCTCACACCAAGTTTCACCAAAATATCTCATTCCCTTCGAGAGTTATCGTGCTTACAGACGGACGGACAGACGGACAACTTTTGCGATGTCATAGGTATCCCTCCACTTACGTTTTGGGATCCCAAAAAAGGGGGGGGGTAGCACACAAGCTGCAGAAGGTCTGAAGAACTCTAGACCAACTTTTCGTGTTATCGTACCGCACCACTCCGCACCGATGTACGTCACCGACTTTTTAGCCTGTAAAGGCAGATTAGGCCTATAAAGACCAACTGCAGAAAAACAATTTTCCTAGCAAAACCACATAAACCAAATCAAACAAACCATACATACTCTGAATCCTCTTTTAACGAGCTATCGAATGCTATATTTTTAAATTTTTTAAACTTGTAAGTTTTTCTTTAACACGTCTTAGAAACCAAGAAAAAGCGAAAATTCTTCGGCTTTTCTAAATAAATTGTCCTTTTTCTCGGAAAAACTAATAAATTGTCATTTTTCTCGGAAAAACTTCCAGCAAACTGCATATTTTTATTATTTCCATAGAAAGATAAGCTCCTTAGCAATCGTGTGAGCTATTAAAACTTCAAAAATACTTAGTTTTAAGAATTCCCGGATTTTTTTAAAGCAGAGCATCCACGTTTTCATCAGTGGGCAACCGTGGATATTTCAAATTAAATATATTAGTCTGGCGGTAACTTTAGGGCCAGTTTTTTGCGTGTGGTCCTATTATGACATTAGTTTTTCCATTGGATACGTTCAAGTCATGTAGACTAGATAGCCTATAGGCTGAAAAGCCTATAAATCCTATAATGATCTTTTTTTGGAAAACACAAGTTCTGAATTGTCTTTCCAGACCTACTTTTTGAGCCGAGAACGAAAAGTCGGATAACACAGCACCTGTGTTGGTGACCGACATTTTGGGCTATAAGGGCAATTTAGGCCTATAAAGACCAGCTCTATGAAAACATCACCCCTTGCACAACGAAATAAGCAAAACACAGCAAATTTCGAAAAACTATATATATATTCTTGTTTCTGGGCTATCGAATTAAATATTTCATATTTTTCTAAACTTATTAACATTTCTAAGAAATGCCTTAGAAAACAATCGAATAATTGAATTTTCCTATTTCTTTCATGACGTCATGAAAACGTCACGGGCCCTAGATAATCGGCCAAAGTTTAGGCAATACCTTTTAGCGCAGTTTGTGACTTTCTGTAAGCCATGTGTTTAAAATCCTTGAGCTTGATCTCGATATATATAGATACACACTTATATTCTGCAACATTAATTTAATCGAATTTACCATTTCTTTCATGACGTCATGAAAACGTCACCGGCCGTAGACAATCGGCTAAAGTTTAATCAATACCTTTTAGCGCAATTTGTGTAAGCCATAGGGTTAAAATCCTCAGTTTAGGTTTCAGCATCCTTGTGAGTCCGTCGCCGTATACGGACTTTAAATTTTCATTTATTATTGTTAATTTTAATTTAATTTATTATTGTTAATTTTAATTTATTGTTAAGCGTTCATTAACTTATTTTTTCTGTGGGCTATGTAACGTGCAAATGCCTTATTATTAGGCTGCAAGTAATAAATTCATCATTCCTTCATTCATCACGCCGAACCATCTATTTGCCCAACGCTGTCTCACGCGTGAATTATCCTCATTAAACACAGATCCAGACTCAGTCATCTAGTACTTTTACTTTGCGGGGATTTGGAGGCTCTCCTACATTTCTTCCGAATTTCTTCTCTTTTCCTCATCGAAGAAATAAATCCAGGAGGCCCGAAAACGGCGTAAAAATCGTAACCTTCCGAATACTCTTGATGACTAACTCTCCTTGCCGATGCAAAATCTTCTTTGAGCCCAAGCTGACTTTGAAACATTTATTCAAACAATGTTTACAACGGATACGTCAGCTATGATTCTTCATCAGCGACATTTCGGACCTTCTTGGCAAGGGTCCTCGTCAGGCTGTCGAAGGGCCGAAATATCGCTGATGAAGAATCATAGCTGACGTATCAAACATTGTTTGAATCGATTCAAAAACGCCGTGTACCTGGAAGAGCCAGAAGTGGCACCGAGAGCGGCACCACAACTGTCCCCAGCGATCGCCGTGATTGGTTGACACAGGATTTCAGTTCTCAACAACTGAAATTCAGTTATTGAGGTAATATTTGAGTCGACATTTTCTTGTTCTTCCTGAGGATCACTGGCGTGTTTTTGACTTAGTCATATTGAGAGTATTGTTTCAGCAGGAAATTTACCAGATAATCGACAGCGTTTTTTTGTTACTATTTTTTTTAAACAAACTGTTAATATTCATCTTCTGGAGATGTAAAAATGTTGCCCGAGAAAACAAAACTGGATTATAGAAGAAAATACTCTAAAGAGAATGAGATGAATGAAAGAGTACCACTGAGTAAGATTAAACCGAGGATTAAACGCACATTTGGTTGTCAACACGTAACTTTCCTCCATCTCGGTTGATATAGGAATAACCGGAATAACACGCTCGACGGCAATTTAAAAATATCAACCTCGCTCAGTAAATATTATTTATAACCTACCTCACCTTCGGCTCGGATAGGTTATTTTCAGTAACCGTTTCGATATTATTTTCCTATCCAGGCCTCAGTTATCACATTTGTAGTTAACATCCTGTGACTCGTCTCTAGTTTAATTCCGACCCGGCTACCTGTTCTCAAGTTCCGAGAGTTTCAATCGGCCTTCCTCTCTAAATATTCTTCGGCCCAAGCTGCCCGCGAATCGTATTTGATATTATTGCCTTTCCTCCACCTCCACCTCCACCTCTCCCCACGGATGTTCCACTAAAGAAAATGTTACAGTTCGGTTCCTTCTTGTAGAACATCTTCGTGGTGTTGCAACAAATCTTGCGCATCTTCCATAACTTCTTATGTCGTCAGCGTCTTCGAGATTAGCGTGGGGGTGTAGCTCAAATGGTAGAGCGCTCGCTTAGCATGTGAGAGGCACGGGGATCGATACCCCGCATCTCCAAATCTTTTCTTTTGCTTTTTGATCCAAAACCAGGATTGCCGCGAGTTTGATTGATTGCCTGCCAACTTTCGTTTGCTCGGAGCAGTGCATTTTTTGTTACCTAACAGTTTGAGTCGAGTCCAGTTATGATAGAGAGCGCTCGCTTAGCATGTGAAAGGCACGGGGATCGATACCCCGCATCTCCAAATCTTTTCTTTTGCTTCTTGATCCAAAACCAGGATTGCCGCGTTGATTGATTGCCTGCCAACTTTCATTTGCTCGGAGCAGCGCATTTTTTGTTACCTAACGGTTTGAGTCGAGTCCAGTTATGATAGAGAATAGAACGCCCTACAGACAAATAATAAATAAAATAAATGGCGAGGGGTTGGCCACTTTTGGTTTTAGTGCACAGCAAGTGCCTGGTGTCGCGGTGCCGTTAATAGTTGCCAGGTAATATAAACTTAAAATCAGCTTGTTTGAAAGCGCCGAGTGAAAGAGGAATTTCCTAAAATTCTTTCAGCCCAAGGTGATTGCGAATCTGAAATTACGCTGACTTATCCGTTTAGCACTGTCTAATACGAATCGCCTAATTTATGGTTTTGACCGGTGCAGGGAAAGGGTGTGCAGCACGTGAAGGAGAATGGGTAACCCCTCGTTAAATACTCGTTACACCAAGTAAGCCTAAGTATCACGAAAAACACTTGGGACTAGATTATGCACGCACTGGAAAACGAAAACTGCCGCTATATCAATATTTACGTTTCGATATCGATACTTGGTCCAGTATATCGATATGTCGCTATCCGATATATCGCGTCTTTGATCATCTCTAACTCCGAATAAAAAAGAAATGAATTATGGAAAACATATTGCTCCAATTTCGGATGTAAAAGTGTAAGTGTAGGTTAGGTTGGATTATTTACAATAATTACGAATGAACAAATATCGTTTTCGATGTCGATATTTACGTTTCGGTATCGATATTTCGTCCGATATATCGATCTATCGATATCCGATATATCGCATCTTGGATCATCTCGAACTCCGAATAAGTAAGAAATGAATTACGGAAAACATATTGCTCCGGTTTCGTTCATATAAGTGTAGGTTATGTTGAATTATTTGCAATTTTTACGTATGAACAAATATAATTTTCGATATCTATTCCGATATATTCGTTATCGATATCGAATATCGCCCAACACTAGAGTCAGCTTCAGTATATTTTGCTTCTGGTGAAGGTAATTCAGTGGCGACAAAACTTTTTTCATATGTGTAGGATGTGCTAAGAATGAATGAATGAATACTTTTAATTCAGCAAATTGCCATAGACGAAAAAGAAAACACACAGAAAAGAAAACAACAACAACAACAAAATCATGCAGTCTGTTCCTGCTGTTGCGTTGCAGCAAGAAGAGACTGCCATACAGGCAGGCAATGAAAAATTGGCACAGTGGCAAATTTTATAACCTCAATCTTTGAATCCAAAAGACGGCACACAAGTGCCGCTCTAGCCTTACGGCGAATTTCATCAAAAGTGACGCATCTTGTCGAAACGAGCGCCGAAGAAACACTACAGATATATGGTAGCTTAAACAAACGCCGGAACATACGGTTATAACTTATTTTAGTGTTGCTAAGACTTGAATGAAGAATGAAACTTGGCAGGCATATTTAAGTTTGAAATAGTCAGTTTCCCCATCAGACCCTCTGGGAGTGCAATAGAAGTGTGCTTATTTGAACGTTCGTTGACTTCGAACTTTGCCATTTTCATGCAGTTGCTGTGGCTAAATGTCTGTACCAGTTAGCCTAAGTAGGTAATTCAGGATTGAAAAGATTGGTTCATAAATTCTCATTTATAGAGCCAACCACATTCCTTAAAGTACTCATCTTAACCACAAAGTACAGAAAATACTTAGGAGCAAAACATATATTTTCATGATCCCCATGAGCCCGATCATTTGTGAAACAAGGGTTTTGCTTCAAAATGAATTTCCAGCTCCCTTAAAAGGACCCCTAGCACTATTCACTCTTCAACTTACAGTAAAGTATTTGAATACTTTAACTATGCTGTGCTTTCAATAAATAACTAACTGTTTTGGCCTTTTTAAGCCTTTTCCGAGACCCGTTGACTTGTAGCGAAACAGGGAAACAGTTAACATAACCGGTTTTCCGGATGGAAAATCTTCCCGCAGACAAACCGTCGCGCAACCGTCTTGAATCGTCGACAGCGTGATACAGATCGAAGGTAGCAAAACATGGCAAGTGAGACAATCAGCGAGGTTTTGTTAGAGGGGTTAGAATATACCGCACGAGATGTGGGTCTCGGGGTTTAGAAATACATGTAATGATTACGGAAGTAGGTTGCATTAATATTATAGGTAAGACAGGTCCTTTAAAGTGTACATCTTAACGAAAAAGTGAAAAAAAATACTTTTGACGACACGATAAATATTCATGATGCCCATGGGCCATGCTAATTTTTGCTTCAAGGGTATTGCTTACAAAAGTCCAAAAAGTAGTTTGAGCAAAATATACAATTTCGTGATCCCCATGAGCCCATAATCACTTTTGCCTCAAGGGTTTTGCTTTCAAATGAGTTTCTAGTGCCCTTAAATTGCAAAAATAAAATACTTTTCCCCGGATCATTCTCTTGATTTCCAAGGGCCCATGATCATTCTTATTTCGAGGGTATCGTTTATAATAAAACACAAGAAACCCAAGAATTTGCAAATTGCTAATTTTCATCCTCTAACCCAGCCTTGCAAGTACCATATGAGCTTCTAGCTCTTGTATTCAACCCAAGCTCATGAACATTGTAGAATTGCTTCATTCTTGGCCAAAATCTTACGAAAATTTGTTCATGGTTTTCATGGTTTATCGCAATATTTTGATATTTTGTAGTCTTGTAGCCTGCGTAGTTGTATGAAAAAGTTGCATGTATTGATATGTAATAGTAAAGAATACTATTATTTAATGTGCCTCAGACTAGGCCAATCTTAAGCAGTAGTATCAAGTAGCATCCTGTCTTGCTGTAGTAGCATCCAGTCTTGCTAATAATAGCATGTAGTAGAATGCAGTAATACGGTAGCCTGGCCATAGTAGCGTGTAGTAGCATCAGTTCGTACTGCATGCTACTTTTTCGTACAACTTCATACTACTATATGCATATTTAATGACCGAGCTGTTGTCGGCTGAATTTTTATATCTTTTCTATTTTATTGTATTATGTTGATGTGACACGAAACCTACTAGTCGGCTTGTCCGTGTCATGACTTTCTTAAATGTAATTGAATTGAATTGAAGATCATTTTTTCATTGGGTAGTAAGAGTTGTGCTTTAAAGATGGTTTTATCTTTAGTTTCCGGCATAAGGCCCTGATTTTGGCTGTTGGTTGTCTCGTTTGCAGTCGAATAGCACATGTTGCACATCTTCTTCCACCTGATCACAT
Source organism: Branchinecta lynchi (assembly GCA_023053575.1). Taxonomy (NCBI): domain Eukaryota; kingdom Metazoa; phylum Arthropoda; class Branchiopoda; order Anostraca; family Branchinectidae; genus Branchinecta; species Branchinecta lynchi. The sequence continues at coordinate 3,834,593 of JAKZAP010000022.1, read as the reverse complement.
GTTCTGCAGTTCGGTGTGTTGTGGAGGGCCTGAAAACAGTTCAAACAATGTATTTGGCTTGATTTTAGTCGCTTTGTTTTTCAGAAACATATCGTGCGCCTGGGCGAGGAGTTGTCAATCCCTCCTCCGAAGAAAAGACGGCACAAGCAGCGTTTTTATGACGAAATCAGATCGAAGTGGGCGGAAATGGAGCAAAAAGTTGATGCAATTTCCTTGGACAAAATGAAGGTGGTATCGAGAGAGACTGGAAAGATACTGGCCGACGCTTCGAAGATGTGAGTAACAATCCACGGGTCGGTCGCCCGATACACCCCTGCCCGGTGGTGGCCGATTTGTTTATTTATTTATTTATTTCCCTCAGAACTGAGGAGTACAAAATAATGTAAAACTGCAGAGTTACTTTGGGGTGTCGAAAAGCCTAAACCATCTGGTCCATTCAATGACACATAAATACTATAAAAAACACACACGATTTCGGCAACTATTTACGCACTATACTATTCACTTGTTAAAAATGGGTGGTACAAGTTGTGGGTTTGGAGGGCTACCGAAGCTTTTATATAAAAGTTGGTCATCTTTTGCTTCAAAATTAAAATTGGGTCTTTTACTTTAAAATTAGATCTGGATTTAGATTTGGTTGATCAGAAAATTCATGCTAGGTCAAAGGTTTTTCCCAATTCTTATCACACAGCCCCCCTGGACGACCTATCGTAACTAACAAGTAACAACAATAACAGATCATTAGGAATTTGCCAAACTACACTGTAAAAAGTATATCCGAGTAAGGATTAAAGTTAACTGCACTATTAGCTACTGGGATTCCTCTTATCTCTATTTTGTATTAGTTACCTCCGTATAGATAAGAACAATCCTAGTAGCAGATACTGCAGTTAACTTTAATCCTCAATCGGAGATACTCGGAGTGTTCTTCATCAAGTCTGTAAGCTATGATCCGTTAAAGGCAAGCTGCGTCTTCCAGATTTTTCATTCGGACATTCGGTTTGTTTGGGGTCCGGAAGACGAAGCAAAACCAAAAATGTCGAGAAGTCCGGGGATTCGAATACCCCAGATTCTGGGATCCGGAAGGGGTTAGAGGAAAAACATTGGAAGGACAAAACAAATAGGATAATGGATGGGGTAGGAAGGGAGCGTGACTAACAGGTGTGATTGAGAGCCAAGAAGATGTGCGATAAGGACATAAGGCTACGGAATTTAAACGAGAATTCAGCATAAGAAACCGAGAAAGCAAAACATAAGTACACATCCATTGATAAAGCTTGTCGCACAGGTTACAGTCAACACTTACGAATTAATTTAAAATAAAAGTAATAGTCCAATACATTTAATAAAAAGAGTTAAGCTCAGGTACACAATTACTTACTAGCACTGGGGTTAAAAAACTTGACAAAGGAGGGAACGAAGCTTTTCAGATATCGGTTTCGAGACACCTGAATAGGCTGTGCGAGAGATACAGCTTCTGCCACTGCTCTTGCGGGTTTTTCTCGATGTGGCTTGAAATCAGGGGGCAGTATGGATCGATGGGATGTACTGTTCAGCAACCCTGTACCAAAATCAAGTGACAGCTTTTGTCGACGGCTAGCAAGGGAATCTAGACCAAACTGTTCAAGGAGGGCACAGTATGGGATTTTTGGCGATTTTGAAATTATCAACAATGTCCGAAATTGAACTCTCTCAATCACGTCTGACTGCTCCTGCGTCAGGCCATAATGCCAAACGGGGGAACAGTATTCTAAGCAGGACCGTCTAGAAGATTTATAAACTCGCAAAAGGTAATCTGACAGCAGCTTCAGAGAGATTGCACCCTAACCGATGAAAACGGATATTGCTACTCCATCATCACGGGATCATAACAAAAAAAAATAATATTGGGAGGTATAGGACTTTCAACTTTGAAATTAAATTTTCGGCGTCTTATCATCATTCTGAGCCAGGGACTTGCTGGAAATGTTAATTGGGCTATTCCTTAACCGTATAATTCTATTTTTGCAAAATAGTTTCCATGGAAGTAAGAGCTTGAAGGCTTCAAAGTTTGAACACAAAAACGGAGTATCGAATCCTATTGGTCGACGATGAAGCGGATTTGAAAAAATGATTCCGTCTTTCTTTACAAACTTTGACGCCTTCAAACTCTTACTTCCATGGAAACTCTTTTGCAAAAATAGAAATATACGGTTAAGGAATAGCCCAATTAACATTTCCAGCAAGTTCCTGGCTCAGAAGAATGATAAAACGCCGACAATTTAATTTCAAAGTTGAAAGTTCTATACTTCCTAATGTTAAATCTTTTCGTTATGATCCCGTCCGTTTTCGTCGGGTATGGTGCAATCTCTCTATACCTGCATTAGCTCTTCGAAGCATCATTTCCGTCTGTTTCTCTCACTGTAGATATGCAGTAAGATACTCCCCAAGTAAGTTCAGGTACACGGCTGGAAGAAGGAAGGGGGGGGGGGGGAGATGAAACTGGGGGATAATTTTGAGGAAAGAAAAGGTCAGTACAACAGACTTCTGGACATTGACAGTCATCTTATCTGCGGCAGCATCGTCTGATATATCAGCCATGATTGTAGCTGCACTGCTTAGGATGTTTTTGTAGCACAGTTTTGCAAGAGATAAATCATCAACATATTTCCAGCGATCTGGCATGCTTATTGCCAGCTCGTTTATCGTAATTAAAAAAAGTAGTGGTCCAAGTATTGTACCCTGAGGCACACCACAAAAGATAGGCAATTCATCAGAAAAAGTTGTTCTGTTGCACTGTGCTCTGTTTGAAAGGAAATTAGCTACAATTCGTGCCAGAAAAGGGTGGACATCAAACTTGTAAAGAAGTTTCTTTAACAGTTTACTATGGCAAATTAGGTCAAAAGCCTTTTTAAGGTCAATAGCTATTAGGTTTACCCGACGGTCAGGCTCGTCCAGATTTTTGAGGATTTTATCCAGCATATTTACCAGATAATGGGCAGTGCCTCGTTTAGAGCCGGGGGTAGCTTTGCGAACAAGGTATGCTCAGAGTTTCGTCCCCTCGTTTGTTCGTTTATATTACTCGGAGCGCCTTTGAATGTTAATTTTTAGGTAATTTTTATTTTATTAATCGTAGTCTAGCATGTTATTGACCATATTTATCATAAGATGTCGGTATAAATGTCGCAAAATTGTATATATGTGTAGATTGTTCTGTTATGATGTTATGTTTAGACGTAAAAACAACCCATCGGCTTATCCGTTATCTGTTTTTTAGATTATATTGAATTGAAATTGAAATAGGTGACGTCTTGGGCATGTTTCCAAACTGTCTAGGATCAATAAGCTCTATTACCTGTTTCTTTAAAGGACACCTAAACAATGAAACCATACTCGAACACACTATGGAGAAGGCATTTACAGACATGGACACGGAGAGCATTCTTCTCCTGAACGTGACGTTTTCAAAATAGGGATGATTGTTTCCGGAGGTTTGCACATGCAGATTCCAAGACAAAAAGCGCAATTCATTCAAATCTTGTACAGTGCTGGCCGGATCGTATTGGAATTTCTTCTAGATATACGTTTGGGCTTATCTGGTTAAAAAATATTCCAGAAGAAGGGTTGATTGGAGACGTTTGTTCATTTCTAAAATTGCTCGGTACTGAAATAAGGACAGATGCAAAATGGAGCAAAAATCATAGCTTGGAAACGGTATTTCGTATTTGGATTGGGTTTTCTGCAGGCAATGTTAACGGACGTCATACAGATAGGGATGATACTTGGTAGTCTTCATTCAGGTGTCCTTTAACCAAGCAGCCAGGAAACTTTCATACACTTTTCTAAACACACTTTTCTAAACACAAAAACATTTGGCGTATCTTTTTGGGGATTGGTGTAACGTATCCTTTTTTCCAAATAGATGGGTAATCCCCGGTTTTAGCTACTTGATTAAAAATATGGGCCAAGGAGAAACATGAATTTATCAGAGAATGCTTTAATTAATTCCACAGGGATATCAACCGGTGTTACTTGTTACATTAGTTTTTTTCAAGACACTTAGCTTTCGTTTTACCTCATTTGGCGAAATTATAGGAAAATCATTAAAATTAAGAGGAGGGCTCGGTATTTCGTCTTTTGGCAGAGGAGGGATTGACTGGACAATATTTACAAGGTGGGCATTCAGCTTATTTGCAGTTTCAGATTCTTTTTAATCTGAATTAAAATCCACTCCTTTCTCTTTTTTTCCAACTATATTTTTATTTCTCTGTACCACTGGCTTTCCTTCGAACTGAACAAATGATTCACCTTTCTCTCTGTATGTTTATGGGCCGCATTTCTTATCATCTTCCGAATTTTTTTTTTTAGTTTATTTCCTTGTTCACGTTTACCTTCGCGGAAACGCCGCCTTTTTTCTACAATGAACCTCTTTATAGTCTTATATTTCGAAGTTTATATTTCATTCAAACAATGTTTACAACGGAAACGTCAGCTATGATTTTTCATCAGCGATATTTCGGCCCTTCTTGGCAAGGGTCCTCGTCAGGCTGGGCTTTGAGCTTGGGCTCAATGAATGTTTATATTTCGGCCTCTGGCAAGGGTACTCGTCAGGCTGTTAATCTTCAGGGTCAATGTCGGGGAAGGAAACAAACCTGTAATAAATATCTGAAGCTTCTACCGACTAAAAATTTCTTATTCGGGCAAATTACTTTCAAATACCACTCTAGGGAAAAAAACAAGTAAGGGCCGAAATATCGCTGTACCATCGTAGCTGACGTATCCGTTGTATACATTATTTGAATTAAATAAATGAAAGTCAATTATTCGCGAATGGCGGAGCAACGAAAACGTCTTCGAGCCTCTTTAAAGGACCCCTCGTACTACTTACTCTTCAACTTACAGTATTTTAAAATATTTGAATACTTTAAAACTAGGCTGTGCTTTCAAGAAACACCCCACGTTTTTGGCTGTTTTAAGCCTTCTCCGAGACCCATTGACTTGTAGCGAAAACAGGGAAACAATTTACATAACCGGTTTCTCTGCTGGAAAAACTTCTCGCAGAGATCGGTCGACAGCGTGATACACATCGAAGGCAGCAAAACACGGCAAGTGAGAAAACCAGCGTGGTTTTGTTAAAGGGGTTAGAATGTACCGTACACAATTGGGTTCTCCGGGTTTTCAAACATATGGAGTGATTATGCAAGTAGGTTGCGTTAGTATTATAGGTAATTAATGATTAATGATAGGATAAGTGATAAAGTGATGAGTAACTTCTCAACCCTTTTCAGTTAAACTTAACTCTAGCAAAGCCTCTTCACTGTGATAGCACAGTACCTATTCAGGGTTGCCACATCAAAAACATTTAGAGAATGATTTTTGGCCCAAAACAGCGAGTGAATTGGGAGTGAAAATTTATTTTTACGAAAAATCGTGAAATGGTCACTTCTGGTCGGAGTCGCCTCCGCAAAAACGACGCATTATAATTTTGTTTTTACGAAAAAACGTGAAATAGTCACTTCTTGTTGGAATCCCTGCTGCAAAAATGACACATTTTGACGTAATCTGAAAAAGAGTGACTTTTATGTCCTACGTGGGACAAGAGTGGCACAAAAAATAGTGACAATTTACACTATCGTGCGACATGTGGTAATGGTGTACCTCTTACGCGCAATGTTGACTAACATCGCAAAGCGTAAGCTTGACTAACCTCGCCACCAAAACGTAGTCACTGATTGGTTTGTAAAGTTCGTACTTACGGATGAACCAAGCCCAGACGATGCGAGAAGCGGAGCTCAATTGGCCATATTCCTGTTCAGCGCTTCCAAGCGGGTGTCTACACTAGTGTTGGTTAAGACATAGTGAAAAGTCGAATCCATAGGGTAGTGGGTCACTTTCACTTTCTGCTGCTGAAACATATGCAAAACCTCCAATACCTGGGACACAGATGACAGGTTTTCCACTTACTAACCTGTGGATCTATTTTACCATGTCTGATCCAAATAATGACGGTGAGGCATTAACAGGAACTAGTCCGCTTGGAAGCGCTGAACAGGAATGTGGCCAATTGCGGTTAGACTCTCCATAAGAAGACGAGGTTCGGAGCGTGTTCCACCCTTCTAATGATAGTAACTATTAGCTACTATTTTCGTTCCAACCTCGTAAAAAGTTACTGCGCTGACCGTTCCAACCTTTTATTCAAACAATGTTTACAACGGATACGTCAGCTATGATTACAGGTTTGTTTCCTTCCCCAAAGTTGAACCAGAGGATTGACAGCCTGACGAGGACCCTTGCCAAGAAGGGCCGAAATATCGCTGACGAAGAATCATAGCTGACGTGTCCGTTGTAAACATTGTTTGAATAAATGTTTCAAAGTCAGCTTGGGCTCAAAGAATATAACTAATAGTAACTATTTGCTTGCTATGCTCGGGAGCGTAGTAAGCGTGGTAACTACGCATCTCTGTAACGTGATTGGTCGGAATTGCCCGGCAACGACGGCAATAAGCCAGAATTCGTGACTTCATGCGTAGTAACTACCGTAAGTAGGTGGAACACGATCTTGGCTAGGGATAAGAATTATTCGAGTAGAACCAGCGCGCATATTCTCGATTTTCATTTCAGTTCTTTTATAATGTACTTTAAGGAAATAAAGTATATTATAAAAGAATTGTGAAATGAAATAAAAATAGGCAACCTGGTGATAACGATTGTTATTGAGAAGAAAAATAACGGACTAGTCTCAGGTTTCAGTTCTGCTTAAATCGACTTGGGCCACAGCAATATCAACACTCGAAATATGTGCCCGCAAAGTCTGACAAGATTTCGCATGCGAAATTCCCGTGACTATGCCATTTTTTTTTATCAGCAAAAACGGCAGCCCTGTCAAGAATGAAATCACAGCACCAACTTTAACTCCAACCAGTTTTTAAAGAAGAATTTAACAAAATCAGATATTTAAGGAAGAATCTTCAATTGTTTTTCCACACGTTAATTTTTCAGCTTGAGCCTGAAGAGAACCCTTGCCAAGAAGGGCCGAAATGTAGCTCTAATAAAATGTAGCTGACTTGTCCGTTTTGCATCTTCAAATATATTTTTTTTTCCATTTCTGTCTTCATAATAACTGTGTATTTGTAATTCTGGATACAGAAGACAATATTCGCTCGCATTAAAAATTCGCTCCAAAAAAAGGTGGAATTTTTTTACCCCCATCGAAGCATGCATTTGGCACGTCCGAAATATGAAGCGAAGGAGGGAAATCGCACCCTACTGTGAAAATCGGACGTGCGTGTTTACTTTTCCGGCGCAGTTTTCTTGGAAACTCTTTGAATGAATGAATGAATTTATGACGCACTGCCCAAGGGCGTAAGTGCAGTAAAAGAGGATGAAGAAATACAAAATAATCGCAAAAAACTCAACAAATATTTTCCATAAAGTTTCACTAATTTAAATCCACGTTGATGTGTCCTTTGTTCAGTCCTAATCACAGTTTCATATCCAATCTCGATTCAATTCGATATTCCGTTTAGTTCAATATAATCTAAAAAACAGATAACGACAAGCCGATGGGTTGTTTTTGCGTCAAAACACAACATAACAATCTGAACGTGTCCGAAAGCTCCCAAACGAACGAAATGCTGAATTAATCCAGCATTTTATGCAGCATTTCGCTTTCGGACTAAAATATTCACTCAATTAATGCAGCATTAATGCAGCATAAAATTCATCAAGAAATTCAGCAAGAATGCAAAATTTTATGCTGAATTTTCAAGAAGAAACTGGGTAGTACGGCGATTCTCTCAGTGTTTTCAGCGGCAAACATAACAAATTCAAAAAGACAACTGACAATTCGGCAAACATTCCAAATTCTAAGACAACTGGCGATCATGGCCAACGAAGAAAGGAAATATAAGAAGATAAAAAAGTTAGATAGCAGTAGCTGATCCATTTTTTCAACTTTAAACAGTTATTTCTTTTTTCTTCTTCTTCTTCCTGACTTAAATTTCGGTATTCTAGAAGTGTCAGAGAAGAAAAAAAGGTAACAGCTTTCGGAAAAAGAAAATAAGAAAATGTAGCATTAATGCAGCATTTACAGCACCAAAAAGCTTTCGGACACGTTCTCTGTCTAATCCATCAATCTATCGCACCGTCTGTCACAGATGGTGCTGATGGTTTGAGACGTCGAACCAACGAACATTTTGCTTTTCAGAGGAAAGGCAGAAACTATTTTCCCGGCCAACAACTTCTCAATGATGATCAAGTCTGGCGCCAAGGGATCCCAGGTCAACCACAACCAGCTGGCTTTCTTCGTCGGACAGATGGACATTAACGGAAAGCCCCCTCCAAGAATGATAAATGGTAAGCCGAAGCGTTGCTACCTGAGTCACTTCTCGGACACTGTTTTATAACATTTAAAGGACCTATCGTACGTATAATGCTAATTCAACCTACTTCCGTAACATCATTCATTAGTTCCTAAACCCGGAGATCCAAATTCCGCTAACAACACCCCACCATCTTTGCACTTGCCGCGATTCACTAGATGTGTTTTTGAACCGAATTCTCGCTTCTGAATTCTCGATTCTTGTACAAATTACCGTTTTTGCTCGTCTGACTTATCCGTTCTCGCTTTTGACAAAAACACTAATTTGGCAGCTCGTCCGCAACCCGCTATACGTGTTTATGCATATTCAGCACCCACACTCTGTTGACCCAATCAGGGAGGAGAATCGAGAATTCACCATCGGAGCAACTTCTCGATTCTGCAGAATCGCGAGGCTTTCCCCGTTCTCGATTCTGACAAAAACGCCAGAAATGTAGAATTCACTTCATCTGAATAGTCCAAAAACGCGAAATAGGAGAATTCGGAGGTGAACCGCCAGGAGAATTCGGATCAAAAACGCAACTATTAGTTTCCATGCGCTCTAGGCTCTGGACGTGTTCACGTATCATGCTACTGATGCATAAAACCGGTTTTCTGAATTTTGCCGAGATCTTGCAAGAAGTCGGTGGGCCTGGGAAAAGGGTTAAAACAGGCAAGGCGGTGGATATTTTTTAAAAAGCAGAGAGCTTTACAGTATTCAGATAACCTTGAATATTGGAACATAAACAGTAAATATTACGAGGTGTGCTTTAAATTAAAGGACCCCTCTTGCTCATTCTGCCTTTCATAACATACCTAGCTCCCTCATGGAATTCTAAGCTGCTAAAATCCCCACTTTTCTCCCATTGTTTCGTTTTGTGGCTATAAGTTTTAGCGATTTTTCGGCCGTGCTGAGTTTTGCTCGTCACACAACGCAAAGTTTGCCGGAATCTTTAGCGTCCGCTGACAACTCTTTCACACATACGGATGTGAGAATCTTCTGTTTTTTACTTCTTTTAAAAGCCCAATTTGATACTACGGTGCGTTCAGTTTCAAATGTTTTGCGCCCAGCCGCCGCGTCGGAGAGCAGGTGCTCTTTGGAGAGAAGAGCCTCGTTTTTGTTGCAGTAGCGCTGCCGCATCGCTGCTGCAGCACTTCTTTGCTTTTGCACAATATGTGTTCCTGGATTCACTTTCTTCTTGGTTGAAGCGGCAGCGGTGCAGCACCTTGCAGGGAAGCACGGACTTGGTCGGTGAGCAAGTCCGTGATTCTCGAGAAGCGCTACCGTCTTCCTCGGAAGCACTGCAGTGCAAAAATGGATGTAGAAAGAATCAGTCCGGAATCGGCCGAGAAGTGGACCTGCAGCATGTAACAAAAGCGAGGCTCGGGAAGGCTGGATATAATCGACAAGCGCTAACAAGAGAATCGCTAACTCCAGGTGTAAAGTAATGGGGTATTCGGAAAAAAAGTTCTGACCCATTACATAGGGAAAAGATCATTTCTAGTAAGAGTTGTGCTTTAACAAATGGATTTGAATGTTATGTTGGATGCCGAGAATATTTGTGTATGACCAGGACACCTGAATGAAGAGTACCAAGTATCATCCCTATCTGTATGACTTCCGTTAACATTGCCTGCAGAAAACCCAATCCAAATAGGAAATAGCAGTTGCGTTTTCGATCCGAATTCTCCTCGCGATTCTCCTCCGAATTCTCCTATTTCGCGTTTTAGGACTATTAAGATGAAGTGAATTCTCCTTTTCTTGCGTTTTTGTCAGAATTGAGAACGGGGAAAGCCTCGCGATTCTGCAGAATCGAGAATTTGCTCCGATGGTGAATTGTCGATTCTCCTCTCTCCGTTCTCCTCCCTGATTGGTCAACAGAGTTAGGGTGTTCATTATGCATATAGACGTATACCGGGTTGCGACGAGCTGCAAAATTAGTGTTTTTGCCAAAAGCGAGAATGGAGAAGTCAGAGGAGCAAAAACGGTAATTTGTACGAGAATCGAGAATTCAGAAGCGAGAATTCGGAACGGAGAATTCGGATCAAAAACGCAACTAGTGTTTCCAAGCTATGATTTTTGCTCCGTTTTGCATCTGCCCTTATTTCAGTACCGAACAATTTTAGAAATGAACAAATGTCTCCAATCAACCCTTCTTCTGGAATATTTTCTAAACAGTTAAGCCCAAACATATATCTAGAAGAAATTCCAATACGATCCGGCCAGCGCTGTACAAGATTTGAATGAATTGCGCTTTTTGTCTTGGCGTCTGTATGTGGAAACCTCTTGAAACGGACATCCCTATTTTGAAAACGTCACGCTCAGGAGAAGAATGCTCTCCGTGGCTATGTCTGTAAATGCATTCTCCATGGTGTGTTCAAGTATGGTTTCACTGTTCAGGTGTCCTTTAACCTTTTCAGTCACGCCTTTTTTTATACAATGGAAAATCCTGAAAACTATACTGTGTAACAACTTGGCGTACCAAAGTATGGTCTATTTTTCAGAGCAATCTTCTGATGTTCATAGCATGTGCTCGGGTTCATAGTTGCGTTATTGCAGATATCATGGTATTGGTTGCCACGAAACTGATATACAGTCACATCACTAAGTTCCAAACTTCTTTCTCGCCAATTGTACAAACTCCTTGTCTCCATTATTGGTAAACGATAAAAGTGAGATGACCCTTTCAGACACCACGATCAGTTACCACGGTCGGACCGTGGTATCTGAATATCAGATACCACGATAACTGCAAAAACGCTTTTTGACCATAGTATCACGTACCATGGTAATTGCGAAAACAACTTTAGACCGTGGTATCAGATACCACGGTATCTGCAAAAACACAACTAATGTCTGTCCTTCTGTCTGACTCTCATTTTTCCATCTTCAGGTCAGACACTGCCGAACAGAGATCCGTGGGAGCCGTCCATGAAGTCGAACGGTTTCGTCATGAACTCGTACTCATCGGGTCTGGACCCAACGGAGATGGTCTTCACCACCATGGCTGGTAGAAGTGTAAGTGAAGTTTTCAGTTTGTCACCACCTGAAAGGGCTCCAGCGAAAGGGTTCAGAAATATTTCATATATTCAAACAATGTTTACAACGGATATACGTCAGCTACGATTCTTAATCACCGATATTTCGGCCCTTCTTAGCAAGGGTCCTCGTCAGGCTGTCAATCTTCTGGGTCAACGTCGGAGAAGGAAACGAATCTGTCAAACAAACCTGACAGGTCAATTTGACAAGATTGACAGCCTGACGAGGAGGCTTGCCAAGATGGGTCAAAATATCGCTGATGAAGAATCGTAGCTGACGTATATCCGTTGTAAAGATTGTTTGAATATATGTTTCAAAGTCAGCTTGGGCTCAAAGAGTATTTAGAAATATTTCATCACAGAGAAGCTTCCTAGTAAGGTTTGAGCATCTTTTGAAGCACACCTCTTACTATATATGATCTTTTCAAGATGGAATGACTCAGAAATACCGTTTTTCCTGGGGTGTTCCTTGGAATAATCCACTATTGCGAGCGCTGTAGCAGCTTTCGGTTTTCACCATATTTTATAGAGCTCATAACTGTTGAACCAGTGGGAGTAACAAGTTCAAACGTTTTAAACTTGTGGGTACTGGGGTCTAGTTATGTCTTTTTGGGGGTCCAACCCCACACACCCATCTGGTTCAGGGGCAATTGGGCCCAGATTACAAGATTACAAGTGAATAGTTTTCATAACATGACAAGACCTGGGCATAGGACGATTAAATTCCTTGTAATTGTAGATCCTAGGGCTGGAAATTTACTTTCAAATTTTCACCTCCCACACCCACCCCGTTCAAGGTCAACTGGGCCCAGATTGCCCAGGAGTAAAGTTCGTTACCTGTGGCAGGAATCAACAGATATCCAGTTGAAACTTGGTAGGTTTGTGAGCATTGGGGTCTCTTTTTGCTTTTTGTGGGCCTCAAACCACACCCCCACTTGGTTCAGGGGCAGTTGGGCCCAAATTGCCCATTTTCTTATGTTTTTAACTTGACAAAAACTGGAGATGGCGATCAAACTCCTTTGTTCTTTTGGTTCATCGGGTTCGGAATATCAATCTAGAGTTGAACCCCTACTTCCCCCTCCCTGTTGATGGGCAAACTTGCCCGTTGTGCCCATGAGTAAAGCTTTTGACCCGTGACTGGAATCAAACTCAAGTTGGTATAGTCGATGAAATTTAGGTCTAGATATGCAATTTGATGGGTCCTGGGCAAGCATAAAATGTCCTTTTGGACCGAATGGTTATGTATAAAAATGGTTCTAAAAACGGATGACCAGCTAAGATTATCTGCAGCTATATTTCGTCTGTTCTTGGTAAGGATCGTTATAGAATGATAGTTAATTTAATTTAATTTCGGATAATTGCGGCACAACATTTCATGCGCGAGCAAATTAATTGGCACTTGTCATTAACCTACAACTAAAACATATATACAATTGTCATAGAATAAATAATTCAGGTAAGCTTGTTATGATACAAGGTAATCTGAGGTACAAACTATTACGGTGCCTTTCAGTGTTACAAGCGACAGGTGTGAGTGTTGGTACTTTCATAGCTGCTTCTCTTGGAGGTCTGGTTCTTTCCGGTTTAAAGGGTGGAGGAAGGATATTTCGGTAGAGAGGGTGGGGTAACAAGTTGGTTCCGAAACGTTGACACAGTTGTTCTCTACGTACAGAAAGGCGAGAAAATAAGCGAAAAAATGAATGAGCTAACCAGTCGTTTCATCAATCGAGGTAGAAAACTGAACGATTTTCCATTGGCTAGCCTGGTGTAATCATGTGACTCAAGTTTGTTCTTGTTTTGGTTATTTTTAGTTGTCGCGGCCTGATTTTGTCTCGTAGGTTCTTGTTATCTTTTATTTTTATGTTTTATTGTTTGTTTCGCTGGACGTGTCAACGAGTGGTGTTGGGGACCGGGTACTGACGGGGGAATACGTATATTTCCATTTGTAGGAATGGCATGTAGTGAAGGATAAATGTTGTATTTATTTGAAGAAGTCTTTCCATCCCGTGCATTACGAATTTGTCTTCTCAGCCGGGCTCTGGACATTTTGTTATTTAGTTTGTAACTAAAAAGAACCTGAACCTAGTGTTGTGTGATTTCTTTTTTTCTTTTTTTTTTGTTTCTTTACCAACTCTTCCGACCATTTACCTTATATTTGTATGGAGGCTTTAAATAAAATTATTATTATTGTTAAAGGGGTTGACTGATACTTGCTCCTGCAGGGTCTCGTCGATACGTCTGTCAAAACCGCCACGTCCGGATACCTCCAGCGAGCTTTGATGAAGAAGTTGGAAGACCTCACCATTTACCATGACGGTTCAGTCCGTGATGCAGCCAATCGACTGGTTCAGGTAAGCCGATTTTGTACTTCTGAATCGCCAAGTAAATAACACACCGTTTCTCTAAACAGAGAATACTACGAAATGCGCCACATGCGAAATTATGTTAAACGCCGAGGAGCAGAGCGTATTTTTGCGATCCGATTGAAAAGGAAAAAATAGCTATGAAATCACCAATCTGTCCGTCGAAAAAAGTGACAAAATAGTGGCCATAGAAAACAAAGTAGACACAAAGTAGATTTGTTCCGAATTAATAGCAAAAAAAGTAATTTCAAGTTTAACACCCCTTATTCAGGAACAAAACGAGAAAACATGATTGTTCTCTTTACGGTTAGACGGCTCGTTTGAAATCGCTTTTGGGCGTGTCCTGCTCATTCATCAACACAGTTTTTAGATAGTCTTATACCAGCATTTGTTTCAGATCGTTTCCCTTAAAGTGTATTAGTTAGTTTGTTGTTATTCATTGTAAATTGTCATTTATGTTATTATTAACTTAAACGACTTTTTGTCCCGCCTGGGCGTTCTGAACCGAAGCCTTTAGGCTAGATAGATAGATAGAAAGTTTATTTTAAAAATCGACTATCGTGGTTATAAACCAAATTTGCGATTATTTGAAACTATTATGTGAAACTATTTTTGTTGAAGTTAGCCCCTTGGGCTGTAACCCATTTATTTTTGGGTCTGTATATAGACCTCCGTCTGGCAATCCTAAAAATTTTTTTGAAGTTTTTGAACCGCTGTTGAAAAACCTGGAAGCATCTAGGAAACCGGTCATAATCTCTGGTGATTTCAATTTTGATCTGTTGAATCTCGATGTTGGCAATAATAAGGATTTTCTAAGTATGATGTTGTGTTCTAGTCTTCTTCCAAGTATATCTCTGCCAACTCGAGTTACAGCTAATACAGCTACACTGTTGGATAACATATTTTATTCTCCTGATTTAATTCATGCAACAGAATCGTCAGTAATTTTGTCTGACATGTCAGATCATTTTCCGGTGAGTGTTCTTCTGGATTTGAAAAATAGTAATAAACAACTTCGTGATTCAACAATGAATAATTCTAAAAAACGATATGAATGGATTGATTATAAAATCCTTCGGCAGTTGACTGAGGATCATGATTGGAGTTCGGTTTATGATTCAGATGACGCTAATGCTGCATTTTCGAATTTTATTGATCAAATGATTCGACTGCGGGATAAGGCTTCCTCGACACGAGTTTTGCATGGAAAATTTGCGCAGAGATTTGACCCGTGGATTTCAGAAGGTATTTTGGTATCACTAAAACATAAAAATAAAAAGTTTAAGAATTATTTAAAACTGCAGACACCTGAGTCTTTTGAAGAATATAGAGTTTACAGGAATAAGCTAAATTCAATTATAAGACATGGGAAGAGAAAATTTTATAAAGATAAATTCTTGGAATATAAATCTGATATGAGAAAGACGTGGCAAATGATAAATGAAAAAATACGTCCTCATAGTCGTAAGAGTACTAGTGTTGATTGCCTGGAAATAAATGGAAAAAAAATTACTGAGCCTAAAGATATTTTAAACGCTTTTGGAGATTATTTTAGTAATATTGGTTCTAGACTTGCATCGACTATGAGTACGCAGCTGAATTCCCCTTTTATTCCAGTTAATGGGCAACATGCGGAAAGTTCGTTTACTTTTTCTGAGATTGCGCCTCAGGAGATAAAAAAAACTATTGTGAAGCTTAAACAGAGTTTTTCTGCGGATGAATTTGGTTTTTCAGCACAAATTGTTAAACACATAGCGTCGAGCATTTCACCTTTATTGGCACATATTTTCAATCTGTCACTTACACATGGGATTTTTCCTGAGCTACTAAAAAAAGCAAATGTTATAGCATTACCTAAAGCAGGTAGTTCAATTGATCCTTCAGATTATAGAGGTATTTCTCTGCTTTCGGTTTTTAGTAAAATTTTGGAAAAAATTGCAAACAATCAATTACAAAAATACTTATTTGATAATAAGATTTTACACACTTCTCAATATGGTTTTATAAAGGGAAAGTCAACTGAACTGGCAATTCATGAGCTTTTATTGAATATAAATGATTCATTAGATGGTGGTCAACATGCTTTGGCGATTTTTCTTGATGTTGCCAAGGCGTTTGACACCGTAAATCATTCTTTGCTTCTTGCAAAACTTAATTCTTACGGATTTTCAACACAAGCTGTTAATTTTTTTGCATCTTATCTTTCTGGGAGACGACTAGAATGTGTTGATAAATCCCGTGATCTTCGTTCAGATACTTTCCAGATTAACTACGGAGTACCTCAGGGCTCTGTCCTTGGGCCTATTCTATTTCTTCTTTTTATAAATGATTTACCGGAAGTTTTGCCTCTTTGTAAAATTATAATGTTTGCTGATGATGTAGTAATTTTTTCTTCTCACCGGGACCTAGCAGTTCTTTTCCAGAACCTTGAAAGCACGTTACTAGCTATATCTGATTGGTACTCAAGGAATTTACTAGCTCTTAACGAGAAAAAATGCCAATATATGTTATTTTCGCGTACTGGATCAGTCAGTTCAGATAGCTTCTCTCTTTTGTTAAATGGTCTTGAATTAAAAAGGGTTGATCAGTTTAAATACCTTGGTGTAATTTTAGATGAAAATTTGTCGTTTCATAAACATGTGAAAACACTATCGTTAAAAATTTCCCGAAATATTGGTATGCTATCACGTCTTCGTTATTTTTTTCCTAAAAATATTCTAAAATCAATTTATTATTCTTTTGTCCACCCATATTTTCTTTATTGTATTTCTGTTTGGGCTTCTACCTTTTCATCTGTATTTAAACCTCTCCAAATACTCCAGAATAAAGCAATGAGGATTCTTTTTAATGTTGAATACAGATCTTCAGTTAAACACATATATGGGACTTCAGGAATATATTCCTTGGATCAACTTCATACAATTTCTATTTCTAATATTTGCCATGATTATCTATACAATAGTTTACCTTCAAATTTCTCTGGTATTTTTCCAACTAATTCCCAATTTCATAATTATCCAACCACTCATCGTTCAGATTTTTCGTGCGAATTTCGCCCTACGTCAAGAGCGAGTTTCAGCATCCGTCACACTGGGCCAAAAATCTGGAACTCAATTCCAGTATCAGTGCGAGAATGTAGCAATAAGCGACAGTTTCTAAAATTACTGAAAAAAAATTTTACGACGCGTAGTTGAGCAATTTCTTTTGTTTTTGTTCTCTTTTTGTTGATGTTAAAATGTAGTTAGAAGACGGCTTTTTATTTTATTTTCGTTGTGCAACATTGTCAGTGCTAAAGTATGCCACCAGGCATGTGCACTGGTCCGTGATTTTTATCTATGTTTGTTGTAATTAAATACTACTACTACTACTACTACTATTTAAACTACAATATATGTGTAAAATGTCAGTACGCTTAAAAATTCAAACTTCGTTAAAATATTTCACGAACTCAGGAACAAAACTTTTTGCATATATAGCGTGTTTTGTAGGTACAGGACAGAGATTGGGAACCTTAGAACTTACCACTCGTTCTGGTCGACTTCCTGGTCGACAACCGGAATCCAAACCGGAAAATTTGTTTTATGTAAAAGCTTTATCTGAAGTTGATTAGATGTTCTATTTATGGGTAAGAAGACATGCTGAATCCGTATAAGACAGTCATTTTCTACCGACATATAGTTCTCCAGGAATCCGGCTGAAACCGGATTTTTTTTTTAATTTAAAGTTTTACCTGAATCAGAGGTTCGATTTAGGGGTAAGGAGATATTCTGAATTCGTTTATGAGCTTTAGTCTTTAGTCGGACAAGTAGTTCAGCCGGAATCCGGCCTAAACCGGAAATTTCGCAAAAGTAATGCAGGAAGTTTTAATTTTTTAATCTGTTTCTAAATTTGGTAATAAAAGGTGTTCAACGAGTCTGGCGAAGACCGGATATCTATACGAACCAATTGTCTGGATCAGATATTACATTTCTGTGACCCCAACGAAACCGTTGGTCATATTTCTCAGTGAGTTTTTTGTTTCATTAATTGCTTTCCATTCGTAGGCCTTGTATGGCTCCGACGGCATCGACCCATCCAAATCCGACACTCTGTACCACGACAATCACTTCAGTCTTATCGCCAACAATCTTCATGTCTACGAACCAAAACTAGAGAAGATATCTGCCTTAGGAGGTGACCAGGATAACAAGAGGCTGAAACGGGCCAGGAAGAAGGTATTTAAAGTGCAAGCGAAACGCTTCGTTTCCTATTTTAGATTTTTCACGACGGACTATCTCACTAATAGCCGTACCCGCTTCCCCTCTCAGGTCAGATGCTTTTCACACCGATCTGGCGTTTCGTCAAACGGCTAGATTCCCTCATCGCTGGATCAGTGAGGTTCTGTTGATATTTTTGTCCTTTTTCGTTATTTTTGAAACCCCTCCTGTCAGTGTCACAAGTGTGGCACCTCCATTTTCACTTTCAAATCTTTACTGCGTCTAATCAAGAACAAATAATCTGATAGATCCTCCGTCTCCCTATCTGTGTACTATGACTATTTCCCGGTACCTTTTCGGCTGTGAACTAGCGGAGGTTAGTAACTTCGTGCCACATCACGTTTCGTTACCTCTACAATTAGCTATATCGCTGTGAAACAACCTTGAGGAAAAGTAGAAGACAAAGCTGATTGGTTCTTTGGACGCGCTCAAGACTGGGTTAGCGCGCGGAGTACGCCCCCGGCATTTTTTCTTGTGCGATGAGCAACGGCGAATACGGAAGTAGAGTAGTGGGGTAAAATGCTACAGTAAATACCTCTAGGTACGCTCAGTTTTGTCGGGGTATCATAGTTGCTGCATGGTGCCGAAGACAGGTTCTATCTGAGTATTTGTTCATGGACTAATCGTAAACTAGTTACGGTTTGTTTATTCAGTCCTTTTTTTCGGGGATACCAAAACGTATTCTGAAGGAGACCTATTAGTTGGCCCGTCCGTCCGTCTGAGTTTTACATGAAAAGCGATCACGTTGAGCAGAGACAAAGCCGTGCCGGACCTGCTGAGAATCGAACGAGGAGAAGAAATGTGTTATAGTGCAACGTCTCGAGTTCATGCGGAATTTGAAATTTTTTTTGCTCCCTGCGTTTTTATAGCTTTTCGCGGATTGTCTAGTATTTGATAGTGCAAAACGGATGTGTCAGCTGAGCTTCGGCCCTTCTTGGCAGGGGTCCTCTTCAGGCTCAAAACCGCTCAATTGGTTATCAGGATTTAATCTACAACAATGTGTCATTGCAGATGAAAAAGGAAGAAGCCAAATACGGCGAGGCCCGCCCTCTGCTCCACCATGTGCCTCCGTTTACCTGCCTCGGTGCTACCTCGGACAAGTTTAAGCAAAAAGTTCAGGTAAGTGCAGTGCTGCTGCATCCTGTTGAGCGTGTTCCACTTACTTACCGTAGTTACCTCGCATGACGTCACGAATTCTGGCTTTTTGTCGTCAAGGCTGGAACGATTTTTCTATCTTCCAAAAGAATATCATGCCACGGGTGAATCCGACCAATCACGTTACAGAGATGCGTAGTTACCACGCTTACTACACTCCCTAGCATGGTAAGCAAATAGTAGCTATTAGTTACTATTTCGAGAAGGTTGGAACGGTCAGCATAGTAGCTTTTTACGAGGTCGGAACGAACATAGTAACTAATAGTTACTATTTTTGGAAGAGTGGAGGACGCTCGTTGTCAGTGTGACAGTGGGCATACTCTGTAGCCTTTTTATTGTTCAACTATCGAAAGTGGGAACTGTCGAAGTACTCACCAGATAATTGATAAACCGTACAAGATTCGGTGCCAAGAGTACGAAATTCAGTAACAGCGGGACGCACAACTACATAAACCTATTCGTACTTATGCGCCTCCAAACTTTTTTTTTTTAGAGAATGAAGGGTTTATTGAAACAAAAACTTGTCGTTTAGTACTTGTTGTTTTTTGGTTGGGCGTCCCAGACCGGGTAAGTCAACCTCCTTTCTTTCTTTCTTTCTTCTGTCGAAGTTTTTGTTGTTGTTGATAGAATAATTAGTCCCTTACAGGTTTGCCTCTAGGCATTCAAGATTCTATTTTTTTTTTAATAAACACTTCATTCTCTCTAAAAAAAAAAAAAAAGCTTGGAGGCGCGTTATATGTACGAAGTATTTTGATATAGTTGTGCGTCCTACTGTCACCGACCGCCTCCACGTGCAACAGTTCCCGGCCGGTCATAGTAGCAATTCAGTAATTGCAAGCAGGGTTTGATTCTGTATCGTGTACAATTCCAAGGATCGCACTTGCTTTTAAAAATACACAAAAATGAACAAATCCCCCGTAAAATAAGAACACAATAAACCCCACAAGGTTCCAATGACCCGCCACATAGGAGTGAAGACGAAAAATAACGAGTCAATATATTAAAAATTATTCAGAATGGAAAAAAATCATCTGGGATATTCTTCAGTGATGTTTCGGCCCTTCTTGGCAAGGTTTCTCTTCAGACTGTAATGCGAAAAACTTTCTTTAGTGTTTGGAACTAAACTCTTGAATACACCAGCATCCTCCCCCCCCCCCCAGATTTTTCAGCGGCAAGAGTAACGCCGGAGAGAGTGGTAGCCCAGCCAGTACCCAGATTGCAGCCAATTAAACACACAACGACTCGTTACCTAAGAATTTGAGTTCCCGCCTTTGTCAACCTTTTGATCTCGCATCATCAATTGTATATAGGTTTGAATATTTTGAGTTACGTTTGACAAGTCTTTGATGTATCCGAACTAGTGTAGAATACTTTTTTTTTATTATATAATTAGTTGTAATATGGACGAGAACCATCAAATCGGCTTCACCGTTGTATCGGTTTTGAAAAGTAAATTGAATTGAATTGAACTGGAAGAAACGGACCTGTAAGTTCGTTGTACACTGTAAACAAAAATCTTGCAGTATTTGCTACTGGGATTAATCTTGTCTCTAAAAAGAAAATCTTACCTCTAATTCGGATTAATCTTATCTCAGTAGAGATAAGATTAATTCCAGTAGCAAATCCTGCAGTTAACTTTAATCCTGACTCGGAGAAAATTTGTACAGTGTATTATATCATTTATTTTTATTTCCGTAAGGTGTGTTTAGTGGTGCTGAAAATAAAACACATTGTAGCTGTGCCTGAAGAGGACCCCTGTCAAGAAGGGCCGAAATAATATCCCAGCTGATTAATCCGTTTAGCACCACCCAGCTTGGGCTGAAGGGGTAGGTCTGCTTTATAATTTTAAATTCTCAACACCTTACGAAACAATAATCACGAAAACTACAAGAACTGTGAATCTTATGAGAAGCGCATTTACATCCAAGGACAAACCACTTATTTTATTCAAGGCCCTGGCTCGCCCACTAACTGAATATGACCACTAAAAAACAAGGCCCTTCTACAACAAGGACGTCATCGCTATTGAGCAAGTTCAGAAAAGAGGACCCAACCCAAAAACCTAATATCATTACTACCCTCGGACTACCCTTGCGGTAGTGTTTTGTTATAATTTTAAATTCTCAACACCTTACGAAACAATGATCACGAAAACTACAAGAATTGCGAATCTTATGAGAAGCGTACTTACATCCAAGGACAAACCACTTATTTTATTCAAGGCCCTAGCTCGCCCACTAACTGAATATAGCCACGCAAAAACAAGGCCCTTCTATAACAAGGACGTGATCGCTATTGAGCAAGTTCAGAAAAGAGCAACAAAAACAGTACCAGCCATTCGCCATCTGCCTTACGAAAGCCGGCTTGAAAAATTGCGATTACCCAGTTTAGCTTACAGATTCCGCCGAGGTTATTTAATCGAAACTTTCAAGATATATCCTGATTACTATGACAATATAAGACCTGATGATGTCCTCGTCTTCAACCAATGGCCTATGAGGACACAGCTGGAAACTGCGTGGTGAGAAAAGACATTGACAAGTGGAGCTTCAGAAACCGGATAGTTGAATACTGAAATTTTCTCAATGAATATGTCGTAAATGCCGAAAATATTAATCAGTTTAGAGCATGTGTGGATCGTCACCTGGCCTACATTCATTTAGTGTAGGCTACATATATTATCCTGAGAAACTTATAGAGGCGAAAGCCTTTTTGGTGCAGCTATATCATTACTATATTATTATAAATATTCCTTGAAATATTCCCATTAAATTGTCGAAACTATTAATCAGTTTAAAGCAGGTGGGGATCGTCACCTGGCTGAAATTCAGTTTAGTGAACATATAGTATCCTGAGAAACTTAAGCCTTTTTGGATCAGTTATATTATTACTATATTATTATAAATATTCCCATAAAATTGTCGAAAATATCAATCAGTTTAGAGCAGGTGTGGATCGTGACCTGGCTGACATTCAATTTAGTGTAGGGTACATATATTATCCTGAGAAACTTATTGATTGATTGATTTATTTATTTAAAACATAAGCACAAATCGTGGCACAGTGCCAAATAGCGTACAGTCAACAGATGAAGCTATTATTATTATTATTATTATTCTTTTATTGCCCTCAAAAGTTGAAGAGTACAAAAATTGAAATAAGACCATAATAAACACCTACAGACAATATATGCGTCTAAATATACACGACGATAAATAAGAATACTGGAAACTTTAAAACACTATAAATCAATCATCATAGCGAACAACTATAAATGAGCCTTATCGGTAAAAAAAGGGAAAAGGTTGTGGGTTGGGAGAATATTCTCCGCCTTACTGTAAAAATTCTGAACTTTCTTTTTAACAATTACTAATGGGTCTTTTACTTTAAATTTTGAAACAATCTCAGTATTACTAAACGAAATAGCGAACCCAAGAAGAAATTTACAATACTTAAAATAAGAAACCCGAATAGCTGAGAGATCACTCAGTCTGAAATCGCGGAAAAGGAGGGAAGGATAAAGGACCTGAGGGAGAGCCACTGCGTTAAACAGAGATCCAAGTATATCACGCCGGTAAACACCGCGAAATCTTATCATCAATCCGAAAGCTTTTCTAATCTTTTCTTGAATATGTATAATTAAAGCAGCTTAAAAATCACGAGCTGAGGCAGAGTAAGGGACACCCAGATATGAAACACGATCGCAAAGGGGGAAAGAAACACCACCACCACAATTCAAATCAGCTCGGTCCTTACTGTTAATAGCAAAGTAATGGCACTTCTTAATGCTTATTGTAAGACCTTTAGACTTGAGTTTACGGGTTAGGATGTTAAAATTTTCAATCAGACGAGCTTTGGAACGACATAGAAGGATAATGTCGTCAGCATAAGCAAGAAAAGAAACATCACGAGCATTGGAAATAAGGGTAGTGGAAAGTGAACGGAGGCAATCTGCCAAACAAGCATTAAAAATATAGGGCGATAGAATACCACCTTGCCTAACTCCACGGCCAACTGCAATCGGGTTAGAGAAACAATTAGAAGAAGGTGCCAATATTTTTACTAAAAGTCCATCATACCAAGATTTCAAAACTGTAACAATAGATAAGGGAATACCACCACCAATAAGAGCTAAGAAGGCCGACGCGTGCGAAATGTTGTCGAAAGCACTTTTAACGTCAATTAGCAGCGTATAAAGAGGAGTTCCAGTGGTCCGAGATTCTCCAATCACAGCATCAAACGTTGCGTGCGCGTGGTCGCAACCCATTCCTCTTTTAAACCCAACCTGGTTTAAACCAACATCCAAACGCTCGAACAGATCTTTAACACACAGCTCAAATAACTTCCCCATAAGAGAACCTTTTGTTATTGGTCGATATGAATCACAACATTTCAAATCTCTTTTACCAGATTTAGGAATAGGCGTTACTATACCAACTCGAAAAGAAGAAGGAACCAAACCAGAAACAAGAATAAGGTTAAAGAATGTCGTTAGGATAAGTAGAAAAGAAGGTGGAGCAAATTTAATATGGTTTGAAAAAAGTCCATCCTGATCTAGTGCAGACTGGGGCTTTAACTTTCGGACTGCACCAGCAAGAGTATCAAGCGAGATAGAAAAATCTCGGGCTGTGTGACCGTTTAGTACTTCATCAACTTCAAGACGTTCATTTGGGTCATCATGTGAAGTAATTAGATCAGAAAAGTGAGTCTCCCAATCAACCAGGGAAGGGACCGATGAATTGGATGCAACATCGTTCAAACGCTTTGAAGAGCGAAGTGCTTTCCATAGCTTGTTCTTGTTAGAATCAACAACACGCGACACATCCTCCAAAAGATAATTATTATGGCGACGAAGCTCCGCTTGGAAAATAGCCTTCTTTTCCTTCAAAAATCGGAATGCCGGGTGGTCACCGCGAGGCTTACCATACGCCCGCCAAGACTGATATGCCAGTTTGGACGATTGATTAGCGTGCAATAGAGAAGGATTTAAAGACCAAAAAGGTTTTTCGACACCCGCCCTCAGGCGCTTAACTGGGAATGCCTCACTCGCCCCAGATTTCAAACAATGAATAATCTGAAAATATAAACAATTTAACTCGAGCTGCATTTCATTACTCTTACAATTTAATTTTTCTGGAATATCAAGCTTACGAACCAAAATACTTACTTTTTCACTATACATTGGTATCAAAGTTTTATCCCACTGGATCCGCGTAAAATATTTATGAGGAATAGGATTAGGAGTGGGAACATGCGAAGGTGCGCTTGCGGGGGACGAAATAACTACAAATTGAATAGGCAAATGGTCACTAATTGGAAAATCTGGAATAACTTTAACAGTTATTATATAAAATAAAAAATAATCATATTCGTCGAATTATAACTTTCAACAAATCAGAACAAAACACTAATATCAGTATACTATAGATACCATAAGCCTTGACATGATACAATATACACACAACAATAATCATAATCATCCATTAATAAAGAAAAAAACACATAAATGTAATATCATTACTACCCTTGGACTACCCTTGCGGTAGTGTTTTGTTGTAAACTTCAACAAATTTTGGGATGAAACTATTCCGATAACGCTCAGGGCGGCAACGCGGGGGGGGGGGGGCAGTCTTGGAACTCGCTCAGCACAAGCTCTCTGGCCGTGGGTTCGAAGGGAGGTGGGAGGAGAGGGAGTAGAGTGGGGTGTTCCATTGAATTTAGACCGAAATTTAAACAAAGTTTTTCCCTAATTTCATGTAAATTTTGAAGTCCAAAATGACTTAGGAGATAACAATATAGAGGCGAAAGCCTTTTTGGTGTAGTTATATCATTACTATATTATTATAAATATTCCTTGAAATATTTCTATTAAATTGTAGAAAATATTAATCGGTTTAAAGCAGGTGTGGATCGTCACATGGCTGACATTCAGTTTAGTGTACATATAGTGTCCTGAGAAACTTATAGAGGCGAAAGCCTTTGTGGTGCAGTCATATTATTACTATATTATTATAAATATTCCTTGAAATATTCCCATTAAATTGTCGAAAATATTAATCAGTTTAAAGCTGGTGTGGATCGTCACCTGGCTGACATTCAGTTTAGTGAACATATAGTATCCTGAGAAACTTAAGCCTTTTTGGTGCAGTTATATTATTGCTATATTATTATAAATATTCCTTGAGCCCAAGCTGACTTTGAAACATATATGTAAATAATGCATATAACGGATACGTCAGATACGATTGATTGCAGGTTTGTTTGCTTCCCCGATGTTGACCCTCAAGATTGACAGCCTGACGAGGACCCTTGCCAAGAATGGTCGAAATATCGCTACTAAAGCATCGTAGCTGACCTATCCGTTACATGCATTATTTGAATATATTATTATTATACCTAATATTTCCATTACTTTATGTAGGACTTCGCCGAGTCCCGGGCCCACGATCCCGAAACGAAGGACAAGTTCCTTAGGACGATGGACCTACTTTTCAAAATGTCAGCTCTAGAACCAGGAGAACCGATAGGAGTAGCCGCAGCGCACGTAAGAATAATTTCTTATCTTTATTGTTACAGCAGAGGAATAATTCGTTGAGGTCTAGACAGGGCCTACCTTGCTTTTGTTTTTCGGCCCTAAAACATTCTAATGGAAATAATGTAGTAAGAGCTTTAAAAAAATAAAATAAAAGCAAGTCTGATTGAATATTGAGTGATAAATAAATACATAATTTGTAAGAAGATTGGTGGCTTGTCCATTGAGTATCGAGTTTCTTGGTTGTCTCGTCTTTTTGTTTGTTTGTTTTTTTAGTGCGGAGTTTACTTGCTAGGTGTCCCCTTTTTTGGGACCGGTTGGTGGCTGTTATACTGTATACAGTTGTGTATGACCATGATTAAGTTACCAGATACCATGGTATCTGTTACCACGGTAACTAGATTTGCAATTAGTCGTTTTTGCAGTTACCGTGGTATCTGATACACGGTTGCTGTGCTAATACGACTATTGCCGAAATTGAGCTTTTGGAAATCACCCCAAAAGAAAATCTAGTATCCAGTTACATTACTGCTGAACTTCTTGCTCACTAATTTAACAAAATTTGATGAGAGTGAAATGACTTTCCGGATACCACAATCAGTTACTGCGGTCGGACCGTGGTATCTGAATATCGGATACCACGATAACTGGCCAAATACCACGCAAAAATACTATGAATAAGAAAAAAATACTGCAAAAATGCCTTTTGACCATGTTATGAGATACCATGGTATCTGCAAAAACGCAACTATATAGGGACCCCCGTAGTACCGAATTTCCTTTCGTGGCCGATCCTGTAGATCAGGATGTGTTTTTATGGCACTTGAGCTTACTCAAGTGCCATATAGCGATTGTTATTTCTGTCCGTCAGTCGGTCTGTCGGTCTGTCGGTCCCGGTTTTGCTAGTTCGGGCACTTCCAGATAAGCTAGGACGATGAAACTTGGCAAGCATATCAGGAACTGGACCAGATTAAATTAGAAATTGTCGCTTCCTCGATCCGATCATCTGGAGGGGAGTGGAGGGAGGGGGAATCCGGAAAAAATAGGAAAAATGAGATATTTTTAGCTTACGAACGGGTGATCGGATCTTCATGAAACTTAATACATGGAAGGACTTCGTGTCTCAGACCCTCCATTTTAAATCCAGACCGGATCCGGTGACACTGGGGGGAGTTAGAGGGGGAAACCGGAAATCTTGGAAAACACTTAGAGTGGAGGGATCCGAATGAAACTTGGTGGAAAGTACAAGCAAAAGTCCTAGATACGTGACTGATATAACCGAACGGATCCGCTCACTTTGGGGGAGTTGGGGGGGGGAGAAGTCCGAATTTGTAGTGATCCCGCGAGTTCCGTGCTTCCTGATGTGCTGGGACGATGGAATTTGACAGGCATGTCTGGGACCCGACCAGCTTAAATAGGAAATCATCAATTCCCCGATTCGACCATTTGGGGGGGGGGGAGTAGAGGGAGGGTGAAGCCAAAATTTGAGGTATTTTTAGCTTGCGAACGGGTGATCGGATCTTGATGAAAATTGATATTTAGGATGACCTCGTGTCTCAGATTCTTTCTAGCGATCCCGCGAGTTCGGCATACTTCCTGATGTCCTAGGGCGATGAAACTTGGCAGGTATGTCAGGGATCCGAACAGATTGTTTTCCCCGACCCGACCATCGTGGGGGGAGTGGGTGGATGGGGAGTCCGGAATCTAGTGGCGTGCATAACTTTTGAACGGGTGATCGGATTTGAATGAAACTTGTCTGGTGAGCTATCGCCTCGGACGTTCAGTGTCACGTCCGGGTTGGGTCCGATACCTGTGGGGATGGGGGGGGGGGTGGTGGAAAACTCAAGAAACTCTAAAAGCAGAGGGATTGGGACGAAACTGAATGGATGGAACAAGCATTAGGCCTAGATGAAATTGACGGAGCCAGATGGTTTCGGGGCTCTGTGGGGGGAGTTGGAGGGGGTTTCCTGGAATTCCGGTAGTCGTGAGTTAGAATAGTTCCAGATGTAAAACGACAACGAAACTTTGCAGGCATATTAGCGACCCGAATTATCTTGACTTAAAAACCTGACACAACATACCCCCGGAAACTTCCATTCCTAGATCGGAGCATTTTTGGGGGAGCAAGAGAAGAGAAATATGGACTTCTATAAATTGCGAACGAGTGGTCTGATTCTAGTGAAACTTCATGGGTGATACGAATCGATGGCCTCGACATGTAAAACATGCGTTCGAACCATATGCGACCACGATTAGGGGAATTGGGGGTGGGGGGACTTTTGACATGCACAAAAACCAAACGGATGGACCGAATGAGATGCAATTCGACAGTGCCGAGTTTATGCGGCCTAGATTTGTTATTTGGCGTCTGGGCCGGATTCGGCCAAGGTAGGGGGGGGGGGGTACTGGAAACTTGCAGATAGGCTATGCTCCAATTTCAGTCAAACTTAATGACGGAATTAAGAGATTGGGCCCAAACCGGCTCCGACAACGTTGGTGGGTACCGGAACTTTCCAAAAATGCTCAGATTCGAGTGAAACTTGGTAGACATGCATGCATAAGCGAAGATGCTTTAGGTGGTCGATTTTTTTTTATTCCGAACCAGATTCGGCCACGGTAGGTGGAAATAGAGTGAGTACCGGAAATCGTGTAGCACGTCTAGGGATCAAACAAATGGATTTATTGGGATGAAAGTTTGAACAGTCATGTGCATTTGCAATCGAGACGATGCCGGAACTGCTCAGAAATGAGTGAAACTAAATATCCTATTTCTATTTACGAACCGCCTTTTTGGATGGCGGGTGTATTTTGTGACGTTTTCATCTACTTTCTTGTACAGCCTACTCGTACAAGTGCCATATGAGCTCGTAGCTCTTGTTACTGATAATAATTCTTGCAGTCAATTGGAGAGCCATCTACCCAGATGACCCTGAACACCTTTCACTTGGCGGGAAGCAGTGACGTCAACATCACCATGGGTCTTCCCCGCTTACGACAGCTCCTCCAGTTCGGGAGGGTGGCGCAGTCTAATGTGAACATACCTCTCTCCCCCAGACTCAGTCAGAGGAGAGTAGACAAGCTGATTCAAGAGCTTTTGGTTGTGAAGCTGATAGACGTCGTGACGAATATCAAGATGGAAGGGACGCGAAATGGAGTGTAAGAATATTTTTAATATGTTAACTATCATCGTTTGCCACCCTGCTTGCCATAGTGAATACGCGTGGCGTCACGGGCTCTGGCTTCTTGGCGTCAAGGCTGGAGCACAGTTTTCTACCTTCGGCAAAATATCGTGCCGCGGGCCAATCACCTCGCATGGATCGTAGTTACCACGCCAAATAGACTCCCGTGCGTGTTAAGCATATATTGGGAGATATATTGGGAGAATTAAGTGCGGTTCTGGTCCTAATTTTTGCCCGTTATGCGGAAAGATGGATGAAGATGTGGAACACTTGTTTTGTTGTTGTATTGAGTTGGGGGATCTAAGGAGAGAAGTTTTTGGTAAGGAGGTTATTCAAGAGAGGTCTTTGAAAGATTTGATGGGTAGTAAAGTGTTCCATGAGCTGCGTCGGTTGGGTAGATTCCTGAAGGTTGCCATGGAGCACCGTGAACGTTTTATTGTAGGTTGATGTTGTGGTAGGGGTAGTTGTTAGTTTGTTTAATAGTTATTTAGTTATTAGAAGTATGAGTCGAGTGTTGAATATTTGGATGGGCACATTGCAGAGTGATTGTTTATTTTTATATTTTGTCCCGCTGTGGCCCGTAGGGATTTTTTTGGGAATACATTCATTCATTCATTCATTCGATATTGCAAAACGGATACGTCAGCTGAATTTTATTTTAGCTATATTTCGGCCCTTCTTGGCAAGGGTCCTCTTCAGGGTCAAAACCGCTCAAGTTGGGAAAACGAACTTGTGGGAAAAACCAAACTAAAGATTCTAGCTTAGCGTTAAGTATTTAACATATGCACTATCAAATATGATTCGCAGTCAGCTTGGGCTGAAAGAATATTAAGCAAATAATTACTATTAGTTACTATTTCGAGAGGGTTGAAACGGTCTGCGTAGACTGCGTAGTAACTTTTCATTGGGACGGAAGTAGTAAATAATAGCTATTATTCCCAGAAGGGTAGAACACGCTCTGAGTTTCCGTTTCTCGAAACACGTGCTTCTCTATCCCTCACTTGACTTCTGACATAATGGTGTCCGTGACCTACAAATCAACAGAACGTGTAACCGTGCCAGAATACGTATTATTCTGTTTTTTAGACGAAAACGTACTAGAGGTTCACCGATCCTTCGATTGTAACTCTCTCTGGACATGTTAAAAAGAAAACACTTCCTCCTTTCGTATTACTACCGACTCTGTAGGTACCTCCTCTCCTTGTCCCTCGGCACAAAAATATACAATTAATTCTGCCTACTAAATTACTTCTTTACTGTAAAACTTCTGAGTTAAAGGTACATGTGTCTGTCCCACTGCAAATTGCTAAGTACAAATTGTAAAGTTAAGAGCGTGTTCCACCCTTCTAACAATAGTTACTAATAGTTACAATTTCCGTTCCATCCTCATGAAAAGTTACTACGCTGACCGTTCCAACCTTGTCGGAATAGTAACTAATAGTTACTATCTGCTTACCATGCTCGGGACCGTAGTAAGCGTAGTAACTACGCATCTCTGTAACGTGATTGGTCGGATTCGCTCCTGGCGTGAGATCCTGCTGGAAAATAGAAAAATCGTTCCAGCCTTGACGGCGAAAAGCCAGAATTCGTGACGTCATGCGTAGTAACTACGGTAAGTAGGATGGAACACGCTCTAAGTGACATCAATCTGTCATTTCATGAGGTAACGTAAAGGTTTCAAGCGCCTGTGTCTATCTTCTTTCCCGTGAAAGTAATGCCGGTTTTCCACGCATGAAATCTTTCATTTAATTGTCGTCCACTCCTATCGTCAGTAGTTGCGTTTTCTGCAGATACGATGGTATCTGATACCACGGTCTAAAGCCGTTTTCGCAGTTACCGTGGTATCGGATACAACGGTCCAAAGGGTCTAGGTTTTTTTCAAAGTGGTGGGAAAGAAGTTATGTCACTCAAGATGTGACTTGAAATCAGTTTTTGGGATCCCAGAACGTAAGTAGAGGGATAGGCAACCTATGATTTCGTAAAAGTTTTTAAAAAAGTTATAAAAGTTGTCTGTCCGTCCGTCTGTGAGCACGAAAACTCTCGAAGGCAATGAGATATTTTGATGAAACATGTTGTGAGGATTCTTTGGGTCAAGGGACAGGTCGAGTTCGTAGATGGGTTCTGTAGCCCTACATTTAGGGGTGGGGAAGGGGCATCAAATTAAGGGGCGAACAAAATATTTTTTAATAGCTAATGAGATAGTCGATTCAGAGGTAGGGAGACATGCTAACACGGATATGAAAATAATTTTCTCGCACAAGTAGTTCGCCTGGAATCTGGTAAGAACCGGAAAATTTGTTAAAAGTAAAAGTTATATCTGAAGATGATTAGATGTTCGATTTTGGGGTAAGAAGACAGGTTGAATCCGTATATGACAATCATTTTTCACCCGGACATATAGTTCGCCCAGAATCCGGTGGAAACCAGAAAATTTCTTAAAAGTTGAAGTTTTATCTGAAGTTGATTTGAGGTTCGATATACTCGTAAGGAGTTGTTCTTAATTATTTTGCAGTGGGTTCTTGAAGACGACTAGAAAATAACTCCGGTCTACTTGAAAGGAATCTCGTCGGCGGCGCTGGTAAAAATAATAAAAAAAAGTCTAGCTATAGCAGCAGTCATCAGTTCTGATGCAGTCATCAGTACTGATGTCATAAATGCCCTCAAAACACTTTCTTTTGGCTAGTGGATTTGTTTTTTTTTTTCAGATTTTCTGTTTTAAAGAATTTAATTGTTCCCTCTGCGTGTAAACATAATCTTGTCACCAAGGTTTGATTCTGTTCAAGTTTTCCTGTACGTGTAAATGCTGCATTAGACATAATATGGGTGGCCCCAGAGATTAATCATACTTCTCTTTCTAGGGTGGACCACCGAGTGATGGAACTTGAACTAGTCGAAGGTTATGATCAGTACGGGGTGACAGAAGAGGTCTTCAAGCTCTATGGTCTTAGCCTCACAAAAACCGTCCCTCACGAGATTCAGCGCTTCAAAGACCTTGTTCTAAAGAAAAAGTAAGTGAGAGACTCTTAGTTGTAAACAGAGCAAAATAACACTAGGAGTAGCGCCAATACAAACAACATTGACACACACTCTAATACGAGCGATACTAGCACCACTAGTGATAGAGAACATCCCTACTGAAACTCATTCAGTCGTTAACCAACGTGGCTCCTGTAATTTCATATGAGTTTTACAAAAGAGTGATACAGCCTCCGTTGTTTCCTTGGTTTGTGCAGACCGCACCTTTGCTTTACTATAAATTTGCAAACCCGCATGTTTGTCTCGCTTTAAATGCCGCAAGCGTAGTTGGTGGCGCTGCAAGTATGGCCCGTTTGCAAAGCATGGAAAGCATAAGTTCAATGCAGTTCAGTTTATTTCAAAGCATTGACACAAGTCGTAGCTTGGGGCCAAATGGGGTGTTGTTTAAGTCAAGATACATGATATTAAAATAATAATGTCAGTAAAAAAAAACAGAATAAAAAAATGAGACTGAAAATGGTCTTAACACCAAATCCCAAAGGTAAAACCCACACAAGACAGGCTAAAACTCATTGTTGAAAAAGTGTATAAAATTGAGGATACTCTGTCTTGGTGCTACTCCCTAGTGTTACTTTGATCTGGCTCCAAACACGCTTGCGCACAAGACAAAGTGATGACCGAATCTCGTCTTCAGTAACGGCGCTAGTAACTGCCATCATATTTGACGGTGCAAAACGGATAAGTCAGCTACATTTTATTAAGCTATATTTCGGCTCTTTTTGGCAAGGGTCCTCTTCAGGCTCAAGCTGGAAAATGAACTTGATGAAAAATGAACCGCCATCGCTTCGACGGACGAGGACCGACGGGCTAATTGAAATCCCGATTCGAGTTGATTCTTGGCCTTGGACATTTTGACGGATTCGAATCCTTTGTTTGTCAAGGTAGCCAAATGTGTCGTCATCTAATTAGTGACCCGGACGAAGTCTAATATCAGCCGCAGGAATTTCATTTGTAGTTGTATATTTCTTGATTTTCATTGGGTATGAGTGTGCCTATGGATCATGGGCATTTTATAGGACGAAACCAAGTTAGAAAAAAAATAACACACGATCCACATCTTGTCTGCATAGCTTTTCGGGAAAGAGTTGCGAGGGGTCGCCGGTTGTCCCTAATCAAACAATGATGATCCTTTTAGGAGACCGATGGTGTCGCATAGGACCAGAGAAAAATAACACTAAAGAGTATTGCCCAGACTTATGCTTTGCGTGCCTTGCAAACGGGCCACAGTCGTAGCGCCGCTGACTACGCTTGCGGCATTTAAAGCGAGACAAACTTGCGGATTTAGAAATTTCTAGTAAAGCAAAGGTGCAGTCTACACACACCGAGGAAAAAGGAGAGGCTGTATCATTCTTTTGCAAAGTTCAGAATATGAAGTTATTAAAGCCAGCGCTGGTGCACGAATGAATGAGTTTCAGTAGGGACGTTCTCTGTCGTTAGAGGTGCTAGTATCACTGCCATTTGAGTGTATCTCAGTTTTGTCAAGTCATGGCGCTACTCCCTAGTGTTATTTTTCTCTGCAGAGGACTTAAGAGACGGTGTGAAAAATTGGCACGAGCAAAGATTAAAGGACCTCTCTTGCGTATTATGCCTTTATATCACCCATAGCTCCTTTATGGGCTTATGAGCTTTTGAAATCTCCGCCTTTTGCCATTATTTGATTTTGTAGCCACGACTTTTTAGCGTGTTTTCGGCCCAGCCGAGTTTTGTCCGTCATGCGACGCAGACTGAGCCGGAAGCTTCAAGGTCCACCCACAACTCTTTCAAACGTAACACACATGAGAAGCTTCAGTTTCTTGTAATTTAACTTTGAAAGACATGGTAGGCCATCAGGTCTATCTTCTGTTTTTGACTTCTTTACTTTGAATTGGTTTTCCCACTTTTTAACCACGGCGCGTTCAGTTTTCAAATATATTGCGTCCAGCCGACGTGTCGGAGAGCCGGAAAGCTGAGCTTCGTTTTGTTGCATGCTGCAGGTCCACTTCTCGGCCGATTCTTGACTGATTCTTTCTACATCCGTTTTAGCACTGCAGCGCTTCCGAGGAAGACGGCAGCGCTTCTCGAGAATCACGGACTTGCTCCCCGACCAAGTCCGTGCTTCCCTGCAAGATGCTGCAGCGCTGCCGCTTCAACCAAGAAGAAAGTGAATCCAAAAACGCATATTATGCAAAAGCAAAGAAGTGCTGTAGCAGCGATGCGGCAGCGCTATTGCAACAAAAACGAGGCTCTGGATAGAGCCGACAAGCGTTAACAAGAAAATTGCTAAATTTAGCGCGGCAAATGATGGTATTTTCGAAAACATTTCTGAGCCATTTCATCGTGTAAAGATCATTTCTAGTAAGAGTTAATCGTCATCATCGTCATTATTCAACCGTCAGCATTAACCGTCATGCATCATCGGGGGCACGCGTAGAAGCTTGCAGAATCAAGATTCCACAAGGACGTTTTAAGTGGGGTTTTGGCAACAGAACTGTTGATCCTTGGAACAGCCTTACCAAAGATGTGGTTAATACTGAATCGATCAATAGTTTCAAGTGCATTGTTGATGGGATTTTAACTCTGATCAGTTCGACTACTCAAAATTTCTTGAGAGTTATTTAGAGGCAAAAGCCTTTTCTCTTACTTTGTATTATTATTATTAATGCCAAGTTCTGTTTAGGAAAGTTCGGCTAGAGAAGGTAAAGCAAGCGATAGCCGCCCGCAAACCTACCGAAGAAGAGGAGGAAGGAAGAGAAGACGGTCAAGAAAAAGAGGTGAAACTTTTTTTTTTACCTATTTTGTTATGTTTCCTGTTGTTCAGAGCGAGTCCATAATAACTTGTTCGCGCGTTAGCAGTTAGTTGAATAAGGAGCTATTCCACTATTCTAATAATAGTAACTGTTACTTACTATTTTTGGTCCAAGGTCATGAAGAGTTTCTACGCTGACTGTTCCAACCTTCTTGCAATAGCAACCATTTGCATACCACGCTCGAGAGCCTAGTTAGCGTGGTAAGGACGTGATTGGCTCGATCAGACCGCGGCACGATATTTTGCCGAAAATAGAAAAATTTGTTCCAGCCTTGAGATGCCAAGAATCCGGGATCTGTGACGCCTTGCGTAGTATCTACGGTTGTAGGGTGGAACAGGCATAATAAGTTGTTTGCGCGTTCGCATGTTAGTCGAATGACGTGAAACCCGTTTCTTGTGTTCAAGAGTTCCGTGTGCGATCCTCTTAACCTTTGTACACTGTAAAAAGCATCTCCGAGTAAGGATTAAAGTTAGCTGTAGTATTTGGTACTCGGATTATTCTTATCTCTACTGAGGTAAGATTGATACGAAATACTGAGGCTAACTTTAATCCTTACTCGGAGATACTTTTCACAGTGTATGCGATCGGCGAAGAAAGCCTTCTCCTGACCACGAGAGAGAGAGTCACAGAGAACGTCCTAATTGTGAGAGAAAGTCATACTTTTGTAACAAGCGGAGTGACAGCGTTTGGCTGGAGATTAGCGTGCATCTCCTTATGCGTTTCGTCTTGGACATATAGAGTGTGATCCACCCTACTTACCGTAGTTACTACGCATTACGTCACGAATTCTGGCTTTTTGCCGTCAAGGCCGGAACGATTTTTATCTTCCAGCAGAATATCACGCCACGGGCGAATCTGACTAATCACGTTACAGAGATGCGTAGTTACCAGGCTTACTACGCTCCCGAGCATGGTATCTGCCTTTTGGCAGATACCATGGTGTCTGATACCACGGTCTAAAGTCGTTTTTGTAGTTATCGTGGTATCAGATATTCAGATACTACGATCCGACCGTGGTAACTGGTCGTGGTATCTGAAAAGTCATCCCACTTTCATCAAATTTTGTCAGATTGGTGAGAAAGAAGTTTGATGTAACTGGACTGGATATCTGTTTTTCTTTTGGGATGACTTCGAAAAGGAAATTTTGGCAATAGTCTTTTACACTCAGCGTTCTAACTTTTCATGAGGTTGGAACCAAATAGTAACTTTTAGTTACTAATGTTAGAAGGGTGGAACAAGCTCAGAATAGTTGCGTTTTTTGCCAAAAGACCCTCCTGATTAGATAGGTCAACTCACCTCTGAGTTGCCAATGTCCTTTCCCCACAGGCCTTGGCAAAGAAGGACAAAGGCCTTGGTCCAAAAACGGTCAAAAGAGCAGTGAGGAGTAAGCGCTTGGTGCTAAAAACGGGAAAATGAACCAAGCCCTTGGTATATAGGTGACAAAAAACGCAACTAATGAAAGAGTTGCAACCGCGGACAGCCTATTACGAGAGCTATTACCAGTTTCCTCGTCTCTACCGAAAATCATCGACAATTTTGCCCAACCAGCGCATGACCTTCTGCTCTGTCTCCTGGTCCAGCATTAAAAAGTTGTGTTTTCGTATGTGCACATACGAAAACATTTGTTTTCTGTATTTTGTCTTGCTTCACTCGAATATCACACACTCGAATAGCAGCGACACTAGCACCACTAGGTGTAAAGAACGTCCTTACTGAATCCCAATCAGTCTTTCACCAGTGCTGGCTCCGATAACTCCAAACACAGCAAAAAAAAAGATGCAATCTTCGCTGTTTCCTCGATGTATGCAAACCGCATCTTAGCTGTATTAGAAATTTCTAAACCCGCAATTTTGTCTCGCTTTGAATGTCGCGGGCGCACTGGGCAGCTCTACTAGCAAAGCTCTTTTCCGATGTTGGAAAGCATAGGTCTTGGCGCTACTTCCTAGTCTTATTTCGCAGTGGTTTCAAATACAAGTCGTAGACGTTGCCCTCTGGCCTTTTTTCTGGCCAGACTTTTAACGACACTTGAGTTGCTTTTTGGCAGATACCATGGTATCTGATACCACGGTCTAAAGTCGTTTTTGCAGTTATCCTGGTATCTGATACCACCGTCAAAAGGCGTGTTTGCAGTTATCGTGGTATCAGATATTCAGATACTACGGTCCGACCGTGGTAACTGGTCGTGGTATCTGAAAAGTCATCCCACTTTCATCAAATTTTGTCAGATTGGTGAGTAAGAAGTTTAGCACTTTTCTTTTGGGATGATTTCGAAAAGAGAAATTTGGGCAATAGTCGTTTTTGCAGAGCACCGTGTATCAGATACCACGATAACTGCAAAAACGACTAATTGCAGGTCCAGTTACGGTGGTAACGTATACCATGGTATCAGCAAAAACGCAACTTTGGTCTTAGTATAGCTTGTCCTTTATAGGATGACCAAGACGAAGATGACAAGGATGAAGAGGCAGACTACGACGACGAACCCGAACCTGCTGCTCCTGTGGTGCCTGAACAGAAAAAAGTCATCCTGTCTGGATTCAGAAAGTTGGCTGATATTGATAATTTGGCCCCAGAGGTGAACCCGGAAACTTATGTCCTCCCAGCCGCCTTAAGTAAGTGCAACTGTAATAATTCTAATGAAATAATAAATATAAATTTATTTCCTTGAAGGACACCTGAATGATGAGTACCAAGTATCATCCCTATCTGTATGACGTCCGTTAACATTGCCTGCAGAAAACCCAATCCAAATACGAAATACCGTTTCCAAGCTATGATTTTTGCTCCATTTTGCATCTGTCCTTATTTCAGTACCGAGTAATTTTAGAAATGAACAAATGTCTCCAATCAACCCTTCTTCTGTAATATTGTTTAACCAGATATGCCCAAACGTATATCTAGAAGAAATTCGAATACGATCCGGCCAGCGCTGTACAAGATTTGAATGAATTGCGCTTTTTGTCTTGGAGTCTGCATGTGCAAACCTCCGGAAACAATCATCCCTATTTTGAAAACGTCACGCTCAGGAGAAGAATGCTCTCCGTGTCCATGTCTGTAAATGCATTCTCCATGGTGTGTTCAAGTATGATTTCATTGTTCAGGTGTCCTTTAAAGAACCTGTCTTACCTATAATACTAATGCAACCTACTTCCATAATTACTCCATATATTTCTAAACCCGGAGACCCGGATTTTATACGGAACATTCTAACCCCTCTAACAAGACCACGTTGATTTTATCACTTGCCGCGTTTTGCTACCTTCGATGTGTATCACGCTGTCTACGGTTGTCTGCGAGAAGTTTTCCATCAGAAAAAACGGTTTTGTAGATTGTCTCCCTGTTTTCGCTACGAGTCAAAGGGTCTCTGAAATGGCTTATAACAGCCAAAGCCATGGGTTACTTGTTGAAAGCGCAGCATCGTTTCAAAGTATTCAAATATTTTAAAATACTGTAAGTTGAAGAGTAAATAGTGCGACTCCCGATGAAAAATCTCTCTCAAAATAGTACTATGAAGTAGTACGAAAAAGTAGCATGCAGTACTAACGATGCTACTACATGCTTCTACTTCAAGGCTACCGTGTTACTGCATACTACTATATGCTACTATTAGCAAGACAGAATGCTACAATGGCAAGACAGGATGTTACTGGATACTACTACATAAGATTGGACCAGTTTGAGCCATATTAACTGATAGTATTCTTTGCTATTACATAGTATTACATGCAACGTTTTCGTACTACTACCATACTACTACGCAGGCTACAAATTTTTCAGCTGGTCCTTTAATAGCTAATTTACCAATGGCTGACCGTGGTTCGTCGACGTAAAACCTTAACACTGGATAATAGTGGCACAGTTAAAGTTACGAACAAAGGCCGAAACGAACAAAAATAGATTGAGAGTTATGTAAGCGACTTGTACCGTGAGAGATAAACAAGTCCGTCCGTGGCCGAGTGGTTAGCGCGCCGGACTCGCAAGTGAAGGGTCGCTTGTTCGAGTCTCGGTAGAGCCTACTGTTTGGTTTGGGACGGGGGTTAGTTGGCTTAACCCTGTAAGACAAGTGGAAGTCCACCCATCTTGAAATGGGTACCTGGAGAAATCCGGGGAAGGTGACAGGAAGGGTGTGTGAAAGCACAGGATGGCTGGCCCCCAACCCCCCATTGCACTTCCTGGCTGAGGGCCGAGAGTCGGAGATCAGCACCGCCAGCTTGGCCTGTCAACGCTAGTGCTGATACCTTTACCTTTTTTTACCTTTAGGTAAACAAGAAGTGATTGTTTTTAATTGAATTTAGAAGTCTAGGGCTGTAGCGTCAGAGCCTCGTAGACAAACCAGGGCCCACCTAAGTACCTTTCAGTTGAGGCTGTAGGGGGTGGGGGTCTTAAATGACCCAACGCCCCCCCCCCCCCCAATGTTGTCGGCTAGTTGGTACAAAATAGCCGAATCGTCGCGCGATTTTTCGTTAAAACAGCCGATTTTTCTTCAAAAGAGTCGGTTCGTAAAAATAGTAGATTTCTTCTTAAAACAGTCGTTTTTCTTCTTAAAAACAACCGACCAGCCAGTCGGTAAATACCTCCCCCCCCCAAAAAAAAAACAAAAAACATTTTGGCTAGTAACGCCCCTGTTTGTAAGATCCCTCCGTTCCAGTTTGGCTTTCGACGAGGTCTGGGTTGTTTCCAGGCCCTGAAATCGCTGTGCTCTATACTGAAAAATTCTGGTAAAACACGTGAATTTTAGCTATTGGTGCGTACGGTGTGAGCAACGCCTTTGTGTTGTCATCCATTCACAGTCTATCTGTGCGTTCCCACTGACGCGAATATTCGCAGAATAGCCCGATTATTCGTCGACCACAAATTTCGCGCCACAAAGCTACAAATTCGCTGCGATATTTCGGAGAATCGCTGTAGTTGGATTTATCCAACTACAGCTACAAAATCGCGCCACAAAAATCTTGGAAAGTGGATTTAATTTTTGGAAAAATGATGTTAGCTGTCAAATTTCAGCCAGTTATATATGGAAAGAACAGTAAGAAACACAAGCAGAGGCATCTGGTCCTAAATTACCTGAAAGCATAGGAGAAAGTTGCTTCAGAGTTGCGGATGGAAGGAAGGTAAGATCACTTTGAGACCAACAGCTAGGCTAGAATGGCATCCATACTGTAGTACTAAATACTGAAAGTTGACTGTAAATCATTCATCTTTAGAGCTGGCTTATTATGTATTTTGTCATTTTGGAGCATCTTAGCTGGGTTATGGTTACAACAGGGATGCGTGTAGGACTGTAGACTGTAGGTATGAGCCATGTCGTGTGTGAGCTGCTGTGATAAAAATCTATTCTGTGCGCGAGACTGATCCTACAGAAGCTACCTGGTGCCTGGTGTCCTCTGTTCACCTTTTCCTTTTTTATTTTCCAGCTCTGCAGCTAGCCAGCTGTGAAACTTATGGCACAAGGATTTTTTTTTTTAATTTACAACTTTCTGTGCAAATTTCCTGGCTGAATTGTTTACCCTAACCTAAATCAAAGGGTCAATAGATCAACTAGATTCTAGGTCAACATTACACTGTTTAATTTTTTTTAATTAGAAAAACTAATTGTAGGAGGGGTGTCCAACTGGTGTCCAACCTCGAATTTACACAACCTCGAACCTGGCCTAAAAAGGATGGAAGGAAATTTCAGTCAAGTCCTAACTGTCAAGAAGAAAACCCTGACTGACCCAGGACCTGTTTTACTGTAGAGAAGTTTCCTTGTAAGGTTTTCAGGCCAAGTTCGAGGTCATATAAATTCGAGGTTGGATACCCGATGAAAAATTTGTAGCCTGCGTAGTTATGGTAGTAGTACGAAAAACTTGCATGTAATACTATGTAATAGCAAAGAATACTATCATTTAATGTGCCTCAGACTGGTCCAATCTTATGTAGTAGTATCTAGTAGTATCCTGTCTTGACATAGTAGCATCCAGTCTTGCTAATAGTAGCATATAGTAGTATGCAGTAACACGGTAGCCTTGAAGTAGAAGCATGTAGTAGCATCGTTAGTACTGCATGCTAGTTTTTCGTATTACTTCATAGTACTATTCTGAGATAAATTTTTCATCGGGTACCCCTCCTGCAGCAGAAAACCAAACAACGTTGACTATAGGCTGAATTTAGGCCTAAATAATAAACAGAGACCTTTGGTTGTGGTAACATTATTCTTGCTGCTATTTGTGTTTATTTTAGTCTAACTGCTAATCAGTTTATTGATAAAGCCTTATTTTTTATACGCTAAATTACTGAAGATTGTATACAGACACGTTAGGCGTTTGTAGGCTATGCCACATAGCTCAGCAGCGATGTGTTTGCCGGCAAGGCAATTCATTCTCATAGGCTAACCTGATTGCGTCCCCTTTGGTGGTCATTATTGTGTTTTTGTTGAAAGTTTCCACTGCATTTGTTTGCCACTGATTATACCAGTTAAAGTAAATATACATGAAACATCTGTTATAATTAATTTAAATTTTATTAAAAGTAAAATTCCTCTGTGCTTGCAAAGTTTTTTGATAATATCTACTAATAATATGGTTGCTACTGATTTAAATATTATTTTCATTACAGGATGTTGGACAGATCAACTAGCCAAGGAGCAGCTCTGGTTTGCAGACAGTCAGAAAGGAGAAGTCTTACTGAACATTTTGCAGTTTTCTCCAAACACTAGATATTCTTCCTTTATCAGAGGCTACAGTCCTGGACAAGCTCAGTGATGCTTCTTAAAAAAGAAGTGATTGGCACTAAAGGGAACTAGCCTATTTAATGACTACAACAACAACAGCAGGATTTTCTTTGGCGTGAGGAGGCCAAACATCATGAAGCTCAAGCTCAAACCACTCGAAGAAGAGATTAAAGATGTAAGAACAATCCATTTGAGGAACATTCACACTGAACCAGATTGAAATTGTGGTAGAGTGTACCAAACTTCGAATAAATGAGAAGTGTTTTGTTCTGTTCAAGCAGAATGTGGTACCGTAGCAATCTAAAATTTGGCGAAGAGTCAGTTGATGGCCACTTGCTTCCAGTTTACAGCAAGTATTGATGAGAAAGGGCCATGCTTTAGGTTTCGAGAGTGAAATTACTGAGCAGACAGATAAGATAATGAACTCGGACCCTAAAGGTACAGACAACTTTAGTACTGGTGGTCTGTTTCAATTAAGTGTATCTGATCAACAGCATTTACTGGATTCAGATCACAACGGTTAATAGAGTTTCAACCGCATTGTCTAGTAAAAGGCAACAGGAACAGCTAGTGACAAATGTGTAAGTATACTAATGAGTATACTAAATGGGAGCTGAAGTGGCTGCAATTAGCTGACGCAGCTTTTGATTTTTCAGTGTTGCTTGCCTTTTACAGCTTTCAGTGTGGGTGCAAGCTTTTGGCCTCTTTAGTGAACCTACTGATGTACTAAGATGGGT
Organism: Branchinecta lynchi; assembly: GCA_023053575.1. NCBI lineage: Eukaryota > Metazoa > Arthropoda > Branchiopoda > Anostraca > Branchinectidae > Branchinecta > Branchinecta lynchi. The sequence continues at coordinate 3,792,463 of JAKZAP010000022.1, read as the reverse complement.
ATTGGATTGGAATACAGCTTGTGTAACATCGAATAGAAGACAGTCATATGTTCGACTACTGCAAGGGAGAGTCGTGGAATTAAGCATTCAAGTTATTATACTGTTTTTGTTCCAAGTTTATGAGTAAACCTGACCCTTTGCTTAATTTTCGAAACCCCGAAGGAGTGTACTTTTTTCTATTTCTACAAACATTAACTACTAGGCTGATTTCTCTGCCTAAGTTCAAATCCTGTGCAATCATACCTATAGTCGTGTCCACAAAATTACAAAAAGTATATTCGGAAACAAAAAATTATGTACGTTTTTTTCAAGAATCACGGGCTTTTCCCTTTGTGTTTAGAAGGATATTTGCAAGTCAGAATCGGAATCAGCGTAGTAGGTTAGCTGGTCGTAGTAGGCTAACAATACAAACAGGAATTCCAAAGCCACATTCGATTCATCAACAGTTATCTATTATTATCGACGACCAGCCGTAGATGTCGTTTTATTCAACTATGGTGTAGCGCTGTTGTTGTTTTATTTAAAGCTGTAGTCGTAGTTACTACTTTTTCGTTTTATGATGTCCGTCGAATTTCTAGCGATGATGGAAATCGTTCGTCTGTTGTCGTTCGATTTGTTCGACGAAAAATTAATTTTCCGTTCAGAATGGCCTCATTTTCCGTGACGAAAAACGACTATTGACAATTTTAGGATAACGTAGGTGTATGACAGTTGGTGAATCTAACACGGCTCAAGAGTTCAAGATGACATTTGTAGATGGTCAACTTCATGACTTCTTTGGCCCTCGCTTGATTCAACTATCCACCCTTGACTCAGGTAGAGTGGTGGATAGATCGTCGGAACCGTTACCCGAGATTGAGAATTTAGTTTTCATATTTTTATTATCGTACTGTCTTCGGTCCCAGACTAATGAGTAAATCCCGCATTTTGTTATTTTGAATTATTTGCCACCTTTTGTAGCTGAACCCAATCGTCGTGTGGGAACCCTGTTGCGATTTTGTAGCTGCTACAAAACTACAGCGAAAATGTAGTTCCGCACCCGACTCCTCTGTGTGAACGCACAGTATGTTAGAGCTGATTAACCGGGGGGTAATATCCGATATTATTGTGCCGCTTTAGTACATGAATTGACATCTGAAGGTCGTTTAAAGATTGGTAAGGCATTGGTTGACGAAGATATCGAAGTGTGTCTTGGAATTAAGCAAGGGGCAGTTATGTCGCCGAACTATTTATAGTAATGCTGCGGTAAGTGCGTAAACTGAAATTCCAACTTCGTGTATTGTGAGGGTTGAGGGTTGAATCGAATTATCCAGCAATTTGAAATAATTATATGGTTTGGCGTTGGATCTTGTGAAATCACAAGTAGAACTTTTTAATTGTCCGCCCCAGTTCTCCCCTGAGTTTGTGAATCTTGGTGGTATTGATGTAAGACCTTCGAATGAAGTGATAGACCTTGGCCTACCAATTGGCCCGTCTCTAGCCGCATCTCGTAAGCTGATTGTTGCTCGCACTGATAAAAAAAAAAAAAAAAAAAAAAAATCCGTGAAGCCCACGCGCCACTTGTTCCGTCGCAAGTGAATATGTCTAAAACGCTCCTTGCAAAGATCTACAACGCTGTGGCGTTGCCTCACTTACTGTTTGCGACTCGATTTTGCGAGTTAAGGACCCCTCGCACTATTTACTCTTCAACTTACAGTATTTCAAAATATTTGAATACTTTAAAACTAGGCTGTTCTTTCAAAAAATAACCCACGGTTTTGGCTTAAGCCTTTTCCGAGACCGATTGACGTATCCGCTGTATACATTATTTGAATATATGTTTCAAAGTCAACTGGGCTCAAGGAATATTTACTTATTTATTTTTATTTTGCAACTTGCTTTAGTAACTATTTTCTTTTTGAGGTATGCGAGCCGCCTTCGAATGCATCGAAAACAACGTAGCAAGATTCCACATTTGGGTAAGCCTTGTTTTATTTCATATTTGCCCGGGTAAAAGAAGGCGATTTTTCTTCACCTTCCCAGTAATAAACAAACATTCATGAAACAAAAACACTAGTTCCTCCTCGAAAAATGGAAACAGCCATATCCTGTTGCATTTTAAGCAACTCAGACCAGAGAAGGAGTTAATCATGTTCGGTCTGCCTCGTACTCAAAGATATGTCAGTGCTGTATTTATTTATTCATTATTTCCCTCCAAATAAAGAGCAACTTAATATAATATATCATGTCAAAATGGCGATAAGCTAAAAGCGTAACGCCAAATGTAATAATAAATAAAAACAAACTGTAGCCAAAATATTAATGTTGAACGTTTTAGTTAATCTACCCGAGAGTTAAGGATTATAATTACCTCAAAATACTTAAATCGCACTTGCTAGTACAAGGCTATTTTCACTTTTGACGACGCGATGGCTTGTTGGATGGGAGTTGACCCTGAGCGTGTTCCACCCTTCTACAAATAGTAACTATTAGATACTATTTCCGTTCCAACCTCACCAAAAGTTACTACGCTGACCGTTCCAACCTTCTCGGAATAATAACTAATAGTAACTATTTGCTTACAATTCAATTCAATTTCAATTTATTTTAAAAAATTCGCTCACGGATGAAGCCGAACATTTAATTTATTCCGTCATGTATAACTTAACAATTAACTAATGTTAAAGCAACTATAACTAATGTTATTCATTTGGTCAATGTACATGTATCTCACAATAAAACTCTAAGTAAAACCTTCAATCATACGTAACATGTCAACTTATCAAACCATCTATAAATAAAACTCATAATTCGGTCAAATTCACCCCAAACTAAAAACTAGATAATATCAAAAATTATTATATTTACAATTCAGTAAAAACACACACAAAAATACGATTAAATTACGGAGGTGGTTCGGAGGAATGCCCGTTAAAAAGGTCAGTGAACGAAGGAACAAAACTTTTTCTGTATCGGTCATGGGAACAGGGTACTGGCTGCAACCGCTTACCACGCTCGGGAGTGTAGTAAGCGTAGAAACTACGGATCACTGTAACGTGTTTGGTCGGATTCGCCCGTGGCATGATATTCTGCTGGAAAATAGAAAAATCGTTCCAGCCTTGAGCAAAAAGCCAGAATTCGTAACGTCATGCGTAGTAACTACGGTGAGTAGGATGGAACACGCTTCCTGTAGCTAGTTTTCCAGGTCACTTTTTGGGATCCGAAAACACCAGTGAGGGGATACCTATGAGTTCGCAAAGCTGTCCGTCCGTCTGCTTGGGATGATGATCCTTCGGGTCAAACTACAGGTCAGGCTCCTAGATGGGACCCATAGCTGTATATTTAGGGGTGGCAGAGGGGTTTCAGATTAAGGGACGACAAAAATATGTTAAAAGCTAATGAAATAATCGATTTATGGGGTAAGGAGACATGCTGAATCCGAATATGAAAATTATTTTCTCGCCGGACAAGTAGTTCACCCGGAATCCTTCCAAAACCGAAATAAAAAAAATTAAAAGTAAGAGTTTTATTTGAATTTGATTGGATGTTCGATTCATGGGTAAGAAGACATGCTCAATATATGACAATCATTTCTCGCCTGACGTATAGTTCGCTGGGAATCGAGCTGAAACTGGAAAAATTGTTAATTGTAAAAGTTTTGTCTGCAATTGATTAGAGGTTCGATATAGGGGTAAGGAGACATAATGCTGAATTTGTTTTTTCCGACCGAAACCGTAAATTTTTTATCACGATAACTGTCGTAGGGGTTGAGATATTTTGTTCAAACTTGGCATGAGGACTGTTTGGGTCAAAGTACATGTAGGCTCTGGTACAATAGTACAATAGGCTCTGCAGCCCTATATTTAGGGGTGAAAAAATATATTTTCTAGAAGCTGATGAGGTAGTAGATTTAGGGTAAGGAGACATGCTGAATCCGAATATGAAAATTATTACGAAAATTTCAAATATTTTGGACTTTCGCCTCTTTTCATAAACGGGTTTTATTAGTACTGCGGACGCTCTTCAGATGGTGCTTTACCCCCCCCCCCCCCCCCCCCGTGTAATTGGTTGATATCGTGATCTAAGCTGACATCTAGCGCGCGTTTTTCAGTCGAGATCCAACGAGATAGATGTCGCCCTGCTTCTACAGTGTGTTCAGAAAGTCGCAGAGAGAATTTGCGTCAAAAATGAAATTCTGAAAGATCTGACTCAGCGGTGGATTTCAAAGAAGGCAGAGGATGGAGGACCTGAGAGACTTGAACTTCAGCTTAGTGGGAGTATAGATAAATTGAAGAGACCAGTCGCGGTAAGTCCTGAACCACTGTCCGATCTTTCATTCAATAGCTCCCGAGTGACTGGAGATTGTTTTATAGTTGAGTAGAGACATTATCCTCCCCTGGGACCATTTTGAACTGTCGGCATTTTGGGCCGCCTGCATTTAGGACGATTTCGATTTATTGTGCTTGACCTGATTCATGGGCATTTTGAGTGGTGGGCATCTTGATTCGTCGGTATTTAATCGTGGGCATTTTGAACCGTGGGCATTGTGAGAGTGGGCAAAAAGATTGTGGTGATTTTGGGAACCACCCTTCCAAAGTTATGCTTGCCTAAATCGCTATCAGTTCAGTTCAGTTTATTTCTAAAACGTGAAGCGGACAAGCCGAATATTCGTTTGGTCGTCAACAAAAATATATATACAATTTACAGTCAACACTTATGAGTCAATTTGAAATAAAAGTAATCGTCCTATACATTTAATAAAAAGAGTTAACCTTAGGTACACAATTACTTACTAGCACTGGCGTTAAAAAAAAACGACACAAAGGAGGGAACAAACCTTTTTAGATATTGGTTTCGAGACACCTGAAAATGCAGAGCAAAATAACACCAGGGAGTAGCGCCAAGACCCATACTTTCCATTCATCAGAAACGGGCCTTACTCGTTGCCCCGCCAACTACGCCTAGGATATTTAAAGGGAGTCGAACTCCGAAAAAATTCTAGTGCAGCTATTGGTGTGGTCTGCAAACGTCGAGCAAGCAGGGTAGGTTGTATATTTTTTTTGCTCAGTTCAGAATATGGAGTTATCAGAGCCAGCGCTGGTGCAGGACTGATTAAAGGACCTGTCTTACCTATAATACTAACTCAACCTACTTCTATAATCACTCCATATATTTCTAAACCCGGAGACCCCAATTTCATACAGTACATTCTGACCCCTCTAAACAAAACCACGCTGATTTTCCCACTTGCCGAGTTTTGCTACCTTCGATGTGTATTACTCTGTCGACGGTTGTCTGCGAGAAGTTTTTCCATCAGAAAAACCGGATAAGTAAGTTTTTTCCCTGTTTTCGCTGTAAGTCAACGAGTCTCGGAAAAGGCTTAAAACAGCTAAAACCGTGGGCTATTTTTTGAAAGGACAGCCTAGTCTTAAAGAATTCAAATATTATAAAAAAAAGTTGAGTTGTAAATAGTGGGAGTTTTAGTAAGTTTATTCAAACAATGTTTATAACTGATACGTCAGCTACCATTCTTCATCAGCGATATTTCGGCCCTTCTTGGCAAGGGTCCTCGTCAGGCTGTCAATCCTCTGGTTCAACTTCGGGGAAGGAAACAAACCTGTAATAAGTAACTGAAGCTTCTACCGACTATAAATATCGTATTAAAGTAAATTATCTTCAAATACCACAATAATGAGAAAACTATCCTGATATTTAATTTTTGACACGGAGGCTGTTTTTGCTGAACGATTGGGGCGATGACAGGAAAGGTTTTTTTCTGCATTTTGGTCAACTTCGTTTTTTTTTTATTAATAAGGGGCTGAAAGAATATTTTGTTTTAAGCAAGTTTTAGTAGGGACGTTCTCTATCGCTAGTGATGCTAATGTCACTGCTGTTTGACTGTGTGTCACTTGTTTCAATTCCTGGCGCTACTCCCTACTGTTACTTCGCTCTGCTAAACGGATATGTCAGCTGAATTTGTTTGAGCGATGTTTCGGCTCTTCTTGGCAAGGACAAATGAATCTATGGACCATATTCGACGGTGCAAAACGGATAAGTCGGCTACATTTCGGCCCTTCTAGGCGAAGGGCCGAATCAAGTCCATTTTCCAGCTTGAGCCTGAAGAAGACCTTGCCAAGAAGGGCCGAAATATAGCTCTAATAAAATATAGTATTCATTCAGCACTTGAACTGTCAACAACTCGGGTGCTCTGAATAGACTGACACAAGATTAACGTATGATCAAAAGTTATTGAATCGATCGGACTTGTTTGTTGCGTAACGCATTGATCGAAAGTTTTCAAATCGATCGGATTTGTTTGAAAGGTGGTCCGAGGCCAAAATCATGAGTGACGAATCAAATGTTATGGACTCGTTAAGCAAGGTCCTAGAAAGGTTATCATTAATGGATGAAAAAATGGATGGAATAAGACAGTCAACGATGTCAGTGGAATTAAAGTTGTCGGCTCTATCAAAAGACTTGAAAGCCGAGCTCACTTTGGTGAAGGCTGACGTTTTGGATACAAAGAAGAAGTTACAAGCAGTGTCTCAAGTACAGGATAAGCACGAAGCGCGTATTGCCGCTCTGGATCGAGAATCTAGACGTCGCAATTTGATTTTTTATGGTATGCGTGAGAGTAGGCCCAACCAAAGAAATTTTAAGGATGAGGTTGCGAGCGTAATCTCAAGTTTCCTGCCTAGCTCCCGTATTACAAGTTACGAGATTGACCAAGTTATCAGGATTCCATCGAAGCAGAATCCGCGCCCAGTGCTAGTAAAGTTTGCTAATACTACGTCCAGGGACACAGTTTTGAGGAACGCACGCGAGTTCGGAAAAGCTAAGATTTACGTTACTCCGGACCTTACTCCTGAAGAGAGAGACAAAAAGGCGCAGCTTAAGCCCATGTATCAGGAGGCTAAAGAAAACAATTTGAACCCCAAGTGGCGGGGTACTAAGCTACTAGTGAGAGGAGAAGAATTTGAATACGACAGAAATAGCAAAGAGATCAAATCTAGGAGGGTTGGAGGTCAGGTCATCAATGAGTTCGGCCCACATGGTTCCAACGATGAGTCTGACATGGACAGCGATTCAGACACGGTTGTGGAGGTATCTAAGCAGATCATGAACACGACTCCCAAGGGAGCAGCCTCCTCAGCCAATGGGCAAAGTATTAGGAGAAGGAAGTTGTCCGATATTATAAGCCCAAATGACAGTAACAGTACCGTCTCCCGGAATGATGTGCAAAGGAGGGGGCCCGCCCATAAAAAGACATACAGTGATATCATACGTGACCAAAACGCGAGTTATGACAGATACAACATCCGTAGTCACGATTACTATAGGTTGGGAGGAAACACGTCGAGTGAGCCCCCGATTGGCCCTCCCCAGTACCAGGATTCCACGTACGAGGCAGGCTCTTCGCGTGCGTATCCACGAGTAGAATAGGAAAACGGAGGCCATGAGCAAGGTGTTGTGGGTCTGAAAGCGGTAGTTTGGAACGTGCAGGGATTCACAGTCACAAAGTGGGAGGAACTGACAAAGATCAATCCCGGTTATTATGATATAATATGCCTAACGGAAACTTGGGGCGAAGTATCTACGAAGGTGTTTACGAAAGAATATTTAGTCTTCGAAAAGTGTAGGAAAGTAAGCAGAAACGGGAGGATGTATGGGGGAGTGTCTGTATTATTTAGAAAAAATGATTATTTTTCGGTTAAGGATGATCAGAGCAAATCAGAAAATATTATTTGGATTAGAGTCGAGTCTCGGAATGTGAAATTGCTTGTATGTTGTATATATGTGCCGCCTCAGACAAGTTCTTATGCAAATGAAGATACTTGGCGGTTACTGGAGGTAGAAACCAGATTACTGCGACAAAAATATCATGACCACGGTATTGTCATTTGCGGAGACTTTAATGCTTATACGAGTGATTGTCTTGAGAATTTTGAGTTGAAGTTAGGTATTGAGGATCCTTGCCAGTCTCTTAGTGTGAATGAGAACGAGCGTGTTGATTACATTGAAGAATATGGTCTTAGGATAAGTAGGGACCAGGCACGAAGAAAAAACACATGGGGCAATAATTTACTGAATTTTGCGGGCAATGAAAGTCTTTTGATTTTGAATGGAAGGGTAGGTACTGATAAACTGGAGGGTGGGGAGTTCACTTGTTTTTCGGGAAATAAACCCAGTGTAATTGACTATATATTGGTAAGTGTGTCTCTTTGGCCGCGATGTGTTAACCTTAGAGTATTGAATGCTTGTGGTTCAGATCATGTTCCGGTGGAGGCGTATTTCAGTTTTTGTGGTTTGCAAGTTGAGAGGAAAAGTAATGAAATAGGTATACTCCAGAATGGGCAAGATTTAGATATGTTAGTGCGAAGACCTCTAACATTAGAAGGAGTTAGCCAAAAACAGGTGGAACTTCAGCTATCAGAACTACAAGTTTGGGATAAGTTGGGTGTAGATGTAACTAAAGAAGACATAGAACAAGGTATAGCTCTCTTAGTTGATAAGGTTTATGAAGTAGGATCAGGACTAAGTAAATCCCAAAGTAATAGGAAACGGATAACTAAGGGCAAAGGTAAGGGTTTCTTTGACCATGAATGTTCCCAGGCTAGAGAAGAGGTAGTTCGTTGTTATTTGTTGATGAAGAAGGATCTATCTGGTTGTCGTAATGAGTTAGTAATTAGTTATAAGAATACTAGGAAGGTATATAAAGATTTGTTGAAGAAGAAAAAATGGTTAAAAGAGCAGGAGGAGAGGAGCCAGCTGGTTAAAAATTTTAAGAGCAAGGATAGCTCGGCGTTTTGGAAGGGGGTACAAAATATGATTGAAGGTCATCCGTCTAATAGCCAGACGCCACCAGCAGCTTCTTGGCCAGAATACATTGAAAATCAAGAGGGCGATTGTATGGAAGAAGATCCGGTTCTGTCTAATATGGAACAGGAACTGCGTAACCAGGCGTATTATCCAGCGAAAGAGGAAGATTATGAATTGTTAGGAGAAATAGGTGAAGAGGAGGTTTGGAAGGCTTTAAAAAAGATGAAAGGAAAGTCAGCTCCAGGTATTGATGGAATACCCGCGATGTTTTGGAAGTGGGGTAAGGCTTATGTGATTCCATTGTTGGCCCAAATTTTCTCTTGTATAGTAGACAAAGTTTGTTGGCCTAAGCAGTGGCATATTTCAGTAGTCACGCCCATATTAAAAAAAGGAGATAAAAGTAAGCATGAAAATTATAGGGGAATTCACTTAGGGACTACGTTAAGTAAGCTGTTTTGTAAAGTAATAGATGTTAGATTACAGGATTGGCTAGGAAAGAATGATAAGTTGAGTAGAGTCCAGGCAGGTTTCAGGGAGGGGTATAGTACGGTTGACCAGATTTACACGTTGAGTATTCTAGTTAGGAAACATTTATCTGTAAGGAAGGGAAGGTTATACGTAGGTTTCGTGGATTTGAAAGGAGCGTTTGATAATGTAAAGCGAGTACTCTTAGTTAAGACCCTTATGGATATAGGATTGCCTGGTAAGCTAGTCATGCTCATAATACAGATATACTCCAGTATATATTTTGTAGTTCGGGTAGGCAGGGATTTGTCTCGTAAAATTCGTTCCCGGAAGGGTGTTAAGCAGGGATGCACACTGTCGCCGAAGCTGTTCTCCTTATATATTAATGATTTGGAAAACGTTATGATGAATAATGGAGCCCCCACGGTAAGCCTAGACGTGATAACACTTTGTATGTTAATGTTTGCAGATGACATTGCCCTGATTGCAGATTCCCGACAGTCTCTTCAAAAATTATTTGATATGTTAGAACAATACCTTCAAATTAAGGAATTAGAGCTGAATGCTAAGAAAACGGTGGTGGTGGTATTTCGGAAAGGGGGTAAGGTAGACCAGGAACCTCGGCTAAAATTTAAAGGTCAAGATCTAGAATATAGTGATGAATTTACATACCTAGGTTGTAAGTTGAAGTTTAATGGAAAATTTTCTAGTCAGTTTGATTTTAGTTGGAAAAAGGGAATACGTAGTATAAATATGGTTCTTAGGAGTAAGTTAAGTAGGATTGAAGATATGAAGCTACAGAAGCATGTGTTTAATACAAAGATTATCCCTGCTATGCATTACGGTTCTGAAGTATGGGGTTTTGGTAGAAGTGAGAAAATAGAACAGCTACAGCTAAGATATTTTAAGAGAATTTTAGGTGTTAGTAATACAACGAGTACAGTAGTCATAACAGGAGATCTAGGACTATCAAGCCTACGGCGTAAGCGATGGGTAAGTATGATAGGGCTATGGGAGAAGTTGTTGCAATTACCGCGTATTAGAATAGTTAAAGCAGCTTATAAGGAATGTATAAGGGACGAGTCGCCAGACTCTTGGACAAATAATATTAAGGACATATTAGACAATTGTGGTTTTTCAATTTGGTGGAACGCAGGTGATGGACCAGGACTACCTGTTGGAGAGGTTGCACGCGCGGTGGCAGGTAGACTTTTGGACCAGGAAATTCAAGCATGGCACCTGGCAAAAAGTCTGTCACCTTCTTTAAGGTTTTATACTTCAGCCAAAGAGACATGGGGGGAAGAGGTTTATTTTAAGGCTGGGATTAAGTGGGTGGATCTAAGAATTTTAATTAGTTGCCGGGCTGATTGTTTGCCATTGGGAAAACGGAGGAAATATTTGGGGAATAAATTAGGACGTACTGGTCCCTACTTTTGCCCTATGTGTGGTAGCGAGAATGAGAATTTGTTACATCTGATGTGTGAATGCCGTGAGCTAGATGACCTGCGGGTTGAGATGTTTGGGAATGCAACTACAATAAATGATGAAGTATGGATGATGAGCGTTATTGGAAGTAAGTGTTTTCAAGATTTGAAGAGGCTGGTAAGGTTCCTAAAAATAGCTTTAGCCCACAGAGAGAGTTTTCTTTAGTTTAGTTCTACTATTTCGTTCAAGTGTTCTCTTTTTTTTTTTTGTAACCATTTTTGCCATGGCCTCAGGCTTTTTGTGCAATAAATTCTAAATTCAATTCTATCCGTTTTGCACCGTCAAATATGATTCGCAGACAGCTTAGGCTGAAGGTATATCTACCATTTATTCAAACAATGTTTTCAACGGATACGTCAGCTACGATTCTTCATCAGCGATATTTCGGCCCTTCTTGGCAAGGGTCCTCGTCAGGTATATCTGCCTATGAACCATTTATGCCTGAGAAGGATCCTTGCCAAGAAGGGCCTGAAAACAGCTCAGGTAATTTCACCTGAGAAATTTTACTTGTTTAGTGCAGTCAACTGTGATTCGCTGTCAGATTTGGTTGAATGAGTATTTGGGCGACTGTTTTCTCTTTCGGATTGCACATAGCCGTACTGAATCCTTTAATTACATTTCTTGATCTGAGGTTGTGCTAGTTTCTGAAGCGTTTACTCTGTAATATTTAATTTGCTTGTTTACTGTGATGACGATTTTTGTTTCTAACCCGTCAAAATAAGCACAGAGCATGAAGATGGAGCAAATAATAAAGACACAAGAGCCACGAGCTCATATGGCACTTGTTACGAGTAGATGGTGCAAGAAAGTAAATGAGAACGTCACAGCCTTCACCCCACCCCCCCCAGGATCGGACCGAGAAATATAATATCTACTTT